>CM073594.1:8022661-8770161 GCA_037074705.1 Zhengitettix transpicula | reverse complement strand
TTGATATAAATGAACTTTTTTCATCTGACTAACATGGAATAAATGTTAAGTTTCAGATTTATTTTGATTTCTGTGACAATTTCAGGTGTCGTATCAACAATAAGACAATTGTTGCTTCATCACTGTGTAGTCTCTCCCCTCCCCCTCTCACTGAACATCGTTAGTAGAATATTACCAATTAGTAACAACACAGGGTCTGTTTGTTTAGCCCAATTAGTGATTAATATACTCTAAAAGGAACGGGAAGAGGGAGGGGGGGTGTTCTGTTGATTTATTATTTACATACGTGAGCCCCAGTAAATTATTGGCAGATGACGTCACACACACACACACACACAATTTCAACTGAGTTGTGTTCGCCTTCTCTCCAGATCCCCATCAATACAGACTAACAATTTAATGTATTAAAATGAAAATCATTTACGTTTTGATCGTTATTAATTAAATAAGAATAAGTTTATTGTTAATTTATTTGAAATTAAAAATTTAAGTGATTGAAAATCTATGTAATAAAAAAGGATGTATATTTGTATGTATGTATGTATGTATGTATGTATTTACGTTGTTCTTTACACAAATTTTATCGCGTGGACAGAATGCAACAAAAATTGGTACACATATTCTTCAAAATACGAGAAACGGTACTGTGAGGGTGAGAAACGTCTAGCATACATGTGGAAAGAATTATAATTAAAAACCGTGATCATTAAATATTAAATTACGGCGCGCCAAGAGACAATGACGTCACGCGAGAGAGACGTTACTACGCAACGAACAAAGGAAATATTTCCTTTATTAGGAATGAAATAAAGCAGAAATATTTTTTTAAATAAAAAGTATAATTTTATACAGCAATACTCCATCGAATGATAATAAAGAAGAATACGAATTACTTTACCATTCTTGAGGGAAATGTAAGTTAATTTTCGCGCTGTATTAGTTGTGAGTCTAGCTAACAATTTCATCAATGTAATATTTCGTAATGTATGAAGACTGAGTGACGATTATATCCTGAAATACTCAAGGAATCTATTTAAGTATTCAATTAAATACTTTTTCGAGTTTATATAAATAAGTACACGAGCAACGCCGGGCACCCAGGCTAGTTAGTAATAAAATAAATTAATAATACCCAAATACCGACCAAATAAGTGATAATATAAATACAACACAACGTTTCTGGGATCCTTGTGTCTTTTCTTCAGCTGCTAAGAACGGCCTAGAGCGACACAACTGCAGTAGGCAGTTGACAATCCTCAGAAACCTAATTAATTTAATTTTTTACAGTTTAGGGTGAAACTTGGAATTTTAAGACATACATGCACATATCTATTACTGTACTTTAACTTGACCAAGTATTTTATTTTATTTTTTAAAAATAAGTAAAAGCCAATATTGTAGGGACAGAAAATCTGCTGCTACTGGATAAATTTCTTTACGATGACGTCATCCAAAGCTAGTCAATTAAATGCTTGCGTTGTCTATAACCTCGGCAAACATGTTTTCATATTTCCAGAAATATCTTTGGAAGGTTAATAAAATATTTAAAACTTTTGTCCTTTGAAATCACCGACATTACTAAGTGTGGCGAGTTGAAATAACTTCATTGTGTGGGAGGGAAAAAAGGAACAGAGAGACTGCGAAGCCTGTGTAGCGTCGGATTTACTTGCAGGTAATTTGGCAGCGTGGTGGACGTGGGGGGGGGGCGAGGGGGGGGGAGGAAACAACGTTTTGTCGTCTTGTTGTGTGTGACGTCGGGGTTGAATGTGTTAACAACCGCTTTGCCAAAGTAACGTTGTTAACAGTTTTCATTTCCGATGTTCCGTCACACGTGAACTAGAAACCACGGGACTGGGCTGTCTTGTGTGTATCTGCAGACTGTTGCCACAAGGAGAAGAAGAAGACTCAACATTCCGCTCGTCGCTGCGTCTGCCTCAAGGCTCACTCAATCTTGATCAACTCCGCGTTGATATTTCCGGCTGAATAAATAATGTGCGTGTGTGTGTGTGTGTGTGTGTCTCTCTCGATTCGCTCGAGTAGCACGTGTCTCGTGGCTCTTTAGAGACGACGTTTTCGGTTATTCGCTCCCGTTGTAGAATCCCTCAGACGTAATTACCACATTCGAATCGCTGCTGTAGAAATAATTATCCATTTATTCTGACCCTGAGGCGAATCAAACAAAGTTGTGTCTTGGCTTGAAGTACTCAACCACGGAAACGAAAACGTTTGAGGCTAATTATATTAGTATTAAATTTCATACTCCTTCAAAAAATGAGACGAAAACAACGTTTCGATGACGTAAATGTCTTTGATTTGATTTTATTCCATTAGTCCTGGTATGAGGAAATAGGACACGTCAATACATAAAATTACAATATAATAGTTGGTTAAGAGTTAGCTTAAAAAATACTAAAATTTGGGTAACACAATTTTCCTTGTCAAACATAAGTAAAAAAATATTAATAAAAAAAATAATAATTAAGATAAAATGAAAATAATTATTCTGACCAAGGAGGGCTTTACCTCCCCCTTACGTAAAAGTTTATTCAGTCTGTTTCAAAAGTCTATATAGAACCAAGTAAGGTTACGGCTACACGCTTAATCTAACCAGCCTGTAAATTGAAAGGGGCCACGCTGAAGATGAACAGAGTTTAAACTATACTGTCCATAGTTTTTATTTTATGTCTGTTTTTGAATTAATAAATCAGTTAATGACCTTTTACAGACACTTTAAAGTTAACACTGAAAATAAAAAAGTAGAGTGTCTCTAAAACGTCATTAACTGATAATATATTATACTTTTCATAGTTTTAAAATGAAAAAAATTTACGTCTGATTGAAAATAATGAATAAGAAAGATTGCCCAATACAGACTAAAAACGGGTTATATAAATACCACACAACGTTTCTGGGATCCTTGTTCCTTTCGTCAGGTGCTAAGAAGAGCCCTAGAGCGACACAACTGAATTGGTCAGTTGACAACTCTCAAAAACCTCTCCCCCCCTTTTTTTTTTTCATTTTAGATTCTATTGTTAGTGTGTAGTATCAACATGGAGGATTCTGGGAGCTTCTGCGTCAATTCTGATTCCATGGAGTTCAACGAAATATTATATTTACTTGCCTCACTAATTATTAATTCATTACGTTTACTTGGACGTATGTTACTTATTATTATTCTAATAATTTTAGTTATTAGTGGCCACATGTTTACTTTCTGATTCTTAACTACTACGTACTTATTCTTAGCTAGTATATTTGCTACTTTTTTTTATTTGCTACACAAGAAAATGTATGTACTGAGGTAAATTTTAATTGTTTGGTATTAGTTCAAGGGCAAACAAAAAAATTTTTAGAATTCAGAAAATATAAAGATTAATAATATTTTTCTGACCTATTTTTCTGGTTTATTAATTTACTAGCTTGGTGCCGGCGTTGCCCGAGATGTCATTTATCTATAACCCCAATTTCGGTTACTTTTGCGCTATTTTTATGTAACGCTCCTCGAACCCTATCCCTACATGTGCTCCTCTCGCATGCCGAAAGGAGTTGAAATTATACACAAAAAAACATCAGTAGAAATACAATAAATATAATTAACCCTGAATAATATTGATTCAACGCAAATACCTGCCGTGTTTGCATGTTCCAATATTTCCACCCCTGCATCTGAGGGATAAATGCCAAGTTGAATGTCGTAACTAAACTCAGTGACATCCATAACCTTCGATTTGACTCCAATCTCGGTTGTATTCGCGTTATTTTCTTGTAAAGCATCTCCACCGCAAACCATAAGGGTGCCATTTTCTCAGGGTGTAGGGGATGAAAATTATATTCAGATAATGTAGGTAGAAACACTATCAATATTTTTGATCCCTAAAAATAATTATCCAACTCTAATATCGGCTGTCTTTGCATGTTTAAGTATTCAGACCACCGTCCATCCCCCGCTTCTGGGGGTGGGGTAAACGCGTCTCACCCCGACAGTGTTTGTTTTCCTGTTCGCAAAGAACACGTGTACGAAATTTGGTCCACCGGTATAGACTTGTATAAGGAGCATACAAACAAATATATATACATACATATATACAATCACTCTGCTTTATTTATAAGAAGATACATCAATGACGTCAGATGTGTATAACCGTTAATTTAAAGAATTAGGTTCCTCTATGATTTTTCCAATGTTTCAGTGTCCCCCAGAAGTAGAACTCGATCACACGTTCGAATGACCCAGTTCCATCCACGTAATAAAATCCCAAAAGTCCACCAGAGTGTGTAAATGCGAATAAAAATACTCTCTGGTGTCACCCAGAAAGTGAGAAAGCCGCAAGGTGACGTCAGAGGCAGATCTCGTTTCAGGTCCGGATGTTCTCGACTGGAACCTGTTCGCCCACTGGCGGCGGAACATGCAGGTGCAACAAGCACCAGTGCAAGCCAGAGGAAATCCCACACTTAATACGTTTGTTATGAAGTGTCCTGCCTCGTCCTTCTTCCCTGGCGAGAAAACATTTACGATCCGTCGTGGATTAACGACGCCTATTCGCAACACAAACACGGTTATAAAAATCACGTCCTAGCGCATTCTGCGCTATAAAATAAATGTCGAACCATTCTTAAAAATTACCAACGACAGAACAAACCAATTAATTTCAATCAAAAGAGACAAATATCAATAAAAATATCAACTGACACAAATAAATCATATCAGACAAAATAAAATGAATTACAAAGTATTACGTTATTTAAAAGTTATTAATTTATTTGATAAACTAACCGCTGTTATTGTATATATCAAGGAATTTTTTTTAAGTTTGCCTTAATCTTATGGTCACTAATAACCACTGTAGTAGACGCGCCACTACAAATAAAGATAATATATATATATATATATATATATATATATATATATATATATATATTTAAAAAAAATGAATTAAAGGAGCAAAAAATTATTTTATCTAAATTATAAAAAAAATTCTAACTGCAGTATCGATAAGAAAAATCACAAATTAACATATTAAATGGAGAAAAATAAGTTAAAATAAAATATTTAATACAGAAATATCAAAAATCTTCAGAGACAACGTTTCAGCCTTTAAAATAAGGACCACTTCAGGTATTATTATTATTATTTAAGAGAAATCTCTCAGATAGATGCCAAAGAATACTGAATACGTAAGGACGAAACGTTACACGTGTGTGTCTACAAAGAAATTTGTTATTGTCTTTATTAAATATTTTTCAGAGACAACGTTTCGACCTTTAAAATAAGGACCACTTGAGGTATTATTATTATTATTATTATTTAAGATAAATCTCTGAGCTCCATGCCAAAGAATACTGGATACGTAAGGACGAAACGTTACACGTGTGTCTACAAAGAAATTTGTTATTGTTTTTATTACATATTTTTCAGAGACAATGTTTCGACCTTTAAAATAAGGACCACTTGAGGTATTATTATTATTATTTAAGAGAAATCTCTGAGCTCCATGCCAAAGAATACTGGATACGTAAGGACGAAACGTTACGTGTGTGTGTGTCTACAAAGAAATTTGTTATTGTCTTTATTAAATATTTCTCAGAGACAACGTTTCGACCTTTAAAATAAGGACCACTTGAGGTATTATTATTATTTAAGAGAAATCTCTGAGCCAAAGAACACTGGATACGTAAGGACGAAACGTTACACGTGTGTGTCTCTCTACACAATGACATTTGTAATTGTTTTTATTAAATATTTTAAATGACTTATTTAAACCAGTCATATTTATATGATAATTTTTTTTAAAAAAATTTCTAACGGAAGTATCGATAAGAAAAATCAGAAATTAACATTTTAAATGGAGAAAAATAAGTCAAAATAAAATATAAAATACACAAATTTCAAAAATCTTCAGAGACAACGTTTCGACCTTTAAAATAAGGACCACTTTAGGTATTATTATTATTAGTATTTAAGAGAAATCTCTCAGCTAAATGCCAAAGAATACTGAATACGTAAGGACGAAACGTTACGTGTGTGTCTACAAAGAAACTTGTTATTGTCTTTATTAAATATTTTTCAGAGACAACGTTTCGACCTTTAAAATAAGGACCACTTCAGGTATTATTATTATTTAAGAGAAATCTCTGATCCAAAGAACACTGGATACGTAAGGACAAAACGTTACACGTGTGTGTCTCTCTACACAAAGAAATTTGTATTTGTTTTAATTAAATATTTTTAATGACTTATTTAAACCAGTCATATTTATATGATAATTTTTTTAAAGGAAAGAATCCATTTAATTTTCAGTTCAAAAATCACAAATGGTCCTTTTTCGAACACAGGTTTTGGTTTAAATATTTTTTTTTATACTGAAACTTTTCAACATATTTATTTTTTCGGTCTTATACAATAGAAAATATTTGTTTACTTATTCAGTTACTCTTTTTTTAATTGAAGAGGCCCGTCCAAATAAACATAATTATTCTGTGTTTTATAGAGGCCTACCTAAATCATCGAATTTTATGAAATTATTAATTCAGTTAAAAATATTTTCAATGCCGCTGTTAAACATTTAACTTCCTTCAAATCATCTGACATCAATCGAAATGAGCTAAAAAATATTATTTCTAATTCATTCTAATTTTAACTAGAATCCGTTAATTGATGCTAAAAGGCTGTAGGAGCATATAAACGATTCAGGATTATATATATATATATATATATATATATATATATATATATATAAATAAAGGTTACTAAATTTTTTCTGGTTTATTTTTTTTTCGTTAATGTTATTTTTATCCCACTTTTTCAGTCTAGAAAATATTTTTCTCTGGGCCTCATCCTCCATAATCTTAAAATTTCACACACTTCAGAGGAGTTTTTTTTTAAAAAAAAACGTTTCCGACCCTGTTCGAGGATCAAGCAAGCACCTGACAAACAACACGTGAAATAACATCAGGAAAATTAAGCCAGATAATTATTATGAGCAACTGTAATTAAAAAACAACAACATTACGTTTCGTCCCCTAAAATTTTGGGAACTCTTCAGGTGTGAATATTTTTAATATTTAAAATATAAATTCGTAATATTGATTATATGAGATTTGGTTAATGTGAAATCGGCTGCAGAAACGTTGCGGGGGATGGGGGGGGAATAATAATTAAATAATTTACATCTGAAAAGTTCCCAGAATTTAAGGGATGAATCGTAGGGGTTTTATAGTGTTGGCCTTAATAAATCTCAAATTTAATAATAAGAAAGATATCCAAATACAGACAAAAGAGGTGATAATATAAATACCACACAACGATGTTTCTGGGATCCTTGTCCCTTTATTCAGGGTGTTAAGAAGAGCCTAGAGCGACACAACTGCCCTCGTAGGTTGACAAAACAAAGTGACTAGTGCAGTTGTGACTCTCTAGGCTCTTCTTAGCACCCTGAATAAAGGGACAAGGATCCGAGAAACGTCGTTGTGTGGTATTTATATTATCACCTCTTTTGTTTGTATTTCTTATTATTAATTTCCAAACAGACGTTAATATATATTTTTTTCATTTCAAACCTCTTAATTTCCAGATGTTATTCCATTTATTAAAAATATCAGATAAAGTTTCTGATAGGGTTCGTTTCATTCTGAACCCTGGAACCGACCACAGCTGTACCACGGGCTCGTAGTAGTCGAGGACAATCATCCTCCACACACACGCGATGCTGCTCCAGTTCGTAAAGCTTGCTGGAGGGGCATTCAAGGCCGCCTGAGATATGAGAGACAAGTCCATGGCTGCAGCTCGCTCGCTGGCTGGCTGGACCTTGAATCGACCAGTTCAGAGATCACGTCATTAACCGGAGAATCGCTCCATTCAACGCTCGCGCTTATTAATGGACCTGCTCCAGGAGAGTTAGAGCACCAATTACTATGGGGACTGCATGTGAGGAACGAGAACATACGTCGACACTTGAAAACCGACGATGGCAGTCACTTCAAAAGAAAATATATTTTTATTATTTGTGTTATATTATGTGTGTTATATATATCGCAATACCTTCATTTTGCAACGAACATATATTGGGACGTGTGGAAAATAAAATCAAGATTACAGTGATCATCAGTTTGAAGGTCCGTAGGACTATAAATTAAATTAAATTTTACCGGTGAACAACTCATGGAAAAAATATATACATTAAGGACTCTAGCCGAGCCTGGATCTACGTTTCTTTCTCACTGACACAAACGATATTCAATTAATATGGTCACAAAGAAAACCTTTTAGGTTCTAAAATCAACGTATTACAATTCAGACTTCCTTCATAAATTAATTATTTAACAACAGCCAGACCCTCTTTGTCCGGGAATGACGGAAGTTCCTTAGCTCAATATAAACTTGATTACGTCTTATTTGTCTAGTCCAATATAAATTAATTTATTCGTCCTGTTTCTGGTTGTCCCTCCTTATAATAATCTCTAAATAACTCCAAGACATTTTTTTTTTCATATTTTTTTTTAAAAATACCTTAACCCTTCCAGTGCTCCAAAAGAAACCTACGTGGTAGGAATCCACAAAATTTATTCTCTTCATTTGGTCGCTTCCGTTGACCCATTCCGTCCTAATAATAA
This sequence comes from Zhengitettix transpicula, assembly GCA_037074705.1. NCBI lineage: Eukaryota > Metazoa > Arthropoda > Insecta > Orthoptera > Tetrigidae > Zhengitettix > Zhengitettix transpicula. Next base: position 8,761,551 of record CM073594.1, on the reverse strand, counting down.
TCTCTAAATAACTCGAAGAAATTTTTTTCTTATTATTATTTAAATAAAACTCAACCCTTCCAGTGCTCCAAAAGAATCCTACGTGGTAGGGATCAACGAATTTTTTTCTCTTCATTTTGTCGCTTCCGTTGACCAATTTAGTCCTAATAATAATCTCTAAATTACTACAATAATTTTTTTATTATTTTTATTTAAAAAACATTAACCCTTCCAGTGCTTCAAAAGAAACCTACGTCGTACGGATCTACTAATTTTGTTTCTCTTGATTTAGTCGCTTCTGTTGACCCATTTCGTCCTGTTTCTGGTTGTCCCTCCTTATAATAATCTCTAAATAATTCCAAAAAAAAAATTTCATATTTTTTTTTAAAGAAACATTAACCCTTCCAGTGCTCCAAAAGAAACCTACGTGGTAGGGATACACGAATTTTTTCTTTTCATTTGGTCGCTTCTGTTGACCCATTTCGTCCTGTTTCTGGTTGTCCCTCCTTATAATAATCTGTAAATAATTCCAAAAAAATTTTTTTCATATTTTCTTTTAAAAAAAACTTTAACCCTTCCAGTGCTTCAAAAGAAACCTACGTGGTAGGGATCAACTAATTTTATTCTCTCCATTTTGTCGCTTCCGTTGACCAATTTAGTCCTAATAATAATCTCTAAATTACTACAATAATTTTTTCATTATTTTTATGTAAAAAACTGAACCCTTCCAGTGCTTCAAAAGAAACCTACGTCATACGGATCTACGAATTTTGTTCCTCTTGATTTGGTCGCTTCTGTTGACCCATTTCGTCCTGTTTCTGGTTGTCCCTCCTTATAATAATCTATAAATAATTCCAAAAAAAAAATTTTTCATATTTTTTTTTTAAAAAAACATTAACCCTTCCAGTGTTCCAAAAGAATCTTACGTGGTAGGGATCCACAAAATTTATTCTCTTCATTTGGTCGCTTCCGTTGATCCATTTCGTCCTAATAAAATTCTCTAAATAACTCCAAGACATTTTTTTCTTATTATTATTTAAATAAAACTAAACCCTCCCAGTGCTCCAAAAGAATCCTACGTGGTAGGGATCAAATAATTTTATTCTCTTCATTTGGTCGCTTCCATTGACCCACTTCGTCCTAATAATAATCTCTAAATAACTCCAAGAATTTTTTTGTTATTTTAATTAAAAAACTGAACCCTTACAGTGCTTCAAAAGGAACCTACGTCGTACGGACCCACTCATTTTTTTCTCTTCATTTGGTCGCTTCGGTTGGACCATTTCGTTAAGTTTATGGTTGTTCGTCCTAATAATAATCCATAAATAACCCCAATAATTTTTTTTCTTATTTAAAAAAAAACTCTTAACCCTTCGAGTGCTTCAAAATAAACCTACGCTGTACGGATCCACGAATTTTGTTTCCCTTCCTTTGGTCACTTCCGATTGACTTTTTCAACCCTTGTCAAGAGCTGATGATTTCCGCTGTCAGGTATCAAAATTAATCTTTCAGCCCACGGGAAAATATTCTGTGTAGTCCTATTTGCGCCTCCTCTACGACGAGGATATATTTCTCCTTTTAACAACCACCCCCTGCTAATAGGACGCGCCAAAGCAGACACAAACGTGTCCCATGGGAGAAAAATTTTCATGACATAGATAACAGAGAGGGGGGGAAATTCAAATTGATAATATAATGCAGCTGTCAACCACCCCCCACCCCTCCGCGCTCCAAAATTATTATTACCTAAATATCTTTTATTATTTTTCTAACTTGGAAGTTCGATATTGATACGACAACTTTCGTCAATTCGAAACGAATATTTATACATACATATATCGACTAAATCCTGAATTTAAATGTTACGTCAGTCTACTTGCAACAGTAATAAGTTTGAATAAGTAGAATAGTTTCTACGGCAGCAGCACCAGTGATTATTATAAAACTTAGGTCTAATTTCATAGTGTTTTTTTATTAAAATTGAAACTGTACTTTATTTTTTTTTGTCTCTCTCGAGAAAAGGCTAACCAGAAAAAATACAAGGCCACGGATTTCAAACCATATATATATATTGTAGTGAATAACAATCTTAAGTGGCCGCTTTTGTGTCCGCAGGCCTGAGTATGAATACATTAAACGCGCACGTGTTTCTGCCCGACGGCCAAAAGAAATATCGGGTACGCGTCCCTTTTCTTTTTTGCATCGTTTGGGGGGGGGGGGGCGGAGTACTTACAAATACTCCAAACCCGGATGGTGAAAGTAGGAAGACGCAGGCAGACAGAGAGACGCAGGCAGACGGAGGGACGCAGGCAGACCGAGAGAGTCGAGAGGGTGGAGAATTTGGCGAGCGGGAAGAAACAAAGGTTTTGAAGGACGTCCATCGCGTGGAGGCCGAAGATGTGCTGCTTACTACGAGACCACTGCAAGTCGGCTGACGAGACAAGTAAAGTAAGCATCACAATTTATGTAAAGTGCCTTCAAAAGTAGAATTATTTTACACAGTGCGGAAATAGACTCTGCTCTTGAATAGCCACCGAACCGCCCACATTACCCTGTTGAGAAGGAGAACTTTTTAGTCAAGCCGGAGCTAATTTTAATTTTAAGTAATATTAAGTAATAAAAGGCTAATCATTACAATATGTATATATATATATAATGCTTCAGAATCAAATACTTCTCACAGGAACACTACAATTTATTTCAAAGTCTAGTAAATGCGTAATCGTCGTCGTTTGACTGCACAATTCAAATTATCTTCCCTGAAGATGTTCTTCACTGTTTTTAGCAACGTTTGTTTTTTAAATAACATATTAATATTGCTTCCGTTAATGTTAATGTTAATGTTCGTTGAAGACAAATGAGAATACGGCACCGTATGATAATATATTTTGTTGTGTTGTGCACAACGTCATTAAAATTTCACTTCCGTGTAAAGCTGATCGTGAAGTACAGTTTACTGAGAGAGGGAAGGGGGAGGGGGAGGGGGAGAGAGAGGTGTGACTACTTCTGACATCGTCTGCGACGGCTTTCGTAGCCTTTGCGTGCGTTGCAGGACATGCGCAACCACCGCGCCGCGCCTTTCCTCACGATGTCGACGGCCAAGCAGTGGGGGTACTTGGCGCGCAACTTCTTCAGGAAGTTGATGAAGGGCGTTATAGGCTCCGTCATGCCGCCCTTAGGACGGCAGCGCCGGATGCAGCGGTCCCTGCGCCTGATGCACTTTCGGCGACGGCGGCGGGAACAGCCTCGTTCCGTCTCCATGGTCGGGAAGTCCCCTTCGTTCGGGTTGTCGGCATTTCGTTCGGGGTCCTCTCTTTTCCTGACAACACACAAAGTCACAGAAATTAATCGGTAATGTAAACCAAATAAATTCGACAATTTCCAAGAAATTGCTCGTAACAACTTACTTTAACAACGATACATAGAAATTCGTATTTTGGTGATTGAGGAAATTAATCAATAATCATCAACCAATTTGTAGTCAGAAAAAAAATTACTCCTTTGCTCGACAGCCCATGGAGGGCCTTGGCCTACCGAGACGGCTGCCAGACTGTCAACTTGCATGACACACATTCTGGTTTTAGGAGTGACACCTGGTCAGAGTTTCGATTCTCCCACAGCCTTAAAGCCCCCCCCCCCTCACCCCCGCCCTCCTCTCCCACTTTTCGTGACCAGGAAGATCACAATATAGAATCCCAATTGCTAATAATGTTAAGAAGCTATGTACATAATAACGCTAAGTAAAAAAAAAAAATTAACGGGTCGCCAATGACCACGATGTCGGCGCGACCGTTATAAATTTCAGTTAAAAAAAAAAAAGGAACCACAAACATCCATCATGCCCATGCCGGGATTCGACAAACCCGGGACACTCCGTGATGCGAGGCAATGGCGCAGGCCGGCAACAACAACAACAACAACAAAAATAAAGGAACATATTAATCAAATTAACAACGTTTCGTCGCTTATTTTTCGGCAACATTAGGTTCAAGTTTTAAAAAAAATATATTTTATACGTTATAACGCCCACAGCTGTCAGCAGAGGAATTACATATCAAATGTTTTTTTTCCAATTTTGAACCCTGATGAAGTCGCAAAAACTAACCGATGAAACGTTGTTAATTTAATTAATAAATTCTTTTTTCTTTCTGAATTAAAATTGGCTGATATATTTTTATTTATTCATTAATCTTATTTCAGCGAACCAGGGCAATGTTAAACCTCTATTTTTCTTTTTACCAATACCAGACAATATATTTTTATTTATTATATATTACATTGTCTGTAAAATATTTTTATTTACTTATTTACGACAACGTTTCGGTACGTTTATGTACCTTCATCAGGTCTTTCCTTATGAAACACGTACCGAAACGTTGCCGTAAATAAATAAATAAACAATCCGGTATTGGTAAAAAAAAAGAACCTGCGTTATTTATTCCATGTAAACAGACGTAAAAATACAGTCTTTTAAGTCTTTCTTTTAACTGTATTTTTATTTTAGCAAAACAGAAAAAAATCAACGAGTAGTGATCTATCCGTAACGTCTTTAAAAATTAAATAAATCAAAAGAAAGAACCAACTGTAGATATGAACAGAAAACAACGCAAAACGTAGATGCAAAAGTCAAGTTTGAAATAGACGATTATTTTTTTTGTAATTTAACTCTACAGCTTTTTAATCAGACCCCCTCAATAAAATAATTTAAAACTCCATTACAATTTGTTTTAAAATTAATTTTGATACACAAAACTTTCCTCTGATAATTTAGCCATACAAATATATGAAATTAATACAGTTTTTTAAATATTATATATATATATATATACATATAAACCTTTTTAATGTAGCACTTGAGATCTCCAAACTTGATAGGAAAAAATTTAGCTTAAGAAACTTTATGACGTCATCACTACCAAGTCTCTTTAACTTCTTATCGAGATTAAAAGGTCGATAATTACAACGCTGGCGTACGTGTCAAGTAGAATTTATATCGAAACGAGATACTTACACGTGTCACCTATTTTGTTTTAAAAAAATATAAAAAATTCAGTAGAATTGACGATTTGGTTAATTTTGTAGACAGTTACAACGTGAGACGAGATTTAATCGATCTCGTCTGTAAATTATTTCGATATATTATGTTGGAACCGATAATCGAAGATAAAATCGATTACTTCATCGGTTTTAGATCTATAGAAAATTTAAAGGTTTTGTAACTGAATTATAATTTGAAAAAAAAAGATGGGTAATTATATTAAAAAAAATGTTATGAATATGTTTTTAAAAAAATATATTTTTGTTCTTGTAGATGAATACGGATAAATTATCGGTCCTGGTTCAAAATTAATAAAAATAATAATTTCGTAATAATAGAGAAAACATGAGGAAAACTAATAAATAAATAAACAGCCAATTTTTTAGTCAGTAATAAAAAGTTATTAACGTTAAATTAAACAACGTTTCGTTGCTTATTTTACGTCATTACCAGGTTCAAGGGAGTTTTTCTTTATAAAAAAAATAAATTGACAGGCCGAAAAATAAGCGAGAAAGCTGATTTATTATTTATTTATTACTTTTCTCAAATACTCAGAATATATACAGTTATGTAATTTAAAACTCTAATACGAAATATTTTTAATAATTTTGAACCAAGAACCTTCCGACCATAAAAAATATAATTTTTTTTAAAAAAATACAACATTATAGTTATTTTTACAAAATCTTATAATATATATATATATATATATAAATAATTTGTTAACGTTTTTCAAATATAAAAATGACCAATAATTTTTTTAAAATTATATTTCACTTACAATAGCTTGTAATTTTCTATGGTTATAAAACGTGGAAGTAATCAATCGATTTTTTTTCTCTCTGATTATCGGTTACAATACTCGAATAATTTGTGGGAATAATTGGTCTCGATACACATCGATTTAAATCTCACCTCACGTTACATACACCTTTCTCCAAAAATTAATCAAATACATATCGTAAATTCTACTCCAGTTTTCTCTCTCAGTCTCAGGCACGGAGAAGGGAATGCTGCGTCCCCACAGAAAACTCTTCTCCCGCTATCGGAAGGGCGTGGGACAAGTACCCAATGCCCGACCTACCCGATGCAGGTTTTTTCTAAGGTTTTTCCTGCATTTCTTTAGGCGAATGCCGGGTAGGATCCTTAAAATATAGCCCGGGGGCCCTAGTTAACCCTTGGCTACCTTCCTCTACCCTTCCGCATCCTCCCTTTAAAATCCCTTCCTATGCTATTAAAGGGGAGTTGCCCAATGTAGATCACCCTCATGGAGCCTGTTACCCTAAAAAAAACGACGTAGAGAGATAAAAGCCTGCGAGAGGATTCTCTCGCAGGTAACCAGCGAGGGATTTTCTCTCGCAGGCAGAACCTTTTAGGAAAGATACGAAGGGGCTACCTTTGGGGATGCCTTTTCCTCTCCGTTTTTGAACTAAGGTTCCCACAAGCCGAGGCACCTTGGCCTGTTTTGAGAGGTGTATGTTACGGGGTCACAGACCTTGGGCATATGGTAAGAGTTGTTCGCTATTCCCATTGGAATAGTCGGCCAGCTGCCTCCTAAACTGGTTGAGACACGGAGAAGGGAATGCTGCGTCCCCACAGCAAACTCATCTCCCGCTATCGGAAGGGCTTGGGACAAGTACCCAATGCCCGACCTAACCGATGCAGGTTTTTCTAAGGTTTTCCCTGCATTTCTTTAGGTGAATGCCGGGTAGGATCCTTAAACCATAGCCCGGGGGCCCTAGTTAACCCTTGGCTACCTTCCTCTACCCTTCCGCATCCCCCCTTTCAAATCCCTTCCTATGCTATTAAAGGGGAGTTGCCCAATGTGGATCACTCTCAAGTAGCCTGTTGCCCTAAAAAAAACGACGTCACTACTGTCATTATCGACTTTTAACAATCACATGGAGGAACAACTGGATTAAATGAGCATATAATGACATATATATATATGTATAATTCAAGAAGAGGAAAGCCCATGTTGGCAATTAAACGACTCTTACTAACTAAGGTACACTTTTCTACTGGACTTAAACATATCTGAAAAAGAATAACTGTGTAGCAACTGTGATTGGCTTAAATTAGCTGAATAACACACTGGAATAATCCCCCCCACCCGTCCCCTCCAAAAAAAAAATTAATACACTCTCTATTTATAGTCTGCAATAGGAAACATTAAAATATAATCTTTATCACCGTTGTGAATCTTTCAGAAACGAGAAAGTTATTTTTAAATAATAATAATAATAATATTTTACCTGAATGTAAGAAAAAAAACTACTCGAATCATGTTACGAAATGTGTTGTAATCTATTTATATTATTTTAAACAAATTAAATTTAAACACAAAGGGTTTCGCAATTACGAATAAACGTTTTTATAACAGTCTACATGCTGTAATAAAGATCGTAAGTTTTCCCGACGAAGATGGCGGTGTGTCAGTCATGGAAACGTTGTGCTCAAATCACGTCACCCGACCGGAAACCCGAGAACTCTTTATACAGTCACCAAGCTATTTTATGTATACATTTCTGTTGTCATTTTGTGTAGATTTATTCTAATAAATAAACGACACATTATTCTTTTAAAAAAATTAACCTATAAATGTTAACATATTAATTAATAAATAAAAGTGAGACTGTGACACGCCACTTAGCAAAATAAGTTCTCTGTGCAACGTTACGCAAAATCTAATTTATTTTTTTTTTACCCCTGGACTAACAAGGACGAGAAAAGTCCAAGTCATTGGACACTGTAACGTTACGATGACGTATAATGAATTTTTAAGGGGCATATTGGTAATTTTAAGCTCCGCTAAATTCAAAGTTTCACCAACCTGCATCCCATTTGTGAAAAATGAATACGGACCAAAAATTTGGAACCAAATTTCTCGAAAATAATTAGAATGAGATCCTCTACTGCGTTGCTATGACAAGAAACATCATTACATCTTTGGAAAACACTTAATCGCTGAAAAGTTACTTCTTTGAGTTTACGAAAACAGTTCCACATTCAAAGATATTATTGTCCTCAGATATTACAATTACCCAAATATCGTCGTGTTCACTGACTATTTGCAGTAACCGAGTTTTTAAATATCGTTGTGTGCAACTTTAAAAGCAATTAATTTTCCCCTGGATATTTCCTTTATACCATATTTGAACCAACAGTTCCGAGAAGTTTACCCGGAGACGTCACAAACTATTGTGGAAGTAGAAGTGGTTTTTAATCTCTGAATTCCCTCTAATACGTTCAAGGTAGAAAATTTTTATTTCCGTGACAATTGGTATCATTGCTTTTCGAACCATCCCATTAATAAAAAAAGGGCTATGATTTATAATTTAATTGACAGTCTTTCGAATTCTAAAATTCCATTCCAAAATGTTGTGAAAAAACCTTATTCCTGTCTTCGTTCTTTTATCAAATTCTATATTAATAATCGACTCAAGACTCGTGAAACTCTCTCATCCATCTCTGGTGAATCCCCTTGACCACAGTATTTCCTAAAAAAAAATTAATATAGTCCGTCAGTTCAATATTACGATTAGGAACATTTGTAAACCTTATAGTATGGTAAAGATCCTCTAACACAGAATGTATGGGTTTGCAATTGAAGTTATATTGGGCGAACTAAGGGAGGGTACTCTTAAATGCTGCCAGGTTCAAAGAACAAAAAGAAAATTAAAAGTACAAACTTCCTGAGGGATTTTTAACTAACCATAGTCTTCTACAGAATCACAAGTATTCTTGAGGTCGATTCCAAAAAATAATTCTAGAATCTCTGAATGAAATATACACGACTGATTGACTGACCAGTGCAGTTTTGTCGCTCTAGCCTCTCTTCTTAGCACCTTGAAGCAAGCTACAAGGATCCCCAGAAACGTTGTGTTGTTTTTAAAATATTATCACCCATTTTTTTTTAATGTGTGTGTCTGAATTGGGGCTATCTTTCTTATTAATTATTTTCAATCAGACGTATACTTATTTTTTTTCATTTTAAAATCATTACACAATATTTAGATCCTTAGAGAATTGCAATATGGCAAAGAGAATGCTACCAAAGATTTTACACGAAATAATTTGGAATAAAAATTTAACAAAGGAAAAAGAAGAATCAAAATTTATAAGAGCATAATAAATAATACAGAACATTCTATGTTACGGGAAGTGAAACTTGGCCCCGTGACAGAAAGAACAAAATTAGAACAGTAGAATTCGATTATCTGAGGAGAAGTCTTCAAAAAAAAAAACAAGACAGGATAAAAATTAGAAATGAGCTCCTTTGGAAAGAAATGAACACGTAACCACGACGGCTGTCGTTAAAAAGGACTGAAAATCAAAAACCGTTCCATGGTATTGTCACGTACAAAGAAAATGGAAGATGGGAAAAAGAAATACACCAATGGTCTCACCTCCTGGGGGAAAAAAAATAAAAGGGGCAGACCCAGATTAAAGTTGAGGAAAACCCCATGTGAAAACCATAATGGAGGATAGGGATTTGGAAGAAAGAGGGAGATTGGAACGACACAGAACAGAAATGAATATTACAGACGGCAAACCTGTAAAAGGGGGAAAAGCCGAAGAAGAAGTTACAGCTTCGACAAGGTTCTTCTTCAATATTTCACACAGCTGAATCGAAAATAGATTAATTTTGAATTCGGCTTCATTTTATTAGGTTTTTAATGTCTTAAACTGATATGTGATTAAGATTTTGACCATATACAAACAAAGTCCATTAAAGAATTTAATATGAATATGTTTATGATATCACGTTATTGAAAGTTTTTTAAAAAAAATAAAAGATTTTCCAAATTGAACCCATGATTTTTTGGGCACCGAACTTTCCATAAATTGACCTCAAATACATGATATATTCGTTGATAAAGGAATTAATAAAAGATTTTGGCCCCAGGCGACCAAATTAATTCTGTTAGAGACGTTTCAAAATTTTATAAAATATTCATAATGTAATTTAGATTTTTTTAGTGTCTGAAATTGATCCGTAATTAACATTTTGACCATAGTGAATGAAGAATTTAACATCACTACGTTTCTTACGCAAATGAAAAGATTCAAAATATTTCCCCCCTGATTTTGGGGCTTCAAAATGTCGATAAATTGACCTCAAATGCATGATACATTCGTTGATAAGGGGATTAAAATATTTTTTGACCCCTGGGGACCAATTTAATTCTGTTAGATACGTTTCAAAATTTTATAAAATATTCGGAATGCAATTTAGATTTATTTAGTGTCTGAAATTGATGCGTAATTAGCATTTTGACCACATGAAGGAAGAATTTAACATCACTACGTTTCTTACGCAAATGAAAAGATTCAAAATATTTGCCCCCCTGATTTTGGGGGTTCAAAATGTCGATAAATTGACCTCAAATGCATGATTCATTCGTTGATAAAGGAATTAATAAAAGATTTTGACCCCAGGCGACCAATTTAATTCTTTAGAGACGTTTCAATATTTTATAAAATATTCAGAATGCAATTTAGATTTGTTTAGTGTCTTAAATTGATGCGTAATTAACATTTTGACCATGTGAAGGGAGAATTTAACATCACTATGTTTCTTCCGACAAATGAAAAGATTTCAAAATTTAACACCTGATTTTGGGGCTTCAAAATGTCGATAAATTGACCTCAAATGCATGATACATACGTTGATAAGGGGGTTAATAAACGATGTTGACCCCAGGTGACCAATGTAATGGTGTTAGACATGTTAAAAATTTATAAAAATTATTCAGAATGCATTTAGATTTTTTTTAGTGTCTCAAATTGATACGTAATTAATTATTTTGTCCATAGTGAAGGAATTATTTAATCACTATCACTATGTTTCGTCTGACACTGTAAATCATCTTATGATGATGACAAGAAAGTTTGACACGTTGATTGTCCATTGGGATGGCTTTGTAAATTAAAGTATGAGTATTTTTTTTACCTTGAGGGTTATATATAATTATTATATGATTTTCTAAAGTTATTAATATATTTTTTTTCCCCTGACGCTATGAATCAAGTTCATTGAAACTATTTCTGTGGAACGATTGTTTAGACGTGGACGTAGACTGTGGTGGTGTGTGTATTTCTATCTCTCCCCCCCCCCCCCCCCCGGTGAGGGGTAAAAAAAAGTTTTAATGAAGTTGATGTAGTAGTTTCGAGCTAAAAATAAAAGAATATACAGAATGTGAATGCAGTTTGCTGCTGCGTAATTTAGTCCGGCGGTGCAGAAACGGAACAAGGGATTTTTCCCCATCTGCAATGAACAATCACGTAATTGCCCCAACACACACACCCACACACGCTGGACTCAGGGGGAGAGGGGGTGGCGGGTACAAATCATGGCCGTAATTGACAGAGGCAAAAATGCACGGAATAAAAAAAAAATAAAAAAGTTTCGTAGAGGAAACCGAAAGGGCCAACCGCAAAAAGCGCGCTGCGACCGCAGGCAAAATCGCTATACAGTGGAGAAACTCTCTGGCATGCCTCTGGGAAAAATTGCGGTGGGGGTAAGGGAGTGTGTTACGGACCTCCAAAATTCCTGAGGGTTGTTGGTATGAGGGAAAGACTTCATTTCCCGTTCTTATCTGACCTTAATAATATTTTTTTTTTCCAAGCTTCAATATTTATTTTCTTATTACTGTCGTTTATTCTCCTGATTTCCCTTAAACAAGTTACAATAATCAAAACAAAAAAAAACAATATAACACGGCCATAAGGCAGAAATTTATTAAATTAATTTTGCATTTAACAAACACTAAACGTTTCGTCAATACCATCAAGGACCTCTTCAGTTACATCTAAAAATAAATATATAATAAAGGAGACAGTAGTTGACTTCACGGGAAAATATAAATTTAATGAGAAGAAGAGTAGCCAAATACAGACCAGAGAAGGTGCTAAGAAAACTAAAAAAATCCTCAAGAGCGCCTGAAGAAAGGAACAAGGTTTCCTTAAACGTTGCGAGTTATTTATGCCATCACTTCTTGTGTCTGTTTAATAACTCTAGAAAAATAGCCAAATACAGACCAGAGAAGGTGCTAAGAAAATCCTCAAGAGCGCCTGAAGGAAGGAACAAGGTTTCCTTAAACGTTGTGAGTTATTTATGCCATCACTTCTTATGCCTGTTTAATTACTTTAGGAAAATAGCCAAATACAGACCAGAGAAGGTGCTAAGAAAACCCTCAAGAGCACTTGAAGAAAAGAACAAGGTTTCCTTAAACGTTGTGAGTTATTTATGCCTTCACTTCTTAAGTCTGTTTAATAACTCTAGAAAAATAGCCAAATACAGACCAGAGAAGGTGCTAAGAAAATCCTCAAGAGCGCCTGAAGGAAGGAACAAGGTTTCCTTAAACGTTGTGAGTTATTTATGCCATCACTTCTTATGCCTGTTTAATTACTTTAGGAAAATAGCCAAATACAGACCAGAGAAGGTGCTAAGAAAACCCTCAAGAGCACTTGAAGAAAAGAACAAGGTTTCCTTAAACGTTGTGTGTTATTTATGTCATCACTTCTTATGTCTGTTTAATAACTCTAGAAAAATAGCCAAATACAGATCAGAGAAGGTGCTAAGAAAACCCTAAAGAGCGCCTGAAGAAAGGAACAAGGTTTCCAGAAACGTTGCGAGTTATTTATGCCATCACTTCTTATGTCTGTTTAATAACTTTAGAAAAACAGCCAAATACAGACCAGAGAAGGTGCTAAGAAAACTAAAAAAAATCCTCAAGAGCGCCTGAAGAAAGGAACAAGGTTTCCAGAAACGTTGTGAGTTATTTATGTCTTCACTTCTTATGTCTGTTTAATAACTCTATAAAAATAGCCAAATACAAACCAGAGAAGGTGCTAAGAAAACCAAAAAAATCCTCAAGAGCGCCTGAAGAAAGGAACAAGGTTTCCTTAAACGTTGCGAGTTATTTATGCCATCACTTCTTATGTCTGTTTAATTACTTTAGGAAAATAGCCAAATACAGATCAGAGAAGGTGCTAAGAAAACCCTCAAGAGCACCTGAAGAAAAGAACAAGGTTTCCTTAAACGTTGCGAGTTATTTATGTCATCACTTCTTATGTCTGTTTAATTACTTTAGGAAAATAGCCAAATACAGATCAGAGAAGGTGCTAAGAAAACCCTCAAGAGCGCCTGAAGAAAGGAACAAGGTTTCCAGAAACGTTGTGTGTTATTTACGCCATCACTTCTTATGTCTGCTTTTTGACTACTTTTCTTACTATTAATATTCGTAAAGCGACCTAAATATTAATTTAGTGTAACAGGGTTTTTTACATAATTAACAACATCGGGTATAATCTATTAAACAGAAAGAATTTGACTGCCATAACTACAATCAGGGCTGCAACAAGAGAACCAAAAATTCCATTCAAGCATTCCACAAAATTTATATTGTAACTGATAATTTGTTTAAACAGAAGAATAAAAGTTATGTATACATAATTTTAAAACAACAGAAAAACTGAATCATGTATGGAATTTAAATTTAGTGTTGTATCAGTTTTTAACATTTATTGAATTTATATACGACTAAATTGATATTTACAGAAAATATATTTTGGTATTAATTAATTTATTTTTAACGAGATTTTTTTTTCCGTGGAATCCTCAATAATAATTCAGTGCAGTGAAGATCGTGTTCCATTTTTATTTTATTTACGTGGTAGGTTTTTTTTGTCTTATCAAAAAGGTAAGAAATGAAGATGACACATGGCAGACAGCCTGGAGGAAGTGGAAGCACCAGATGGTCTGACTCAAACCGCAGCTCAACCACTCTCTGGGAAAAGATGAAAAGGAAGGGAAGAAGGAAGGGCTGGAAACAGGCAGCTGTCAGAGAAGTATCGTCTAATAAATTACACTGAGGCTGCCAAAGATATTAAACCAACGATGAATGAGCTTAGAAGACTTGTATTTAATCTTGCAGTTTTAATGTATTCAACTGTTAATACGAAAAATTTAAGTCTAATTAAAAATTAATCTATATAATAAAAAAGGGAGTATATTTGTATGTATGTATGTTTGTATTTACGTTGTTCTTTATACAAATTTTATCGCGTGGACAGAATGCAACAAAAATTGGTATACGTATTCTGCCAAAATCGAGAACCGGTACTGTGGGGGTGAGAAACCCCTAGAATAAACGTGGAAATAATTATAATTGAAATAAGTTACGAATTAGTGTTAAATTACTGCGCGAGACGATGACGTCATAAGTTTTCAAGACATTGACGCATCCTAAGTATAGTTCTGTATTTCGTAATGAAATAAAACAGAAATATTTTTATTTAACATAAAGTATACATGTGGAAAGAATTATAATTAAAAACCGTGATCATTAAATATTAAATTACTGCGCGCCAAGAGACAATGACGTCACGCGAGAGAAAGACGTTACTACGCAACGAACGAAGGAGATTATTAGGAATGAAATAAAGCAGAAATATTTTCTTTAAATAAAAAGTATAATTTTATGCAGAAATATTCCATCGAATGGTAATAAAGAAGACTACGAATTACTTTACCATCCTTGGGGAAAATGTAAGTTAATTTTCGCGCTGTATTAGTTGTGAGTCTAGCTAACAATTTCATCAATGTAATATTTCGTAATGTATGAAGACTGAGTGACGATTATATCCTGAAATACTCAAGGAATATATTTAAGTATTCAATTAAATACTTTTTCGAGTTGATGATCGTGTGGAAATAATATTCGGCAGGCGTTAATGGAATTGATAGTATTTCTACTGGTGAAGTTTGTGTATAATTTAAACTCCTTTCACTATGAGAGGGGAGGGCGCCTAGGGGTGGGGGGTAGAGGATCGAGGAGCGTTACATAAAAATAGCGCAAAAGCAACCGAAATTGGAGTGTATCGGGGGTTCTGGATAAATGACATCTCGGGCAACGCCGGGCACCCGCTAGTAATAAAATATTCAACAATAGAGTGGAAGCTAAACTTGTGCAGTTCTCTCTCTCTCTCTCTCTCTCTCTCTCTCTCTCTCTCTCTCTCTCTCTCTCTCTCTACCGGCTCTTACATATTTTCTGCACCTTAAGAAAGACTTTTAGGATCGTTAACTGACGGTAATCCACATGGTGGCAACTCCCCTTTAATAGTATAGGAAGGTATTTGAAAGGGGGGATGTGGAAGGGTAGAGGAAGGTAGCAAAGGGTTAACTAGGGCCCCCGGGCTATAGTTTAAGGATCCTACCCGTCAATTCGCCTTAAAGTGATGCATGGAAAATACTAGAAAACCCTGCATCAGGTAGGTCGGGCATTGGGTACTTGTCCCACGCCCTTCCAGTGGTGGGAGAGGGGTTTTTATATCATCACTTCTTTTGTATGTATTTCGCTAAGCAAGCCTGCGAGAGAATTCTCTCGCAGGTGAACTTTCACAGAGAATTCTAGCGGAGGCTAACTTGCGGAATGCCTTCACATCTCTCTGGTTTTTTGAACTAAGGTTCCCACATGCCGAGGCACCTCGGCCTGTTTTGAGAGGTGTATATTCCGGGGTCGAAGACCTTGGGCTGTTTCTGCTCTCATTGGAACAGTCGGCCAGCTGCCTTATGAACTGGTCGAGGCACGGAGAAGGGAATGCTCTCCTCTCCTGCTATCGGAAGGGCGTGGGACAAGTACACAATGCCCGACCTACCTGATGCAGATTTTTCTAGGGGTTTCCTTGCATCACTTTTAGGCGAATTTCTGGGTAGGATCCTTAAAATATAGCCCGGAGTCCCCTAGTTAACCCTTGGCTACCATCCTCTACCCTTCCGCATTCCCCCTTTCAAATCCCTTCCTATTCTATTAAAGGGGAGTTGCCACCATGTGGATTACCCTCATGTAGCCTGTTACCCTAAAACAATAATTTTAAAAAAACTGTATTTCACTACCTTTCTTATTAATAAACTGTTAACAGTCAGAAAAGAGAAAAAAAATATATTACAATTTACTGTCCTTGTAAAACTTCGGATCGAGTGCGCAAGCTTTGTTTAGATTTCTGTTCTCTCTACTTGTTGTATAGAAGCAGGTGTATCGTTTAATTCAAAACCTTTAATTACAACAATTCGTTAGACTTATGCAAAGGAAAATATATTAAGAATTTTCTTAACAATAAAATGTCATAGTCATTCCTCAGCTCCATTTAATTAGGTTTTTAAATTAATTTCAGTATATAATTCTGGAAAAATACCTTATGTCAACATATATAATTTTTGCACGTTTCAACTTGAAAGAATGTTGTATGTTAATAATATTTTGAGCCGGTAAATTATTTTTTTTCAATGTAGACTCAGATATTGCATATATATATATAATTTTTATAATTCCGTTTTTACGCCCTATTAGTTTGTCCTATGTCGCAGAAAATATAATCAGAGAAATAGATTTTGTAAACAACTCAATGCTTTTATTTTGAGGTTGTCCTTGTAGGTTTTTTTATGATGAAGAAAAGCGAATATTTTTAGATTTGTAATTTATAGGTATTTAATGTTTATTAAATTTTGAGCGCGAAATTTTGTTGTTATAATTGGTAAAAAAAAGAGGATTAGTAGAGTATTTGGGGTCAATGATTCTCAAACCAAAACGTGTATTGACCATATTCTCCGATTTTACAAAAGTTTCTGAATATAGGTAATTAAGGTAATAAAAATGCGACATTGCTCTGCAAAACTGTGTGTCCTCACGAGGAGTAAGAGGTAGGATTATGAGTATTTTATTTTATTTTCCTTATAATTTACTAGAAAATATGGAAAAATAAAGTCTCTAAAAAAATAACCAGAGTTGTTGCTAAAAGCCGCGGGTGTTCAGGTATGCAGCTATGCAGTTTACTGGTAGGTTAATCCTAAAGGACCGCGTAACAACGTATGCACTTTGCATAGCTGCACTGTTCAAACTTCTCCATACGGCAGCCTGGCGGAACTTTAGTCTCTAAGGACACTCTACATGTTGGTGCCTTAATTGCTACATGCATTCGGAATACTCTTGCCTAGTTACCCTGTAACGAGGACGACTTCAGCAGTCCTTCACTACAACGAAAAAAAAACTACCCTGTTTTACAGAGAGTAAGTTGAAAGATTATTAGTCACTGAATGAAGTAAATAAATAAAAAAATTTAGAACGGAATTTAATGATTAAAAACCATTTGGTATGTGCCAGGGATTTTGGTCCTCCATGGCAGAGCACCGTGATTGTCATCTAGGTGAGTAGCGATAAACGCCATTTGCATACTGCGATGAACAGGGTAATTTACAGCTTCCTTGTTGACACCTCGGCATCGCTCACAACGTTCACCTGTTGGCGGGTTACGTTTCTTCTCCGATCTTGGCGTTATAAATCACAATAGTGTAATTGAAGCCAAAATCACTACCACCGGCATCCTACTATTTTTTTTCTTGTTAGTTGGTAGCTCTGACTTTTGTTCATTTCACTACATAAAAACCAGTTCAGTAATATTAATTGAAGTCAAAAATCACTACCACTGGCAACTTACTATTTTTTTCTTGTTGGTTGGTAGCTTATAAATATTAGTCACTACATAAAAAAATGTTCATTGATATTAAATGAAGCCAAAATCACTACCAACGGCATTCTAATATTTTTTGTCTTTTTAGTTGGTAGCTCTGACTTCTGTTTCTGTTATAAATACTGGTCACTACATAAAAACAAGTTCATTGAAATCACTACCACCGGCATTCTATTATTTTTTGTCTTTTTAGTTGGTAGCTCTGACTTCTGTTTCTGTTATAAATACTAGTCACTACATAAAAACCTGTACATTGTTATTAACTGAAGCCGAAAATTTCTACAACTGGCATCCTACAATTTTTTTTCTTTTTAGTTGGTAGCTCTGGCTTGTGTTTCTGTTAGAAATACTGGTCACTACATAAATACCTGTTCAATGATATTAATACCACTACTACTGGCACTCTACTAATTTTTTGTTGTTCATTGATATTAATTGAAGCCTAAATCACTACCACCGGCATTCTAGTATTTTTTTCTTGTTAGTTGGTAGCTCTGACGTCTGTTTCTGTTAGAAATACTGGTCACTACATAAATACCTGTTCAATAATATTAATACCACTATTACTGGCACTCTACTATTTTTTTTGTTGTTCATTGATATTAATTAAAGTCAAAATCATTACCACCGGCATTCTACTATTTTTTGTCTTTTTAGTTGGTAGCTCTGACTTATGTTTCTGTTAGAAATACTGGTCACTACATAAAAACCAGTTCATTGAAATCACTACTACCGGCATTCTATTATTTTTGTCTTTTTAGTTGGTAGCTCTGACTTATGTTTCTGTTAGAAATACTGGTCACTACATAAAAACCAGTTCATTGAAATCACTACCACCGGCATTCTATTATTTTTGTCTTTTTAGTTGGTAGCTCTGACTTATGTTTCTGTTAGAAATACTGGTCACTACATAAAAACCAGTTCATTAAAATCACTACCACCGGCATTCTATTATTTTTTGTCTTTTTAGTTGGTAGCTCTGACTTATGTTTCTGTTAGAAATACTGGTCACTACATAAATACCTGTTCAATAATATTAATAACACTTTTTCTGACACTCTACTATTTTTTGTTGTTCATTGATATTAATTGAAGTCAAAATCATTACCACCGGCATTCTACTATTTTTTGTCTTTTTAGTTGGTAGCTCTGACTTATGTTTCTGTTAGAAATTTTGGTCACTACATAAAAACCAGTTCATTGAAATCACTACCACCGGCATTCTATTATTTTTTGTCTTTTTAGTTGGTAGCTCTGACTTCTGTTTCTGTTAGAAATACTGGTCACTACATAAAAACCTGTACATTGTTATTAACTGAAGCCGAAAATTTCTACAACTGGCATCCTACAATTTTTTTTCTTTTTAGTTGGTAGCTCTGGCTTGTGTTTCTGTTAGAAATACTGGTCACTACATAAATACCTGTTCAATGATATTAATACCACTACTACTGGCACTCTACTAATTTTTTGTTGTTCATTGATATTAATTGAAGTCTAAATCACTACCACCGGCATTCTAGTATTTTTTTCTTGTTAGTTGGTAGCTCTGACGTCTGTTTCTGTTAGAAATACTGGTCACTACATAAATACCTGTTCAATAATATTAATAACACTTTTTCTGACACTCTACTATTTTTTGTTGTTCATTGATATTAATTGAAGTCAAAATCATTACCACCGGCATTCTACTATTTTTTGTCTTTTTAGTTCGTAGCTCTGACTTATGTTTCTGTTAGAAATACTGGTCACTACATAAAAACCAGTTCATTAAAATCTCTACCACCGGCATTCTACTATTTTTTGTCGTTTTAGTTGGTAGCTTTGACTTCTGTTTCTGTTAGAAATACTGGTCACTACATAAAAACCTGTTCATTGATATTAATTGAAGCCTAAATCACTACCACCGGCATTACACTATTTTTTGTTTTTGTAGTTGGTAGCTATTACTTCTGTTTCTGTTAGAAATACTGGTCACTACATAAAAACCTGTTCATTGATATTAATTGAAGCCTAAATCACTACCACCGGCATTACACTATTTTTTGTTTTTTTAGTTGGTAGCTATTACTTCTGTTTCTGTTAGAAATACTGGTCACTACATAAAATCCTGTTCATTGATATTAATTGAAGCCTAATTCACTACCACCGGCATTATACTATTTTTTGTCTTTTTAGTTGGTAGCTATGACTTCTGTTTCTGTTAGAAATACTGGTCACTACATAAAAACCTGTTCAATAATATTAATACCACTACTACTGACACTCTACTACTTTTTTGTTGTTCATTGATATTAATTGAAGCCAAAATCACTACCACCTGCATTCTGGAAAGAAATTGGACACAAGTTTATTATCTCACATGCACATAATTGGCCTGTAAACTGTGTTTGTAGTTTAATAAAATCATTCATAAGAAATTATATCAGTTAACGTAACTTACCATTTTTGTTTTCCATCTATAAATAAATTCATTTGGCTCAAAAGAAAAGCTTTGCCTCATCCTCAACGAATAAATCTTATAGTTGAGTAAGGGTAAAAAAATATCTTCACTATGGCTGTTTCCCCATTCGTTACACAACGCCGTTATTAATCTTTAACGAATACAAAATTTTATTTATTTAATTTTGTCGGAATGATTCCGTTTGAGAAGGGCCTTGACGTGTAGGTTTCAATACCCTTATTATTATCTTATCGGGAAAAGGATTCGTCGTGTTCAGAAGTCATTATCCGATACAAATTACAACCATCCGATTTGTTTTTGTTTGAAGAATAATCTCCCAGGCTCTTACACATTACCGCTTCAGCAGTTTTTGCAAATGCGAACTTTTAATGGCCGAAGCATTAACAACGTCGAAGTAATCCGGCGTGAAATCAAAAGCACACTCAGGTCGTCAAGGATCAATTGGAGCGTGTGACGGGTTGCGTTTCCAAAGGTGTGTTGCAGACACACACACACACACACACACACAATTGCCAGTTAACGTCTCAAATTGGCCGCGGTAGAATACAAACATTTTCTCCTCCTCCGCCTCTTAAATATTTTAAAAACGAGTCTGGTCCTTCACTTCTTCGGAATGCTTTCAGCACTGACGTAGATCATTCCTCTTAAATTGGTCGCACGAGTCTGTGGGGAAATTATGTTGTCTTATAAAATTTATAACAGTAGTGACAGTAGGCAGTTATCTTGTAAGTATTACGGAAGAAGAGGATACCAAAGAAAAAGGGATTTCGAAGAAGGCACCACCAAGTCTAGGAAGCAAAGGGATTAACATACCGAAGACACAGAGATGGAGCAGGAACAAAAACAATGAATAACCTTGCTCAGACCAAAGATCAAAATGAAACATGTAACTTACCGTGCATTAAATTTATATTTCAATTAATTATACGCATAAACCTTCATCCATTACACGCCTTTAATTTAGAAACAAGTTCTTGTAAAATGAAATAATTATCATTTAATGAAGGCTGTCGAAACTTATTTCATCAATTGAAGATAGATCTATATATTAAAATAGGATCTATTTACGTTTTGAAGCCCGTGGATTTTTAAACGCGTGGATAGATTGTAACTAATATTGGTACCAATATACTTTTAAAAAAACACGAGAAAAGGTACTGTGGAGGGTGAGAAACCCCCCTAGCATAAATGTGGAAAGAATTATAATTAAAAAAAACCTTGTTCATTAAGTGTTAAATTACTGCGCGCCAAGAGACCGTCACGTCACGACATAGAGATAGAGAGAGACGTTACTACGCGACGAACAGAGGAAATAGTTCCTATTTCCGTAATTAAATAATAATTAAAATGAAAAATTTTCATTGAATAAAAAGTATAATTTTATTCTATCGAAGGATTACAAAAAGCAATACGAAATACTTTACGAGCCTTGACGGAAAATTTAAGTTAATTTTCGTGCCATATTAAGTGACTCCAATATGGCGACTATTTGTTTTTCATCAATCTAATCTTTGGTAATGTCTGAAGACCGCGGGACAATTATATCCTTGCAATACTTGAATTATTCTGTTCAGCTTAAATTCAATTTTATATTATAGGGAAAAAATATATATTCATTTATTATGATTATCCTTAAAAGAAAATTCTAAGTGAGTGACAAACCAGAATAAATATATTTTGGTCATTGTTTTGTGTCTATTTCAAATGTTAAACAGTCAATTGTTACCCACATAAATCCTATAACTGTTAACAGCTGTTTATTTTTTTTTTTATAAAAATGGCGTTACACATTTTTAATTGTAGGGATTTCCCATAATTTCCTCATTACATGTTCTTTAATATCTCATTTTGAGATAAATATTTCATAACGTTTTTTTAATGTAACAGAAATAATAAAAGTATTTTTCAAAAAATATCATCTCTCTGATCTGATTGGTTGTTAATAAGGTAAGCTTCTAAATTAACCACATCTAAAGAGTCAATTAACAAAAGAAGTGTTTTTTACGTTTTTTTTTAAATATCTGTGACAACTGCACGGATATTTTGATAGCAATTTTTTTGTTTCTGACAGTGTATTAGTATTGAATATTTAATATTTATTCTTATAGTTTTGCATCGATATGTCCAGTAGTTGTCACGGGAGGAGTCTTAAAGAGTCAGAGGTATAAGGGGTTTTGAATTAAGTTTCCTAAAAGTCGAGAGACAGAAAGGTAAATTTTTGAGAGGTGTGTGTCTGTTTGTGCTGTGAGGAAAAGCTTCCCTTTGGAATATGGCCGAGGCATGGCGACGGTAATGCTGCATCCGCACTCAGCAAACCCACTCCAGTCACCGTGAACTTTGACCCTTAGCAACGTCACTTGCTCTCTCTCTAGATCGACTCTTCCAAGGACCTTCATGCAATTTATCACCACCAGAAAAATAGGAAAGAAAAATTGCAATGGTCGCGTAGTAGGATTCTTTTTACTTCCTTGAATTATTTCATTGTTACCGTAAGGGCCATTCGACGATGCCGAAGTCCTCGTTGGAACAATTATGCCATCCCACAGATTCTATTTCGGAACATGTTCCAAGCCTTCTGTAATGTGATGTTGCCACGTGTGACTTAGTATTCCTTCTCGGTAGAGGGGACACACACGTGAGACGTGCGTTGTGTTCCTATGGTGTGTGTGTGTGTGTGTGTGTGTGCGACAATGGCACGCGGAATGCACGACAGAAATACGTGAGGCTTTAAGAATGGTTTTAACCACACTTAAATATGGAGTGGTGATGTAAAAATGAGAAGAAAAAAATTAATAGGTTGGAATAAACTTGGTGACTTGGTTCATAGAAACTACGCAAATAAAATGTTTGTCGTTAATTGGAAAAATCATATGAAAATTTAATATTATGAGCATAGTGAAAAAAATATAAAACAATACGTTTGATTGAAAATAATGAATAAGAGAAAATAGCCTCAATTCAGACAAAAAAGTGCTTCTATTGAAACTAAAATTTACGGAGGATCCCTAATACATCCATCTTATTAAAAATGAAATCAAATTATTGACAGAAATATTATCACACTCAGACGATATATTTTACTATATAAAAAAGGGCCAGTCATTGAATTAATTCAAAAGAATAATAATGGTAGTGTTTCGGTAAGAAGTGCTTGATTATTAAGGTATGTTACATTTTTTTAAACATTCCTGTCAAGACATTCCTGACCCTTAAAATTTTTTTTTACCGTGCTTGTTGCGTTCAGAAGCTCCCAATTCATAACGGAAAAGAGTGCCATTTTATTTTTACCACACTGTACCCTTTTTTGTTGTTGTGTGTGTGTGTGTTTAATTGCAATAGAAAAGTTTTGAGCAATGTAATTAAATTATCGTGTACGGTAAAATATATTTAATAGGACCTTAAGGTGTGTAACCCGGCTAAGACGTATTCCTCCCTTATTTACATTAGTCCTGGGGGAAGGGAGGGGGGGGGGTGAGTCTGTCCCATTGTGTTTGAAATTTAAAGCTCAACTTTTGTCCTGGCGCATTAATTTGCAGTATGCAGACCGTTGTTGTGGAAAGGAAGGGAGGGGGTGTAACTTGGCACGTTCGTCCTCCCTCATTTGTCTGCTGGATTATATAAGGGAGTGTAGTGTAACGCTCCTAGTGACAAATTCGGCCTAATTAACTTTGTTTCTGATTTCCCTCTCGCGTCGGTGGTGGTGGGGGGATGTGGGGGGGATACAATATTGCAATCAACCAATCCCGCCCCCCCCCCCTCCAACCCCTGTCTCTCTCAACACAGCGACAAAACTCGCATTAAACTGCTGCTAATTGTTCGCAAGGTTTGCTTCTAACAAAAAAAAACGTCAAGTCCTGCGGCCGGGGATATAAATAGACCTTCATCTAAGCGTTTCAATGTCAACGAATAGGGAATTACAATATTCAAGCTATAAGAGTCCAGAGGCCACATTATGTCGTTTATTTGATAATATGAATTTTTTAAAATTACGTATTATTTTACAACTGAATATAAAAATTGAAATAAAATAATATAATGCCGAGAAAACCTAATTCTATTAGCAACATGGCAACTCAGAGCTTAAATTTTACGTCATGGAACAGATGACGTCATACGGCGACTTCAAAAACCTTCGGACCGTATCACATAAACCTAAATAATTATTATTTTGTACCATATTATTTTTTTCTTATACGTAAGTTAAAACTTTATTTCAGTTAATGGACAACTTCAAGCAATTTATTTAATGTATTAAAAAATTTACTACATGTCAAGGTACATATTGTAAAGATAATTGATATTTTAAAAGAAATTAATGTGAAAGTGACGTAGAAAAAATTAGTTTTAGGTTTGGAATTTCTTTTTGCTGTTTATGCACCTTTTTTTCGTATTTTAACCCCCCAAAAATATTTGTCCTCAGGAGAATCATTTTTAGTGACTGGTCAGTTAATTTTAGTAAATAAAAATATTTAATTTATTTTTCAGTCAGAAAAATTATAATTTTTATCAACTAAAACTCAAAGCCGTATATTTATTTTTATTATAATATAATTAAATATATTTTCCAACACTAACATTTAATTTAGCAAAATTTAATTCAATTTTTAGCCAACCTTAGCATCAATACCAACTTTCTAAAACAAATATTAATGAGAAGAGATACTATTTTTTACTGGAATTATAATAATATATGTGATAATAAATAATATGGAGTTGAATGCTTCAACATAAGCATTTAATTTAGCAATTTCATTCCATGTCAGCCAACCTTGGCATCAATACCAACTTTCTAGAAAAAATTATTAATGGCAAGACATACTATTTTTTTTACAGAAATTATAATAATATGTGTGATAATAAATAACAAGTAGTGGAAATTTTTACATCACCTTGTCCATAATTTCTATAAGTTAAAAAAAATTAGTCACCACCCTATCAAAAACTATTATTTACTTAAAAAACTATTAATTTATTTAATAAAATAACATTCTGAGCTACATATTGTTAGAAAATTCGTGTAACTTTATCTTTTAGAAATCAGTATATATATATATATATATATATATATATATATATATATTCCTTAAGGTGTGAATATATATGATGAATAATTAAAGACAGAGAAATGTTTTGTAAATGATTTAAATGTATTATACCAGCAGTGTGTGTGAGGGGGGCGGACGGGGGTGTTAAAAAGTTTTACATACAGAAATTAATGTCTGACTTTCAATACATTCATATATAGTATATATACACAATATTAATAATAATAATATATATTACAATAATAATAATAAAATAAATTATATATATATATATGTATTATGTATATACAATGTTAATAATAATAATATATATTAATAATAATAATAAAATAAATTATATACATATGTATGTATGTATTATATATCTAATATTAATAATAATAATACAAATAATATAAATTAATAATAAAATAAATAATATATATGTATGTATGTATGTATTATATATATAATATTAATAATAATAATATAAATTAATAATAAAATAAATAATTTATAAATAAATATATATATATATGGATGTATGTATTGAAAGTCAGACATTAATGTTGTATGTAAAACTTTTTAACACCCCCTCCGCCCCCCTCACACACACGGTTAGTATACTACATTTTATTCATTTACAAATAATTCTCAGTCTTTAATTATTCATCATATATATTCACACCTTAATGAAAAAATAAAGTAGATATATATATATATATATATATATATATATATATATATTTGTATATATATATATATATATATATATATATATATATATATATATATATAGAGAGAGAGAGAGAGAGATTTGTGTTACAGTTTTACAGCCATGAGGAATTTAATCTGTATTTTCTACTTAATTTAGTTGTTTTCCTTTGTGATATTAATTCTAATTGATTTTATGTTGCCACAAATTATTTTTCTAATATGAATATTTAAATATTAAATAAAAGTTGTTTTGTTAATAAATTAATTATAGTATACTAACCGCAGAATGCAAATAACGGGGGTAAGTGGTGTCTGTAATCTTCGGATCAATAAAGTAATTTATTAAAAAAATTAATATTTCTTCCAGAAGTTTAATTGTTCTTTTAGCCTCGTGACATCATTACATTTAATTTATTTATTTATATAATCGAAGCCTTGTCTCATTTGTTTGATTTTATCAGTCTAGATTTATGACAGTTAAGTTAATTATTTAGACAGGAAACTAATAATAATAAGAATTAAAACTCACGTTACGATTGAATTATTTAATTTATATTAAATTTTATTTATAAAAATAAACGGAGTAATTAAATTGAATATGAATTTTTGTATGATTTAATTTAATAAGGCTGTTAATTAATTCTTTTATTACATTTCATATTTATTACAAATATGTAATTTGTCACACGCTATAGTGAGTTTTTTTGGAAGCGATGGGGGGCTCAATAATTTAATGTACGCCCTTGTTGTATGTCTATTTTTTTTAATAAAAGTTTATTATTATATACATGAATGTTTATTGAAGTTTTCATTGCGGGCGTTATGAAATATTTATTTCTACGTAATACCCAAATTATATTTATTATTGCTTTTTTTACTCATCTAGACTGGGGTTGATAATTTTCTTCCAATTTTGATCCATATTTAATTTTTGGAGCCAGGTAGGATCTTTAAACAACAACCTTTGGCTACCTTCCTCTACCTTTCCGCATTTCCCCGTTTTCAAATCCCTTCTTATGCTTTTAAAGGGTAGTTTCCATCATGTTGATTACCCTCGTGTAGACTATTACATTAAAAAAAACGTAGTCGATTCTCAGTCACCCACCGCAATGGCCACTGACTGATAGTATATTGATGTGTCTATATTACGAAATAAGGAGTAATAAATTTAAAAGTGTTAACAACAATTTAACAAAATTATCCCCCCAAAAAATGACAATTTTAATAGTTCACAAAGAATAAATAAAACTATGTGATGACCTCATACACACACTTTTTTATTTTTTTAATTGATATTGCCATGACGTTTCGATACCCATTTTGTGATCATCTTCAGGTATTTTTTCTACAGAGGACAGACATATGATAGTATAATTGTAAAAATTCATTTTTAATTAAAACATTCTATTTTTACGTCTGTTTTATATTTAATAAATAATTGCAGGGTTTTTTTTACGAATACGAGACAATATTTTTATTTATTTATTTACGACAACGTTTCGGTACGTGTTGTTTTACCTTCATCATAAATTCATTGGCTTCTTGCTTATACAAATTTATTGCGTACAATTTCTCCGCAGGAAAGAACCGGATGAATGTCCAAACACGGACCGAAACGTTTTCGTAAATAAATAAATAAAAATAAAATATAGTCTGCTGGTATTGGTAAAAAAAACAACCCTGCATTATTTGTTAATTAAAACAATTCTCAAAGGAAATAAATTATAAATCACGTGACGTTTATTAATTATTGTAAGAACCGTAAGGTTACAGAAAATAAGAAGTTTGTTAAAAATCTAATCAGTTGTAAACAGCATCGCTGTAGGAAAATAGCTGAAGAGGATACGAGATAGGTATCGAAACGTCGTGACGATATAAATAAAAATAATAATAAAAAGAGACTGTACAAGGTTATCAATGTTTTTTATTAGATTAGATAATAAAATTATTTTTTTATATAATTACGTTACAAATTTTTGACTTCCTGTTCACCTAAAAATTGTGTCTATAAAGTTTTAGATATTTATTACAATGCATCAGTACGGTGTTTGTTATTTTAGTAATATACAGGAACATATGATGATGTTTAAAAATAGGGTACGAAACGTCGTGTGTGTTTTTTTGTAATTTAGGATTTAAATCCTTCGTCAAGTTATTTATTTATTAATTCAATTTATGTCAGATAAATATTAACAAGAATAATAATAATAAAGATAGCCATAAATAAAGACAAACAAACAGGGATAATATAAATGTCTTATAACGTCTCCTTCTTCAGGTGCTGAGAGAAGAGCCTAGAGTGAGACAACTGCACTGTCTCTGTATTTTTTTTATCTTTCTTATTAATTTTCAATCAGACGTCAGTTTTCCTGTTATTAATATTAAGAGGTTCGTTGCTCCTCCTGCTGTTGTTGTGGGTTGTGATAAAACCGTCGTGGCACAGAGCACTCTGGATATGTTTCCCCCCCCCCCCCCCCAACGACGTACAGTAGACGCCTCCCGTATGTTCCTTTAGGGAGCCCAAAACGATGGTTGTGCCAAGTCGGGAATGTCGATGGAGCGTAGGACAATTGTGTCATTTTCTTCTGAAACGAGCGTTGTAAGTGCATCCTCATGCTCTTATTTGTCCAGAAGGCGGCCACAGAAAATGAACAAGGAAACTCGAGGAAGCGTCTGGAAAAAATATTTGATTGCAATGTAAACACTATTTTCCCCTTCCATTTTACGTAAACTGCGATTTATTTCTATATATTTTCCTTATACGTCCGTTTACACGACACTAAACAGTGTCCAGTCACAGAATGTTATTTATTTGTAGTAGTAATAATAATAAAGACAGACAAATGCAGACCAAAGAAGTAGTAGCCTAATATAAATACCAACACAACGTTTCCGGGATCCTTCAGGTGCTAAGAAGTGCCTAGAGCGATACAACTGCACTAGTCACTTGGACAAAACTCAAACGGCGTCTCGTTACTTCTCAAGGCTCTTGTGTTGTTTTCAGTTTTTCTTAGCACCTGTAGAAAGGAACAAGGTTTCCAGACACGTTGTGTGTGGTATTTATATTATCACCACTTGTTTTTCCTGTCTTTTGCTATTTTTCTTATTAATTAATATAGAAAAACAAGACTGAGCGCACCGGAGGCCTCACTAACCCCGTCCCCAAAGACGGCTGTGGCAAGACTAATTCAAAAATTGGCTCCAAAGGGGCTGAGAAAAATAAAAATCCTTTCTCAAGTGAAGAAACAGTTACTAGAAGCCGAGGAACCTATCAGAAGGTCCGGATCAGCCCATGTGATCTGTAGTGGGGCCGCTCAAGGCACGGCCGCTCAAAATACGACACCATAGTGATATCCATCAAATATAATTTTCCGTGTTAGCTTTTGAGACTACCCGTGGGGGTCTTAGAATCATAATCCTCCACTTTGAACATCTTAAGAAATTCCCTACTCCCCCTCCTGTCCCGAGAACATCGGCTCTGTCCCCTCCCCCCTCTCCTGTTTATTTATTAAACTAATCCCTAAAGAACGTCGGCCTCACCACGATAAGCTTAAATAATTTACAACGTTCGCTTACCAATATTTTTGACGTTGACAAATACTCTTGCTATTTAGTAATTATTTCCCTTTATCTTTTCCTTAAAGTGGAAAAATGCAAACGGGGTTAAAATCGTTTTGAGAGGTAAAAAGTTCCGCTTTCCGGCGGGTGGGTTTCTGAAATCAGCCGAGCGAAGTAACGACGAGACGCCTTTCCAGATAGTGACTGACGAAGGAAGCAATTACGAGAAGGCGCTGGGGCGTGCTGCGTAGCCGACCGTGGCCATCTTCCTCCCACGTGGACTTCTCCAGGAACGGTCGGTTCCCCCATTTGCACGTCCAGAAACGACGTTGCTGACGTTGCCCTTAAGCGGCGAGAAGAAGAAGAAGCAAACAACAGTCTGAATAGTGAATCACGCGCGGAGGCGTCAATCTCAGACAGGCCCTGTGGACATCTCCACCTTGCAGTCTCCCACGCAATGTCGTATAATCAGTTTCAAAATTGACAATATATGATTATATTCACCTTCGTCAACATTACTATAAGTATTCAAATTAAAAATTTACGTCTAATTTAAAATCTTCTATATAATAAAAAAGGATGTATGTTTGTATGTATGTATTTACGTTAATCTCTATACATATATTAAACGCGTGCACATATCGTAACAAACATTGGTACACTTATTCTTCAAATTACGAGAAACGGTACTGTTGGGAAGGGGAGGGTAGAAACCCCTAGCATACAGGTGGAAAGAATTATAATAAAATAAAATGTCATCATTTTTTGTTAAATTACTGCGCGTGTTGAAATCATGACGTCACAGCACACGTAAGAGAGAGAGAGTGAGAGAGAGAAAGAGAGAGAGGTTACTACGCGACGATACTGAAAGAATTCATGACGTCACAGCACACGCAAGAGAGAGAGAGAGAGAGAGAGAGAGAGAGAGAGAGAGAGAGAGAGAGAGAGAGAGAGAGAGGTTACTACGCGACGATACTGCAAGAATTCATGACGTCACAGCACACGCAAAAAAAAAGAGAGAGAGAGAGAGAGAGAGAGAGAGAGAGAGAGAGAAAGAAAGAGAGAGGTTACTACGCGACGATACTGCAAGAAATCATGACGTCACAGCACACGCAAGACAGGGAGAGACAGACGTTAGTACGCGACGAACAAAGGGAAATAGTTCCCTTTCTCCGGTAATAAAATAAAGCAGAAATATTTTCACTGAATAAAAAATATTATTTTATCCGGTAATACTCCATGGAATTATAATAAAAAACTAATAAGAAATAATTTACGATCCTTGCTTGAAAATGTAAGTTAATTTTCGTGGACATGTTTAGTGACCCCAATATGGCGACCATTTGTATACATCCTTGTGAATTTCATTAATGTAATCTTTCGTAATGTCTGAATATTGAGGGACAATTATATCCTGTAAGGTTTTCCATTACTGCGTGACATCACGTGTGTGAGAGAGACGTTACGACGCGACGAACAAAGGGAAATAGCTCCTTTTTCCCTGTAATGAAATAAAGCAAGAATATTTTCATTGAATAAAAAGTATAATTTTATCCAGTGATACTCCATCGAATGATAATAAAAAAACAATAAGAAATACTTCACGATCGTCGTAGGAAATGAAAGTTAATTTTCGTCGCCATGTTTAGTGACTCCAATATGGCGACTATTTGTTTACATTCTGGTGCTTGCTAAGAATTTAATCAGTTTTAATCTTTCGTAATGTCTGAAGACTGAGGGACAATTATATCCTGCAGTACTCAAGGAGTATATTTAAGAAGAAAGTCGGGGGTGTGTTTGTAGGGGCTGATGCAATAAACTTCAATGTATTTTAGAGCTGTTTAATTAATGCAATATCGGTCGAAACGGAACTAGGAACAGTTAGATTGAGGTTAAATCACTTCATGACTAATACAGAATATTTCAGTAATTTTTAGGTTATACTTGGCAGTATTTTATCCTTCAGTAAACCTGTATTACTTTTTCAGGAGGTTTAACCCCCTTGGGGTTTTTTTGTAGAAAAAATTGTCGGTGTCTAATTCAGTAATAATGTCTTAATAACGATCTCATTCCTCTCAGAGATCCAGATAACAGTTAACGAGCAACGGAGGGCTGTTTCTCTGTTGACGATTTATATGAACCACAGAAGGCGATTGCAGGTGTGTGTGTGTGTGTGTATAAGTTTCGTTTTCCTGAAAATGAAAGCTGACAACATCTCAGATTGCGGAGGGCGCCTACTTGGCCCATTGAAGTCCCACGGGGAAGCGCGAACATGGCCGCCCACATTGGAAATCAATGGAGTACTCACTCTCTCACTACGCCGGTGAATGGCGCTTGTTCACGTTCAATACTTACACGCGCTCTCTCCCACGCACATGCGTACAATAATGCGTTGCACTTGTTAAATCCTCAAGTCATTGCCAGGCAACGTTGTCCCGTAAAAAAAAAAGAGGGAACCCGAAGGTGAATACTTTAAGCGGAGCGTAATATGTGTAGGGGGAACCCCCCCGAGTAAAATCGATAACGCGCGCGGTGAATCCACCCACACACACACACTCGGAAAAAAATTCATATGTGCAGGAACTTTTAAAACGAAGTACAGTGGTAAAATAAGTACTCATGTAACAAAAAAGGAGAACTGAACGGATATAAACATAACGAAATTGTATTCCATAACGTTTAGTGTGGCTTCAAGGTAATTAGAGTCCAAACCCTATTGATAAAAACAAAATCTTGCCCCCAACTGTCTGTTCGAAACGTTGTTATAGCATTGTAAAAAAATAAAATGAGTAGTTAAGTTATAAGAATGTAATTAAATGTAATAACAATATTTGAAAAATTAATAAGCAACTATTACGGTTTATAATGAATAAGAAAGATAGCCAATACAGAAAACAGTAATATAAATACCACACAACGTTTCTGTGATCCTTGTCCTTGGTGCTAAGAAGAGCCTAGAGCGACACAACTGCACTGGTCAGTGGACAACACTCAAAAGCGACGAAAACGCAACGAGAGTGCGAGAGTAGAAGGGGTTGCATAACAATAAGGGAGCAACGATAATGGGAAAACAGAAGGTTTAGCGTAATAATAGTTATTGTTACGCCAACCCTTCGGCTCTCCCATTTTCGTTGATCCCTTATTGTTATGCAACCCCTTCTACTCTCCCACTGTCGTTGCGTTTTCGTCGCTTTTGAGTTTTGTCCACTGACCAGTGCAGTTGTGTCGCTCTAGGCTCTTCTTACCACCTGACGAAAGGGAACAAGGATCCGCCAGAAACGTTATGTAGTATTTATATTACCTTTTTTTTGTCTGTATTATTCATTATTTTCTATCAGACGGAATTTTTTTCATTTATTACAGGTTATATTCGAGTCCTACTGCTCAGTATTAATTAACGAAACTCACACTCTCTCACTAAAGGGAGGTTTCGGGTTCAGTAACTACGGTAATTATTTATTACCATGTTAACAAATAATTACGTGGTTAAACTTCCAGCTTCAATGCCGGAACGTAGTGTCACATTCCTCCTCGTCGATGGAACTCTCGTGTAGTTTCACTGCTCCGCCATTATCTAGTCATACTTCTAAAATCAGAGAGTTAACTTCCATCTCTTATACGTCATAAAAGTTCCCAACATGAAACTCACTGCCTCTAATCTACATTCTCTTTAATAAAATATTTACTAATAATCACTGTCTTTCTTCCTCGACCTTACTAAACAACTCATTTTCCTTCTTAAATGAATTCCTAAAAATTTATTAAACTTTTCCTCAATACTACTGTCATATAACTATGCTGACTGTTCCGTTATCTTCCATAATTATTTCCCTCCTTCCCCTTAATTTTTATTTTAATCTAACAGCTCAATACCTCACACTAACTGCTTGAATAGACTGACTCGTCTTTTTTTTCTATTCCGAAAAAAAATATTTTTTTATTGAGGATTGAATAGTCACACTCCTTTAACAACAGCTGTCGAGTTCGATGAATTTTTTCTAAAAAAAAAATTGGCCGGTCAAATTTTATGGAACCGAACAAAAAAAATAATTATTTTTTTCGTGCCAATTAGAACTTGTGACCTTCTAGAATTAAGTTTTATATATTTATTTTTTTCACTGCAGCATAAATATATGACATATTCCTTAATACGTGAATAATTAATATAATAATGACCTGGATACTAATTTTCCTTTAGTAAAAATTCTCAAGTTCTCAACGCCACTAATTGCACCTTTACTGCACTTTACGTAGATATTTTTGTCACCTCAACACGACCAATATAACCAAAGTTGCTTGTGGTAGTGTTCTAAATGTTCGATGAACCCTGAAGTGTTCAGACTGATGGTGGGACAATTTTTTTTAAAAAAAAGTATTGGTAGACAAGCAAGAATTCGTGTGATCGTCGCTTGAAATAATAATACGACATTTTCATGAAGATTCTAGAAGGATTTAACCTCAATATTTTTTAAATTCAAAACGTGAGCTTGTTATAAAAGTGTTTAATGATGCAATCAATTTTATTCCGCTTTCAACGGATTTGAAAAATTATGAGTTACGTATCAACGCAAAGTTTTCACTATAGAAGGCACAGTAAACGTGTGGAAATGTAAATCTAACACCGAGACGGTGGTGGGGAAGGGGGAAGGGAGAACAAAAAGAGTGTGGAACGGATAACTAGTTCAATAAAATCATATATCTTATTTCTGAAACTTTCTGTTTTATGACCGAAAAAAGGATAAATGAGGACGTCGGACTCATCGGAATTATGATCTTACCACAGTTGTAGCAAATAGAACCGTCTAGAGTTACGACCTGAACGTTTTCTAGAGTGAAAAAGGTAGAATAACTTTATTTATAAAAATTATCATCCATTTAAATTATATATATATATATAAATCGAAATCAGATAAATTTGAAGACCAGAAAATTTATTAAGTAATTTCTGATTTCTCCACCGGTGCCCCCTGAAATTTATTTATCAAAAATTACCAAAATAAAATAATCCCTCTCTCTCTATATTTTTTTTCTAACAACCGTTTTCTCACCCTGCTCCATACCGACTACGGCTGAACAAACGACGTAAAGGATTCAGCATTTCTAGACGTCCATTTTAGACTTGTCTTTCACCCCCCTCCCCTCTCCCTATAACCCGATGGAGTCTTAAATGCAACTTGGCCGTTTATTTTTAATGTCACTTTTCAACTCAGTGACCACCCCAACCTCCACGCCCTCAAAACTATGAATTCGACTCCAATATCTTCATATATTCTTTTACCACTCGTGATTCCCGTAGGGGTTTTGAAAAATTGTGATTTAATGTTATTATAAGTATTAATCATTGTCCGAGTATATACAAAGAAAACAAGATAAGAGAAGAGTAATGACGAAAAAAATTGCAGATACACAGAAAATAGAAGAAAAACAACAAGAAGTAGAGAAGGAAGCTATAAAAGAGAGAAAAATATACAGAAAAACAGGATAAACCAGGAATTAGGTTTATTGAGCGTATAAATAAATAGCCTTGAAGAAAAAAAGGCGGCAGAAGAATAACATAGAACCTGCGAAACTTGTCTCATATGAACACTGAAGAGGCTGAATATCTCTTTAACCGACATCACGAGACAGAATCCGATGAATTCAACATTAATAACTGTATTTTGGTATATTTAAATTCTTAACTCCTCACCTGCCATATGGGGGGGGATTGAACTTCAAACTCACTGTCACTCAATTTACAGACTCCAAAAAAAATTATACCATTATCAGGGGGTTGAAATTGCAACCTATGGGGGTTGGCAATATTAATCTCAGACAATCCAGGAAAACTATTTTTAGACATTAAGAAGGTTTTTCACATTATTTTTACTTCTGAACGTCTGTCACAGCACCCTTGAGGTCGTTAGGTGTGTCTAATCCCCACAGTGTTTAGTTCCTAGATCGTAGGTCAAATCTATACCAAGGTTGTTTGAATATCGTAATAAAATAATTATAATTAAATAGTTGCGGTTTTCATGAGGTCACTAGTTCCTGATTAATTTCGACCGTACGGTATTCTTCATCTTGTGAGAAGAATGTTAAACGAACCAAGACGGTGAGAACCCCAAGAAAACTTTTCCTCGTGAGGTTGATGAACGCCGCCGTAACAAGACTTCCTCGTAAAAGTTACAGTGAACGGAGGAGCGCATCAACAAACAATTTAGCACAACGTTGGTGGTTCACGCGCTCATTATTATTATTTTATTATTCTACGTAGTGGTTGATTTCGAGGAGAAATTAAGCTCTGAAGGCGACGAATTGCAACGAGACTACGGAGGAAATCAAATATGCTCTGAATGAGGATTTCATGCAGGAGACAAAAGATGATGACATCGGTTCAACTTTATGTAAACTAATCCCGCAGTTGTCTCTGATTACGTTTCTCAGATATTACCCAGAGATATTACACATGCCGAGGCACCTCGGTCTGTTTTGAGAGGTGTATGTTCCGGGGTCACAGACCTTGGGCATACGGTAAGAGTTGTTCGTTATTCCCATTGGAATAGTCGGCCAGCTGCCTCCTAAACTGGTTGAGGCACGGAGAAATGAATGCTGCGTCCCCACAGCAAATTCCTCTCCCGCTATCGGAAGGGCGTGGGACAAGTATCCAATGCCCGACCTACCCGTTGCAGGTTTTTCTAAGGTTTTCCCTGCATTTCTTTAGGCGAATGCCGGGTAGGATCCTTAAAATATAGCCCAGGGGCAATAGTTAACCCTTGGCTACCTTCCTCTACCCTTCCGCATCCCCCCTTTCAAATCCCTTCCAATGCTATTAAAGGGGAGCTGCCCAAAGTGGATTACCCTCATGTAGCCTGTTGCCCTAAAAAAAACAACTTAAGTGACACTGAATACTGTAATATTTTGGCATCATTCATTTATCAATAAAATAAATTTTGTATTATTAAATTCATCTAAATTATATTTCTACCATCATAATAATTAAGATAATAAATAAATAAATAAACATCAACTAAAGTTTTAAGTCAGAAAAAAATAGGATTTATTAAATTAACAACGTTTCATCGCTTGATTTACGACCTCATCAAGTTAAAAAAACTACAAATAAAAATTTAATGATACCAAAATATTACACTATTCACTGTAGACAGTCAAATAAGTAATATCTCTGGGTGGAATGAGCAACAATGAAGCATGATAATGACAACTTATATATATGTATATATATATATATATAATAAAAATTATGTATATTTGTATGTATGTATTTAGGTTAATCTTTATACAAAATTTAAATGCGTGGACAGATTGCAACAAAAATTGTTATACACACATTTTTCAAAACACGAGAAAAGCTACTGTGTGTGGTGGGGTGAGAAACCCCTAGCATAAAGGTGTAAAGAATTAAAATTAAAAATCGTGATAATTTTGTTGTTAAAGTAATGCGTGCCGAGAGACCGTGACGTCACGCGCGACTTAGAGAGAGAGAGAGAGAGAGAGAGAGAGAGAGAGAGAGAGAGAGACGTTACTACGCGACGAACAAAGGAAATAGTTCCTTTTCCCCGTAATTAAATAAAGCAGAAATATTTTCATTAAATAAAAAGTATTAGTTTGTCCAGAAATACTGTATTAAAAATAAAATAATGTATATTTATAGCTCTTCAATTAATCAGTCGGAAGTGTGTACGGAACAAGGTAAAATTTTAGATTTAGGTTAAATAACTTCTTGACTAAAGATTAATCTACAATTATATAATTTTTCGTGTTTATATAAATATGTACACGGGAAACGCCGGGCATATATACATATATATATATATATATATATATTAAAGAACATCACTCGTTAGCCTCGAAAAGTAGTTCGTTTCCTCGTACAAAATTGATGCGTTACACCAATCTAATTTTTTGATTATTTTATTAAATATGTTTAGACAAAACAGGATAATTTGGAACACTACTATTTATATAATTTTTAGTTTAAGAATTGAAACCTGAAGAGGTCGAAAATTAAGCGATGAAACGTTGTTAATTTAAGAATTCCTCCACCCTTTCTTATTCGACTTAAAAATTGGCTGATATTTATTTATTTATTAGATTTCTCAATAGTCAAAATACATATTATTATATGTATCATTAATAATTATTTTATAAAATTAAAAATCTTCATTGAAACCTTTCCACATCAGCGTTTAAAAGAATAGTGGCACCGTTCTGTCACTTGAGCTGGGACACATTTTCGACTCCGTACACAAATTTTGTTAGCAGAAGCCAATCTTGGTGACAGAACCGAGGATTACTCCTGGAGCGCCAGGGTCATTTGTATGCGGGGGGAACAGTTGAGGGTGGGGGAGGGCGGAGGGTTTGGTGTCGGAGCACATTCTATATTTACGCTTACAAATTCGTAGCCGATATCCTTGGACAGATATTGATGGTACCATACTTTACCCAGCCTCTGCGACAATAGAGCCATTAATCAGCTTTGTCGAAGCCCCCGAACGAGTCGCCGCAAAAAAAAAGGCTTTCTTTTTAATTATTAAAACACCAGAGCAGGTGCTTGCGAGCGTTTAATTACAAGCAAAGTGAATGAAGGAGGCCCATTGCTTAAATTTTACGTTAAGTGCTTTCATGAATCAAGGAACTACTTAAATTAATTATTGGGAATTTCAATTTAATACGGAAATCTATAAAGAAACACAGTCTAATTAAAACCGTACTTACTGAACGATGTCCCAACGAACGTTACGGATTCCTTGGAATGACATTAATATACTCTGGACTTCCGGTTCCTTTGCGCAGACTCTAACTTTAATACAGAGGTTACGCGACAGATACTTCGACCTCTAATATCTTTTTTAAACAAAAGAACGACAATTCTTCACTACCTGTTTAATGAATCATATTTTTATTAAACACTAAATTGAATATTAAAACGATCAGATACGAAATTTGTTGGCAATGCTGAGGTAACATAATTATTCTGGTATTCCATAGTCTTGCAGTAGATGCTTATTATTTTAATTATTATGAAAAATTTAATTTAGATGAATTTAATAATACAAATTTTATATGATTGATTAATTAATTATGCCAAACTGTTACAAAATTCAGTGTAGACTGTCACATAAGGAATATCTCTGGGTGTAATACATGTTTATATGTATCATTAATAATTAAAATAATTATTATATGAAATTAAAAAATTCAACCAGAAAAATAGTGGCACCGTTCTGTCATTTGAAATACGATAAGATTAACAAAGTAGACTGTCACATAAGGAATATCTCTGGGTGTAATACATGTTTATATGTATCATTAATAATTAAAATAATTATTATACGAAATTAAAAAATACAACAAGAAAAATAGTGGCACCGTTCTGTCATTTGAAATACGATAAGATTAACAAAGTAGACTGTCACATAAGGAATATCTCTGGGTGTAATACATGTTTATATGTATCATTAATAATTAAAATAATTATTATATGAAATTAAAATATTCAACCTGAAAAATAGTGGCACCGTTCTGTCATTTGAAATACGATAAGATTAACAAAGTAGACTGTCACATAAGGAATATCTCTGGGTGTAATACATGTTTATATGTATCATTAATTATTAAAATAATTATTATACGAAATTAAAAAATTCAACCAGAAAAATAGTGGCACCGTTCTGTCATTCGAAATACGATAAGATTACCAAAGTAGACTGTCACATAAGGAATATCTCTGGGTGTAATACATGTTTATATGTATCATTAATAATTAAAATAATTATTATATGAAATTAAAATATTCAACCAGAAAAATAGTGGCACCGTTCTGTCATTTGAAATACGATAAGATTAACAAAGTAGACTGTCACATAAGGAATATCTCTGGGTGTAATACATGTTTATATGTATCATTAATAATTAAAATAATTATTATACGAAATTCAGAAATTCAACCAGAAAAATAGTGGCACCGTTCTGTCATTTGAAATACGATAAGATTAACAAATTAGACTGTCACATAAGGAATATCTCTGGGTGTAATACATGTTTATATGTATCATTAATAATTAAAATAATTATTATATGAAATTAAAAAATTCAACCAGAAAAATTGTGGCACCGTTCTGTCATTTGAAATACGATAAGATTAACAAAGTAGACTGTCACATAAGGAATATCTCTGGGTGTAATAAATGTTTACATGTATCATTAATAATTAAAATAATTATTATATGAAATTAAAAAATTCAACCATAAAAATAGTGGCACCGTTCTGTCATTTGAAATACGATAAGATTAACAAAGACACGTTTTCGACTCTCTCAGACAAATTTTGTTGACAGATCCGAGGATTAGTAGCAGATTAGAGTAGAAAAGTGGAAATAGAGGGGAAAAAAGTAGAAAAATAATAATTCTTTACACTAAGGATCACCAAAAATAATGTATTTGAATTTTTTTTATCATTACATTACAGCCAAAGGGTCGCTATTACGTGCAATAATAAATTTAATGTTACAAATTAGTTGATATATAATTATTCTAGTATGTATATGTTACTGTGTTCCTTCTGACGTCGTGTGATACAGAAACCACGATTATTTACGCCATCTACGAAGTAACGACGTCCTTGTTTTCTCTTTGGTACCGCGGGAAGTATTTTTGTTCTTCCACATAACCATTAATTTCCTCGTAGTGTTTCCCTTCTCCCTCCCCCCTGATACAGCCATTTCTCCGCTACGTCAGTCCTATTAATCATGCAGGTTTATCATTCATCAGTTGTGATAAGTTTGCGTGTAAAGTCCTTTGTGTAACTCTCTCTCTCTCTTTAACTAACGTGTAGAAAAATTTACTGTTCAACCTCACGCTTCCTGATTTTTAAAAAATATAAAATCAAATTGTTCCATATTTAAACTTTTACATGTTTCCCAAGCTGTATAAATGTTAGATAAAGAAGTAGTCAATTAAGAAATAATATAAAGGGATAAAATACATACCAAACTACGTTTCGGAAATCCTTATGCCTTTCGTCAGGTGATTAAAAAACGCATATGCCGCAAGAATGACAAAGATGGTGGAAACTTTTTTGAGGTACTTATTTCGTCCCTTTATATATTGTTTGTTAATCGTGTGGCTTATTTTAAAGTTCGATTAATTTTTATTTGAATTTTCGTTTCAATTTTTTAAAATTGAATATTAAAATCTACAGCGTATAAGTCAGAGGATTTTTTTTCCTTGTTTAACATATAAAATCTCTTAGACAGAACGTTTCGTCCCTGATTGAGACATCTTCATGTGGACAATAATTATTTATTATATGAAAATTTAGATTATAAAGTTTTCTAACGTGCGTAAATTTAATATTTCTTATAATAAATTATAATTGAACTTAAATGTACACTTGAATATGTCCCAATCAGGGACGAAACGTTCTGTCCAATGAAATATTATGTTTTAAATAGGAAAATAATTTTTTTCTGACTAATAGGCTGCAATTACTTAGATTATTATGGTATTCAATTGGCTTGGAGTAGACAGGTGAGAAAGAAAAATTGGGAAAAAAAGGGCAGAGAATACCAAAAAAC
The DNA here is from genome assembly GCA_037074705.1 of Zhengitettix transpicula. Classification (NCBI taxonomy): domain Eukaryota; kingdom Metazoa; phylum Arthropoda; class Insecta; order Orthoptera; family Tetrigidae; genus Zhengitettix; species Zhengitettix transpicula. Next base: position 8,720,661 of record CM073594.1, on the reverse strand, counting down.
AGCAAGAAAGACTCAGGTTAAAGAGATAACGTGAAAGAATATCAGAAAAAGATTTATTTTTAGGGCAACGGGCTACATGAGGGTAATCCACGTTGGGAAACTCCCCTTTAATAGCATGGGAAGGGATTTGAAAGGGGGAATGCGGAAGGAAAGAGAAATCCATTGACTTGGAGTAGACAGGTGAGCAAGAAAAAGTGGAAAACAGGGCAAAGAAAACCAAAAAAACAGCAAGAAAGACTCAGGTTAAAGGGATGACGTGAAAGATTGTCTAGAAAACCAGAAAAAAGATATTTTTTGGAGGGGTGTAGACAGGCTATACATAGTGGAAACTCTGCTCTTATAGCATAGGAAAGGGATTTGAAAGGGGGGATGCGGAAGGGTAGAGGAAGGTAGCCAAGGGTTAACCAGGGCCCCCGGGCTATGGTTTAAGGATCCTACCCGGCATTCGCCTAAAGAAATGCAGGGAAAACCCTAGAAAAACCTGCATCGGGTAGTTCGGGCATTGGGTACTTGTCCCACGCCCTTCCGATAGCGGGAGAGGAGTTTGCTGTGGGGACGCAGCATTCCCTTCTCCATGCCTGGACCAGTTTAGGAGGCAGATGGCCGACTGTTCCAATGGGAATAGAGGACAACTCTTACCGTATGCCCAAGGTCTGTGACCCCGGAACATTCACCTCTCAAAACAGGCCGAGGTGCCTTAGTTGAGAAAAAAATCAGAGAGAGGAGAAGGAATCCTCCAGAGCTCTCTGTGAAGGTTCACCTACGAGAGAATTATCCTTGATGATCACTTGGCATAGTATCTCTGCTTTTTTCCCCCATTGTTTTTGCTTCTAAACTAACAATACCACGGGGGTTATTTATGATCGCGGAAAAGAGCGTAAATAGTTTTCCTCCGAGGAGCCTCCGGGCAGTATCGTGAGAGCTCGCCTGTTTCAAGATTTGCGTGACTTCTGCAAATCATTGAGCAAACAGCTTGATGGTACGGAGCGGAGCAGGTTCGAAGGCGTTGAAGACGCCGGCCAGATACGCACGTGTGGTTTCCAACCATTGTTTGAGTTATTTATGCTCCGCTGCTCCGAGGTTGGTCCTGAGATGTATAAAGAGATCCAGTTCTGGAGCAGCGGAGGTGGAGGACGCAGGAGGAGAAGGAGAAGGTTGCTGTGCCCTGAAGCGACACACGTGCAGCCTCGTTATCCACAGCTACTCCACGCTGCACCTGCACTACATACCTCCTCCTCCGTCTGGATTCTATTATACTTGAAAGTGTACACACTCTTGTTATTCTTCTTCCACCTGACGCATTGTTCAGCGGTAATGAGATTAGAATATGAATGATACTGAGCGAGGAATTGAAAGACACGTGGGATGATTAAGTTAACTGATTCGCCAGGATCGACAACAAATAATATTTGACCAAAACTGATCTTAGATATCCACTAAATTCATCCGCAGGTGACACTATATACTAACAGGCAATTCAAGAGCAATCGTGGACCTAATTCAGAATGTTATATTCCACTACCTCGTTTGTATAACAAGTAGATTGATTCTAGGTGAAGGAAGGAAGGTAGAAAAATATAAGTAATGAATTAGAAAAGTCAGGGGTTATATAGGACCGACTGGTAGTCCAAAGTTTCAAACAGTACAAGATTCAGACCGAGCTCTGCAGAACTGATTAAAGACAAGTGTTGAAGGTTGGCAGGTCTTGATATTCAAACTCCGTAGAGACGCGTATCTCTCATAAATTCCAAATATATATATTAATTGTTTTATCTTCACACACTTTACACAGATAACATCGGTAGAGACTCTATCAATCTCTTTGATCCCCTAAAAATATTTATATGGCACAAATATCACCGGTTTTAACATGTTTTAATTTTTCCACCCCCCGACCGCCCCGGCTCCAGGGGGTTGGTAGACGTGTCTCACCCCGACAAGGGTTTGTTTCCTGGTCGAAAGGTAACACGTGTACGAAATTTGCTAAAAAAATTTCACGTGTGTAAATTTGTATGCGGAGCATACATACATACATACATACATACATACATACATACCAACAAACTCACTGTTTTATTTATTAGAAGATAAGTATGTTGAGATATATGATAAGTATGATAATAATTTTAATTAGGTCATCTAATAATTTTTCCTCACCCGCTCCTGGGGATTGGTAGACGTGTTTCACCCTGACAAGTGTTTGTTTCCTGGTTGCAAGGAAACACGTGTACGAATTTTGCTAAAAAAAAATCCCACGGGTGTAGATTTGTATGAGGAGCATACATACACGCATACAAACATACCAACAAACTCACTGTTTTATTTATTAGAAGATAAGTAAGTCGAGATATATTACGAGTTTAGTATTAGAATTTTATTTAGATCATCTAATAATTTTTCCACACCCGCTCCTGGGGGTTGGTAGACGTGTCTCACCCTGACAAGTGTTTGTTTCCTGGTCGCAAGGAAACACGTGTAAGAAATTTGGTAATTTTTTTTCCACGGGTGTAGATTTGAATGCGGAGCATACATTCATACAAACAAACATACCAACAAACTCACTGTCTTATTTATTAGAAGATAAATAAGTTGAGATATATGATAAGTTCAGTATTAGAATTTTATTTAGTTCATCTAGTAATTATTTCTTTTTTACATTTATATAACCAAATTTCAGTATTAAGTATGTGGAGTTCCACAAGGTGCAGTTCTCTTTCTTCGTCTACAAACATGGCTCTTTGACGCCGTTGACAAGGCTCCTTGTTTAACGACGACGAGGCATCCAGTAATTTCAACCGGAAATCTGTCGCTGACAATGGACACGTTCTGAGCAGTAGTATTTTTTTTTAATGACAAGGGCGGCGCGTAATTAGCATATTACGCATCCTCTGTGACCTGCGAGGCTTCTGCGGGATTTACAGTCGCGTTCGTATTAATTACGACCCCCCTGATCTTCCAGCCGCTTCATTAGGGAACCTCTGCCTGTCTACCCCCCCCCCCCCAAAGTAAGACTAAGCCTGGTCGTAGCAACGATCCTCGGTGGTCCGCTGTCGGCGATTCGAAAAAAGATAAATTTTTCAGAAATTAAATGTAAGAAGCAATAATGAAATTATTATAAGTCAGTATTAAGCAAGACATTGACGAATTCTTAAGCAATTGATGACCTTATATTAATTATTATTATTATTATTTTTAGGGTAACAGGCTACATGAGGGTAATCCACGTAGAGCAAATCCCCTTTAATAGCATAGGAAGGGATTTGAAAGGGGGGATGCGGAAGGGTAGAGGAAGGTAGCCAAGGGTTAACTGGAGCCGCCGGGCTATATTTTAAGGATCCTACCCGGCATTCGCCTAAAGAAATGCAGGGAAAACTCTAGAAAAACCTGCATATAGTAGGTCGGGCATTGGGTACTTGTTCCACACCCTTCCGATAGCGGGAGACGAGTTTGCTGTGGGGGCGCAGCATTCCCTTCTCCGTACCTCGACCAGTTTAGGAGGCAGCTGGCCGACTACTCCAAAGGGAATATTTCCGAATGCCCAAGGTCTGTGACCCCGGAACATGCACCTCTCAGAACAGACCGAGGTGCCTCGGCTTGTGGGAACCTTACATCAAAAACGGAAAGGAAAAGGCATCCCCAAAAATAGCCCCTTCGTATCTCTCTTACAAGGTTCTGCCTGCGAGAGAACATCCCTCGCAGGTCACCCATATTACTTATTATATATCTAACATGATTATATTAATTTTGAAAATACATTGTATTAATGAACTATCGGTCGAAACGGAACTAGGAACAGTTAGATGTAGGTTAAATCACTTCTTGACTAAAGATTAATGTAGAATTAAATACTTTTTCGGGTTTATATAAATAAGTACACGTGGCAACGCCGCGGCACGCATCTGCTATAATAACAGATTAAACTACGGCACATTTTCTTCGTCTATGTTTACTAGGATTTATAACTATTGTAAACTGACGTGTAGGTAGTAGAGGGACGGATGATATGTGAGACTGATAGACTGCTCAGCTGCGTGCGAATTTGTCAACATGAAACTAAATGGAGACAGATGGACGTCAGTTACGTCGATAATAGAATCACAGCAGCAAGGTAGTGATAAATGGACGTGTGTATGTATGTAGGTAGGTGACGTATGTGGCTTATGTGGACGTTGTCTGAGCACAGAAGATGTGCGTTGTTATTCTTTCTTCAAGGCACATCACCAGTTCTTTACTCTCTGTGATGTTCCCGTGTGATGTAAGGCCACTAGTCATCCCAGCAATTTGGAACAAACTTGACCGATTATTCCAACAATAAAAAACGAAAATCCCCAGGACAGTAAACTGATGACGAAAATAAATTTTACAATAGACAGTTCCAAAGGTTTATGACACTATTTGTTTTGTATCTTTGGTCTAAAATGACGAATGAATGAGAGTTTGTATGATCCGGGAAGTCACAGACCGTGGGCTATACGGTAAAAGTTGTTCGCTGTTACTCATTGGAGCAGTCGGCCAGCTGCCTCTTAAACTGGTCGTGGCAAAGGAGATGGGATTGCTGCGTTCCCACAGAAAACCCCGCTCCCGCCATCCAGGGCACGGCGTGGGACAAGTACCCAATGCCTCGATCTGCCTGATGCAGGATTTTTCGAGGGTTTGCCCTGCGTCACTTTTATGCTATAATTAAACCTTGGCTACCTTCCTCTACCTTTCCGAACCCCTCCTCTTTCTAATCCCTTCCTTTGCTATTAAAGGAGAGTTTCTACCACGTGAATAACCCTCATGTAGCCTCTTACTCTAAAAAAATATTTTTAATTATAATTTATTATTGGAACAGTCGGCCAGCTGCCTCCTAAACTCGTTGTGGCAACGGAGAAGGGAATGCTACGACCCCACAGAAAACCCCGTTCCCGCCAACCAGGGAAGGGCGTGGGACAAGTACCCAATGCCCGATCTACCTGATTCAGGTTTTTCGAGGGTTTGTCCTGCGTCATAGTTAAACCTTGGATACCTTCCTCTACACTTTCGCATCCCCCCTTTCAAATCCCTTCCGCTTCTATTAAAGGAGAGTTTCTACCACGTGGATTACCGTCATGTAGCCTCTTACTCTAATTTATTTGATTTCATGTTAAATACTTAGAAATTAAATGTAGGTAGTAATATAAATTTTTAATTTCTTACTTTAATTATTAAAAACACGTTTTATTCACCAAATATAAAATGATCTGTGTAACGAGGTTGATCATTTCGTTGGAAGACCCAAGTTAGATCTTCCAAAGGGCCAGCTTCTTATTTATTTCTTTGAAATGACGTCAGTAGAAATCTTACACAGTTTATGTAAAATAAGGATTCGTATGTGTTTTATTTACTCATTTGTTTTTACAAGAAATCAAAAACAATATATTTACTGTTGTAAAAGGAACGAGTCTGTCGTGTAGTTGGTCGGTTCCTTGACTTTGCACTCGGGGAAGGTGAAGAGCGAGGCTCAACACGGACCGTGCCAGTTAGTGGACGGGCAAGTGCATCATTAGGACGGCTACGCCAACATCATCATCCTGGGTGCCGTTGCCTTCTGAATGTGATTCATCTATACATACAGAAATATCAAACGTTTGCCTTTAATACAAAAAAAAAGAGTTACTAGATACATAATGGGAGTAAAAATGGCAGAATATTGCTAGAAAGCCTTTGATATCAAATTCCACAAGCATACTGTATATACTCTAAATGTAAACAAAGTAATTATGTAGTGGAAGATTGAATCCCAGAGATCATTCCTGCTACATAGGGCCAGCAAAACGTTCCCTTAACATCCATATCAAGGAACATATATCAAAGACAATCTGTTAGTTTCCAAACATATCATCAACTCTAAACATACATTTGATTGGGCAAAATACTAAGATTTTAGTCGTTGACCCCCCCCCCCCCCAGCCCAGGTGCAATTCCAGAGATGCTTCACATTAAATCAAACATCACAGTTATTAATGTACAGACAGACAGACAGAAACTCAACAATTGCTGCGATCCCTTATTGTTACGCTCCAACCTTCTGTTTTTCTCATTTGCGTCGCTCCCTTATTGTTATGCGACCCCTTCGACTCTTCCACTGCCGTTGTCTATTCGTCGCATTTGAGTTCAGTTAACTGACCAGTGCAGTTGTGTCGCTTTAGGCTCTTCTTAGCACCTGAAGAAAAAGGAAACAAGGATCCCCAGAAACGCTGTTGTGTGGTATTTATATTATCACTTACTGTCTCTGTATTTGGCTATATTTCTTATTAGTTATGATAAATGTTTAAAAAAAATATAGATAACTTTATATAAAAATAGAGAAACACGTAAGGACTTAAATGAAAAAACTTTTCTCGGAAAAGTGTATGTACCTTGGTAATTTTACCGAACTACAGGGAGCAGCAGTACATAATATATATATATATATATATATATATATATATATATATTAATATTGATTTATTTACAGTCGCATCAACAACTCTGGTCAATTTTTCCCTGTCCGGCGGAACCTGATTTGATGAAAGTTTCTCTCACGCAACAAAACATCCATGACCTCGTCGGGAATTCGAACCCGGGGGACCCTCAGGGATGCGAGACAGTCACGCTGACCCCTGCACCACAAATCTTAACTCAGTTTAAAATACATTGAATTTTATTGCATCAGTCGCAACAAACGTTCCTCCGAATTTCTTCTTAAATATACTCCTTGAGTACTGCAGGATATAATTGACCCTCAGTCTTCAGACATTACCAAAGATTAAATTGATGAAATTCTTAGGTAGATTCACAATGTAAACAAATAGTCGCCATATTGGAGTCACTAAACATGGCGAAGAAAATTGACTTACATTTTCCTCAAGGATCGTAAAGTATTTCGTATTGTTTTCTATTTTCATTCTACGTAGTATCGCTGGATAAAATTATACTTTTTATTCAATGAAAATATTCCTGCTTTATTTCATTACCGGAAAAAGGAACTATTTCCCTACGTTCGTCGCGTAGTAACGTCTCTCTCTCTCGCGTGACGTCACAGTATCTCGGCGCGAAGTATTGAAAACCTCACAGGGGTAGGGGGGGCAAATATATTAAATACGGCAGACGCTTATTCATGTATACTAGAAAAAGCTCTTTCTGTTTGTCCAAATATGGAAGTATTCTTCATTTCTCGTCTCAAGCGGTCCAGTAACCAATCATAATAGCTTCCATTTACAGGGTTTTGTTATCTAAACCTATAAATATAGAATTTTCCTAAATAGTCTATGTTAATAATTCATCTTGCAAAAATAAAGAAAAAATTGGCCGCTTTGTTTCAGTCTTTTTTTTCTTTTCCGATTCTCAGTGTTGTTCTACCAGTTCATTCACAGTTATATTAGGACGTAGAAACACACGAGTACAATGAGACAAAGCGCCAAAAAAATGCCACGGAAAACGGTCGGGTTTATTTTTGCAACATAAGACAACGCGGCACCCATCGTGCGGATATTTTTTTCACGTTAAATTGAAGCCACTAAACCACGGGATATTAAGGACGATCCTTCTCAGAAACAAAGTTTATTTCAATGCTATCAGCACCAAGTTCTAGATATTTTAATTAATAATCGATCCTTCTTCATTTTATATTAACTCAAGAGTAACTTAAAAATAAATATTGGTATTTAAATATATTTTTTATGAAGATAAATTATGCTAAATAATTGTAATCCCCATATACTGCGGTTTTTTTTTCTCATTGATAATTCCAAATCCGTCTGGATCAATGTAGTCCTCGAACTTAAGTCTCCAGGTTCCTAATCCGTATCACGACCAACACCACATTGTCACTCAGCTCCAAGATTTCCTTGCAAAATTTCCCTTCCACCACTGAGTTTTCAAATGGGCCGCTGATGCCGACGTGCCTCTTTTTTTTTTTTTTGGAGCCGCCCTCCCGTCGAATTTGTCTTGGTCCGCGGTATTAGCCGTGATAGATGGTGCTTCACAGCGCCGAGCTGCTGCTATCTGCCGGTGAAATACTGCGCTAGCGTCGACATGTTTTATGCATAAATTCCAGCTTTGTTGCTCTTTTTAAAACTCAAAAGTTCACTAAGGTCGACTCCCTTATCTGCTTCTGCAGTTTTTTTCGCTCTCCCTTCTTCTACCACGCGCTCACAAAGTTAAATATGGCGGAGGAGGAGGAGGAAGGGGGGGGGGTGTTTTCTATTTTCAAAGCTGAGCCTTGCCCTTATTTTAAAACGAATGAATGAGAAACAAGTTAGCAGGATGCGGTACCAGAGTAATAAAATCTCTGAAAGTTTCAGTCTTTCAAAGAATATAAATAAATAAAATACCTTTTTTTATACAGCCATTTTTATGCAGTGTTTCATTTGTGTATATATTTTTTTCTTGAACCCGAGCAATGCATAAAATATTTTATCTAGTATTTAAAGTTTCAAGGAATATTGACGAAGGCGGTGAAGGTTAATAATCAGAAGATCAGGGACAATATTAGTATTTATTTTTTTTTAAAAAAAGATCGAAGTGAAACCATTGACAAAAACGAGTTTCATGGTAGAAAACCCCAATTAAAATAAATTGAAAGTCACCGACATTGTTTTGAGTTGAGCCAATAGCAACGCCGCATTACCAATGATGAGGATTTTTTTGAATTTTGTTTTAATATAGAAGCAATTGATTTATTGGACATGTTCTTGCAAACATCAGTAAATCCTTGATTATTATTATAGCTCGAGAGGTTTCAGATGTCGTGTCCACCAAAGCTGCGCAGTCGTAGTTGGGGGGTAACGATGAGCTCAGTTGAACACGATTCTTTGCTGCGACAACGAGGAACTGTTAATACTATTGACGCAAAGAAATATATTGTACTCAGTGTAGGTAAATTTTGTCTTTATTTATGTTATGAGGCTCATAGTAGAGAATTGTTAAATTTGTAGGGGGTGAGAGTGACACAGGCTTTGTTTACTCACTTCCTGGGGTATTTCAAGTTTTTCTCGGAACGAATCGGAGATTTACAAAGGTTCGAAACGTTAACACTGCAGCCTTGCTGGTTGGCGTCTTTAAATTTACTTTTAAATAAATTAGGTTCTAAATTACCTATACCAAATTTATGAAAAATTAAATTTATGATTTTTTAAATTTATCTCCATTCGAAATCTGATTATTGGATCCGTATATAACGTAAACACTCGCCTGCCAGTAATTAACTTTCCACTTGGACTAATTGTTAGCTGCAGATGTGAACATTGCGACCGTCCTGTAATGTGTCGGTTATGGCTCTGGGTAAAGACAAGAAATCAATTAAATGTTCCAAAATTTGTTTTTATTACTTACCGTTGTGTGGTCTTCACGTAATTTGTTATTAACTCCACTCTTCACTAACAGTCCACTTGCACTGATTCTACTTTATTACTGTTTGCAAACATTTAGAACACTGACGATGTCTTTCTGTTTCTGAATATATAATTGTCTGTAGCTCCCTCTGTGAATATTTTTCTTATGGCCTTCATACAAGCTTTATTTTGATAATTACATTCATTATACCTTGTTTTATGGGTCTTATACGCGCTACATAATAATTTAAAGCAATTGGTTTACAAACTTTTCATTTATTAAACCTTCATTTGATTAAAATCTGGCCAAGAGGCAATATTTTACTATAGTTTTGTGGAGGCAAGCTCCACTTATCAGGGACAATATTACATCTTTTTTTTTTTGGGTGTAGACAGGCTATGCATAGGGTAATCCACATAGTGGCAACTCCCCTCTTATAGCATAGGTAAGGGATTTGAAAGGGGGGATGCGGTAGGGTGTAGGAAGGTAGCCAAGGGTTAACTAGGGGCCCCCGGGCTATATTTTAAGGATCCTACCCGGCATTCGCCTAAAAGTAATGCAGGACAAACCCTATAAAAAACCTGCATCGGGTAGGTCGGGCATTTGGTACTTGTCCCACGCCCTTCCGATGACGGGAGAGGAGTTTGCTGTGGGGACGCAGGTTACCCCTCGCCATGCCTTGGCCTGTTTAGGAGGCAGCTGGCCGACTATTCCAATAGGAATAGCGGACAACTCTTGCCGTATGCCCAAGGTCTGCGACCCCGGAACATACACCTCTCAAAACAGACCGAGGTGCCTCGGCATGTGGGAACCTTAGTTCAAAAAAAACCAGAGAGATGTGAGAGCATTCCCAAAGGTAGCCCCCGCCAGAGCTCTCTGGGAAGGGCCAGAGCTCTCTGGGAAGGTTCACCTGCGAGAAATCCTCTCGCAGGCCCCAATGCCCGACCTACCTGATGCAGGTTATTCTAGGGTTTTCCCTGCATTTCTTTAGGCGAATGCCGGGTAGGATCCTTAAACCATAGTCCGGGTGCCCTAGTTAATCCTTGGCTACCTTCCTCTACCCTTCCGCATCCCCCCTTTAAAATCCCTTCCTAAGCTATAAAAGGGAAGTTGCCCTTAGTGGATCACCCTCATGTAGCCTGTTGCCCTAAAAAAAATAATAAAATAATAATAAAAAAATATCTATACAATCTTCGGTCTTCTAGCAGAAAAAGGTCCCGCCTCCTAGTATAGTGGTCGCAGTTCCTTCCACGATAAATTTATATTGAAAATTTAATCGATAGTAATCGGATAGCGATATTTGGTACCCTTAAAGTTTTCTACCCCGGTATTATTTTTTATCCCATAATGCACCTTTAGAAAGTAAAAAAAAACAGCTAATAATGTTTTTCTCTTTGTTTACGTCACTTGAATTGTTAAGAGAATTTTCTTTTTCTTCTTCAAAAGCTCACACAACTTTCACGTCTACACCTGAGGAAAGCAACAAAGTCTGCAGTATCGTATTGTTGGCATTTTAGTTTTCACACAGAACCTTGGTTATTATTATATTTTTTTTTAATAATTGAATTGCGGCTAGGAAATTTTTCAAGGTTCGTCAGAGTTAAAAATTCTCTTAAGCAAAATGTTTAAAAGGAAGGGTCAAAATAATTATGGTGTGTTTAAACACCTTTGTTTCCAATAATTTTTAATTTTCGCTGTTTATCAGCCTGATCAGCCTAAGGCCTAATCCTGTGTTGATAGAAGGGGAAGAAGAATTATTATCATACCTTGTGTCCGTGAGCTGCGTACGTCTCCAGTATGATTGTTTTTTTTTATAGAGAAAAGTAAATAATTTTTCCATGTAGGAGTGTTTGACCGATAACCTCAATGACACAAGTCGTCGCGTGTTAAATGTTAAAGTCTCGGCCGCTAATGACCGAATAAATATAAGTCGTCGTGTATTTCGTCCCGGGCATTGTCCTTCCAGACGCAATGGCCGCCAGGGCTGTAGCCTTTGTTGTCGCAACATATTGTGCATAGCCTGCCTCGTTATTAAGGGCTCTTGTTTCCGGTAGCGAAGCACAATGCCAGTCCAGAATACACAGCTCAGTTTTTCCTCTCCTGATTATAATGCACTGGCGTGGAACGTGACAAAGACTAGACGGGGTAATTACGTGGTAATAATCTCTCGCAGGAGACAAGGTGGTGGTGGCGCCCGTTGTGGTAAAAGGGCTGATTTAATCGAAACAGCAGCAGCCCCCCCCCTCCTCACCTTTTAGTCAGCGGTGAAGGAAGCCCAGAGAGATACAGTCTGAGATTTCTGAGAGGACCTTAACACAGTTCCTCTTCCTTTGTATCTCGCAGGTGCGCTATAAATTAGCCTGCATGGTCAAAGACAAGTCCAATTACGTGTCTATTGTACCAGCACGCACTATTCTATTCCGGAGGCTGCATTGTCCCTGATGCCCTACGGAACCACAAATGTTAAAGATCAAACCTGTTCTTTTATATAATAAACTGCACTTTACAAGCACTAGAATAAGAAAGTTACGCAATTCAGACAAAAAAAAGTGATAATATAAATACCACACAACGTTTCTGGGGATCCTTGTTCCTTTCGTCAGGTACGAAGGGCCACCTAGACTGACACAACTGCACTTGTCAATGGGACGTTCCCATCTGTAGTTCTCCAAACATATCATCAAACATACATTTGATTGGGCAAAATGCTAAGATGTTAGTCGTTGACCCCCAGCCCAGCTACAATTCCAGAGATGCTTCACATTAAATCAAAAACAAACACTATGAAACTGAACAAAACGAAGAATATAATCTTCAGAGAAAAATCACTTGAGCCTCGTCATTACTTGTTTCAACTATCTAATAAAAATTTGTATTTACAAGTGACTATATATATTAATATCTACGTTACGTATTCTAATGATTGTACAGAACTTTAATAAATAATAAATGTATTTATATATTTTAATGACGATAAATGATCTCGTATTTATAATAACATAAATAACATACATTAGAAAATTATGATTAATAACAAATAAATCAATCAACGACGGTCTCTTTCTAGTAAATACGTGATTAAAAACCCAACAAGAACCCACTTGACACCTAACAGCAAACGTTGTTGTAGTTTGCAAAATCTAATTGTAAATCCTGCTACATGGGGCGAACAAAACGTTACCCTGATAACCAGAATCAAGGAACGTGTGTCTAATATCAAAGACAATCTGTTAGTCTCCAAACATATCGTCAATTCTAAACATACACATTTCATTGGGCAAAATGCTAAGAATTTAGTCGTTATCCCCCCCCCCCCCCGGCCGGGTACAATTCCAGAGATGCTTCACATTAAATCAAACATCACAGCTATTAATGTACAAACAGGCACTATGGTACTCAACAATTACGCTGAACCTTCTGTTTTCCCATTGTCGTTGCTCCCGTATTGTCACGGAAACGGCATCGGCTCTCCCACTGTCGTCGCTTTTGAGTTTCGTCAACTGACGAGTGCAGTTGTGTCGCTCTAGGCTGTTCTCAGCACCTGACGAGAGGAATAAGGATAGCAGAAACGTCCTTGTGTGGTATTTATATTATCACTTAATTTGTCTGTATTTAGCCATCTTTCTTATTTTTACCGTCAATCAAACGGAATTTTCTTTTTCTTTTTTAACAAATTATATTTCCCATGTGTCAATGTTTCCAGAGTCGCATATATACTACCTAAGTTGCCGTAACAAAGATTCGTGTTAAACTGAGAACTTCGGGCTTACTTTCTATTGAAATTAACAGGGCAGTGGACCGCTGCACATGTTATCAGGTGATACGATTGCTATTTCACTCCACTTATACTTTGTTCTTAAAATAACTTTCAAGTCACGAAACTGTTAAGACTTGTTGTTGATGGCCGTGGTAACTTTTGAAAAGAAGCGAGATGAATATCTGATTAGCTACGGTAAACCAGGAATAGGTCGCCTTGACCGTGCTCACCATCTAATCCTGTATCCTTGGAGTTAATTGGCATCTCGCGTACCTTTTTTATCTTCAAAGGACCGGAAAGACCCTCGATTTCCTCTTCTTCTCCTTCGTGGTTTACGAATTTTTGCGTTGCAGAGGAAATAATAATTGACTCTCTTCGAAACTGTAGAAAAATTTGTGTTTCAATTTTGTTGAGTTTTTTTATTTCAAATTAATTACGGCGTCGTAAAATGGCCGCCACTGTTCCAAGCACGTGTGGTTGTGCTTGTTCAAGCAGGTTTAAAATTAACTGTAACAGAAAATTTAATAACTGGGATTAAAATTGTTTCGCTGGAAACAAACTTTTAAGGGGAAGGAAGGGGAAGGTTTAGCAACTGTTTATAAATTAACCTACAGGCAATAAAGAATGTATGGTAGGGTTAAGCAGAACGCTGCTTTATTTTAAGCACTGTGATTGGTTAATTCAAGGAAATTCCCCTTGTCGCGTGGAGTGACCGCCATTAGTCTGCTAATTTAAAATGGACTATAGTCCTCAGTAGAAGCTCCAGTACGTTTTTTACACCGTTGTCACATCCAGAAACACTTCTTGTGAACCTAAAATTCTGGAAAAATAAATTAATTGAATATAACTCAATTAGCAACTCAATAAACTTTTATTCGACTATGGAAGACTTCAATTAAATAATATATTTTTTTATTAGAAATTTGTAGAGAACTTTTAAGAGTTCATGAAACACTAGTCAGTGATTTGTGGATGAAATATGTTTACCTATGACGTCACATGCTAATATGCGTCAAGATGGAATTTCTGGTTTAATTATTCTTCTTTTATGAAAATAGATTTAATGTATTTTTCAATAAGAAACACAGCCAAATACTGACAAAATAAAGGGGTAATATAAATACAACACAGCGTTTCCTAGGGATCCTTGTTCCTTTCGTCAGGTGCTAAGAAGAGCCTAAAGCGACACAACTGCACACGTCACCAAGCAAAACTCAAAATCTATGATCAGTGCAGTTGTGTCGCTCTAGGCTCTTCTTAGCACCTGACGAAAGGAACAAGGATCCCAAAAACCCGTTGTGTGGTATTTATATTACCCCCCATCCCCTTTTGTGTCTGTATTTGGCTGTCTTTCTTATTCCTCAATTTCAATCAGACGTAAAATTTTATTTTTTCATTTTAATGTATTATTTTACGCTTTTGAGTTTTGTCAACTGACGAGTGCAGTTGTGTCGCTATAGGCTGTTATTGTCACCCATAAGAAAGGGACAAGAAAACCCAGAAACTTTTTTCTTCTCTGTAATTGGCTATCATTTTTTTATTATTTATTTTCAATCAGCCGTATTTTTCTTTTAATTGTAATGTATTGCATTAGGAAGGTTCAGTGCCGATATGTAGTAAAACAATATCTAACAAATAATTATTAAGAATTTTAAGAATTAATATAACATATTGAGTGGTAATGCAAATATTATCGTTGGGATTTATATATATATATATATATATATATATATATATATATATATACATATATATATATTAGGGTAACAGGCTACGTGAGGGCAACTCCCCTTTAATAGCATAGGAAGGGATTTGAAAGGGGAGATTCGGAAGGGTAGAGGAAGGAAGCCAAGGGTTAACTAGGGGCCCCCGGGCTATATTTTAAGGATCCTATCCGGCATTCGCCTAAAAGTAATGCAGGGAAAACCCTAGAAAAACCTGCATCAGGTAGGTCGGGCATTGGGTACTTGTCCCACGCCCTTCCGATAGCGGGAGAGGAGTTTGCTGTGGGGACGCAGCATTCCCTTCTCCGTACCTCGACCAATTTAGAAGGCAGTTGGCCGACTATTCCAATAGGAATATAGGACAACTCTTACCGTATGCCCAAGGTCTGTGACCCCGGAACATACACCTCTCAGAACAGGTCGAGGTGCCTCGGCTTGTGGGAACCTTAGTTCGAAAACGGAGAGGAAAAGGCATCCCCAAAGGTAGCCCCTTCATATCTCTCCTACAAAGTTCTGCCTGCGAGAGAACATCCCTCGTAGGTATTGCCTGCGAGAGAATAGCCCTCGCAGACTCATATATATATATATATATAACTAGAGAGAAAGAGAGAGAAACAAGAAATTTTATTAATTAAAACCTGTTCCGGTTTTTCTTTCATTCCTTTCCCCGGTAAGTTTTTGCTGTAATTAGAATGGTTGCGGATCCGCATAAGGTGCGATACATGTTTTAATTAAAAAAATTTAAAATTAAAAAATCCAGTATGTCTGTTAATGGTAATAATTATTGTATGTGTAATATATAATAATTTTCTAGTAACTTAAGCATAAACATTTATTTGCCATTTACAATGTTAGTCCAGTTCAGACCTTAATAATATATTTATCGGTGTTGGAAAAACCTATTCATTACCCATGTTATCCATGTTGGGTTACATAGGGTTATTAATCTATCTCCGTTATCATTTGTCACTCTGTCTCGTATCACTTCACCTTTTACTCTATTTCCCACTATGCTATTGAAATCTCCCGTTATTATTATTACTTCTTGGTGTGCTCTTGTTTTCTCCATCATTTCCGACAATTTATCGAAAAAGTTATTTTTTTTTGTTCTATAATTCTATAATTGGTGCATCCTCAATCATTGCATATTCTCCTGTTATTATAAGATGTATTCAAAAAAGTTTTGAGATTTAGTTTAATTAGTCTTTCGTCGATTTCTTCTCAGGATATTATATTTTTTATCCACTTGAATACTCATTTTTCTGCTCTAATACCTTTTAGTACTCCGCTCCAAATATGTGTATAATTTCCTAATTTATCCTGTCCCTTCCCTTTCTTTTTTTTGTTTCAGATGGCACGAATTATTTCTCCATTCGTTGTTGTATTACTTCAGTATCCATGTCCCAATAGAAAGAGCCCGTTTCCGTAGCTTAAGTCTGTTATATTTAAATCCATGCGGCTTTGTATTATTGAAGAACGTAGCAATTGGTGTAAATAATCCTATACGTCATGAATCATTTATTTATCTTTGATCTGTCTTGTGATCCCGTTCGTTGTTCGACAAAACGTTATTAGGTATTATTGGACTCACTGAGGCTTCGACATACAATTTAAACCTTCCCCATGTTTGTCCCCTATTTATCTGTCTTATTCTACAAAATTGGTCCATTTTTCTGGAATTTATTTTTATACTGGTTATTTTATATATATATATATATATATATATATATATATATATATATATTCTATTAAAAACTGAATAAAATTTGTTGAAAAACCATTCATTAAGTCCTTATCTAAACTTTATCTCCAATTATAAGTCTACAAAGTTTTGACTTAATCGTCGTATTTATTCAACAATTTCAAAATACTTCCACCCAGGACAGTTAATAATTAAAAATTAATATTTAAAACCAATAATATAATCTTCAGGCAAAAATCACTTGAGCCTCGTCATTGCTTATTTCAACTATGTAATAAAAAATTTGTATTCACAAGTGACTATATATATTAATATTTACGTTATGTATTCTCATGATTATACAGAACTTTAAAAAATAATAAATGTATTCTATATATTTTAATGACGAAAAATTATGTCGTATTTATAATAACATAAGAAAATTATTATTATTAACAAATAATTAAATCAACGACGTATCGGTCTCGTTTTAGTAACTACATGATTAAAAACCCAAAAAGGACTCCACATGACGCCTAACAGCAAACGCGTTGTTGTAGTTTGCAAAATTTAATTGTAAATCCTGCTGCATAGGGCGAACAAAACGTTTCTCCTAATATCCCTATCAAGGAACAAATGCCTATTATCAAAGACAATCTGTCAGTCTCCAAACATATCATCAATTCTAAACATACACATTTGATTGGGCAAAATGCTAAGATTTTAGTCGTTGACCCCCCCCCCAGCCCAGGTACAATTCCAGAGATGCTTCACATTAAATCAAACATAACAGCTATTATTGTAAAACAGACACTGTGAAAAACTCAACAATTCGTACGATCCCTAATTATTACGCTAAACCTTATTTTTTTCCCATTGCCGTTGCTCCCTTATTGTTATGCAACCCCTTAGGCTCTTCCATTGACGATGCGTTTTCGTCGCTTTTGAGTATTGTCAACTGACGAGTGCAGTTGCGTCGCTCTAGGCTCTTCTTAGCATTTGAAGAAATGGGAACGAGGGTCCCAGAAACGTTGTTGTGTGGTATTTATATTATTATTTCTTTTGTCTGTATTTGGCCTTCTTTCTTATTATAAGTTATCTGTAAAAATGGTGTAATTTTTCCGGTAAAAAAATATATTACAGACTGATTAATAATTAAATTGTTTTTTAATATTTTTTTCTCTCTTCATATAGATAGGACTGTAACCGACGTTTCTAAACACACACTAGAAATAATATCCTTGACGATGGTTTTCGGCAGAATGAGACGGTTTCAACTTAAACAATTGTTCATCATAAATCATTGAACAGTCTAAATTTTATTTTTGAAGTTGTCTTTGAAGCCTGTACGAAAATTCAATGAGCCGTTAAGGTATAATTTAAAGCAAATTAAGTCCCCACGCCCAATTTATTTTTATTTTTGGGTGTACCGGATAACTGGAGTGACTCAGACGAATTCCTTTCGCCAAACATAGACGATTCCCACAAGCAGCACTTTGCTGAACCCCGTGGCATTGTTCGTTCAAACCCACTCACACCTTAATCTCCCCCCCCCCAAAAAAAAGAAAAAATATCGGACGCGTAATCCTACACGTGTAGGTTTTTCTTCGAAGTCCAATAGAAACTTTTCGTTGGCTTTAAATGTGGGACTGTCATAAATGTTAATACATGGTTACATATTAACATTGAATATAGTTTTTAACCTTCGTCGCAACCTGTTATTTTTTTATTACAACTAGCAGAACATTGAAATGAGGACTCTTTCGTCGGTGTTGCAAATTCTTTGAACCATAATGGCGGAGGTCGGAATCCAAGCGCGGAATTTCCGGTCGCAATTCTGAGCTTGCAGCTATTGTGTCCGACTGCATTGCGTCTGCGCTTAACTGAGCTGTCGTATTGTCTCATAGACGGCGACATTGAATCACCAAGTGTAACTGATGACGGCAATAATTACTAAGAGGTCGGGAATACCAGGAATCTCAAGTCAAGGCTCGTGACGTAGCAGAACGTTACGAATGAAGGTGTGAGGTTTACAGTTATAAATCTTTTCACTTCTTTATTTTATAATACTAATAAAAACATCCAACTTTCTGACGAAGAGTAGTTTAATTTTCCGTAAAAGGATTCTTATGTACCATGAGCTGGACGGAGGAGAAAGGAAGCCTGCGAGAGAATCCTCTCGCAGGTGAACCTTCCCAGAGGGCTCTGGCGTAGCCTATCATTGGAGATGCCTTCACAACTCTCTGGTTTTTTGAACTAAGTTTCCCACAAGCCGAGGTACCTCAGCCTGTTCTGAGAGGTGTATGTTCCGGGGGTCACAGACCATGGGCATACACTAAGTGTTGTCCGCTGTTCCCATTGGAACTTGTCCCACGCCCTTCCGATAGCGGGAGAGGAGTTTGCTGTCGGGACGCAGCATTCCATTCTCCGTACATCGACCAGTTTATTCCAATGGGAATAGCGGACAACTCTTATCGTATGCCAAAAGTCTGTGACCCCAGAACATACACCTCTCAGAACAGGGCGAGGTGCCTCGGCTTGTGGGAACCTTAGTTCAAAAAACTAGAGAGTTGTGAAGGCATCCTAAAAGGTAGCCCCTTCGTATCTCTTCTACAAGGTTCTGCCTGCGAGAGAATATCCCCTGCAGGTTACCTGCGAGAGAATATTCTCGCAGGCTTCATATATCGCCCTTATAGTTGTTTTTTTTAGGGCAACAGGCTACATGAGGGTAATCCACATTGGGCAACTCCCCTTTAATAGCATTGGAAGGGATTTGAAAGGGGGGATGCGGAAGGGTAGAGGAAGGTAGCCAAGGGTTAACCCCGGGCTATATTTTAAGGATCCTACCCGGCATTCGCCTTAATTAATGCAGGGAAAACCCTTGAAAAACCTGAATCTGGTAGGTCGGGCATTGGGTACTTGTCCCACGCCCTTCCAATAGCGGGAAAGTAGTTTCCTGTGGGGACGCAGCATTCCATTCTCCGTGCCTCGACCAGTTTAGGAGGCAGTTGGACGACTATTCCAATAGCGAACAACTCTTACCGTATGCCCAAGGTCTGCGACCCCGGAACATACACCTCTCAGAACAGGCCGAGGTGCCTCGGCTTGTGGGAACCTTAGTTCAAAAACGGAGAGGAAAAGGCATCCCCAAAGGTAGCCCCTTCGTATCTCTCCTGCTCTTATAGTTTGGCAATCCAGTGTAATATTTAATATGATATTGTGGTTTTTCGAAGCGAGTGAAGATCTTAACCTACGACATATTCGTATACAGCATTGTGTCGAATACGCAAATAGAGCTGTGACGAGCCCCTCAGGAACATACAAGAGAGAGACTCGTCCATTGTGATTTCACTCGCGTAGAAATCTCACAGTCGACTTCATGCTCGGATGACGCTAAAAGGTGCCAAGGGATGTCTCCATCGCAATATCGTGCGCTTTATCGTGTGTGCTAGATCTGCTACCCCGCCATTGTTTCCCTCCATCCACCCCCCCCCCCACCCCCTCTGCCGCCTTCAGGCGTACACATTCGAGTCGTATAACACATTTGTGAACATTTCTGCTCCGTAACAAGAGACGAAACTGAATCTATAAAAATATCTATTATTATTCTTTACATATTTTAGATTCAATTATCACGAGGTTCTAAAATATTTGCAGTTTTTATTAAACCTAGCAAAAAAGCAAAGTGAAGTCTGTCACACCACCTTTTCACTCTCTTTTTTTTCATGGTTTTTTTCTTAAACACATAAACAGCAGTTTGAACAAAATCCACTGTCTCTCGTCCCTAAACAACTCAAGCAAAAAAAATTTTCTCGCTTACTCCCTTATTACAAATTTATCCAAACATTAAAAGAATATCAGATATCCATCATTTACAGATCCACTAATTACCCTTTCATACTCACAAGGACCCACGTGACACCTGCAGCAAACATTGTGTTGTTTACAAAAAAAAATCTCTTGCTCTAATTCCTGCTACATAGGGCGAACGAAACGCACCCTTAGTACACGTATCAAGTAGTATTGTATCTTAATATGAAAAATTCCCGTTGGTATTCAATTTATTGTACTTAATATATATATATATATTACATCCGTTGGTTTAAATGGACTCTGGTGAAATCCTTAAAAATGGTTTATAATTTTGATGTTTGATTAAATAACGTTATGTATTTAAAAAGTCTTGTTTTCTGGAGGGGTTCACAGACCATGGGTATACTTGGGGGGGGGGGAGGGGTCAATAATTACAAATGTAGGAACATGTGAATAAAGAAATATACAAACTAAGATTGCAATGTGCAAAGACAATGCTACCAAAGATTTTACACGGAATAATTTGGAATAAAAATGTAATAAATGAAAAACAAAAATAAAAAATTATAAGAGCATAATAATAAATACAGAATAATTCTATGTTATGGAAGTGAACCTTGGCCCCCTGACAAAAAGAACAATATTAGAACAGTAGAATTTGATTATCTGAGGAGAAGTCTTCAAAAAAAACAAAAAACAAGACAGGATAAAATTAGAAAAGAGCTCATTTGGAAAGAAATGAACACGTAACCACGACGTCTATCGTTAAAAAGGATTCAAAATCAAACTCTTAAATGCCTTGGTCACGTACAGAGAATGGAAAATGGAAGATAGCCCAAAAGAAATATACCAATGGTCACACCACCTGGAAAAAAAAATACGGGTCAGACCCCCAGATATAAGTGGGAAAACCCCATGTGAAAACCATAATGGAGGATAGGAATTAGGGAAGAGGGAGATTGGAACGAACAGACAGAAATGGAAGACGGAAAACCTGGAAAAGGGGGGGTTGAAAGCCGAAGAAGAAGGAGAAGAAATAAACGCACGAGTTTTGGAACAAGATTTGTTTCGTTGATTCATGTGAGATTTCTTAGGTAGCACACACACACACACACACGCACGCTGATGAGTTATGCACGGAAACGCAACGAGATTGCTAATCAGAACCTACATCATGAAAGCCTTCACACCACGCTACTGTTAAAACGCCTTCCTGCCCTGGCTTTGGACCTCCCCCCCCCCCCCGTTTCCTCACCACTCTAGTAGCCAGAAAACACGTCATCTGATAATTACGATACGGTTTTACCGCGCCTGTTATTTCTTGTTTGATTTTTTTCTTTCTCTCTCTCTCTCTCACACACACACACAGCGAGACCTATAATTCTCAAGCCGGACGCTCTTGAGCTCCGACACGAAACACGAATTAAATAACGGCCATAACTTTGGCAATGAGACCGCGCGCGCAGAGAGAGAGTGAGTGAGTGAGAGAGTGAGGGTGAGAGAGAGAGAGAGAGAGAGAGAGAGAGAGAGAGAGAGAGAGAGAGAGAGAGAGAGAGAGAGAGAGAGAGAGAGAGAGAGAGAGAGAGAGAGAGCACAAAGACGCTTGCTTGCATTCCGATCGACTGGGAACGATTAGAGCCTGGAGGCGATGAGGTGTCACTGGCCAAGTGCTACACACGCGCGTCCGCCTCCGGTTCTAAGAATAGAGGCGGTGCTCCTCTCTCTCTCTCTCTCTCTCTCTCTCTCTCACACACACACACACACACAAAGGATCGGCCGATTACGTCGTCTGAAATTACAGACTGAGGTTTCACCGCGAGAATATCAGTTGCGAACAATTGTTACCTGAGGAAACCCAACTACCCCCTGGACTTTTTTATCTTTGGTGTATGAAATTTTCTGCCTGTCAGAGATTACGCACTACATCAGACATTTTCGAAACTCAATGCATTCAGTCAAATTAAACAATTCATTTGATATCTTACGAGAGCGCTCCGACTAGTCAGTTAGCAAGGTCTGCGAGGGCTATTCTCTCGCAGGCAATAACTGCGAGGGATGTTCTCTCGCAGGCCCAACCTTATAGGGGAGATACGAAGGGGCTACCTTTGAGGATGCCTTTTCCTCACCGTTTTTGAACTAAGGTTCCCACATGCCGAGGCCTGTTCTGAGAAGTGTATGTTTCTGGGGTCACAGATCTTGGGCATACGGTAAGAGTTGTTCGCTGTTCCCATTGGAACATTCGGCCAGCTGCCTCCTAAACTGCTCGAGGCATGGAGAAGGGAATGCTGCGTCCCCACAGCAAACTCCTCTCCCGATATCGGAAGGGCGTGGAACAAGTTCCCAATGTCCGATCAACCTGATGCAGGTTTTTCTAGGGTTTTCCCTGCATTACTTTTAGGCGAATGCCGGGTAGGATCCTTAAAATATAGCCCTGGCGGCCCCAGTTAACCCTTCCGCATCTCGCTTTTAAAATCCCTTCCTATGCTGTTAAACGGGAGTTGCCTAACGTGGATCACCCTCAAGTAGCCTGTTGCCCTAAAAAAAAAAAGACTATTCAGTTTCACGTCATACAAACCGACCAGAGATGTTAACACTGTAATTTTGCATTTTCCCTGACGCATGTTGTTTTACACTGGTTTTTTTTCCTCCTCACAATCCATTACTTGAAATGTTTCCGTTGAGATTTTTTTACATCCTGTAGATTACCATCCAATTAATAATCGCATAAATTTGGGAGATTTTTCACTTGTCTTCAGGACGTCTGAGTTAATTTTTAGACACAGTTTTGTATATTTCTTTGAGAAAAAAAAATTATTTAAACTGTAGGAATGTTGGCTGCAATGATTCATCACTTTTGGTGAGAAAGTCTTGTAAGATCTTGTCATTACTCGCTGACTCCATCAACTGTTCCACGTTGTTGTAGAGCGAACAGTTGAACCCTCGCCCTCATGAGCAGTTATAGGTAAGTGAATTACCCAATCCTGTTGTTCCTAAAAGAGGGAAACACTTTGCTGGGGAGGGGAAGGAAACTACGGGCTGAGGTAATTGTGAAAATCAGTGAGTTGCCCCCCCGCCCCCTTTTCGGCACGAGCTTTGTCCTTCAACTTGTGAATGTGCTTAATCCATGAGGGGAGTTTCCCCTGATGTTATTAGAGGCAAAGCTTGATCTTCCCCGTTCAATTAGCAGCTACCATTTCAATAGGAGCCACGTCGTCTAATCTCAGATTACAGTTTCTTGTCTAAAATAAATAAAAAATCGTTTTTAAAATTTTTTGTAACTAGTAGAAGACACAACGCCAAACCTTTCGTACAGGATTCTGACGTGTAAAACTGCACCGGAAAATAAGAACTCATTAATCATTGATATTGATTTAATTTCCGAATTTGTAGCTTACTGAAACGAAAGTACTGTAGGAGTGAGAAAGAACATTCAGGATAAAAATTTCACTATGCCACATAAAACAAATTTTAAGATTTAAAATAGTGAACGACCTTTTACAAGCTCAATTTTTTTTATTATTAAGAATCTCTCTTTTATTAAATACTATCTGAGTTCCCGGCGTTGCCCTTGCACCACCACCCTCAAAGCTTGTGATCTTTCCCCATGCCTACACGGCGTTGTCCGTGTTGCCATATATCCGTAACCCTCGATTTGACTCCAATTTCGTTTACTTTTACGTTACTTTTAAGAAGCTCCCCTACACCCCCTCCAGCAGGCATCCTACACCCTCCCATGCTGTAAGGGGTTGAAATTATACACATAAACATCTGTAGAAATTCTATGAAACTAAGTAAACCCTAAAAAAAAATTATTCAACAAAAATATCTGTCGTGTTTGCCACGTTTAAAATTTTCTACCCCCGCATCTGGTGGTTAAATGTCATAATTAAACTCAGCGACATTAAATACCCCGGATTTGACTCCAATGTCGGTTTTCATTCGCGTTGTATTCTTGAAACGCCCTTTCACTCCCACCCCCAAAGCGTTCGCTCTCTTTTCCCCATGCCATACAGGGGTTGAAATTAAGCACCCGTAACATCGGTAGAAACATTATCAATCTCTTTGAACCCCCGGAAAATATTTTTAGGGTTTACTTTGTTTGGTATTATTTCTACCGATGTTTTATGTGTATAATTTCAACCCTTTACAGCATTGGAGAAGGTGGTAAGACGCATGCGTGAGGAAGTGGAGGGGAGTTACATAAAAATAACGCAAAAGTAAACGAAATTGGAGTCAAATAGAAGGTTACGGATATATGACGACCCGGGCAACGCCGTTTGGCGTGGGGAAAGATCACACGCTTTGATGGTGGGGGTGGTAGGGCGTTGCAAGAACACAACGCGAATATAAACTGAGATTGGAGTCAAATCCGCGGTGTTTAATGTCGCTGAGTTTAATTATGACATTTAACTTCCAGATGCGGGGGGGTGGAAAATTTTAAACATGGAAAACACGGAATATATTTGGGATGAATTAATTTTTTAGGGTTACTTAGTTTGATAGAATCTCTACCCAAAGTTTTATGTGTATAATTTCAACCCCTTACAGCATGGGAGTGGGTGGTAGGACGCATGCGGGAGGGGTTGTAGGGGAGTTACGTAAAAATAACGCAAAATTAAACGAAATTGGAGTCAAATCGAGGGTTGCGGTTATATGACAACCCGGGCAACGCCGTGTAGGCATGGGGAAAGATCACACGTTTTGCGGGTGGGGGTGGAAGGCAACGACGAGCACCCAGGTAGTATTTAATAAATGAGAGATTCTTAATATAAAAAAATGGAGTTTGTGAAAGTTCTTTCACTAAATCTTAAAATTTGTTGTTCTTATAATTGAATATTAATTTTCAACTAATCATATATATTATATTATTGTTAAAATGGCGGCGATTTGAAGCTCAACCGTATTTTGATAAATACATTCCTATTTTGAAAGAGAATAAATGTGATAAAATAGGTTGAACAAGATTTCGAATTCTACTTTGTGCAGGTACAACTTAGGCTATAAATAATTGGAGTGAGGGGTGGGTTTCCCAAGGCCACTCAATTTCGGTAAATCTTCAAGTTGCAGTGACGTCAGAGTTTTATTTTTCAATGAATTCCCGACACGTTTTAAGTAGCACTTGTTCAATTTCCTTGAGGAGATGATTCACTTTTCATGACTACAACTTTGAGGGTGGGGGTGGCCCAGAATTGAAGCGTAGTGAATAAGATCGTCATATAGAAGTTCTAAGAATATTATTACCGAGATGGAAGTAAAGATTCCCGCCCGTGTTCGGGGGCGAGAGGTTATTAGAATTTTTATTACTATGGGTGCTTCAAAATAGTAATTTAAATTCCGTTCCCTCCTCTCTTGCAGTTTTTCCTCTTTTCGTTCGTTATTCTAGGCTCTTCTTGCGTATATAATTGCCGCGAGGCTTGTCCCTGGGAATGAAAGGCGAATGCGGGGGGCGGGGGGGGGGGGGGGTGGAAGAAAAAAGTGCTCGTGTCATATAGGAACGGAAAAGCAAGAAGGCAAGGGGGAAAGTAAAAGCGAAGCATTTTCAGTAACGACTTCTAATTCGCAGACGTCGCCGATTTCATTATTCGCTTTTCTATCATTTGAATGTTAGACCAGCGCCACCTGGAGTTGACGTTATTACTTCGTCTCATGTGAAACGCTCAGCCCCCGAAATTATTCCTTACAGAATGATATTAATTTAAAAGGTGACTGTCTGTAACTCATATACTTTATATCACTGAAGACAATTACTTATTCCAATGAACGGAAAGTAAATAAGAATTTATCAAGAAAAATAATTTGGATACAAATATTATTAAATATATTAAAAGTCTTTCAAAATGTGTATCGTGGTGTCAGGTATCGAAAATTACTAAATTACTTGGATGCAATAATAAATTTACCTTTTATGTTCAAACAAGTCAAGGAACAGCTTCGCATATAAATATTTAGGTTCTGTTTATCAAACGAATTATTCTCATATTTAAGAAAAATTATATTAAGGATGTGACCAATGATAAAAAGAGGTACAACGTTGCTTCCATAGATTTGTGAACTTTCCCAGCTTCAAGAAACCGGGAAACTTCGCTATACTGGTGTATATCTCTGTTCAAAGATGATAGAATGAGTCAAGCAAATCTTAATATTAAGAGCATTTCGTTAGTGAATTTTTATTTGAACCATTTCAGAAAAAAAAATATTATTTCAAAGACTAGTATCTTTTTCAAGCTCCAATTTCTTTTTTCAAACATTAACTTCTTTTTTCAAACAATAATTTCTTTTTTCAAAGACTTATTTCCATTTTGCAAAGACTAATTTATTTTTTCAAAGACTAATTTATTTCTTCAACGGCTAATTAATTTTTTTAAATACTAATTAATTTTTTGAAACTTCAATTTTTTTTTTCAAGGACAAATTTCTTTCCTCTGAGACTAATTTATTTTTCAAGCTCTATTTTCTTTTTTCAAAGATTATCTTCTTTTTTCAAACTATAATTTCTTTTTTAAAAGACTAATTTCCATTTTGCAAAGACTCATTTCTTTTTTCAAAGACTAATTAATTTTTTTAAAGACTAATATATTTTTTCAAGGACAAATTTCTTTTCACTAAGACTAATTTATGTTTCAAGCTCTAATTTATTTTTTCAAAGACTAATTTATTTTTTCAAAAACTAATTTATTTCTTCAAAAACTAATTTATTTCTTCAAAAACTAATTTATTTCTTCAACGACAATTTTATTTTTTCAAGGACAAATTTCTTTCCTCTAAGACTAATTTATTTTTCATGCTCTAATTTCTTTTTTTCAAAAGAGTAAATTCTTTTTTTAAACTATAATTTTTTTCGAAGAGTAATTTAATTTTTTAAACTTCAATTTATTTTTGCAAAGACTAATTTAATTTTTCAAATACTATTTCTTTTTCAAAGATTTATTTTTTCAAAAGTTTATTTTTTCAAGCTCTAATTTCTTTTTGCAAAGACTAATTTAATTTTTCAAACTTCAGTTTCTTTTTTAAAACACTAATTAATTTTTCCAAACTTCAGTTTCTTTTTTCAAAGACTAATTTAATTTTTAAACTTCAATTTATTTTTTAAAAAACTAATTTATTTTTGCAAAGACTAATTAAATTTTACAAATTCTATTTTTTTTAAAAAAAGTTTATTTATTTTTTCAAACTTCAGTTTCTGTTTTCAAATATTAATTTATTTTTTTCAAATCTAACTTATTTTTTCAAGGACTAATTTATTTTCTCTAAGACTAATTTATTTTTCAAGCTCTAATTTCTTTTTACAAAGAGTAACTTCTTTTTTCAAAGACTAATTTCCATTTTGCAAAGACTCATTTCTTCTTGCAAAGACTAATTATTTTTTCAAAGACTAATTTCTTTTTTCAAACTATAATTTCCTTTTTGCAAAGACTAATATATTTTTTCAAAAAAGAATTTCTTTTTTAAAAAACTATTTTCCATTTTTCAAAGACTAATTAATTTTTATAAACTTCAATTTATTTTCTCAAATACTAATTTCTTTTTTCAAACTCTAATTACCTTTTTTCAAAGAATAATTTTTTTAAGATGAATTTATTTCTTCAAACTTCAGTTTCTTTTTTCAAAAACCAATTTATTTCTGCAGACTAATTTAATTTTTCAAATACTACTTTTTTTTCCAATGAATAATTAATTTTTTTATACTCATTTCTTTTTTCATTGACTAATTTATTTTTGCAAAGACTAATTTCCGAAATTGTTGACATCAATATTTCACAAACGAAATGCTCTTAATATTGAAAGTCACTCTGAATCTTTGAGCGTAGTCTACGATCTTTTGCTACCCACTTGACTCGTTCCGTCATCTTTGGACAGCTATATATACCAGAATATCGAAATTTCCGATTTAATGTTCGTGTTCGTAATATATATATATATATATATATATATATATATATATATATATATATATATATATATATATATATATATATATATATACAGACGTAAATTTTAACATTAAATTTATATCAAGCTTTAATTTCGTTTTATAATTTCCCTAAAATTACTGAAAATGTATTCAACATTTTTATTTTCCAAAAAAATAAATATAATTAATGTAAAATATAAAATACAGATGATACTTAATTTTCTCGTGATTTACCTGAAAAATACGACCCCTTTGCATTTCTATCATTAAGAAATCCTAATTTTAATTTTTTTAAGTCTTTCTTTCTTATTTATTTATAAATATTTCATTAAAACCGCTTTGATCCTTTGGAACATGAAAACCTTAAATTCCTGTCTTATCACCAATTAATATATTAATATTAAAAGAAAAATAGGCAGCATTGAGACTGAAATTTATCATGTTTATTAAGAAAAATTAATTTTTAAGTCCTCTTTTGGGACCTCATCAGTTTGGACTGTTTTATTAATTCTGTGTATTATTTATTACTTATTTAATTGTGAAGTTACTAAGATAAGGATATTTTGTAGACTTATTTCACGCTTCACTTAACTTTAAATAGATGTCGCCTGGAGAGAGTAATTTGTTTTCCTTATGCGGTGAGACTTTTCTGGCTGACTTCAGGTCAAAAACATATTCACGTTGAAAGAAAGGATAATAAGTAGATTTATTTAATTGGTAAGGACGATTCTTGAGATACAACAGCATCTCAGTACCCAAATATTCCTTTACAGAGCGTAATCTTAAATTTTTTTCATGCTACTCGTTCCAATTTTGGTGACATTGACCAATCCTTATTTAACCCCCCCCCCCTCCCCCCACATTAAGTACTCACTCCGTACCTACGCGATTGTGATTTACACATCAAACTCAGATTCTCGTTACTTCAGCAAATAGGGCTGCGTATTTGTGGACCGGAACGAGTGTACTGTCCTCCAAAGCCTGGACAAACAGCAAGGAAGGGCTCGTGGGACTGTTCAATCAAAGTGTAACCTTGTTGCACTTGAAATTCAGGGAAAACATGTTTTCCCAATTTTCAGATTAATCTCCATTCTAATTTCGGTCTTTACGTTACAAAATTGGCCCCCCACAACCCCCCCTCTCGTTCCTCCCCCTCAGTGGTTGTGGATCAGTTTGCATGTTAATATATTTCACGTCCAACTGACGCACCACCGCTTCGTTATTGCAAATATGGACTCTGGAAATTTCTGTATGTAAAACATGGGATATTAATAAGAAGAAGAAGGCGTAGGTGAGGACCCAAGATTTTTAAATATCCTACAAAACTACTCATCGTATCAAAAAAATGGGTGGGTGGCGGGGGGTTAATTGAAATTTCTTCGTCTCCAAGGAGGATGTTAAGTGTAAAGAAACTCAACCACATTCTACTGGGGTTCGGGAAAGATAAAATATATTTTCACTATTGAATAAAACTATTAAATAAATAAACATCAGCCAATTTTAAGTCAGAAAGAAAGAGAATTTATTAATTAAATTAACAACGTTTCATCGTACATTTTTCGGCAACGGCAGTCAGCCATCAATTTTTTTTAAAAAAAAGTAGAACCTGATGAGGTCGTAAAATTAAGCAGTGAAAAGTTTTTTAGTATTTGTCTAAGCTAAAGTGTAAAAAAAAATAATATAAAAGTTGATAAAAATATAACTGCAGTTATTTTGTCACCAGAGAATTTAAGAAAGATTTACTTAAAATGATTTACTCACACCCTATCACTCCAATTTTCCTACAACTATATCACACATCCTTTCAATTTATTCCCTATATATTTATATAAGATTTACTTAAAATGATTTACCCACTCTATCACCCCCATTATCCAACAATTATATCACACATCCTTTAAATTTATTCCCTATATATTTATATAAGATTTACTTAAATTGAATTTACCCACTATATATCACCCCCATTTTCCAACAATTATATCACACATCCTTTAAATTTATTCCCAATATATTTATATAAGATTTACTTAAAATGATTTACCCACTCTATCACCCCATTTTCCTACAAGTATATCACACATCCATTCAATTTATTTTCTATATATTTATATAAGATTTTTTTAAATTGATTTACCCACACCCTATCACCCCAATTTTCCTACAACTATATCACACATACTTTCAATTTATTCCCTATATATTTATTTAAGATTTTCTTAAAATGATTTACCCACACACTATCATCCCAATTTTCCTACAACTATATCACACATCCTTTCAATTTAATCCCTATATATTTATATAAGATTTACTTAAAATGATTTACTTACTCTATCACCCCATTTTCCTACAAGTATATCACACATACTTTCAATTGAATCCCTATATATTTATATAAGATTTACTTAAAATGATTTACTCACACTCTATCACCCCAATTTTCCTACAACTATATCACACATCCTTTTAACTTATTCCATTTATATTTATATAAGATTTACTTAAATTGAATTTACCCACTATATATCACCCCCATTTTCCTACAACTATATCACACATCCTTTCAATTTATTCCCTATATATTTATATAAGATTTTCTTAAAATTATTTACCCACCCACTATCACCCCATTTTCCTACAACTATATCACACATATATATACATGCATTTGGTTTTCTTAGTATTTAAACTTAATTTATTGACACATAGCCAAAATTATAATATTTACAAGCTCAACCTTAATTTTATTTACAATGTATTTACCAGAAAGGGTGGCGTCAGCAAATAGATGATTTTTTATTTCCTTCACTACATTTTTTAATTTA
The DNA here is from genome assembly GCA_037074705.1 of Zhengitettix transpicula. NCBI lineage: Eukaryota > Metazoa > Arthropoda > Insecta > Orthoptera > Tetrigidae > Zhengitettix > Zhengitettix transpicula. The sequence continues at coordinate 8,689,610 of CM073594.1, read as the reverse complement.
TTTATGTATAAACTGAATAACAGTGGCCCTAATTTACTGCACTTTAAGTGACTTGAACAAATTCTTAATCAAGTTCAGGGCTACAATAATTTTTTTTTCCTCCACCATGTTAAATGCTTGTACCACATCCATCCAGAGATCATGTTTCTGGGTAAAAAGTATTATACAATTTTAAAGACTGCATGTATTTCTATTTTATCTGACGCTTCATGCTCACATGAATACGTATTTTTTTGGTGTGTGTGTGTGTGTGTGTGAACATTCATGTAGTTTTGTTAACAGTGGACAGAATCTGGTATTCCAACACCCGCCTCATGGGCAGCTGAATCGATAGCCCTTTAACATCACACGGATACAGAGAGCTGTGACATCACGTATTAAATGATAAAGTGTGCTCAAGTGGTCAGAAACTCTACAGCCGTTCATATTTCGATTGGAAATGATTCCATTGTGCCCGTAGTTGGGTGTTTTTTTTACCAAAAAACGGATGAGTGTAGATTTTTACCTTCCTAGTTGGAGAGAAACGTCCCTCGCCTGGCCATCGGACACAAAATACACGAGAACCGCTCTCCCTCTCTCCCCCCTCCCTCTCTCTCCCTCTCTCTCTCACTCTGCATATTTTCTAAGCAAAGCATCGGCCAGGACGATGGACACATAATTTTTCACGCCGGCCACAAAAGGATGCTTGAAATTCGCGCTTCACACTTCAACGCCCTTGTGAAGTTGATACCACCCCCTCCCCCCCCCCTTTACCCCAGTGCACACAAAAGTGCCTTCGTGACATCACAAGAGTCCACCGAATATCCAGAGTTACGTCTCCATATATATATAGAGAGAAGGGGGGGGGGGGGGAAACCAACACACTAACAGAGAATGACAAAACAGTTGCAGATTTTTTGGTAACATTTTTGAGTAATGTTATCCTTGGCATTTAAAAGCATCAGGGAAATAAAATATGGTAGTCGTCAATATTAACGGAATAAAAATAAGTCTTATGAAGCCGGAGAGAATTAAATCCATTCAATGAATAAGAAAGACAGCCAAATACAGACAAAAAAAAGGGGAATATAAATACCCCACAACAACGTTTCTGGGGATCCTTGTCCCCTTTTCATGATCCCGGAGATTGTAATAATGCTGTAAATATGTAAATAGAGTGACTGAAGGAGACGCTCAGTGACGTTAATGTTTCATAGCGACGGTATATAAGGACTAATAATAATAATACAATCAATCAGTTAATGACCTTTTACAGACTACTTTATTTTTAAATGAAAAAAATTTACGTCGGATTAAAAAATTAATAATAAGAAAGACATCCAAATACAGAGGAAATAAGTGACGATATAAATACCACACGACAACGTTTCTTGGAATCACTGTTCCTTTCATCAGGTGTTAAGAAGAGCCTATAGCGACACAACTGCACTGATCAGCTTGACAACACTCAAATGTATTTAATTATTTAAAATCCATTTTAATTCAACAAAACCGTTTATTTTTATCCGACTTCAAAGAAACTAATATTTTTTTTTTACAGTCATGTAAAAAGTAAAATGTATACATCCGCCAATAATATCTATTGCCGACAAGCCAAATATTTGAACATGTTACATAAAAAGTTGGTCATCGCTCTGGATGCTTCAAGAATTGGGAAACTGACATATTCATCCGCCGTCCCAGCATCGTCTTGTTGCTCCTTCCTCATCAACTACTTTCCCTCATAGTTGATGTTCCTTTAGCAAGCATTTACTACTTATTAATGATTATTAGCAATAGTTGTCCGCTATTACTATTGGAATAGTCGGCCACCTGCCTCCTAAACTGGTCAAAGCACGGCGAGAGGGGAAAGCTGCGACCCCACAACAAATCCATCTCTTGCCATCCAGGGAAGGGCCTAGGACAAGTACCAAATGCTCGATCTACCTGGTACAGGTTTTTCTAGGGTTTTCTCTGCATCACTTTTAGGCGAATTGCCCGGTAGGATCTTTAAACAATATCCCGGGGGGCCCTAGTTAACACTTGGCTACCTTCCTCTATCCTTCCGCATCCCCCCTTTCAAATACCTTTCCTATGCTATTAAAGGGGAGTTGCCACTATGTGGATTACCCTATACATAGCCTGTCTACACCTCAAAAAAAAATACCGAGGCACCTCGGCCTGTTTTTGAGAGGTGCATGTTCCGGGGTCGCAGACCTTTGGCATACGGTAAGATTTGTCCGCTATTCCTATTGGAATAGTCGGCCAGCTGCCTCCTAAACTGGTCAAGGCACGGCGAGGGGAATGCTGCGAACCCAAAGCAAACCCCTCTCCCGCCATCGGAAGGGCGTGGGACACGTACCAAATGCCCGACCTACCTGATACAGGTTTTTCTAGGATTTTCCTTACTTCACTTTTAAGTGAATTGCCGGGTAGGATCCGTAAACCATAGCCCGGGAGCCCTAGTTAACCCTTGGCTACCATCCCGCATCCCCCCTTTCACTCCCTTTCCTATGCTCTAAGAAGGGAGTTGCCACTATGTGGATTATCCTGTACATAGCCTTCCTCTTCTTCTTCTTCTTCAATACTTGAGTCTTTAGACCTGCCTAAATAGCAACTACTAACGTTCCACACCCTTCAACTACTTGACTTCTTTTCATTCTTTCCCTGATTGGAAACTTATGGAGAGTTGTTCCTCATTCATCCTTGACGTCACATGATTAACTTGGGGTTCATTTTCACTTACATTATTTTTTTTCCCACACAAATCAAAATTTTGTCGTACAGATTATTTTTTTTTTGCTTTTTCATCGCCCGATAATTTTTCTCACCGGAGTACGCGCCTCGTAATAATATCCGGAGATTAAAGTCTTGACATCTTGGCGCCATCTACAATCCACAAAAAAAATATCCAACATTAAATACCTGAACTATCCCCGTTAAAGTAAAAGTCCCAAAAATCTGTGTAAAAAAATTATATATGCCACACTTTGAGTTTCGAACCTTAGTTAAGGAAACATTCTAACTAGCTTGAATTTAAAATAAACTGTCATCATTACAGTTTCGTTAAGAGACCAAACTGACCCGTGTGGTCATTGAGGTGGCGTTGTTCATTTAAAAAATTTTGGTCGCTTCAGAGCGATGACCCTCAGTCCATGTTCCTTAAAACACAACTGTCCTCGTAGCCGCCCTTTCAGGAGGAAGTTAAATTTAAAGGTGAGCATTTTACCCTATCCCCCCCGGGGGTTAAAAAAATATCACCCGTAATTTTGGATCTACTTTATATAAATTTTAATTCGTACTGACATGATCTTTACTCAATATAATCATTAATTAAGGGTTTTTTTATGTCATGAAAAAAGTGTTCCGGGTCCAAGATAATTAAACTACTGTTGCTGGACATGTTGTAGTGGTAAATGGAAGTGACTGTACACAGATATTCCGCTTATAAATATATAGTCTTAGTTAAAACATCCACACGTCAGTCAATAAATAGGAAATTATTAATTTGGCAAAGGTCTCAGTACAGTAAATTAGGAAAGAGGAATAAAACAGAGAATTAAGTTATTTTTGTTATGATAATGATCCAGTAGCATAAAATAGAGGGTTTTTTTAAAAATTGCGAATTGAAATGAAGTTCGGAAAGAAGCAGCCTTCCGAAAAAAAAAAAAGATGTTGGTGGTGTTCTTGCAGACAGGAGCGGCGTGGAGCGGCGAGGCAATCGATAGTCGAGCAGGCAGCACTTTGACCTCGGCCTGCAGTCGTACTGAGGTCACGTCACACGTGTTTCCTGCCACTGCATAAACCTGCCCATAAAACCGTATGTCAAATATCACGTGCTAGTTCCCCGTTAGTAATTCTGGGGGTGGGGGGGGGGGGCGGGGGGTAACACTTACTTCAGTTGTAGAACAAATAATAACGCAATTACGGAAAACAAGAGACCTCAAGCGGTTTACTTGTGAACTAATAGCAAAGCATTCAGAGAGTTTAATATCTTCTCACGGCTCTATATATTACAAGAAATTGTTTCATCGTAATCGGTTCGACCGGTTTCTCGTGAGAAACAATCAGGTTCTTGGAACGTCCGCCATTTTATCTAAAGATAGTGGATGGCATCATGGATTAGGACATTGAAAATAGGTTTGTATAAACACTAAAAAAAATTGAAACCGCCAATTTCCTTGGCTGAAGCGAAAAAATAGAGAAAACAGACGGTAAATTTATATTATATATTATCTCAGACACTCTAATTCATTATCCGTTAAGATTAATTCAAATTTCTTGATTACATTTATGCTGATCAAATATATATTTTTTTCTACTACATAATCCGTCATTTAGATTAATTCCAGCATGTTTCTGATATTACGAATAGTAACAATTAGTGTTTCATTTATGCTGATCGAATATATAATATTTTTCTAATACATAATCCGTCAATTAGATTATTTTCTGCATATTGCTGATTCAAAGAATAATAAATATTATTATTCCATTTATGCTGATCGAATATATTAATTTGTTTTATACAAATCTGTAATTTGATTAATTTATGAACCTTTATGATTTTAAGAATAATAATAAATTATTTCATTGATGCTGATGGGGTGTATAATTTTTTTCCTAATACACAGTCTGTAACTTAGACTTATTTTCTGCATATTTCTGATACAAAGAATAACAAAAAATTATTATTTCATTAATGATTATGCTGTATATAAATTTTTTGTCTAATACACAATTCGTAATTTTGACTTTTTTTCTGCATATTTCCGTTTCAAAGAATAATAAAATATATACGTATTATTTCATTTATGCTGATCGAAGACAATTTTTTCTTTCTAATATACTATCCGTAATTCAGATTAATTTCTGCATATTGCTCATTCAAAGAATAAGAAATATTATTATTTCATTTATGCTGATCAAAGATACTATATTTTTGTAATACATATTCCATAATTTAGATTACTTTCTGCATATTTCTGATTTTTAAGAATAATAAAAAATTAGTGTTTCATTTATGCTGATCGAATATATGTATATTTTTTCTAATACCCAATCCGTAATTTAGATTAATTTCTGCATATTTCTGATTTTAAGAATAATAAAAAATTAGTGTTTTATTTTATGCTGATCGAATATATATATATATATATATATATATATATATATATATATATATATATATATATAAATTCTAACACATACTCCGTAATTCAGATTGATTTCTGCATATTGCTGATTCAAAGGATTATAAATATTATTATTTCATTTATGCTGATTGAATATATATATATATATATATTTTCTAAACATTATTCCATAGTTTAGATTAATTTCAGCATATTTCTGATTCAAAGAATAATTAATATTATTATTTCATTTATCCTGATCGAGTATATAATGTTTTTTTTCTAATACAAATCCGGTATTTTTTTTTTATTAATTTCTGCATATTTCTGATTTTAAGAATAATAATAAATTATTTCATTTATGTTGATGGGGTGTATAATTTTTTTTCTAATACACAATCCGTAATTTAGATTAATTTATGCATATTTCTGATTTTAAGAATAATAAAAAATTAGTGTTTTATTTTATGCTGATCGAATATATATATATATATATATATATATATATATATATATATATATATATATTCAGATTAATTTCAGCATGTTGCTGATTCAAAGAATAATAAATATTATTATTTCATTTATTCTGATCAAAGACACTATATTTTTGTAATACATATTTCATAATTTAGATTATTTTCTATATATATATATATATATATAAATATTTTCTAATACACTGTAGGAGCAAAGAGAACGCATACACGTCAGATAAACGTACCGATATACTACTACTACTCTTATTTATATTCTGTCTTTGCCTCTGCAACGCAATCCGTAATTTAGATTACTTTCCGCTTCATTTCTGATTCAAATAATTTGGTCGTCACTAACCTCCCCTTAATATAAATAAATTAGATGTTTGAAGTGTCCTTGGTTTGTATCATAAATCACTGAAAGGACAAAGGGATATTAGCGGCCCTGTCGACAAAAAAAAATAAAATGTTACGGTGAATTTAATACGCCATACCAAACAAAAAAAATATATATTCATAAGACGATCTGTAATCCAACGACACACTGAAAGGGTGATTTCGTAAGTGAACGGATTCACTAATATGTGTTTTTATCACTAGTTTCCCGCTGTAGTTTAGATTTCAAACAGGTTTGCTTCCTAAATAAAAAGTACTGCCGCTTCCTTAAGATATTCCTTTGCTAATGACTCCGTAGTAAACGTTATTTATTTACTAAAATGGCGATTTGTATCACACTGCGAACTATTATTCTCCACTAATTAGTTCCACGAAATGACTACAGACCGTGGCTTAATTGACCCGCTATAATTACAAAAGAAACTATTCACAAAGGACGCCATTACGTGTCTCTTCGTGAGATTTAATTACCAATAGAAGCCGTAACAGCCGCTGCTTACTTGACAAATGCGAGAAATATAATTTCTACATCGTCATTAGCAAACTCCTATACCGCCATCGGAAAGGCGTGGGACAAGTACTAAATGCCTGACCTACCTGATGCAGGTTTTACTAGAGTTTGTTCTGCATTTCTTTAGGCGAAAGCTGGGTAGGATCCTTAAAATATAGGCCCCGGGGGCCCCTAGTTAACCCTTGGCTACCTTCCTCTACCCTTCCGCATCCCCCCTTTCAAATCCCTTTCCTATGCTATCAGAGGGGACTTGCCAATATGTGGATTACCCTGTACATAGCCTGTCTACACCCTAAAAAAATTGTACGTTTGTAGGTTAGCCGTGTTCAATTATTATTTCTGTCTGTCGTTCCAATCTCTCTCCTTTCAAATTCCTATCCTCCATTATGGTTTCCACATGGGGGTTTTCCCACTTTATTCTGCCCAGTTTATTTTTTTTCCCCAGGAGGTGACCATTGGTATATTTCATTTGGGCCATTTTCCAATTTTTCCATTCTTTTCCATACCATTTAAGGGTTTTTGATTTTCAATCCTTTTTAAGCGCAGACGTCGTGGTTACGTTCATTTCTTTCCAAAAGGAGCTCATTTCTAATTTTATCCTGTCTTGTTTGTTTTTTCTGAAGACTTCTCCTCAGATAATCGAATTCTACTGTTCTAATTTTGTTCTTTTTGTCAGGGGCCAAGTTTCACCTCCCATAACATAGAATGTTCTGTATTATTATTATGCTCTTATAAGTTTTCGGTCTTACTTCACCTTTTGCACGATATTCGCTGGATTGGTCGGTGGTTTCAGGGTCGTATGCGAAAATCCTAGTCTCGTCTCCAGTAATGATGCATTTCAAGTGGTCCTGACAGTCAGACAGCAAAGTTTCACACACATCAACGCGACGCTTTTGGCACCAATCGAGACTTGACGCGTTTAAGACACAAAAAACATTTTTCAAAATGGTTTGGGCTGAGCCAAATGATATTCCAACACCATCAGCAAGATCTCTAATTGTCCATCGACGACTTTCAAGCACCAAATCTTTGATTATTTAGACGTGGCTCTCGTCGGTGGATGTTGATGGTCGTCCAGATCGCGCGAGGTTCGTCTTTGAACTCGTTGTACCACTTATAAACGTTTTTTTTGGTGCCATAGTTTGATCACCAAAGGCCTTCAACGTGTCCCCGCACAAGAATATTCGTTCCGCAAACAATATTAGATGCAAGTTCTTTGCTCAACAAAATCAGCCATTACAAAAATCGAAAAATTCACTTTTGGTTGTTTACAAAAACACACACACGTGTAACTCTGAGATAATTAAACCTTTTAACAAACAGACGCTTGGCAAATATTATAGACAGTCCTACCAACGTAGGAAAAAAAAATTACCTGCCTTGCTAATGCCCGGGAGTTTTAAATGACAATTTTACCTTACTTTTTGATAACAGTGGTATGAGGCACCCCATCATCACCCAGCGCAGTCTCCTTCATGGACGGCCACCAAACGGGAGAGCACTGATCACTGGATGCTCGCATAGCTTTCATCCCTTCAGCGTCAGCGCAGGTCCTGAACCTGCTAGTCGGAGCAGTAAAGCTAGTGGCTAGGTCCTTCCGCTCCCACCCAGCAGAGAATTACAACCAGGCGGTTTCGGCGTCGGATAACTGAGGCTGGACCATCCTCAACACCTTAATCCGGAGACTAGACGACAGCCTTTAGTGGACTCGGTTACTAGAGGAAGCCATGGCTGACACCGACCCGCCATTGTCACACTCCCCGTGCTCATAATTATTTTTTTTCGAGTCCAATACTACGGACTGTCACTTTAATATTATTTCCATCAACTGCCAACTTGAAGGTATTACTATATATATTGTCTGTAATTATATTGATTTATTTTTTTAATTCAGTGATTTGGGACCCTGAAAAGTTTTTCTGCTTCAAAACTAAATTGGTTTGCGTTAGCATGAGTATATTAAAAATGGCAGACGGCCCAGCTCGTAGTAGACGGGCCTTTTAGCCTTACAGCTTATGAAAGCTGCGGGCGTTTACGAGGCAATATTAAAAACATATGTTCTGTTCCGGAATTTATGGCCCTATCTATCTTTGTATCTGGGGCTATTAATGACGAAGACGCGGCCCCAATATCTCCCAACTATTTTTTTTCATTCCTCGCCCCCTCCCCCCCGCCTAGGATTTGAGCTACGGTCTGTAACGTGAACTTTAACCCCTGCATGGCGTCGTTCATCACACGAATCCCTGGAAATGTGAAGAAAGAAGGGGACATATTTCATTTTCTAGATATCCGTAGATGCTCCAAGAATATACGATATTTGTTTTTCGTATTATTTTTAAATGATCTGAAATTCTGTCTTATACACGCTTACACCTGTTCGTACTTGTTATTTCCTCCCTCCACCCCACACCCCCAAATACATTACGTACAGGTGTGTTATTATATGACGGTGCATTAGAAAATAACATTATCAATTTCACCAGAGATAACATTCAACTTCTTCAAGATACGTTCATGCAAAAATTTTAATAAGAATAAAACGATCGATTTAATATTTGTTTTTTTATTCTCTGGAATTTCCTGAATTAGCCGTGAAAATTAGAACGTATCAAGAATCTCACAGACAGTATTTTGTAGAATAACAATAATTCTGAGTCGTAAACCTTGTAGGAGAGACGGAAAGGGACTACCTTTGGGGGGGAAGCCTTCTCCTCTCTCTTTCTCTCACTGTTTTTAGAACTAAGGTTCCCACAAGCCGAGGAATCTCGGCCTGTTTTTTGAGAGGTGTATTGTTCCGGGGTAGTCACATACCTTGGGGAATACACGCATAAGAGTTGTTCGCTCTTCCTATTTGAAACAGTCAGCCAGCTTCCTCCTAAACTGGTCCAGGCACACGGACCATCACCACAGCATTCCGTTTCAGGGGGGGTGTGGGACAAGAACCCAATGCCCGACCTACCTGATGCAGGTTTTAAGTAATATATAAAAACCACACAACGTTTCTCGGATCCGTTTCAGGTGCTAAGAAGAGCCTAGAGCGACGCAACTGCACTAGTAAGGTTGACAAAACTCAAAAGGGCATATAGCAAGAGTTGGCGGCTATTACTATTCGGATAGTCGGCCAGCTGCCTTTTAAAGTGGTCAGGGGCACTGAGAGGGAAATTCTGCGACCCCCCCAGCAAACACAAATGCCCGATCTACCTGATGCAGGTTTTTCTAGGGTTTCCCGTGTTTTACTTTAAGGCGAAATACCGGGTAGGATCCTTAAAGTAGAGCTCGGGGGTTCTTAGTTAAGCCTTGGCTACCTTCCTCCGCCCATCCGCATCCCTCCTTTTTAAATACCTTCCTATGCTATTAAAGAGGAGTTCCCACCTTGTGGACCCTAATTGTAGTCTGTTACCCTAAAAAAAACATTCTTGGATATTTAACCGGGTTAAACATTTATCAATACGAAACGTTTCGGGAGGCGCGCTGTTAAAATTTCAGTAACAATTAATATTTATTTGAAATAATTGTTATTGCTTTAATTAGTCTTTTCCAATAGGAAAAATCTTGGCTATTTTTCTAAGAATTTTTGTTAACTATTTGATGTTTTATATGAATTATTTAATTTTTATAGGGGATGATTTAAAAATAAAGATTACATAAAGTTGTTTATAGCAGTTGTTAAAAAATTGACAAATCACTTTTATTTTAATTTCTGTTTTTTTTATAGCAGACTTTTCATTCCAAAGATCCAGTGGATTCTTGTTTGTTTTCATTGTTTTTATTCACTGTTATATTTAAGGTTGCTTTATATTATTATTATTTTTTTAAGTATGTAATTGTAAGATTTTAATCTTGTTGCTTACATTATGACGTATCCTACTTCCTCGACCGGATGAATAACAAATCAGTATCTAAAGCGAATAAGGAACATCGTCCAGGAATTGAAAATCACGTTTCGGAACGTTCCGTCATTTTTGGTGGATGGCAGTTTAGTGATGCTGAAAACCTTACTTTTCTCTCCATATAGCATTTAATTATTTCCATAAGGCAACAAGCAGCACGACCGCTTTTTCGTTAAAGGGGAACAAAACATTGCTTTGGAACATTGAGGGTTGGGGTTTCATTTTTGGTTTCCAGATAGAGGATGACAGTTTTATATCGCTAAGAACCTTCTCGCTGTTTCGATTATATCTACAGGAAAAATTAATATTTTATTTACATATCATTTATAATTTAATAATGATGTACTGTACGTTTAAAAAGTTGGTCAATTTTAACTGTGAAGAACGACCCCAGGACCTGACTGGAAGCTGACTACAAGCCAGTGGTGGTTGCAACTAAGAGAAACGACTCTCTGAAAGCAAGTAAGTCATCCTCTGAAGGCAGTCCGTTATCTTTATATGTGCTTGAGCTTGAGGACTGCTGCTGCTGCTGCTTTCAGCAGTTCTTAAATCCATCGGTCAGAGCGTCTGTCTTTTATAAGGCTTAGTCGGTCCTTTGAGGTAGGATAAGACGTAAAGAAAAAACAAGACCATCACCGCCATCAAGTTGCTGAAAGACTTATATATGTGAATATGTTGACTTGCCCTAGTGGTAATTACGGTTTTTTTCTACCAACTCACAAGAGAACTTTATTTTCCAACAACTAAATAAAAAAAATACACAATTATTCTACTTTTAATTATTCCTCCGTTCAAATAAAATTTCTTATCTGTTCCAGGCCGATGTGGTCACGGAAGTCCTTGTGAACAGTTGTGCTACGAACTGCACGATGGGATGTTCGAATGTGACTGCAGGGACGGCTTCGAGCTTCATCGGAATGGTTACAGCTGTCTGGGTGAGTAGGATTAAAATAATTTTGAATTTTGATTTTTTTGTTTTACAAAGGTCCTTATTTTACAATACCTGTAAAGAAGAAGAAAAAAATATTTTTTTTTACATAAACATGGACACAGAAATATTTATAATTATATTTAGTGCTCACTACAGCACTGAAACTACAGTATTATTATTATTAAATTCATTTTAAAAAATTTTTTTAGTAAACAAAAATGATTTTAAAAAAATATTAAAATATTTATATAGCAACAAAAATGTTACATAAAGAAAAAAATATAGTGGTATTTCTTAATTTAAATAAAACTGGTGTCTCTTTAAAATTAAAAAATAAACATTTGGATTATTCAAAAATGATGGTAAGTGATAATTGAGTATTTTTTTTTCTTGTTTGCCTTTCACAAAATTATTAATAACTACTGGAAACAAATCTCATTAAATCATTTTATTTTATGCCTTTTTTGAATTAGTAAATCAATTAAATGACCTTTTATAATCTTTAATATCCTTATTATTTTTTCAAATCCTAATTCTTCAGTAACTGTAAACCTTTATTATATATATTTTAGACACAGAAAAAATTATAATTACATTTAGTGCTCACTACAGCAATAAAACTAGAGTTTTATTATTTTTGAATTCATTAAAAAAAATAGTTTGAGTAATCAAAAATGATTAAAAAATATTTAAATATTTATATAGTACTAAAAATGTTGCATAAAGAAAAAAATATAGTTGTATTTCCTAATTTAAATAAAACTAGTGTCTCGTTAAAATTAAAAAGAAAAATTGGGTTTTTCAAAAATGATGGTAAGTGATAATTGAGTAATTTGTTTTCCTTGTTTGCCTTTCAAACAGTTATAAATAACTATTGCCCGGTAGTAAACAAATTAAATATCATAAAACCATTGAAAGTATTTATTTTACTTTTTTTAAAATTAATAAATCCGTTTAATGACCTTTATAAGTTTTATTGTCTTTATTATTTTTCAAACCTGTAATTTTTATTTTATATATATGTTGGACACAGAAAAATTTATAATTATATTTAGTGCTCACTGCAGCACTGAAACTGGAGTTTTATTATTTTTAAATTCATTTAAAAAATAGTTTGAATAATCAAAAATAGTGTAAAAAAAATATTGAAATATTTATATAGCACCAAAAATGTTAAATAAAGAAAAAATGAAGTAAGATTTCCCCATTTAAATTAAACTGGTGTCTCATTAAAATCTAAAAGAAAAAATTATTTCTCATTATTTCATTTATTTTCCCATTATGATGGTAATTTATTTTCTTGTTTGCCTTTCAATAAATTATAAATAACTATTGACCAGTAGGAAACAAGTTATATATCATAAAACCATTGAAGGTATTTATTTTACTTCTGTTTTTGAATTAATAAATCAGTTAAATGACCTTTCACTCTCTTCTGATTAGGAGCCAGTGATGACGAAATTCATATATTTGCTTGAAATAATTTTTATTGTGAGATGTTAAAAAGTTGGTAGATGGTTTAAAAAATGATTAAAATTAATTAAACCAGATTTGACCTCGTGAAATCTTTATAATAATTTTTCTATACCTTTAAACTTTTTTTTACATATATGTTGAACACAGAAAAGGTTATAATTAAGTTTAGTGCTCACTATAGCAATAAAACTGGAGTTTTATTTTTTTTAAATTAATTTTTAAATATTTTGAGTAATCAAAAATGATTAAGAAAAATATTTAAATATTTATATATGGCACCAAAAATGTTACATAACGAAAAACCATGTTGAAAACAAAAAAAAATTGCCGCCATTTTGTTTAACTAGAAACATAACTTCAAAGAGAAAATGATGTAATTATATATTAATCGAAAAAAAATGTATAGACAACAAAATAAAGTAAATTTACGACAATACATAAAATTACATAATAATAATTGTATGCTACAGTTCTTTAACTACAGTAAGGCTACAATATATACTATTTACAGTTATAATAATAAAAAATTCAATACGTACACATAAATAATTAATGATTGGAGAATTAACTATAATAAAATATAGAATTTACACATCACACAAGAATAAACACAAAACGTGACATACGCACAACACACACACTAGGAAGGAAACACGAACGAGGGACAAGTGACGTCACGAAACAGAGGGAAGAGGAATCTGCAAACTTCAAGGCCCTCCTACACGAAAGAAAGAAACAAAAGAGCAGGAAAGACCGACGGAGACTTAGCAAGTTGTGTAATAAGCAGTTGTTATTAGCAACACATTGAACACTTGTACAGGTTTTTAAAACAAAACAATTAATTATTAGGGGAACGATCAAGAAACTCCTGCAGTGAGTAAAACACCCGCGGTCGTGCAGTGGAATAACTTTACACTGAATCCCAAAGCTCTTGTAGTTAATATTGTTGTGTACCTCTCTGGAGGGAAGACTATTATTCCTGGATGGTGAATACTTCCTCTGGTAGAGAAGCAAAGTTCTTAAGACCTGACTGATTTCTAGTCTCATAATAATCGTGAGACTCACCACCATTAATTTGAAAAAAATAATTCATGTTCCCCTGAACAAAGTTTAAAATTTCGTGAATAAACACGCTGGTCAGAGATAATATTCGCAGACATTTGAAAAACGGTTTACAACTGCATTTATTATCCGTACTAGAAACAAAAATTAAGTCCTAGAGGGAACGATCAAGAACGTCCTAGTTTCTTCCGCATAAAACTCTTTGAATAGTTAAGTTGTTTTAATTACCGACAATGTTGTAAAGGGGCCACGTGGAAAATTGATTTAGCAGTCGTCGTGAAGACTGCGATACTAAACAAAACACATTCCTCGGGGTCCCCCGGTGCTGCGGCAATAATAACAGCCTCTAATAAAATATTCACACAGCTGCGCCATGTTGGAGCAGCCAACGTAATTGAATATGTATGGCCCAAATGGCGCAATTTTCCTTCTACTGGCCGTATTTACAAACGTAAGCTGAATAAAATATTAGGCTATTCACCTTCTTCCTCGAATGGTTACGGAGAGAGAGAAAAAGACAGAGAGATGCAATCTATACTTCACGAAAAGGGTTCTTAAATAATATTACAATAATAATAGATAGAATTCAAACTCGTATTTCCTCGTGTGTTTTTTTTAAGGGTAACAGGCTACATGAGGGTAATCCACATGGTGGCAACTCCCAATTAATATCATAGGAAGGGATTTGAAAGGGGGGATGCGGAAGGGTAAAGGAAGGTAGCCAAGGGTTAACAAGGGCCCCCGGGCTATGGTTTAAGGATTCTACTCGACAATTCGCCTAAAAGTGATACAGGGAAAACCCTAGAAAAACCTGCATCAAGTAGGTCGGGCATTGGGTACTTGTCCCACGCCCAAATCTGGATGGCGGGAGAGAAGTTTGCTGTGAGGACGCATAATTCCCCTCTCCGTGCCTCCGCTGGTTTAGGAGGCAGCCGGCCGACTGTTCTAATAGGAATAGCGGACAACTCTTACCGTATGCCCAAGATCTGCAACCCCGGAACATACACCTCTCAGAACAGGCCGAGGTGCTTTGGCAAGTGGCAACCTTAGTTCAAGGCACGGCGAGGGGAAAGCTGCGTCCCCACAGCAAACCCCTCTCCTGCCATCTGAAGGGCGTGGGACAAATACCAAATGCCCGACCTACCTGATGCAGGTTTTTCTATGGTTTTCTCTCCATTAGTTTTAGGCGAATTGCCGGGTAGGATCCTTAAACCATAGCCCGGGGGCCCTAGTTAACCCTTGGCTAACTTCCTCTACCCTTCCGCATCCCCCACTTCAATTCCCTACCTATGTTATTAAAGGGGAGTTTAATTACCCTCATGTAGCCTGTTACCCCCCTAAAAACAGTGTAGTTGTTTCGCTCTAGGATCTTCTTAACACCTGAAGAAAGTAGACACATGAATCCCAAGACACGTTGTAGTGTTTTTTTTATTTTTTCACTTCTTTGTCTGTATTGTGTTATCTTTCTTATTATAGGTTATATTAAGTTATCTGTATTATTGGGAAAAGGGGTTATTTTCCTGTAAAAATATATTACAGACTAATTAATAATTAAATTCTTGAAAAATTATTTTTTTAATATTTTTTCTACACACATAGTTAGTCCTGAAACCGACGTTTCTAAACTGGGAACAAACCACTAACACTAGAAAAGAATATTTTTGAAGATGGATTCCGGAAGAATGCAGACGGTTTCAACTTAAAGAACAAAATACGGAAATGATTGAACATTCTAAATTTATTGTTGATGTTATCTCTATTACCTTTTACCAAAGCCTAGAAAGCGTTTGTACGAAAACTCAATGAGCTGTTAAGCCTGAGGAAAAGGAACAAGGATCCCCAGAAACTCTTTTTGTCTCTACTTGACTATCTTTATAATTACATTAAATTTGTAATTATTCTCCTCTTTTTTTAAAAAAAAGCGTTATCAATGCATGACATTCGAAATTTTTAATACTTGATGAGATCCTAAATAGGGGATGAAACGTCTAAGTTTTTATATTTTTTTTTAGAATAAAATTTATAATTTTTTTTCTAAGTAAATACAATTTATTTATAACATTGGTATAATTTAAATTTATTACTAAGCAAAAAATTCTAGAATACTCTAGAAGAAATTTACTGAACTACTCTAAACCCATAACCTTTTAATATTTCTTAATGTAAACATACGTCTTCTAATGTACATATAAATAATCTCATTTTTGTGAAATTGATTAAATTTTTAATCATATGTAAATTATTTATGAGGAAATTTGACTCGTGAAAAATCCTTCATAATTCTGTGCTGTAACCGAAAAAGGTGGGGGGGGGGTGAGATAAATGAGTGACGCTTGTGAACAATGAATTCGGCCACGCAAATCCATTTAGATAATCCCCTTCACCGATTAATTTCAATTCAATTCGGGTTTATTATCCGATACATGATGAACATAATAAAACAGTCATAAAAAATTTGCTGATTAACGACTATCGATTTAGTATCGATAACCCAGAGTTATTACATCGAATGGAGAAAATAATAATAATTTTTATTATTATTATTTATATAGTAATGGGTCAAATGATGTGACACGAAATATTTCTTTTTAAAGCCTTTTATTATTATTATTTATTTTATTTAAACTTCCAACACGTGTCTTAGCAACTAATACAATAATCAATGACGTATAATAAATTTTCTTTACAGTCCTTTACATGAAAATAAACATGGGAAAAATTTTGGGTAAGTCAAAGAGAATACAGGGGAAAAAAATTCCAAAAAAATTGTTTTGCTGTTTAACAAAAACCCCTCGTCAAGTGTACTAAAGAAATTTAAAAAAACCAACCTTCGACTATGGGGTAGAAAAACGGTGCCCCATGAACATGAATTTTTTTTAAAAAAAAACATTGTCACAGAAACTCTAACACAGTATCATGAAAAAAATTAATTATAAACATCATGCAATTCCTCATTCGAAGATAATATATATATATATATATATATATATATATATATATATATATACGCATAGGGTTGAATGTATTCTGACCTATAATAGAAGCAATAATAAAAATTTTATGGCCATTCAGATGGAAATAAAATTATTGTAATGGCATTGTACAATTAATAATAAAACATTATTTTTTAGAAATAAAAAATAATAGTAATGATGAAATTTGAGTGCTTTAATGATACTTTTGTTTAATTAAATGTAAGGTAAATTTTTCCCCCCCTCCCCAAATTTTAATTGTTTATTGAATGCAATTTGCCAATATTTAAAATAATTTGTTAGTTGCCCTTGAGTGTAGTTTCCTATAAACTTTAAGTAAATTTTTTCTTATTATTAATTTTCTACCAATTGAATTAATTTTATTTGTAGCTAATTTATTATTAACAAAAATAACCTTGGGAGAGTTACTTCAAATATTCTCCATTAATTAACAGAGTTTTACAACTCTTGTATATATATATATATGTAATATAATGATTCAGAATATAAATAATTATTCATCATTATTTTCAATCAGACGAAATTTTTTTTCATTTTAATATATGTAATATATATTTATGTAATACATATAATATTTATGTATATATATATCAAAACGAATAATATATATAAACATATTTACTTTTCAGATAAATTTAATTATTTTTGATTTATATATATTTAATTATTTTTTATATATGTATTACATTTTTTGGCTAATTTAAATATTGTACATATATATATGTAATTATTTTTGATATATATACATTTTGTTCGGTTACCGAAAGTATTATATATGTGTATATATATATATATATATATATATATATATATATATATATATATATATATGTTTGTGTGTGATTGTGTGTGTGTGTGTGTGTGTGTATTTTATTATTTAATATATATATATTACATTTTTTCACTAATGAAAATATTATATATATATATACTTACTTTTTTGATGTACTTACTTTTTTGATATATTTAATTATTTTTTATATATATTACATTTTAGGCTAATTTCAATATTGTATATGTATATATATGTAATTTTTTATATATATATTACATTTTAGGCTAATTTCAATATTGTATATATATATATATATATGTAATTATTTTTTATATATATTACATTTTTTTCGTAATGAAAATATTCTATATATATATAGTTATTTTGAAATATATATATATATATATAATCAATTTTTATATATTTACTTTTTTGATATATTTAATTATTTTTTATTAATACATACAATTAATTTTTTTATATTTTTCATTTTTTTCGCTAATGAAAATTATATATATATATATATATATATATATACATAATATTTTCATTAACCGAACAAAATATATATTACTTTTTTTGGTTAATGAAAATATTATATCTATATAATTATTTTTTATATACTTACTATTTTGATATATTTAATTATTTTTGATCAACATATTAAATTATGTTCGGTTAATGAAAATATGTATTTTTAATGGCTGGACTTATTTTACATACTTTTATAATTAATTCCTCCAACTTAGAAGAGTCATATTCCGAATAAAAAGTGCTAAGATAAATGAAGAGGAATGAGGCACGAAGCTACTAACGTTGATAAGTGGAATAGCTTTAACGAAGTATTTGCATTATAATTTAGATGGCTGAGCGTCTGTGCGGAGATAACAGTTCGTGCATCAGAGTTGTGTTGAAATAGAGGAGCCGCACGCGAAGCTTGCTTAGTTACTTATCTAGCGTAAGATATGCGCGTCTCTTTCACGGCAAGGTCCCCCCCCCCCCCGTTGTTCTAAAATGGAGGATTCACACGCACGCCTTTATCTGCACACTGTCTGCTTCTATCGCTGCTGTTCCCTCTGGAATTCGGGAGCTTAATTGTGTGGTGGCTTCCAACTGTTCTCCGACTCTGCGGGAACATCTCTGCTTGTCCAATAGGGTAGAATTATGGACGGCGGGGAAATCCAATTCTCACCCGTAGGAAGAATTTAACCTTCTACCTCGTTTTATACAATTGTAATAACTGCAGCTATATATATATATATAGATAGATTGATAGATAGATAGATATATAGATTACTAATTGCCCAAACAAAGGTAATTACCTATATTTTTTGAATGAACCTAAGAGAATCTTGTAGAACAACCTTCAGAGAAAAGAATTTATTACCTGCCTATGGGATATACACATAATAACTATGGTAAAAAATAAAAAATCCCTCCCGGGTCAAAGTTTTAATAAAGCTTATAAAAACTAGAAGGAATAACACAGTTCCCCCCCCCCCGCCGCCGCCATCGAAAGGGCGTGGGACGAGTACCTAATGCCCGACCTACCTGATGCAGGTTTTTCTAGGGTTTGTCCTGCATTTCTTTTAGGCGAATGTCGGGTAGGATCCTTAAACCATAGCCCGGGGGCCCTAGTTACCCTTGGCTACCTTCCTCCACCTTTCCGCATCCCCCTTTTAAATCCCTTTCCTATGCTATAAGAGGGGAGTTGCCACTATGTGGATTACCCTATACATAGCCTGTCTAAAAAAAATACCCAGCTAACGTAGGGCTGCTGCTCTACAAAAGTGTATTCTCTGCGTCAGACCTCAAGCTCCTCCTCACTATCGTAACCACAGAATTAATTATTAAATTTTCACTTTACCATGCAGTCTCCGTCTTTCTCCACGGTATTTTTTTTGTTCACACATGAGGCACGTGTTGCACTAGAGTAAAAAGCGTGGTCTTGCTTCCTAAGCCATCGACGCGCAGACGGTTTGCCCTCAAGGATCGTCACAGCGACAAATGCCTTCGCCAGAAGAACAGTGTTGCATCATGTTTCATGGATATGAATCCGCATTAAAGCTGTCTAATACGTACAGCGGCCATTTTGTTAGAGGTGCCACCAGTAGACTTAGAAGGTTGTTTGGTGCAGTGGATTGGAGAAGAATTTTTCTTTGAGGAATCACGCCAAATAACTTATTTAATGAGGGAAAAATTAGGTGGCGTTACTTATTGAACCACCCTCGTAGTAGTGAAGATAAACGGAAACGGGAAACAATTAATTTTTAAAAAATAGTTAATAGTGTATATTATGTTTTGAGACACACGCGGATTTAAAAATTAATTTATTATATCTGATATTTATGAACCCATGTTACATTGTCATCATGTGTGGTCTTGGACAACTCATGAAAATCCGTTGAAATATTTTATTTTGCCGCCCGCCGATCGAATAAAATCCTTTTGTTCTCCCTTCGTCGTCCATCATTCAGACAAGATGCTGGATTGAAGTACGTTCATCCATTTCTGTAAATGTGTCCCACTCTCTTTCTGATGGTCTCAACGTATGCGTCCTTCCCTGAAGACGAATAGAGCTTTATACTGGTTCTTCCGACGGTCTTTTACGTGTATGTGTAGTCTCTCAGACACTCTCTCGCCATGTTTCGCCCCCGACAACCTTCCTTATCCTCAGCGATACCCGACAAAAGTGTTTCAGATTCTTTTTAAAAATTGATTTTCCATGATATCTGCATGCGAACGAGCTGACGGGTGTTGAGTTGCAGAGATGAACTCGACGACTCCGGAGTCAGGGATGCGGGAGGAGGACGTGCTGTACCAGAAGGACGCCAGCTTCTCCGCGGAGCTGGACTCGTCGGCCCCCGTGCGGTTCGTGACCACGTCGCAGAGCCCCGCGGCCGCCAGCGTGCCGCCCCCGCCGCCACCACCGTCGCCCACACCGGCGCCATGCACCCTCGACTGCGGCGGCGGAGGCGCGTGTGTGCTGCAGGACAACGGGGGACCACGATGCCAGTGCCCTCTGGGAAGGGGCGGCCCACACTGCGATGCAGGTACGAAGGAAAACTCCTGGTATAACGTTCCTACTACTCAAAGACTCAAAAGAACAGGGCAAAAAGACAAGTCGAACAGCAAAGAATGACTTAAAGGGATCAATCGATATTCCCCCTCCAAGTTTACCTTTCTGTAAAACATCAACAAAAATTACTTAATACTCTGTAAAGAAGTAGTCTATATAACAATATATGTTTGTATGTATGTATGTATTTACGTTAATTTCTATACAAATTTAAACGGCGTGGACAGATTGCAACGAAACTCGGTTCACATATTCTTAAAAAGACGAGAAACGGTACAATTTTTTTAAAACTGAAGATGCTCGTTAGAATAACGCAGGAACGTGGATCATTTTACCTTCCAATGCCACACCCGATAAGAATCTATAAACCACAGGAGGGATATTTTTTTTAAAAAAAAAAGAGCGGCAAGATTAAAATATTTATTTTTACATTAAAATTTGTATCTAACCGATTATTTCTATGTGGAAGAACATTCTAAAAAAATGTAGTATTTGATAAACACTGGTGAAGGAAAAAATTATACTAGAATAACTGAGGAGTAAGAAAAATTTCTTTTAAAAATGTAAAAAAAAATCTGATCGAAAATCTATGTAATAAAAAAAAGGATGTATATTTGTATGTATATTTGTATGTATGTATGTATGTATTTACGTTAATTCTTATATACATTTAAAAGAGCGTGGACTGATTGCAACGAAACTCGGTTCACATATTCTTAAAAAGACGAGAAACGGTACTGTTGGGGGGGGGGGTGATAAACCCCTAGTATAAAGGTGGAAAGAATTATAATTGAAAAACTAGATCATTTTCCGTTAAATTACTGCGCGCCAAGAGACCGTGACGTCACGCGACACAGAGAGAGACGTTACTAGGCGACGAACAAAGGAAATAGTTCCTTTATCCGGTAATGAAATAAAGCAGAAATATTTCTATGGAATAAAAAAGTATAATTATATCCAGTAATACTCCATCGAAAGATTATAGAAAAAACTATACAAATACTTAACGATCCTTGCCGGAAATGTAAGTTAATTTTCGTCGCCATGTTTAGTGACTCCAATATGGCGACTATTTGTTTACATTGTGAACGTAGCTAATTTAATCTTCCGTAATATCTGAAGTCTGAAGGGACGATTATTTCCTGAAACACTCGAGGAGTTTATTTAAGAAGAAATTCTGAGGTATGTTTGTTGGGACTGATGCAATAAAATTCTATGTATTTTACACGTGTTCAATTAATGAACTATCGGTCGAAACGGAACTAGGAACAGTTAGATTTAGGTTAAATCACTTGTTGACTAAAGGTTAACATAGAATTAAATACTTTTTCGGGCTGGACTTTTAATACTACTACTTCAAAGGGTTAAATTGTAAAGCAGTTAGTCATAGATACTTGAATCTATTACAGACCCTATTAATGTGTAGCATTTCAAATAAAAAAATTAATTTATTTTGGTAGTTTGTTATTATTTTATTCTCCAATATTGGATAACCTTTAACGTTCCTTCAGAAGAACCTTTTAACCAATATAAATTATGTAAAATTATTTTAATTCTGCTCGAGCTTTCAGTTATCCTAAGTAAAAAAAATCACACAAAGAAGCCGCCCCCGTCACCCGCCACACCCCTGTCACCCGCCACCCCCCACAGTTTCTGTTTAAAGCCTGCTAAATCCCTACCGTGACAAATTTTTACTCTGTGGGCTTTGAGCAGCTCTTTTAATGAGATACTGCACAAGGTTTTAACTCCATGGTGAGTATTTCACGGATCCTGGGGGATTTAATCCACTGCGTACGACACAGAGACACCCTCGGATTTGTTCTAGACGTTGGGTTATTCATTTAACATAGCCGACCTTTCGTTAACCAAAAAAAAAAACAATATATATTCCTTACAGACTACTTTCGATATTTATGGCTTGTTGAAAGTCGTGCAATTTGTATTGAAATCAGAAACGGTCTGAAGAAGAAACATATATAGACGTGATTGTCAGTTTTTGAAGACATTAAATAACCTTATATGCTGTATCAGGATCGTTGATAAATATATTTGGTCAGAGTAAGCGACCATTTTGAATTATCATATGAGGGGTAAATTTAATAATATACAGGCACAATGATTTACAGTTTTAAAACTAATTATATACATATAAATATATATATATATATATATATATATATATATATATATGTATATTCTCAGTATTAAGAAAACTAATAAATAAATAAACAAACAACAGCCAATTTTAAGACAGAAAAAATAATAATTTATTAATATAAAATTAACACAACGTTTCATCGCTTATTTTGTGACCTCATCAGGTTAAAAAAAAATTTAAAAAAAATTATAAATAATGCTGAATTCAACGGCCGAAAATTATTTTACTATTACATAGATTTAATAAATATATTTTGTATGTTCTTCGTTATATTTAAGGTAATTAATTGTAATTACAATAATCATGAGGTATTATATACATATTATTATTATTAGCCTTGAAAACAGTGAAGTGAAGAGGTTTATGTGGGAATAAATCTTATAAATTAAGCAGTGTGTTTGTTTGTTTGTATGTATGTATATATATTTGTTTGTATGTTCATTATACAAAACTACACTGGTGGAGGAAAAGTCACCAAAATTCGTACACGTCTTCTTTGCGACCAGGAATCAAACACTGTTGGGGTGAGACACGTCTACCAACCCCAGGAACGGGGGTGGAAAATTTCATACATGCTAAAAACGGCCGATATTAGAGCCGGATAAATATTTTTCGGTGTCATAGAGATTCAGTGTGTTTCCAACTATGTAATTTGTGTATAATTACAACCCCTAACAGCATGGGAAAGGAGCACCCTTAGTGGTTGGGGGGGTGGAGATGCTTTACAAGAAAATAACGCGAATACAACCGAGGTTCGAGTCAAATCCAGTCGGCAAGTTCAATTATGACATTAAATTGTCCATTTAACCCCTACGTCCGGGGGGGAAGGTGTACGAGGGGTGGAATTTTTCAAATTTGATAAATTGTCGATATTTGCCTGTAATAAATATTTGTCCGGGGTCAGTGACGAGGATATTGTTTATACCGATGTTGTTTGCAAAACTTCAACCCCTTTCAGCGTGGTAGGGAAGCACCCTTAATGGTGGGTAGGTGGAGGGGCGTTTCATATAATAAATAAATATACATATTGTCTATATATAAATATACATATTGTCTATATATAAATATATATATAAAAGCCTGGTAGAGAACGGCCGCAGAAACGTCAACGTCGGGACATCTGAACCCTGGTGCTTAACCGTGAAAAATTTATTAATCATTTCCTCCGGAAAAAATTAACATTAATTAAATTAATGTTTCATTACAGCAATTTCGTTCCTTTTTAAATGCGCCGATCCGATGTTCCAACAACCGAACTTGTCCCAGAACCGACTCGGAACGACCACATAATATTTCTGTTTTAATAGTTGAGTATTCTTTATCCCTTTACTGTTTCCAGAGGTGGAAGTCCGGTCCCCCAGGTTCTCCGGGCAGGGCTGGCTGGCCTTTCCCGCTCTTCGTGCCGCCTACAAGCACGTGCAACTGTCCATGGAGTTCAGGCCCGAAGCTAGTGACGGGATCCTCTTCCTGACGGGAGAAAGGGACGACATGGCCGGAGACTTCATGGCTCTGCTGCTCCACGAGGGCTTCGTTGAATTCAGGTAACTCAAAAAAGAAACATATGTAATCGATATTAGTAGTGAACCCCCCAAGAAAATATAACTTCAACCGGAGCCCTTAAATTGGAGTACCACGGAGCAGGTAACAGATTTTTTCCCCTGGCCTGGTTTCCATCTTTACGTAGTGGTACGTTACGTCATCATGACGTCATCACAGACGAAAAACTAAAACTTGCGACACAATTATTCAAAATATTCCAATAGGCTATTTTTGTGTTCGTTCATTTGGTTTTTTTTAGAACCAACCGCCATGTAGTGACGTCACATAATAGTTTATTAAACGTGTTTCATTATCAGTTTTTGTAGCAATATATTGGTAATTTTTTTACTAGATAGTTTCATAACAACTAACGTCAAATATATATATATATATATATATATATATATATTGTAATGCCAATTAATTAGGCCATTAATTGGTTTCATTAAAATTTAACTGTAGCGGCAGGAGCTTCAAAAGTGACAATGAAGCCGAGCTCTGTTGCTTTGTCGGAAAGTCAAAAATGGCGTATGCGCGCTAAAACTGGAGAGCACTAAGAGTCAGTTGGTGACGGAACGAATAATACTAGAGCAGAGACTAGCCGTCGTTAATGTAATATAAAACAAAGTTGTGAATTTAATACAAAGTAAAAACATTCACGGAAGTATTATCTCGTAAATATCGCTAAGTAAAAGCAGTTTACGTCTATAGCCAGCCAAGGAAGGCAAGCAGACATCAGATAGCTGACATTTAGGAGGAACATCCGAGCTCCTGGAGGCCTATCAGTTTTTACTTCAATACTGTAAAGTCTGTGAGTTGACTTCTAGAATCAGTTTATAATTTTGCTATATTGTACTTCCGAAACCAAAAAAGAATGCTTGTACCAGCTGGACAGATGTAAGTAACAAAACCAAAACTAATGATTAATTGTAAACGTAATTAAAGGATAGTGTCAGATTTCGTTCTCTTTTAATTGTCAATCAAAGTTAATTTATTTTATTTTAAATTTATTTCTATCGACGTATTGTTTAGGTAAATGTAAACTGTTTGTTAATAAGATTTTTAAATCAATCTGTTGTGTCCATTATCAAACCCAGTGACGACCCTGAGAAATTAAAATTTTAAATTGTAATTGTTTTGAGTTATTGCCACAAAATAAATAAATAATTTTGTTTTAAATTCTTGTTGATTATTTCATTTAAGTAATTCCTTTATTAATTATTACATATTGGCGTTCAACGTGAGCCAAAATAGTTAAATTAATTAACGCCTTATTTTTAATTATTACAATATATATATATATATATATATATAGAAAAAATATCAAATATATTTCGAGTAATTTGCGACACATTATTCTAAAGATTCTAATGTGACCGTTCATTTTTCTTTATAGAAGTAACCGCCATGTTGTGACGTCACATAATCACATAAACGTATTTAATTTTCAGTTTTTATAGCAATATATTGATTATTTTTTTACTAGATGGATTAATAACAATTAACATTATATATATATATATATATATATATATATATATTTAGAGAAATTTGCGATACATTTTTCGAAATATTCTATGGTTAATTTCTGTGTCCGTTAATTGATTTATAGAAGGAACCGCCATGATGTGACGTAACATAAAGCTTTCGTAAACGTATTTAATTATCTATTTCGCCAAATATATAAATATATAAATATATATATATATATATATATATGTATATATATTGAAAATATTAAATATATTTGGAGTAATTTGCGTCACATTTTTCTAAAGATTCTAATGTGTACCTTCATTTTTCTTTATAGAAGCAACAGCCATGTTGTGACGTCACATAATAGTTTAGTAAACGTATTTAATTATCGGTTTGTTTAGCAATATATTGGATATTTTTTTTCACAGATAGTTTTTTTATAATTAAAGTCATTATAAAATATTATTGTGACGTTTAAAATTAATTAGGAAATTTATTACCCAAAGTTAATATAAATTAATTAAATTTAGAATATTTATGAGGAATCGATGTGAAGATCTTTACGTTATACAAAGTCTGATTTAAATAACCCCCTGTAAAGAGTCCAGAGACAGACACGTCAGAGTAAACACGTATTTGACGATTTTCGTACTTGGAAGGGTGAGGGAGGGAGACAGGCAGGTTGTATTTTATGCAGACGGAAGAAGCTGAATCAATTTGAAGACGACGGGAGGCGGAGGCTTCACGTGCTATTTTATACAAATAACCGGCCCCAACCCCCACCTCCGCCCCTGGTCCTCCGCTTCGTCGTCTTCTTATTCTTCTTTTTATCAAGGAACTAAATTAAATCTTGGAAAATTCCAAATATTTCGACGCGAAAATAATCCTTAAGCTAGAAGCGCGTAAGAAAATCTGAATACGTTTCACTTTGCTTCCAGCACGTAAATGTTTACAAACACTTGTATTGAGTGGATTATTTTTCTTTAATGAATAATTAAAATTGTTTTTCCTGTTGTTTCTGAAATAATTATAATATTGTGCATCTCAAGCTTATCCCCACATAATCACATAATTTTTTTCTGAATGAATAAGAAAGAGAGAGAATGCAGACGAAAAAGAGATAAAATAAATACCATACAACCTTTCTGGGATCCCTGTTCCTTTCTTCAGGAATTAAAAAGAGCCTAGAAGCAGAACAACTGCACTCGTCAGTTGACAAAAGACAAAAGTTGAGTAATTCTGAGATCCTTGTCCCGTTCTTCAGGTTCTAAGAAGAGCCTAGAGCGACACAACTGCTCTGGTCAGTTGACAAAAGTCAAAAGTTGAGTTATTCTGGGATCCTTGTCCCGTTCTTCAGGTTCTAAGAAGAGCCTAGAGCGACACAACTGCTCTGGTTAGGTGACAAAAGTCAAAAGTTGAGTTATTCTGGGATCCTTGTCCCGTTCTTCAGGTTCTAAGAAGAGCCTAGAGCGACACAACTGCACTAGTCAGTTGACAAAAGTCTATGTTGAGTTATTCTGGGATCCTTGTCCCGTTCTTCAGGTGCTAAGAAGAGCTTAGAGTGAAACAACTGCACTAGTCAGTTGACAAAAGTCTATGTTGAGTTATTCTGGGATCCTTGTCCCGTTCTTCAGGTGCTAAGAAGAGTCTAGAGTGACACAACTGCACTGGTCAGTTGCCAAAAGTCAAAAGTTGAGTATTTCTAGGATCCTTGTCCCGTTCTTCAGGTGCTAAGAAGAGCCTAGAGCGACACAACTACACTAGTCAGTTGACAAAAGACAAAAGTTGAGTAATTCTGAGATCCTTGTCCCGTTCTTCAGATTCTAAGAAGAGCCTAGAGCGATACAACTGCACCAGTCAGTTGAGAAAACTCACAAGCCATTGGCTTTGTCAACCGACTAATGTTATATAATGTTTCACAACCATATTTGTAAGTGCCTAATTAATTATAGCAGCTTACTAAAGGATATTTAATTAATTTTAGGAAACAATCAAAGAAGAAATATATCGATACACGATAAAATATTTCGTCACCAAGTCGTAGACAAACGTCTATAAATAACAGAATTTAATATAATTCCAGAGTATTTTTTTTTGGAAAGTATTAGTTATATTAAAATCAATTCCTATACTTTACTGAGTTTTTATTTCAATATAAAGTATAGACTCAATATAAAGTCAGTGAATTTAATTTAAGCCGCGTTAAAAAATTATTTTTCATATAAATATAATCCTGACGTCTGGATCTTTTTAAGAAATCAAATTTAAGGTTATTTTCAGATTAGGAGATTTTGGGCCATGCAGTAGAGAGGAGACTTCGATTTATTTTTTTACTTCATTTTACCTTAATTTACCATGATATTAAAATTAATTCCTGTGCTTTATCCTATTTTTACTTATTTATTTTATTTCAATAAAAGATCAGTTAATATAATTTAATCCGCGTTAAAAACTTATTTTTTATATCAATAAAATCCTGACGTCTTGATCTTTTTAAGAAATCAAATTTACGGTTATTTTCAGATTAGGAGATTTTGGGCCATGCAGTAGAGAGGAGACTTCACTTTTACTTTAATTTACCGTGACTTTGACTGGTGTTTTTAAATTAATAACATTTGGTGGTCACAGACGGAGACGAAGGATCGTGTTAAGGATACAGAATATTACTCGTCAACTCTGACGCTTCCTAATTACTTCCACAGATTAATCGCCCCAACCCTCCACCTCCTTTTTTTTGTGCTCCATTAATTCGACTGCCAGTTCCACACACACACACACACCTGTACTTGTGTGTGTGTGTGACTGTTCTAAACTTTATCCACTCTCTCTAGCATCGTCGTCCTCGAGTGTTGTTCCAATTATCCTTCTACTCCTGTTAGTAAATTTTTTCGTAGTGTCGTTGGTTGTAGGCACACACCAGAGGACTCACAAACTCTCCGACATCCTTAAAAAAAACTTTAATAATATAAAATCAGGAGTTTTGATTTTTTAAAATCCTATTTCAGTCAAAACTGATGAGAATGTCTCCCAGGGGGAAATTAAGGAGATTTGGAAAAAAAACGGATTTATCCATTAATAACTGTTAAGAGTCTGCAGCTTCTACCAAAAAAAGAACGATTTCACGACTTTGTATAGAATTAAAAATAAAAATAGAAGGATTTTAACCTGACGGTCTACATGTCGCTGTTTGGCTACCAAAAAAATAAATTTTTTTAATGTCTTCCCATGTTTCGAGAATTTTTTCTTTCTTTTGGTATGTGACTTGTAGTGTTCTGTTTACATAAACTTATATTTCGAGGCGTTCCACCCTTAATATTCCAAGAATAAATCAAAGAATACATTATTCTGGCTCTGAAGGACATAAATGCAATTTTAAATAAATTTTTTTTAAGTCATACCAAAGTAAGTCATCGACACACCACGTAACATCAAAGATGGAGCCAACCAACTGTGTTAAAAGGATGGCGTTTTCTTCTAGGAGGAGATGGCCTCAGTGCAATGGTGGACTACATGGAGGATTTTAGTAACAGGGCGTCATGTAGTGTGGATGATCGATCGATAAAACTGAAGTCGTAAAAATGCACTATATACGACGTTTCTAAAGGTCAACACAACCTTGTCACGACCCCCCCCCCCTCCTCTACATTAGCGTGAACCACAGTTTCCTTTAAACAACCCTCGTGTGCTTATACAATAAACATTGTTAGAAATCATCACCCCCTTTACGTTATAAATTATTATGTCTTTATTTATTTAACATGGTTTCACGAGGCTTTTACCTCAATTTAAAATACTCAAAAATTCCTCCACACAAAGGGAGGGAGGGGGGGGAATAAAATAACGATTAAATATCCCATAAAATTATCAGTACGTAAAGAAAGAATTTTTAAAATTAATCTTAAATTCTTTATTTGAACTAAAATCGGCGACATTTTTTTAAGAGTAGTATATTTATTAATTAACCCCCCCTCCCAATACTTCACTTTTCAGTCTTTATAATCATGATTAGAAAATTCTTTTTCAATTATCTTATCGATACAGACTTACGAAAAAAAATTTACTTCTGATTGAAAATTAATAATAGAGACCCCAAATATAATATAAATATATGAGAATTTTATTTAGTTTTCTTATTTGTTCCATTTAATTATATACTTTGGTTTCCGCTCGGAATTCCTTCTTGTTTTTATTAATTATTAGAATTATATACACATATGTGGCTGTGGATGGTTTCTAGCTGACCTTTTTTCATGGTTTTATTATATATATTTTACTCATTTAACGTCCGAGGAGTATTTTTAGACTTTATTAAATACGCTAGTAATTTTTACGCATTATTATTATTCATGTTTTGATTTTTGGAAGACTGTTCCACGGTAATAAGAGAGACAAAAATAAGTCATAATATAAATACCACAACAACGCGTTTCTGGGTTCCTTGTTCCCTTTCTTCAGGTCCTAAGAAGAGCCTAGAGCGACTCAAAAGTTGGGTTTTGTCAATTTACGAGTGCAGTTGTGTCGCTCTTAGCCTCTTCTGAAGAAAGGGAACAAGGATCGCAGAATAACTCATCTTTTAACTTCTATTAAATGACGAGTGCAGTTTTGTCACTCCAGGCACTTCTTAGAACCCGAAGAAAGGAACAAGGATCCCAGAATAACTCAACTTGGAGAGTTTTAATCTGAATAGTGCAGTTGTGTCGCTCGTAGGCTCTTCTTAGCACCTGAAGAAAGGGAACAAGGATCGCAGAATAACTCATATTTTTACTTCTATTAAATGACGAGTGCAGTTTTGTCGCTCCAGGCACTTCTTAGAACCCGAAGAAAGGAACAAGGATCCCAAAATAACTCAAATTTGAGTGTTGTAATCTGAATAGTGCAGTTGTGTCGCTTGTAGGCTCTTCTTAGCACCTGAAGAAAGGGAACAAGGATCGCAGAATAACTCATCATTTTACTTCTATTAAATGACGAGTGCAGTTTTGTCGCTCCAGGCACTTCTTAGAACCCGAAGAAAGGAACAAGGATCCCAGAATAACTCAACTTTGAGTGTTGTAATCTGAATAGTGCAGTTGTGTCGCTCGTAGGCTCTTCTTAACACCTGAAGAAAGGAACAAGGTCCCAGAATAACTCAACTTTTGAGTGTTGACAACTGACTAGTGCAGTTGTGTCGCTCTAGGATCTTCTTAACACCTGAAGAAAGCAACAAGGTTCGAGAAACGTTGTGTGGTATTTATATTATCACTTCTTTTGACGGTATTTGACTATCTTTCTTATTATTAATTTTCAATCCGACGTAAATTTTTTCTTTTCAACTATTCCACGGTCTCTCGGAAGTTGTTTTTTTTGTTGTTGTTGTTTTGGACGACAGAATCCTTGGAAAAACGTCTTATGCATTAATTTATTTAAGAAAAATATTATTTTGTAATCCATGTTCGTTTCTAAAGACACTAAAAGGAGCCTAGAGCGACAAAACTGCAGTAGTCAGTTGCCAAAATTCGAAAGTTGAGTTATTATTAATTTTTAATCCGACTTTAAATTTTTCTTTTCAACTATTCCACTATTT
Source organism: Zhengitettix transpicula (assembly GCA_037074705.1). Classification (NCBI taxonomy): domain Eukaryota; kingdom Metazoa; phylum Arthropoda; class Insecta; order Orthoptera; family Tetrigidae; genus Zhengitettix; species Zhengitettix transpicula. The sequence goes on along the minus strand of CM073594.1, from coordinate 8,658,171 downwards.
TTTGAAGTTTTGTTTTCTTTAGCGATCGCATAACTGGAAAACACCCGTCAGCTTTAATTTATTTAAGAAAATAGTTTTTATTAATGTCCATGACACTACTCCCTATCCATCTACAAATCCTGTTGTAATTATATACCAACTATTTTTCTACGTTGACTATATTTGGATGTAAGAATGTTAAATTTTCTGTCAGGTTCTGTCAGTTTTTTTGCTTTTTCTCTGATGCATTCAGAGCTTGATTATTGAGTGCGCGATTGCTTCCGCTTCCGCAGATTCGATTGCGGCTCTGGCGTGGGAGTCGTGAGGTCCGAGGAGCCTGTGCATCTCAACCAATGGAACCGGGTGACTTTGTACCGCCATCGCTGGGACGCCTGGCTGCAGCTCAACGCAGGGCGACGCGTCGAGGGCAGGTCAAAGGTCAGTCTCTACGGACTATTTACATAACCTCATTAAAGAGCACGTCCGTACTATTCAACCACAACGCAACAGAGATTGCACGACCTCCAGTCCTGGAAGACACCGCACATTTATTCCTATAAAAACAAGTGTTTTTGTCTCCCTCTGTGGGAAGAAAAACTTCAGGTACATCTTCACGTCTTAATCCGAAGTAAAATAAACAATAAATTCTCTTAGACATTCGTCCTAATTTTTTCCGCAAGTTCCGTGATTAATTTCAAACACGTGGAACAGCCTCAAGTAATTTATATTATATATATACCAATGTCATCAGAATTTAAACAGTCGTTTTTAAAAATTATTCTTGGAACCAGAAGAGAGAAGAAAAAAAAATAAAATATAACACCAAAAAACATTAATAAACACAAAACTGTAATTTTTGTTTTTGATACTACAAAATTATGGAAACAAGTAAATAACATAAAATTTAATTTTTGTTTACTCTCTTAGTTAGTTATTTTAATATTCAACAAAATAAAAAAACTCTACATAAAAATATAGAAAAAGCCAAGCCTGCGAGAGGATTCTCTCGCAGGTAACCTGCGAGGGATTTTCTCTCGCAGGCAGAACCTTTTAGGAGCGATACGAAGGGGCTACCTTTAGGTATGCCTTTTCCTCTCCGTTTTTTAACTAAGGTTCCCACAAGCCGAGTCACCTCGGCCTGTTTTGAGAGGTATAGTGTTCCGGGAAGGGTTCACAGACCTTGGAGGCATACGGTTAGAGTTGTTCGCTGTTCCCATTGGAATAGTCGGCCAGCTGCCTGTTAAACTGGTCGAGGTACGGAGAAGAGAAAGCTGCGTCCCCACAGCAAACTCCTATCTCGCTATCGGAAGGGCGTGGGACAAGTACCCAATGCCCGACCTACCCGATGCAGGTTTTTATAGGGTTTTCCCTGCATTTCTTTAGGGGAATGCCGGGTAGGATCCTTCAATTATAGCCCGGGGGTCCTAGTTAACCCTTGGCTATCTTCCTCTACCCTTCCGCATCCCCCATTATAAATCCCTTCCTATGCTAATAAAGGGGAGTTGCCACTATGTGGATTACCCTCATGTAGCCTGTTGCCCTAAAAAAAAATATATACATCTACTTAATTTAAAAAATATTGGCGATGGTTTTAAGAAACATATCCTTAAGTACTCAAATTTGAGGAATTTTATTAAATACGGAGATTAACTTGTGTGTGAAAAAAACATTATATATGTTGAATAAATGTTTTATAATTAAAACAAAGTGTTGAGGACTTTAAAACCTATAGTAATACATGGTTTCATAATGTTTCTACCAAAGAAATGTCTCTCTGAATCGTTTCATTCCAAAGGAACATTTTTTCGAAGGTTAAAGTCTTCTCCCCGCTATTGGAAGGGCGTGGGACAAGTACCAAACGGCCGACTTACCTGATGAAGGTTTTTCTAGGGTTTTCCCTGCATTACTTTTAGGCGACTTGCCGGGTAGGATCCTTAAACCATAGCCCGGGGGGCCCTAGTTAACCCTTGGCTACCTTCCTCTACCCTTCCGCATCCCTTCCTTTCAAATCCCTTCCCTATGCTATTAAAGGGGAGTTGCCACCTTGTGGATTACCCTATACATAGCCTGTTACCCTAAAAAAAGTAAGAACATCTGTTGTCACGTGAAGAAAACTTTTTTAAATTAAATAAATTTAATTAAATATAATATTTAAAGCTTATTATATTTTTTACCTACTAAAATAATTCGAAATGTAGTATTTCTCGGTGTAGAGGATGAATAAACACTTCTCGGGCTTTTAATAGACTATTGCTAGACGAGGACGGCAGTGAACGCCATCGAAACGACGCGGAATACAAGTGGTTACTGGGGTATAAGAAGAAGCACGAGAATACATTATTAAAAAACAATACGTGTAACCAAAAATTAAAATGTAAAAAAAAGGAAATAAATAAATAAATGCAAGAAATTATTCAACGATTTTGTACAGGTGAAAAATAAGTATATTTAGAAAATTAGATGTTTGGCGACAGTTGCGCAAGTATTTATTTTAATTTTTATTATTTAACAGTAAAACTAATTAATTAAACCCAGAGCATAAGTGATTTTAAATAAATTATTTTTAACCTTTAACTTCAGAAGCAAGATTGAATATTTTTGGTGTGAACACACACACACACACACACACACGTTTCCAAAATAACAGCTATGTTAGTCATTGTCAGTAAATTAAAAAATGATACATACTTACCACAATTCTGTATTGAAACAAGTTTCCTTCATGTACTTGATCCTTATTACTGGTATTGGAATTATTCTTAATATTTCAAGGAAACTTTATAAAAATGTGGGCAGCATCGTGGAGAAACAAACGCATAATTAAAGCTCAGAAACACTTATCTTTGGTGCAGTCGGCCATTTTTCCGACAAAGAATCAAATGAAAGCGTTGATAATCAATAACTGCAATCTCTCGCGGTGGTGTCAGTTCCTCTTGGCTTCCCAATGATTTAACCATCCCATTTCAGTTAAAAAGATTTATTTAGACAGTAAAATAAAAACGGCCTCTATTTTAGAGTAATGGATTTATTGGACGACATCCATTATGTAGAAGGCGGCGCGGAGTGCATTTGGATCAATGTGTACAGAATCGTGAATAATTCACGAGTATAGAGCTACTTCAGCTCCAACTCCCACTTCCGTCTCGTCTTATATATTAATATATATGACTGCCGCAATGCACTGATGCCGGGGTTACTCCAGGACAAAAGGCAAATTTCACGGCTACAGGGGAAATATCAACTTGTATCCCTATACGGAGGTTTAATTTTTATGTGCATGTTGCCAAGGAACGCGGTGGTGTTCACCTGGATGATGCTGTTTGAAAGGAAAAATTCCCTCCTGAATGATGTAATTTAAAAAAATATTACTGCTGCATGATCCTATTTTTAAAAAATCTCATCCATGATGCTGTTTTAATGAAAAAATCACTCCTGGATGATGTTATAAAAACATCACTCATTGGATGATGCTATTTTATAGACAAAATCCTTCCTAGATGATGCTGTTTTAAAGAAAAATATGCCCCCTTGAATGATTCTGTTTAAAAGGAAACAATCCCACCTGCATGATGCTATTTTGAAGAAAAAATTGCCTAATGAGTGATGCTATTTTAAAGAAGAAAAATCCTTTCTGGATGATACTATTTTAAATGAAAAATCATTCTTTGTTAATATAATTTTAAATAAAATATTCCCACCAGTTAATGCTATTTGAAAAAAAAATCCCTCCTCTATGATTTTATTTTAAATAAACGAAATCCCTCCTGAATGATGAAATTTAAAAAAATATTTCTGCAGGATGATCCTATTTAAAAAACCGATCTCCTCCGTGATGCTGTTTTAATGAAAAAAAATCCCTCCTGAATGATAATATTTTAAATAAAAAAAATCTATCCTGGATGATGCTGTTTCACAGAAAAAAATTATCTCCTTGGATAATGATATTTTAAAGAAAAATTGTCTACTGAGTGATGCTTATTTTAAAGAAGAAAAATCCTTTCTGGATTATACTATTTTAAAGGAAAATAATCATTTTAACTTATTACAATTTTAAAGAAAATAATCCCACTAGTTAATGCTATTTGAAAAAAAAAATCCCTCCTCTATGATATTATTTTAAATAAAAAAATCCCTCCTGAATGATGTAATTTAAAAAACCGATCTCCTCCGTGATGCTGTTTTAATGAAAAAAAACCCTCCTGAATGATAATATTTTAAATAAAAAAAATCTATCCTGGATGATGCTGTTTCACAGAAAAAAATTATCTCCTTGGATAATGCTATTTTAAAGAAAAATTGTCTACTGAGTGATGCTTATTTTAAAAAAGAAAAATCCTTTCCTGATTATGCTATTTTAAAGGAAAATAATCATTTTAAGTTATTACAATTTTAAAGAAAATAATCCCACTAGTTAATGCTATTTGAAACAAAAAATTCCTCCTCGATGATTTTATTTTAAATAAAAAATCACTCCTGGATGATGTTATAAAAATACCACTTATTGGATGATGCTATTTTATAGACAAAATCCTTTCTAAATGATGCTGTTTAAAGGAAAAAAATGCCTCCTTGAATGATTCTGTTTAAAAGGAAACAATCCCTCCTGCATGATGCTATTTTAAAAAAATCCTTAATGACTAATGCTATTTTAAAGAAGGAAAATCCTTTCTAGGTGATACTATTTAAAAGGAAAATCATTCTTTGTTGATATAATTTTAAAGAAAATAATTTCACTACTTAATGCTATTTGAAGGAAAAAATCCCTCCTCTATGAATTTATTTTAAAGAAAAAATCACTCCTGTATGATGTTATAAAACAATTCATTCTTTGTTGATACATTTTTAAAGAAAATAATTCCACTAGTTAATGCCATTTGAAACAAAAAATCCCTCCTCGATGATTTTATTTCAAAGAAAAAATCACTCATGTATGATGTTGTTATAAAAACATCACTCCTTGGTTGATGCAAATTTAAAGAAAAACTACTTCCTGCATGATGCTGTTTTAAAGAAAAAATTCCCCCTTGAATGATTATGTTTAAAAAGAAAAAAACCCTCCTGCACGATGCTATTTTGAATAAAAAAAATTGCCTGTTGAGTGATGCTAATATAAATAAGAAAAATCCCTTCTGGATGATACTATTTTAAAGGAAAAGATCATTCATTGATGATACTATTTTAAGAAAAATGACCCCACTTGTTGATGCTATTTTATATAAGAAATCCCTTCTCAAGGTTTTTATTTTAAAGAAAATATCACCCCTGGATGATGTTTTTATGAAAAAATGCCTCCTCGAATGATGCTGTTTTAAAGAAAAAATGCCCCCTTGAATGATTATGTTTAAAAGAAAAAACACCCTCCTGCACGATGCTATTTTGAAGAAAAAATTGCCTGTTAAATGATGATGTTAATATAAATAAGAAAAAGCCCTTCTGGATGATACTATTTTAAAGGAAAAGATCATTCATTGATGATTATATTTTAAAGTAAATGACCCCACTAGTTGATGCTATTTTATGTAAGAAATCCCTTCTCAAGGTTTTTATTTTAAAGAAAATATCACTCCTGGATGATGTTCTTATAAAAAAATCCTCCTTGAATGATGCTGTTTTAAAGAAAAAATCACCCCTTGAATGATTCTGTTTTAAATAAAAGAAATCTCTCCTGCATGATGCTTTTTTAAAGAAAAAATTGCCTACAGAGTGATGTTATTTTAAAGAAGAAAAATTATTTCTGGATGATACTATTTTAAATGAAAATATATTTCTTTGTTGATAACATTTTGAAGAAAATAATCCTATTAGTTGATGCTATTTTAAATAAAAATTCCCTCCTCGATGATTTTATTTTAAAGAAAATATAACTCCTGGATGATGATGTTTTATAAAAATTCCTCATTGGATGATGCTGTTTTAAAGAAAAATCACCCCTTGAATGATTCTGCATTATCCTATTTTAAAGAAAAAATTGCTTATTGAGTGATGCTATTTTAAAGAAAAAATCCCTAGTCGATTATGATATTTTAAAAGAATCATTCCTGGATGATCCTATTTTAAAGACAAAGTTGCCTACAGAGTGATGTTATTTAAAAAAATCGTTCCTCGATGATACTATTTTAAAAGAAAATATATTTCCTTGTTGATAACATTTTAAATAAAAAAAATCCCTCCTGCACGATGCTATTTTAAGGAAAAAAATTGCCTAATGAGTCATGTTATTTTAAAGAAGAAAAATCCTTTCTCAATGATACAATTTTAAATGAAAAAATATTTCTTTGTTGATAACATTTTAAAGAAAATAATCCCATTAGTAGATGCTATTTTAAAGAAAAAAAATCCCTAGTCGATTATGATATTTTAAAAGAATTCATTCCTGGATGATCCTATTTTAAAGACAAAGTTTCCTAATGAAGAAAAATCCTATTTGGATGTTACTATTTTAAAGCAAAAAAAATAATTCATTGATGATACTATTTTAAAGGAAAAAATCCCACTTGGATGATGCTATTTTAAAGAATAAAAATCCCCCTTGTTGTAAATCATTACTTGAATCTTTTTATATGTTTAATTACTGCTTCATTTATATTTACGTATATAAAACTACAGTAATGATAAACTAAATTATGTGTTTTCCTGAGGAAAAATCGTGATCTCGCAATTAATGGGGGCACCGTTCCTCGGGGTATTCGTCGCCAGGATGCTAATGATGTCCCAATGTCTGTAGACTATTTGCCGTTGATTCTCGCTCCTTATCACGCCGAACTTGTTGACTGCTTGCCTCTCGACTTAGACTGCCCGAAATTAATGAACTTGAGCTTCCCATCGTTCTCACAGCGCTTCACTGATTTCATTGAACTTCCAACTTTACCAACCCATCTCACTAACAGCCTCTCACTAGCTCTGACAGAATCCAACCTCTCTCCATTACTTCTCTAAATCTTGTCCACAGCTCGTAGGGTTCCCGGGCGTGTAATTTAATCCTCAAGCTTGGCTTCCTCTATGATCGAAAACTATCCGAAAATTAATTATTAAAAAGCTTTCCTTAGTAACAAAAATATAAAGTTGAAAGAAAAATTATAGTTTAATTATACAAAAACCTTTAATAAACCACATTTTGCCCTCAAATTAGGAGGTCTTGAGGTTATGATAGTTACGAAAATTTTAAAAAACAATGTTTTTTTTTGGGTGTAGACAGTCTATGTATAGGGTAATCCACATAGTGGCAACTCCCCTCTTATAGCATAAAAAAGGGATTTGAAAGGGGGGATGCGGAAGGGTGGAGGAAGGTAGCCAAGGGGTAACTAGGGGTCCCCGGGCTATATTTTAAGGATCCTACCCGGCATTCGCCTAAAGAAATGCATGGAAATCCCTAGAAAAACCTGCATCAGGTTGGTCGGGCATTGGGTACTTGTTCCACGCCCTTCCGATACCGGGAGAGAAGTTTGCTCTGGGGACGCAGCTTTCCATTCCCCGTGCCTCGACCAGTTTAGGACGCAGCTGGCCGACTATTCCAATGGGAACAGCGGACAACTCTTACCGTATGCCCAAGGTCTGTGACCCCGGAACATACACCTCTCAACACAGGTCGAGGTGCCTCGGCTTGTGGGAACCTTAGGAAAAGGCATCCCCAAAGGTAGCCCCTTCGTATCTCTCCTACAAGGTTCTGCCTGCGAGAGAATATTTTTTTCATTTTGAAGTAGTTTTAAGTTTAACATTTTAAATTATATATATATATATATATATATATATATATATATATATATATATATATATATATACATATATATATATAACCCTTGTACTGGATGTCGTTTATCAGTGCTTTCTTAAATTCGACGATAATTCTAGACCGGATCGGGATTGAGGTTTCGTTCACTAGCGGTCAAACTTTGACACCAATGAAACAGATGGATATATGGTGGTGGTGGTGGTGGTTAAGGGCATCTTTGGTTGGACTGTTTCCAGGGTCTGTTTTCACGCATCACGTTCAGGGAGCCTCTGTTCATGGGCGGTCCTGGGAACACCACAGGCCTCGGCGAGAAACTTCCCATAGAGGATGGACTCAGGGGTTGCATGAGACGCCTGATGGTCAACGACAGGCTCTACAGCTTCGGACTTGCGCCAGTGGGAGACGCCGTGAAAGGTTTCGACGTGGGTAAGTAACTGACTTTCTTCATTTAATATTTTTCTATGTATACACGCGTTTTACTACAACGCCATCGGTCTTTAGTTTCTCTCACTTCTACTTTTTTAATATATTTTTCTACGTCTTCGGATCTCTAACACAGCTTACGGTGTAATACGAGACATTTCCGATGTACGCATCGATGCCCCTTCATAATGTATGTATGTATGCATGCAGCAGGCTCGTTCATTAATCAGTCGTGCGTGACCTTTGAGGTTTCCGAATAACCCCCGCTGATGTAAGCGGATTTGTAGTCTTCTAATATTGATCAGCGCCCCGGGGATATTAATAATGTTAGATGCTGCAACTAACAATGAAATCACTATGTTGCCTCACTCAACAAACAAACAAAAACACAATCAGACGTAGAATGAACTTTTGAATACCAAAAAAAAACACTTAATTATATTCTCTACATAAGACAGTAAATGAAAACAGTCAAGTTTTGGATCAAAAATATTTGAAAACAGATAATTGTTTTTATCACTAATAGCTATTATATAATACTGGAAAAAATTATTACTCTTTCTTTAACACTACTAACTATTATATAATACTGGAAAAAATTATTCCTATTTTTAATCACTAATAGTTATTATATAATACTGGAAAAAATTATTACTCTTTTTTTAACACTAATAACTATTATATAATACTGGAAAAAATTATTCCTATTTTTAATCACTAATAGTTATTATATAATACTGGAAAAAATTATTACTCTTTTTTTATCACTAATAGTTATTATATAATACTGGAAAAAATTATTACTCTTTTTTTATCACTAATAGCTATTATATAATACTGGAAAAAATTATTACTCTTTTTTTAACACTAATAGCTATTATATAATACTGGAAAAAATTATTACTCTTTTTTTAACACTAATAGCTATTATATAATACTGGAAAAAATTATTACTCTTTTTTTAACACTAATAGCTATTATATAATACTGGAAAAAATTATTACTCTTTTTTTATCACTAATAGCTATTATATAATACTGGAAAAAATTATTACTCTTTTTTTATCACTAATAGCTATTATATAATACTGGAAAAAATTATTACTCTTTTTTTATCACTAATAGCTATTATATAATACTGGAAAAAATTATTACTCGTTTTTTATCACTAATAGCTATTATATAATACTGGAAAAAATTATTACTCGTTTTTTATCACTAATAGCTATTATATAATACTGGAAAAAATTATTACTCTTTTTTTATCATAATAGCTATTATATAATACTGGAAATAATTATTACTCTTTTTTTATCACTAATAGCTATTATATAATACTGGAAAAAATTATTACTCTTTTTTTATCACTAATAGCTATTATATAATACTGGAAAAAATTATTACTCTTTTTTTAACACTAATAGCTATTATATAATACTGGAAAAAATTATTACTCTTTTTTTATCACTAATAGCTATTATATAATACTGGAAAAAATTATTACTCTTTTTTATCACTAATAGCTATTATGTAATACTGGAAAAAATTCTTACTCAGACGCGGAACATGAGTGTCCTATCGGTCATTAGGGTGGTAAGGCCTAGGAAAATTCGGCCTGATCCTGGAGTTTAGCATATAAATACATAATAAAATATTCATTACAATAACAGTTACATATGTGAGACCATAGAAAACATAAATTTACACAGTAATTTAATTTGTATTATTATTACTTATTTTAAATAAATGTGTAAGTTAAAGTACTCGTGTATATATATATATATATATATATATATATATATATATATATGTATATATATATATATATAAAAGAATATCAAAGAAAAAGTGCTATTTTTTTGTATTTCGAAAATGGGCGCTCACTTTTTGTGACGAGCATTTATAGCCGTGTCATTGTAGACGTAGAATGTACCCCGATGACTCAAATCCATAATGATGTGAACGAACCTGTTCGAAAATTTTAAGTGATGCTTGGATTCGTCCAGTCTCGGTTTTTTTTTTCATATAGGTCAAATTAGTCGTTTGCCACGAGTTTAATAATTTGAAATAATAATTCACCGTGTTTCGTAGAATTTTTAATAATTTTTTGTTGTTACTCCCCCTCTCTTCTTTTTGTGTGTGTGTCTGTGTATGTTTAGAGGAGTGCGGAGTCGACCGTTGCAGTCAAGTTCCATGTCAACACGGAGGAAAGTGTCTCACCTCAGGGGATTCCGCAGTGTGTCTCTGTCCGCTGGGATACCAAGGAGACCTTTGCGAGACAAAAGTTGATCTGCAGGTGAGATGATAATGTCTACACACACACACACGGCACACGGCACAATAATAAACCCAATACTCAAGTCAAGGGACATTGTGATGATGCAATTTTATTTAATCCTGCTGATTTAACTGTAATTGCAGTTATTTTTGTGTTTATTTTATATTTTAAAAAAGCAAGAGTCTACAGTTCGTTCTCCAATCTATAACCTCCAATCATTTTATGATTTATTTTTCATTAACAACTATCTACCTATATTTCTTTTAGTACTCTCCGATTGCTCCATAAAAGAATTCGCCTTTCTAACTCTTACAGAACTCTTTCTAGAACCGTAATTTTAATTAAGGGAGAATATTTAATTAGACATGACAGACACACTTCTCACTATTTTTTTGTAACTCATATATATATATATATATATATATATATATATATATATATATATATATATATATAGAATTATATCAGGGTGTTTAATGTTATTTTATTTTCATTTAAGTAAGTTATTGTCTTTATTTTCTTAACTTCTGCGAGGGCTATTCTCTCGCAGGCAGTACCTGCGAGGAACGTTCTCTCGCAGGCAGAACCTTGTAGGAGAGACACGAAGGGGCTACCTTTGGGGATGCCTTTTCCGCTCCGTTTTTGAACTAAGGTTCCCACAAGCCGAGAAACCTCGGCCTGTTTTGAGAGGTGTATGTTCCGGGGTCGCAGACCTTGGGCATACGGTAAGAGTTGTCCGCTAATCCTATTGGAATAGTCGGCCAACTGCCTCCTAAACTGGTCCAGGCACGGAGAAGGGAATGCTGCGTCCCCACAGAAAACTCCTCTATCGCCATCGGAAGGGCGTGGGACAAGTACCCAATGCCCGACCTACCTGATGCAGGTTTTTCTAGGGTTTGTCCTGCATTTCTTTAGGCGAATGCCGGGTAGGATCCTTGAACTATAGCCCGAGGTCCCTAGTTAACCCTTGACTATTTTCCTCCTCACTTCCGCATCCCCATTTCCTATGCTATGAGAGGCGAGTTGCCACTATGTGTATTAGCCTATACATAGCCTGTCTACACCCCAAAAAAACCATGGTGTTTAATGTTATTTTATTATCATTTAAGTCAGTTATTGTCTTCATTTTTTTCTTATAGTTCAACTAAAGTTTCTTAAGATAAGGCCAAGACAAATTAAAATTATTTTAGTATCATTGAAATTTTTCAGATGTAATTACTTCAGTAATCTCAAGAAAAACACAGTTATTCAATGAACATATTTTAATACGAATGTGAATCAATAAAGTATTGCCTCCCAGTTTCCTTCTCTAAGAATTTAATCACAGAACGCTGTCTAATAAGCTACGTCAATGTCAGCCATTTTGCAAGAGTGCTGCCACCCGTTACTGCTGTGGATTTGAGAAGAATGTTTCGAGGAATAGCACCAAAATTCAAAATTTTAACATAAATAACTTATTTAAGGAGAGATAGAAAAAAAAGTAGGAGTCATTACTTATCGAACAACCCATGTATAATTGTTTGGTTAACATCTAGTATGTAACAATATACATGTTATATAAATTTAAATAAATATAGATCAAAGCGATGTAGATAAATTCTCATTCCCCAACTGATCGATAGGCGACTGGAATAATTTATCTGCAGCAGTGTTTGAGGAGAATCGGCCAATAAGAAGGTTGATTAATAATATAAATAATTTAGGGAAGTGAAGTGTATTTTATTTTATAATATAAGCTTGTGTTTATATTTTTCTGTGTAGACAAATTTTTAGGATAATTTTCTGAGACTTATTTTATTATTATTTTTTTCTAAATTGTTTTTATTTATCTATTTTTTATCCTTTTGTTTATATATTTGTTTTAAACTGCCACTTGAAACGATCCCAATCGCAGATAATATGCATACGGGACTAAATATCGAAGAAAATTGATTTGTTATTTGTATATTCTAAAATCCAGAAAGAATATTCCTCTAATCGAAGGCTGATTTATGAATTAAATTAAAGATTAATTATTTTTTTTACCGACATGTGGATTTTTTCCCCCCCCACCGGGCCACAGGTTCCTTCGTTCAACGGCTCCAGCTACCTGCGGTATCCTGGACTGGGAGGATCGGCTCTCTCGTGGTTGGACCTGCAACTTATCCTCAAACCAGCGGCGCCAGACGGAGTGCTACTCTACAACGGGCACAGAGCTGACGGCGTGGGAGATTTCATGGCGATTTACATGAGTGCAGGTCATCTGGAATTTACGTTTGATTTGGGGACAGGTGCAGCTACAATCAGGTAAACTAAAACGTGATAAAATAATTTATGATACGGTCTTATTAGAAATCAGACTAATCTCTCTGCGTTACGCAAATAAATAAAACAGATATTTGAATCGGTCGCCATTTGCAAGAAGCGGTCATTGAGTTTAATGTCATGAATGAACTCCACAAATTAATCTGAAGGAATCCCTATAAATTATAATGAATAAATAATATTCGTAAGCGCTTCAGAATTCCATGTTTAATTAATGTAGGCTTCACTGGTGAACCGATTTAATAAATGAGTCTCGGTTTATCAAACGGGTAAAAAAAGGATTACGACCGCGTAAAGGACAAAGATTTGACCCGGTTGATAAACCGAGAATAATTTTTTTATTACATCCAAAGTATAATAAACGCTGAACTAGTTAAGTTGTGCTTAATTTGGTAACGTTTTTTTGTGTGTGTGTGTGTACTTTAGTTTTCCTTTCTTTACTTACTACAATTATACTATAAATCTAATCAATTGTAAATACCTGAAGAAGGCACTAAATGATACCGAAACGTCGTTACAATATAAATAAAAACGGCTTTATACGGTCATAAATTATTTTATTATTTACTGAGAATAGTAAAGAGACAGTGAAAACTTAAGCTTCACTGATGAATCAATTTAATAAATGAGTCTCGGTTTATCAACGTGGTCAATAAGGATTAAGATCGCGTAAAGGACAAAAATTTGACCCGGTTGATAAACCGAGAATAATTTTTTTATTACATCCAAAAATATATATACGTCTTATAATAAACGCGGGACTTGTGCTTAATTTGGTAAGGGTTTTTTTTGTGTGTGAACTTAAGTTTTCCTTTGTTTACTTCATACAATTATACTATAAATCTAATCATTTGTAAATACCTGAAGAAGGCACGAAATGGTACCGAAACGTCGTTGCAATATAGATAAAAAGGGCTTGTATACGGTCATAAATTCTTTTATTATTTACTAAGAATAGTAAAGAGACAGTGGAAAATTAAGAGATTTACAACTTTGAAATTGTTCATGGCAAGAAATATTTTTAAGGAACATTTATTACAATTTTATTAAATCCTGATATTGAAAAAAAATATTAGGTCAAATATAACTGCATATATATTCTTAAGAATATGTACATATTATTTTTTTATTTATATCAGGGTCAGTTGTGTTAAATAGAAGTAGAAAAATTTACGTCTGATTGAAACTTATACAGACAAAGTAAAGTGATAATATAAATACCACACAACAACGTTTCTGCTGATCCTTGTCCCTTTTCTTCAGGTGCTAAGAAGAGCCTCGAGTGACTTAACTGCACTCGTCAGTTGACAAAAACTCCGAAGATGTCTGGTATTTATGTTATCACTTCCCTTGTCTGTATTTGGCTGCATTCTTATTAGTAATTTACAATCAGACGTAAATTATTCAATTTGAATACATAGTATTCAACTAAAATATTATTACTAGTGGAACGAAGTTGTAAATGTATTTTTTTTTCGGTCTTTGAAAACCAATTAAAGGCATATTCGAGGCGGAAGAGACATTGTGTACTGCGGGTTGCATCACGACAGGTGCGGTCAACTTGGAACCGGACTCTACTCTTACTGTTTTCAAAGCCAAACAGCGCGTCTCTTTAAGTTCAATTTAGAGACTTAAAATTTCTATATAACGGCAGATCGTTTGAGGGGGAAAATAATATATTTTTTTTGGCAAAGCTCAAGAATTTATAATTACTTACAATGGATCAATATTCATTGTCTGTTCAGAGAGTGATATGACATATAATTTTTTTTTTGCGGGGTGTCACGTAGCTAATTCCGTAGCTAGTCCCTTAAGAGACAGTTTCTGAACTTTTAGCTAATCAGTTGACACGTTTCGTGCTCCCAAGACCGCTTGAGAGCGCAGTTGGAGAGTGTCACGAATTTCCTCTCTGGAGACATCGCGTCGGGGGTAAGCAGCTCAGCTCAGAGACCCTCATCATCTTGCAAACTATACGTCCAATTATGTAACTTCGAGATCTATACGCGGAATTCAGACTTAAAAATATCCAGACATCATCCGTTAAAATCGTTATTTGCAAAACACAATTTTTACCTCTGTTTTATTTTTTAGAAACGTGACACGGATTTATGATAAATATTTACGACCATTATTTACCTATGATACAACTTTCGACTTCCTCTATTACCCATATTTACTTGATCCTCGAACTGAGGAAAATGTTTCTCTATCCTAGAGAGCTGCGTAATGAGGCGACGGCTCGCCGCATATTTAATGAACGTTAATGGCCTCGCCAACAAAGATGGCCACCCTCCGTGTTTGATCTGTGAAAAAAGTTTGCTTCCGAAGTGTCACACAAATGCCCAGCTTTTGAAGTGAACAAAATTACCGCTACTATGTCTTCAATAGGGGGGAATTCAAAGGCGTAATTTCAGCGACTTTTACCGTAATTCTAGTTGCTTATCATAACTGAAATCGGTTTACTTTCTTCCCCCCTGTACAATCGCCACACTGCGATTACAAGACCTTGTGGCTTAACTCCTCAGTAGTAAAATTGGACATTTTCATCTGTTCATTGCACTTACTCTTAAAAAATAAACTAATTCACACGTTTAGCGTCTAAATAAATGCAAAAATATGTTTGATTTATCAGCAAAAAGCGATTAAAAGCGTTTTTAAAAACATTCTTTTAATGATATTCAAAATATCAAGTAACAAACATCTAGACAGTTTGAAGCTTTGAATTGTTTACTGGTCTTGAGCGACGCTATGTTAAGAAT
Source organism: Zhengitettix transpicula (assembly GCA_037074705.1). Classification (NCBI taxonomy): domain Eukaryota; kingdom Metazoa; phylum Arthropoda; class Insecta; order Orthoptera; family Tetrigidae; genus Zhengitettix; species Zhengitettix transpicula. The sequence goes on along the minus strand of CM073594.1, from coordinate 8,642,700 downwards.
ATTAAAATGGTTGTTAAATAAAATATCAGCGATATTAAAATAATTATATTAAGACATTTTAAGACAAAGAGAAAGTAAAAAAACTTTATACTTACAGGAAAATTAAAAATAACGTTAATAACCGTGTTTATAATATATAGATGAATTACAAGAAAAATCTGGTGTATTTAAATATTCTCTTTTTATTAATAAATATTTTATACACTGATGGATTATATAAATTCTTTGTATTATATCTAAAACGTCATTAAATTTTATGTGTTATAACGTCTATGGTAGTCATCGAAATCTGCAACTGACTTCCCAATTATATTTTTAAAAAAGGGTTTGTTTAATGGACTCCAGCGATGCTATGCTAAAAATATTAAAATGGTTGTTAAATAAAATAAAATAATTACGTTACGAAATTTTATTTTAAATTTAAGACCAAAATAAAGTAAATAACGTCATACGTAAATGAAAATAACGTTAAAACAAGTGTGTGTGTGTGTGTGTGAGAGAGAGAGAGAGAGCGAGAGCGAGAGCGAGAGCGAGAGCGAGAGCGAGAGCGAGAGCGAGAGCGAGAACGAGAGCGAGAGAGAGAGAGAGAGCGATAGAGAGAGCGATATATATATATAGAGAGAGAGAGAGAGAGAGAGAGAGAGAGAGAGATGAATAACAATAAAAATCGTGTGTATTTAAATATTCTCTATTAATTAATAAATATTTTATACACTGATGAATTACATAAATTATTTGTATTATTTTTTTAAAGGTATATTTTAAGTGTTATAACGACTATGGTAGTGGTTTTTAATTAAAAAGTTCTTTAAATATTTTCAAAATATTAATTAAATACAATCTAGACAGTTTGAAACTTTTAATTGCTTACTAGACTTGACCGATGCTATGCTAACAATATTAAAAAGGTTGTTAAATAAAATCCCAATTATACTAAAATAATTATATTATTTTAAAGGTAAGACAAATGAAAGTAAATAAATAAATACCTAAATGAAAAAACAACGTTAAAAACCGTGTTATAAAATATAGATAACTTACAGTAAAAATATTCGCTACTAATTAATAAATATTTTATACACTGATGAATTATATAAATTATTTGTATCAATTTAAAATTTCATTAAACTCTATGTGTGTTATAACGATTATGATATTAATCGAAAGCTACAACTAAATTCCAATTTATACATTTTTTAAAAAAGGTTCATTTTTAAATTTTTATTAATAATAAACAATTGGTTATATTAAACACATAATAAAAATAAAAACCGCTTTCATTAAAAAAAATATGGGGAGAATCGAAACGTTAAAGCTAGAAACATTTTAATTGACTGTAGCTCGTCATGAATTTCCTAAAAAAGAATAATATAGTAGATTATACCGTGACAGATGTTTAGTTACGTAAATTTAATTCGCCACAGATACTACGTGCGTCAGAGAGAGAGATCTTTGTCTATCATCGCGGAGTTACCATAGCAACGGCAGACTATTTAGCAAAACGAGTGTGTCACCTGTGACTGTGCTATTTTTATTAATAAAAAAAGTTATTAAAGATTGAAGTCTTTCCCGGTGTAATTTTTCGGTAAGCAGTTCTCTTCTTCTTCGCCTAGAAGATGACGACAGAGATTTTGTTCCGTTTTTGTTTTTTTTTTGGGGGGGGGCAACAGGCTACATGAAGGTAATTCACGTTGGGCAACTCCCCTTTAATAGAATAGAAAGGGGGATTCGTAAGGGTAGAGGAAGGTATCCAAGGGTTAACTAGGGCCCCCAAGCTATATTTTAAGGATCCTACCCGGCATTCGCCTAAAGAAATGCAGGGAAAACCCTAGAAAAACATGCATCAGGTATGTCGGACATTGGATACTTGTCCCACGCCCTTCCGATAGCGGGAGAGGATTTTGCTGTGGGGTCGCAGCTATGGCCTCGTTGGGCCTTGACCGGTTTAGGAGGCAGTTGTCTGACTATTCCAATGGGAATAGCGGACAACTCTTACCGTATGCCCAAGATCTGTGACCCCCACGGAACATACACCTCTCAGAACAGGCCGAGGTGCCTCGGCTTGTGGGAACCTTAGTTCAAAAACGGACAGAGGAAAAGGCATCCGCAAAGGTAGCCCCTTCGTATCTCTCCTACAAGGTTCTCCGATTTTAGTCGTCGAAACGTCACGTTTAAATTTGCTACACCCGAGTGAATACCGAGAACTGTTTATCGAAAAAAAAAAGATGTTACACAATATGGATACTCGTGATTTATTTAAGATCAATTAGCTGTAGATCTACTTTTTTTTAGTCACTTAATGAAATAACTACTTAATGATAATATTAAGGGAGCAATCAGTGTTAAGTTACTACTGGAGAAGCGCCCCAAAACACAATTTTTATAGGATGAAGTTTTCTCGGGATTCCAACCGGGTAGGGTTGAAGAAGATGGCGGTGCAAGCCATCGAAACGTTGTGTTTACAAAACTACGCTACCTTGTTGGAATCCTGAGAAAACTTCATCCAGCAACTACACCGGGAAAACCTACGTTCTTTACCATTTTTTATACTCCACGGCGTTGAATCGCTATAAAGATGACATAAATGAAAAAATATTTAAAATTAGTCACGTTGTTTTCATTTTAAAAAAAATTGTAACTGGTGTAATATTGGTTAGAAGTTGAACTACTTTTAATATACTTCCAAAATTTAATGTCGGAGTGAGATACAACATTGTGTGTGAGACCCCATTTCCGATGTTCCACATACAACAGTTCGATGAGACCATCAACAATTGCAGATAACTTGATAATGCGGTCATTACATTAACATCAACACCACCACCCCCCAACTCACCCCACCACCCCTCCCCCTCGCGCTGCTTTATGATTAATAATCTGAAATTACAAGTTGCAAGGACAGCGTCATATTGGCATGTGTTCAGAATGCACGGGGACTGCGAACGGAAGTTGAATTACCACCACATGGCGGAGGGATCGCGGGCGCGGGTGGTCAGTCCGGAGTCACGTCGCTTCATGTGACCACAGCCGCTAATATTCAAACAAGCAGCCGCTGCCCCCCTCCCCCACCCCCGCCGCCCTCTTCCCCGCGCCCGCAAAGTTTATCCTATATCGATTTGAGAGCAGATAGATGTTCCCACATCACATAGCAAATGTCAATAAAGCACGCAGGACTATTCTTGACCTTCAGCAAGCAACTGATATCAGTGAAAATTAAATATGAATTACTCAATTTAAATGTAGAAAATTTAATATTTTCCCGCAACAGTATTTTATCTATAATTCCTGTTCCACATTTATTAATTAATGTTAGATTGCTTTAGTAGAAACAGATAATTGTCTAGTGGAAATAAAATTGGTTAACTTTAGTCTGTTTCAAAAAAGTCCTTCAATTTATATCTATTCTATTAAATCTTCTCTCTTCTTAAATATTTATTTCTTCGTTTGTAATACATCAGATGATAACTTATTAGTTCATGACAGAAAATAAATGCTGCAGTCTTTTAGTGCAACATACTTTCCACATTATTATTATTTTTTTAAAAAAAGAAAAATTTACGTCTGTTGTGGAAATTAATCTATATAATAAAAAAGGATGTATATTTGTATGTATGTATGTATGTATTTACGTTGTTCTTTATACAAATTTTATCGCGTGGACAGAATGCAACAAAAATTGGTACACAAATTCTTCAAAACACGAGAAACGGTACTGTGAGGGTGAGAAACGCCTAGCATACACGTGGAAAGAATTATAATTAAAAACCGTGATCATTAAATATTAAATTACTGCGCGCCAAGAGACAATGACGTCACGCGAGAGAAAGACGTTACTACGCAACGAACAAAGGAAATATCTCCTTTATTAGGAATGAAATAAAGCAGAAATATGTTCTTTAAATAAAAAGTATAATTTTATACAGCAATACTCCATCGAATGGTAATAAAGAAGAATACGAATTACTTTACCATCCTTGGGGAAAATGTAAGTTAATTTTCGCGCTGTATTAGTTGTGAGTCTAGCTAACAATTTCATCAATGTAATATTTCGTAATGTATGAAGACTGAGTGACGATTATATCCTGAAATACTCAAGGAATATATTTAAGTAATCAATTAAATACTTTTTCGAGTTTATATAAATAAGTACACGAGCAACGCCGGGCACCCAGCTTCTACAAAGATAAAATAGCTAAATGTTCCTTTCTTCAGGTTCTAATAAACCCAAAATGAGCCTAGAGCGACACAACAGCGCAATTCGGCTGATAAAACTGAAAAAGAAATGAACAAGGGTTTCCAAAATCGTTGTGTGGTAATTTATATCACCAGTTCTTTTAATAGGGAACGTAGGTGTTCCCGGTGTAGTTTCTGGATGAAGTTTTATCGGGATTCCAACCGGGTAGCGTAGTTTTTTAAACACAGCGTTTCGATGGCTTGCACCGCCATCTTCTGAAGAAGAGAAAGCTTCATCCATCAGTTCTTTAGTCTGTATTTGGCTATTTTTCATATTATTAATGTTATTATTTTGCTGTTAGAAACGTTGAAGGGATCTGAATATAGATTTATTATTTCGTCCTATTCAGCATAGTTCATTAAACTTATTTCTTGATTCTTGTATCTTTCTTTTCTATAGCTTCCCTTTTTTTTTACTCGTTGATTTTCTCTCTTCTGTATCCTGTGCTGTGGCGGTATTATATAAACTTCATTCACAACCTGCGAGGGATGTTCTCTCGTAGGTAGAACATTGTAGGAGAACGAAAGGGGGTTACCTTTGGGGATGCCTTTTCCTCTCTCCGGTTTTAGAAATAAGTTTCCCACAAGCCGAGGCACCTCGGCCTTTTTTTTGCAGAGATGTATGTTTCAGAGTTACAGACCCTTGTCTGGTAAGAATTGTTCTCTGTTCCCATTGGAACAGTCGGCCAGGTGCCTTCTAAACTGGTCGAGGCACGGAGAAGGGAAAGCTGCGACCCCACAGCAAACTCCTTCTCCCACCATCCAGGGAAGGGCGTGGAACAAGAACCCAATGCCCGAGCTACCTGATGCATGTTTTTCTAGGGGTTTGTCCTGCATTACTTTTACGCGAATGCCGGGTAGGATCCTTGAATCATAGCCCGGGGACCCCTAGTTAACTCTTGGCTACCTTCCTCTATCCTTCCGCATCACCCCTTTTAAATCCCTTCCTATGCTATTAAAGGGGAGTTGCCACCACGTGGATTACCCTCATGTAGCCTGTTACCCTAAAAAACAATACACTACGGTCACCACAATCCGAGACACCTCGGCCTGTTTTGAGAGGTGATGTTCCGCGAGATCCACATTGACTAGAATATTTAAAATGAAAAATTTACGCCTGTTTAGAAAATTAATAATAAGATAAAATAGCCAAGTGAGGTTAAAAGGTTTATTATAAATATCACACAACGTTTCTGGAAACCTTGTTCCTTTCCTCGAGTAAAATGATAGTTGAGTAAGTTTTCTTAGCACCTGAAGAAAGAAACGTTGTCTGGTATTTATATCCCTTATTATTTTCTTTAATTAATTAATCAGAACGATTTGATGGTAATGTTGCAGGAGTGGAGGCCCGCTGACCCTGGGCCAGTGGCACGAGCTTCGTCTGTCCCGCACGGGAAGGTTGGCTGTCATGCAGGTTGACGACCTGCCAGCTACACAGGCCATGGCGCCCGGAGCCTTCACCCAACTCACCCTGCCACAAAACCTCTACATCGGAGGCGTTCCCAACTTCGACATGGTCTCGCCTAAGGTCAAAGTGCGCACGTCCTTCGTCGGCTGCATACAGAAGGTAACTCAAACAACTACCGTACAGTAATAAATAAACTAATTATCAACTCTCTAAAAAGAACTAAGTGTCGTAATTAAAATGATCGTTATATAAGAAGAAATTCAAAACAACTATTATTATACTAAACACGTGTTCCTAATAATCAGCAAATTAGTAGACGTATCGAATTTCTTCTCAGATTAAATTTTCTTTTCCTCTAAAAATTAACATTAGCTGTTAGAATCTCCTTCATAACATAAGCACACGAATTTAAATATTTAATGAATCATCTTTCACGGGTACTGCATATAAAAAAAATTACGAAACAACTTTAGATTTTCAGTAATTTAGAATTAAGACTTTCCTCTATCGGGAAATTGTTTTTACTCCAATTTATACCTGATGAAATACTAGGTTGTGTTTCTTTATTTTTAAAGTCCTTCTGACTGTTTTCGTGCATTTATAATTATCTTGAAGACAGAAAAATATATGCCTATTAGTCATAATAATATTTTTTATTCCATTACTTTCCTTTTCAATCAATAAAGGTTTTTGGATTTAAGATCAGTTTAATTATCATAAATTAATAATTTCCTTTCGACTAATTATGTGGATTTTTTTTAATCAGTGACGGGAAAACTATTTATTGATTACTTTAATATTTTACAGGTTATGTTTTTCGCGATTTGTTGTGTTTTTCTTACTCTGTGTTTGGAAAAATATTTATTGGATCACTTTAATATTTTCTGGGATATATTTTTCATTTCATGAAAAGGCCATTTAATTTTTTTCGGCCAAATATGTGGGGTTTCTTTACTTTGTGATGGGAAAAATATTTATTGGATCACTTTAATATCTTCTAGGATATGTTTTCATCTCCTGAAAAGGTTATTTCATTTTTTCGGCCCAATTTGTTGGGTTTTTCTTACTCTGTGATGGTAAAAATATTTATTGGATCACTTTAATATTTTCTAGGAATTGTTTTCCATCTCATTAAAATGCCATTTAATTATTTTGCGGCCAAATATGTGGGGTTTTTTTACTCCGTGATTGGAAAAATATTCATTGGATCACTTTAATATTTCAGAGGATATGTTGTTCTTCATCTCATAAATGGGACCATTTTATTTTATTTTACCTCAACAAATTATTCAACATTAGCTGTATTTAATTCCCTAAAGTCGGGAGTTTTACACTGAGAGCTGCATTGATTCGTACGTAAATAGCCTGGCCCGGTGGCCTCGTGGTCACCCAGACAGTTCAAACTTAAATATTTCTCCGGTTGGTCTAAATTTCGAGAAAAATAAAAACCCACATACTATAAATAAGATAACATTATTATTACTGTAAGTTGTGTAATGTTAAGTAAAAAAAACTTTTTTTCTCTTAAAACGACCTTAGAATATCAAGACTTTTCGGTTTAATATAATATTTTAGAAGAAAAAATATTGTCTTTCGAGTTCGTCAACTGTTTTATGCTGTTCTCGCATTTTTGAATCACCTGACGATAGCAACAAAGATTTCAGAAACGTTTTGTAGTATTCATTTTATCACCTAATTTTTTTGGGCTGTTTATTTTTACTCACAGACGTTTTAGATTATTATGGAAATTTCAGTAATTTTTAAAAAAACATTTATTGGGGAAGATGCCTGCGAGAGGATTCTCTCGCAGGTAACCTGCGAGGGATTTTCTCTCGCAGGCAGAACCTTTTAGGAGAGATACGAAGGGGCTACTTTTGGGTATGCCTTTTCCTCTCCGTTTTTGAACTAAGGTTCCCACAAGCCGAGGCACCTCGGCCTGTTCTGAGAGGTGTATGTTCCGGGGTCGCAGACCTTGGGCATACGGTAAGAGTTGTTCGCTATTCCCATTGGAATAGTCGGCCAGCTGCCTCCTAAACTGGTCGAGGCACGGAGAAGGGAATGCTGCGTCCCCACAGCAAACTCCTCTCCCGCTATCGGAAGGGCGTGGGACAAGTACCCAATGCCCGACCTACCCGATGCAGGTTTTTGTAGGGTTTTCCCTGCATTTCTTTACGCGAATGCCGGGTAGGATCCTTAAACCATAGCCCGGGGGCCCTTGTAACCCTAGGCTACCTTCCTCTACCCTTCCGCATCCCCCCTTTCTAATCCCTTCCTATGCTATTAAAGGGGAGTTGCCCAATGTGGATCACCCTCATGTAGCCTGTTGCCCTAAAAAGAAAAACTTTCCTGGTGTCTATCAGGTAAATTTAATTATGTACAAATGTTTCGATGTTTTTTTTTCTGTGCTCCATTTTTGACTGCTGTTTGTATGACGCTTTCGTGTTACATTTCCGTTCACATTATATTTTATTCCCCTCTAATGAACGATTTTGAGAGCGGCTTAGTTCATAATTGGTATAGTTATGGGGTTTCAATAAATTAATTTCCAATGTTTTTTATCATACCACAGTAAAATTATAACAACTTTTAGATAATGAAAAATACATCTCATACACGGTTTGAAATTATGTTTCCTCATTAATAGCCAGAAGATGGTGGACGAAGTTAAGGTAATAACCTTGTTGGAAACCCGAGAAGTTATTCCTAAGTCCTAGCCAGATGCCAACTTTGATTACACTCCCCTACAATTATAGTTTGTCACATAACACCACGTTATAATTGAATAACAACTCAAATAAAGCGGAGTTTAATTCAGGTTTGAAAAAAAAATTAGCAAAAAATATTAAATAACAATCGACAAAACTTCGATTTCGAAAAAGAAATAAATATCAGTCAATTTTAAATCAGGAAAAATAATTTATTAATGTAAAAGAACAACGTTTCGTCGCTTATTTGGTGACCGTATTTGTTTTTTTCGGCCACGGCGGTAGTCAGCAGTGTATTAATTTTATTTTTAACTTGAACCTGATGAGGTCGCCAAATAAGCGACGAAACGTTGTTTAATTTTACAGTTTCTGACTTTAAAAATCGGCTGATGTTTATTTATTTTTTAATAGGTTTTTTCTCATTAGTCAGAATATATATTTATTGCTCTCGCTCTTAAAAGTTACAGTCGAATACCAACATAACAAAACCTAATAAAATTCAAACAATTCATAACAATGGCACCGTACTTATTTACATCGCCATTTCTCAGATATGTTTGGACTTTATTAGGTTGGTTTTTAAATGAATACGACATCAAGATGAAAGTCAAGTTGTAAAATTTAAGAACGAGTAAAATCCTCGGCCTGATAATATAAGGGTTGGTAACATCAACATCATTTAAAAACGTCATTTTACTACTACATAGATTTAATAAATATATTTTGTCTGTTATTCGTTATATTTAAGTATAAATAAAGCAGAGTGTTTGTTTGTATGTATATATATTTGTACGTTCCTTATACAAATCTACACCGGTGGAGAAAATTTCACAAAATCTTTACTTCTAAGTGTCCAGCTTTCCGATCCCTGTATAGTAAAGTAGGGGAACTGCCATAACTTTATAAAATTTTATTTGCGTTTCTTTCCTTGTTTTTCCCTTTCAGGGTTCTTCATATTGTGCCACATATATGTTGAAAAATGTTTATATTTTATATATATATTATATATTTTTCTGTGTCAATATCAAATGTTAAGTGCAGTGAAAAGAAATAAGGGGTGGGGGTGAAACGTGTGTTTTTTTTTCAGGTAAATAATAATAAACTTTACAAGGACAGTTACCCATATAAGTTTATATATGTTATTTTTGTAGATATAGTTAACACAGGGAAAATTCGCAATGGTATCTTCATAATAATAATAATAATTATTATTATTGATGATTCTGCTGTCTGAAGGGTTTATACTGGAGGTGTTTGTAGATGACGTAATGACCACTCGTTTATTCCACAGGTGGTGATCAACGACCAGCCCCTGTCCGTGGTGTCTGCGGCCCTGGGGGGTGTCAACGTGGCCAACTGCCCGCACCCCTGCTCAGCGCGGCCGTGCGGGACTGCCCGCTGTCTCCCTGCCAAGGAGCGCTTCACCTGCGCCTGCCGCCCCGGGCAGCGCTGCCAACCGCCAGACACGCCTGTGCCGCGGTTCACGGGCAGCAGCTACCTGCACTACGCCGACCCAGACACGCTCAGGAGGTAAGACCCGCAAACAAACACGCTTTCCTGTTTTTCTAATGTCCAGTTAGCAGCGCAGAAGATGCAAATAATCTGAAACTATCATTTGTAATATACAGAGAGAGTGGTTTCAATAATATTAATCTAGCAAACTGTAACGGTAACATCCGCCTTCTCTCAATGAACACTACCTTAGTGCACTGACTTTCCCGGGTTGCGATAATTAATCTCAGCGATATTCATAACCCAGGACTTGCATCTATTCATCAAGATTACAGTACGTATATTTTAATTGCGAATAAATCAACATTTCGTCCTTAAATGACTCACCACGACAAAACCACCGCGCTTCCTATTCCTATCTCGTAAGCCTCATGGCCTCACGGTGTCCCCTTCCTAAACTTTCCTAATCATTTAAACCTTCGAAATCACTTCTAGATCCCCTGGCCATACACGAACCGAATCAGCGCTCAACGCCAATCGATCAGGGACGCCTAATCAGACGACAACGTGTAGTTCGGCTCCCAATCGATCTGTATCCGCGGACGATCACGTTAGGAAACAATTTAGAATCAAATGTTCTTGTGCCATCCACCAACAAGTTGCTTTTTAATACCAGCCTGAGAAAAATCTCAACGACGTAAATCCATAATTTGGTGAAAAATTAGACTAATTCGGCAACTGTGAACACTCACTGAACCATCATGCCAACGGGGGCGATGAAACGTTTAGAAAAAACGTTCCATCACTGTGATTGAATCATGGTCCCATCCTTTCGAACAGTCCCCCTTAATATCCAGTGGAAAATAAATACAAGTGTCAACTTCGTGAAGGAAGAAAATGATTCCCACCCTTCTTTGGGACTCACAAGGGCTTCTTAATCTGTATAATTTTATTTAACTAATAACCTTGCACCCTCCCACAATTCCCCGTCCTATTTGGATGAATACCAGATCAATTGAATTTACAAATCGCAGCTCCATTTTCTTTCAATTGTATTAGCTTTATACAGCAACGCACGGAGAAATTGAGTGCTGGGCTGGTCTTTGCAGGATTGTGAGCTACAAGGTGGACATAAACATGAGGTTCCGGACGAGTGTGCCCGAGGGCTTGCTGCTGTGGAGTGGCAGACGGGATATGACATCGGCGGGAGACTTCCTGGCACTGGGCATCGCCGACGGGTTGCTGCATTTCCGGTTTAACCTAGGCAGCGGAGAAGTTGCTATAGAGTACAACGCCTCTCGCGTGGACGACGGTCTCTGGCACAGGCTCAAAGCTGTTAGGTGAGTATCCGCCCGTCTGTAGCGGCATCGTTGACTCCTCAAAGTTCAATAATATCCTGCTCCCTATATATATATTGTAACGTCATAATTTGGTCATGTTGCATTCACCTTCGTCGGCACCCCTTCTTTCAGACACGTATTGTTGCGTCACGTCACGATTGTTGGCGATCGTAAATTTTCAAGGCAGTTGCCACGTGGCACTCGTGAAAGGCGGAGTGTTTTAAGTCTCCATGTAGAACTCAAGCGGTATGGAAATGATCATTTAAAAGGGAACGAGTACAGATACAAGCTATGGAACATCGTAGTTCGATTATACCACGTCCTGAGATAATTGTGTCTTCATGCCTCGAAGGACAAATTATTTAAAGAAAACTTTTAAGCTGGGTCTGCCCCCGTTTAATTTTTCCAAGAGTTTACCATTTATTTTGGCCATCTTCCATTTTTGCATTCTTTGTACGTGACCGTAGCATTTAAGGGTTTAATTTTTCACTCCTTTTAACGACAGACGTCGAGGTTACGTTCATTTCTTGCCAAAGCAGCTCATTTCTAATTTTATCCTGTCTTGTTTTTCTTTTTTTTTTGAAGACTTCTCCTCAGATAATCGAATTCTACTGTTCTAATTTTGTTCCTTTGTCAGGGGCCCAAGTTTCACTTCCATAACATAGAATGTTCTTTTAAAATGTAGTAAAACCCCATGTGAAAACCAATTGTAGGAATTTGGAAGAGGGAGATTGGAACGACAGACAGAAATGGAAATTGAAGACGGCAAACCTATTAAAAGACGGGAAAAGCCGAAGAAGAAGAAAACTTTTAAGTTTTTAATTGTAAAAAAAATTTTCCGGCGTCCTATTCGTGAGAACGTCGAGAGAGTTGGATGAGCCCAGGCCAATATGCTGCATTATATGTATATATATATATATGCATAATAACAATTCTGATTCAATTTATTCACATTGAGTGCAGTTGTCCTCAGCGGAATTTCTGGAATTTTATGATCTTGTTTGTTCCGGGTGCTGGACATCTGCTGGCCCGTTGTCTGCCAGTAGTGGAGAGTGACATAAATGTTTACCATCCCCCAAGGTCACAGATAATAAATATCGGGTCTCCCTAAACCGCGAAAAATTCAGCGTGTGTTAACACCGTGATTATAAAAGTGAGGGCGGGAAGGGGGGGGGGCGAGATTGGCCAAACTGCGAACCAAAGTTTGAGGAATGGCTTTGGTGGGACGGGGAGGGGGGCAAAGAGTTTTTAAAATGAGAATCGTAGCGAGAAGCAGGTTCTATACATTTCAGTTATTATTATGGAAGCTATTTTAAAAGTGATGATTTTTATAAAACGTTGGGGAAATTATGGGAGTTGAAAGTGACGACCATAAATACACCTAAAGTTCGGTTTTTTTAAAAAATGCTGTAATGTAGCCACCATGCTCATGGATTAATTACCTACGATTAAGATTTGTTTTATTTGTTTTATTTTCACACCAAAAAACTTTTCATCTTGGGTAAATTTCTCTATTTTTGTTAATTAAAACTAAATCAAGCCAATTGTACATTTAATGATCGTCTTAATGCAACGAAACTACTTTAAATATGAATATAAAACTTATTCCAACTTTAATTAATTTCAGGAACGAACAAGAAGGCTTTATAACAGTTGACAATGGTCCTACGATAGGTAAGAGATCTCCTGGAAAATTGAGGCAGCTTAACACGAATACTGGACTTTATGTTGGTAAGTAAAAGGATTGAAGTAGTCGTTCGTTTTTATTTCTGCACAACAGTGACATGTAGAATGTCTTCCAGACTATCAGAATGTTTATTCACAAATTTACATTCACATACAAGCTGTTTTAAAATAATAGTAACAATATTAATCATTCATTGTGAGGTTGGAAAAGGCCAAAGGTGCATTATAAATAATATTTACATTTACGACCAGAGTTTAGTGTCTATAAAAGTAATTACAAGCTGTAATATAGTATTATAAGATCCCACAGAGATCGTAGGTTTTCCAGGAGGAACTGCTTGGTGACGAGCACCGATGACGACATTTTCTCTCTCTTCTTTTTTTTGCCACAACGTTTCGAAACCTGGCACCGCAGCTTCACAGCTTTTATTACTCCCATCAGGTAAAACAAAAGTAACAGATGGCATATTATTTACCTATTAAAATACTTACTAATTTTTCTATATTCTACAGGTAACATTTGCCATTCCAGTGCCTTTTTTTTCTTGTCATACAAGTACCCGCTTGAACAATATGGCGGCGCCAGTAATCGAAAGGTTGTGACAAACAAACTACTATATATATATATATATATATATATATATATATATATATATACTTGAAATGTATCAAACCACATATAAGTTCTTTTCATATCTTTATTTTCTTAGATATTAAAACCGCAGAAGCATTCTGCGCTTTTGCCATCATCATCTTTTTTTAAAAAAAACATCAATCATACATACAACATATAATTATTATTATTTACATTACAATACATTTTTACTGCGCGCCAAGGGACCGTGACGTCACACGAGGGAGAGAGAGAGAGAGAGAGAGAGACGTTACTACGCGACGAACAAAGGAAACAGTTCCTTTCTTACCGTAATGAAATCAATCAGAAACATTTTAATTGAATAAAAAGTATAATTTTATCCAGTGATACTCCATCGAATGATAATAAAAAAAACAATGCGAAATACTTTACGATCCTTGAGGAAAATGTAACTTAAATTTCGTCGCCATGTTTACTGACTCCAATATGGCGAATATTTGTTTACATTGTGTATTCTAGATAACAAGTTAATAAATTTAATCTCTCGTAATGTCTTGAAGACTGAGGGACAATTATATCCTGCAATACTCAAGGAGTATATTTAAGTAAGAAAGTCGGAGGGATGTTTGAAGGGTCTGATGCAATAAAATTCAATGTATTTTACAGCTGTTGAATTAATGCACTATCAGAGGAAAGTTTGTACGGGACTAGGAACAGTTAGATTTAGGTTAAATCTTGAGTAAAGATTAATATAGAATTAAATACTTTTTTTAGGGTAACAGGCTACATGAGGGTAATCCACATGGTGGGAACTCCCCTTTAATAGCATAGGAAGGGATTTGAAATGGGGGATGCGGAAGGGTAGATAAAGGTAGCCAAGGGTTAACTAGGGGCCCCCGAGCTATATTTTAAGGATCCTACCCGGCATTCGCCTAAAGAAATGCAGGGAAAACCCTAGAAAAACCTGCATCGGATAGGTCGGGCATTGGGTACCTGTCCCACGCCCTTCCGATAGCGGGAGAGGGCAACCAGATATTTTATTAAATATTAAATTTGACTGAAAGAATGAGCTACGAATCCGGGGTGTTACATGACTAACCACGGCCTCAGCCCCTCTTGGCTTGTTGTTGGTTAATAAAATCCCTAGGAGCGTGGCGGTTAGAATCATTAATTTTCGTCGCCATATTAGTGACTCCAATATGGCGACTATTTGTTTACATTGTGAATATAGCTAAGAATTTAATCTTTGGTAATGTCTGAAGACTGAGGGACAATTATATCCTGCAGTAGTCAAGGAGTATATTTAAGGAGAAATTTGGAGGTATGTTTGTAGGGACTGATGCAATAAAATTCAATGTATTTTACAGCTGTTGAATTAATGCACTATCGATCGAAAGTGTGTACGGAACTAGGAACAGTTAGATGTAGGTTAAATCACTTCTTGACTAATATATAATTAAATACTTTCTCTGGTTTATAAAAATAAGTAGACGTGGCAACGCCGGGTACCAAGGCTACTGTACAATAATTATTAGTATTTATTTATTTATATCACGTCATTTTATTTCATGTTAATGTAAACATGATCATGTGTTGATGAAGTTAATGTGATTTCTTATAATTTTCCATTTTTTCCCCCCCAGGTGGAATGGAAAATATTGAAGAAGCAACTCGTAACAAATATCAAGTAGGCCTCGTCGGCTGCGTTTCCGACCTGATACTTGATTCCGATTACCACGTTAAATTGATCGAGATGTCGACATCAGGCAGGGGAATCGAGAGGTGCAACTAGTCTCAATAAAAAAAAATACTTCTACGAGAGAGGAAGAAGGAAAAAACTACATAATGGAGGAGAAGATAATCACAGCGGTCACTTTGCTTGGAAGAATGAAAAGCAACAGACACGAGTGTGATGATGATACAGGACGAAAATGTCGGGAAAAAAATAAAATAAAAGTGCAAACTCAACGTGCATTCAGGCAGCGCAACCTCGCTCGTCCTTACTGATGGGAATCTATTTTACTAAAGTGCTTTACACGAATGTCATTTCTACTGTACGGCCTCCGAGGAAAAGAGAGATGGTAACTGTTTTTAAAAAGTAAAAAAAAAAAAATCATCATCTGTTTGTACAATGATACTCTGTTGAATGTTCGCTCTCTCTCTTATCTTTACCGCGATTGTTCCAAAAAGAATTTTGAAGAATAATCTCTATGAACTGATGTTAAGATAATGCATGTTTTTTCTTAGTCTAACACTGACCAAAAAAAAAATTATATAGATTGTGTATAACTTCACTATGAACTTCTCAACTGAAGATGAAGTGAACTACTCTGGTGCAGTGATTAGAAAAATATATTGTCACAGACATATCAACGTCGTCACCAACATCACGAATGTTTTTTTTTATTTTCCACGTGGGGGGGGAGGGACTGGGGGAAGGGGTGAGTGTGATAAATGAACAATTGAATGTATGTAGAATGTCGAAGAGGAGTGAGGGTGAGAGAAGAAAAAAAGTCAATTGTGAACTTTTAACATAAGGATTGAGTGTGCTAAGGGGTGGCGAGGGAAGGGGGGAGGGAGGGAGGGAAGGGGAGGGGAAGGGAGGGGAGGGAGGGAAAAAAACTTTTGTTGTGTATCTGTGTCAATCAAAAATCACCTAACTAATCTAACACTGAAAAGTAATTTGCACATAATTTAGAAAATTTAGTTTTCAAAATATAAAAAAAAAATATAACATAAATACACTTGTTTTCTTAACGCTCTAATTTTGTACGTCACACAACTGTCATATAAAGTTATATAAAATTAAAATAATAAGGAACTGTCTGGAAACAAAAAAATCCACCTGGATATCGCGTGAGAAAAAAATAAAAAAACTTGATTTATTTAACATTTCAAATAAAATTTGGAACTCAGAAACTAAATTTTCCAAAAACCTAAAAAAAAAAGTTTCGACTTGAAGGAAAAAAGAAATTTGTGGAAGTCAGAAGAAGGCTTCACGAAACATATCATTTTAAGCAAATAGTTCTGTAGGAAATTAGTTTTATATGTTAATCCGTAAATTGTCCCCAAAAAATTGTAAATCGATGTTCAATTGTGATTATTTATAAAAAAAACTGTGTCGGTACGAAGAAAACAATGTGATAAAACAACTAATAAAACTTGAATGTGGCACCTGTCTGGTTACCCTAGATCGGCTATGTAGTCTAGACAATTTGTTTTTGTTTTTTTTTAAAAGAAAAAATAATTAATAAGGTGTTTTTATGTAATTTTATTTACATAGACCTGACTAGAAAGAGACAGAGCCCATTGTCATTGCCTGTTCAATGAGTTGTTCAATTTGATACACATACCATGTATTGCTGCAGCTTGGCAAACAATGAAACAGTTTGGGTGTAATGAAAATTTTTTTATTTAATTTTTCAAAAATGTGTTCCTGTTCTGATGAATCCCTTTTATTACAGTCCGCCAAAAGAAAAAATCCCTCAATTCCAAGAGAATTACTTGAAATGTGTTGAACATATACAATAAAAAATTGTTTTCCTGGCCGATGAAACTGCGAGTTAGGCTGAGACTGGCGAACTCTGTGCGACAGTCAGTTTATATAGGCAGCTGGGCGTCCAAAGTCTCCTTGAAATCTCAAGGCTAGGCCAAGACTAACGAAGTTTATATATGCAGCTGGGCGTCCAAAGTCTCCTTTAGTTCTCAAGGCTAGGCCAAGACTAATGAACTCTGTGCGTCAGTCCGTTTATATAGGCAGCTGGGTGTCCAAAGTCTCCTTGAATCCTCAAGGCTAAGCCAAGACTAATGAGCTCTGTGCGTCAGTCCGTTTATATAGGCAGCTGGGTGTCCAAAGTCTCCTTGAATTCTCAAGGCTAAGCCAAGACTAATGAGCTCTGTGCGTCAGTCAGTTTATATAGGCAGTTGGGCGTCCAAAGTCTCCTTGAATTCTCAAGGATAGGCCAACACTAACGAACTCTGTGCGACAGTCCGTTTATATAGGCAGATGGGCGTCCAAATTCTCCTTGAATTCTCAAAGCTAGGCCAGGACTAACGAAGTTTGTGCGTCAGTCACTTTATATAGGCAGCTGGGTGTCCAAAGTCTCCTTGAATTCTCAAGGCTAAGCCAAGACTAATGAGCTCTGTGCGTCAGTCAGTTTATATAGGCAGCTGGGCGCCCAAAGTCTCCTTGAATCCTCAAGGCTAGGCCAGGACTAACGAATTTTGTGCGTCAGTCACTTTATATAGGCAGCTGGGCGTCCGAAGTCTCCTTGAATTCGCAAGGCTAAGCCAAGACTAATGAACTCTGTGCAACAGTCCGTTTATATAGGCAGCTAGGCGTCCAAAGTCTCCTTGAATTCTCAAGGATACTCCAAGACTAACGAACTCTGTGTGTCAGTCCGTTTATATAGGCAGATGGGCGTCCAAAGTCTCCTTGATATTTGTGTAGCTGAGTTTGTCCTTGTTGATGCAAGGAAAACGTCTTTCGTCCCCAGAAATATATATTTTTTTCTTTCCCTAGAAAATATAGCAACTTATTCTTCGTTTACGTGACGAGTTCCACGCCCAAAAAGAAATGACACTGACAAATCGGTTATACCGTTCATGTTCTTTAACATGGGATCGGACCAGTATGTATGTTTTTTCCAACACTCTCCGGGAAAACAAAACAACGTGGCACAACAGCACATAAACAGTTTGTTAACGAAATGAACGTTTCCATTTTACACAGAAATTAATTTGGAAATCAATCAATATTTGATATATTATCACGTTCATCGAGGGATCGTCAAATAAGTTCACCAATGTTTGTTGTTCAAGTAAAAATCACTGGATATTTTAGTAAATAAAACAATTGACGACACACTTTATTTTTCATATATATTGTAACGACACGTTTCGATATCATTTTCGATCGTCTTCAGGCGTTTTCCAAATTAATATAATAAACTAGCACAACTAAACGATTAAGAAGTTATTAGATTCACACAATTTTGGAAAACGTTACCGAGACCCACAATTCACTTATTTGCTAACAAAGCTTCTAACGTCGTTACAATATATCAATAAAAAAATATTTAGTGTCTGTATAAGGTCATCAATTGTTTTATTAATTCAAAACAGAACCTAAAATTAAATTTTTTTAGTTACTTTAATAGTCTATTAAAATTTATATTTGCGGAGGACAAAAAAAGTAGCACTATAAAATTATTAAATATAGCCAAATACAGTCAGAATCACTGAAGTACTTAAAAAGTTACATTATAAAAGTTTATAAAATGCAATTTACAATTAAAACCAAATTAAATCACAAAGTTTCTTTCCTACATTTGGTACCACTGCTGGGTCATAAATATGTTGGTATTGAATAATAAATTTTAATACATCATCGTGTTTCGTTACAATATATGTCGTCACATGAATATTTTTAACTGCAATTTATTTGTTAGCTTTTTAACTATGTACGAAATTGAGTCAATAATTTTATTATTACTTTTACTGATCGTTTTCAATTAATTTTTAATTTTTTTAGTGGATCAAATTATTTTTTTCTTCAAAATATAGTCTGCACGTTACTGTTCAGTATACTGTAGCAGTTTAGATACTAAAATCCTCTCTCTCTCTCTCTCTCTCTCTCTAACTGTCTTGTATTGAGAAACTTCTGTTATTTAAGAGGAAATAATTAATTATTGGCGCCCAACGTGGGGTTTATTTTCCTTTGATTTTATGGTGATTACTACAATATATATATAGAGAGAGAGAGAGAAAGAGAGAGAGAAAGAGAGAGAGAGAGAAAGAGAGAGATAGCGGGGGAATTTGGATAATTCTAGAATTCCAGTCTTAATGCCAGTGACTATAGTCTGCGTCAAGAAAATGTAATACCAAGTCCACGCGGGACTCGACGTTGCCGAAACTTTGGGGCCAATAAATTACACTGACGACTACTGATAACTGTTAACGCTTAGTAAGGGGGGGGGGGATAGTAAGACGGGTACGTAACCTAGCAACACCTCTGGACCAAGGGGCGTGTGTGAGGTTAGCCAACTTAAATCTTGATATTACATTTTCGTGGAGCCGACTATAATAAAAATGGTTATATACGATGACCTCTCGGAATATCAACTCACTCACTGGTCATGTCCTTCTTTAATTTCCAAAAAAACTTGAGGCCAACGTTGTTGGAAAAATAGTAAATAAAAATATAATATTACTACTATTTCATAATTTTTCCCCCAATTAACGCTTAACAGTGAAGTTACCTGATTTTACAATTTTTCTTAACGATTTCCCCCCCCACCCCCGATTTTCTCCACTTAAATAGAGTTAATAAACATGTCCTCGAATATAATAAAGATTTTTATAACAAGTTGACGTGTGCATAAAAAAAACATAATAATTGGCCACTTAAGACTTCATACGTCTTAAACGATACAACTATAAATTCGCTTGTCAAAACTTGAAATTATAACGGCGTAATAAGTTATCGAGGTGTGACAATTTAACTTTGTTGACAGTCGTCGACTACTAGTAGTTTCCTTAATGTGAAAAGTTTTTTTTTGCTGTCGTTGCAGTTGCGCATAAAATACGCAGAGACGTCAATAAAGTCGAAGAACAGATTCTGCAAAGTTTTATGTCGCCTGACGGAGAGAGAGGAATCTTAAATGTCTTAAGTGAAGTTTCATGACTCAACAACGATTATATATATATATACACACAATATTAGGAGAATCCATTAAGGAATTGGAACTAACTTGGATAGTGAGGAAGGATAGAAATAAATAGGAGAAATAGGAGGATTACGCTTTATGTGAATTCATATGCTCGGGCGAAGAATTACGCACATAGAAAAGCATATGTTCAAAGCAGAACGAAGGATGGAAGAGGAAGAAAACACTGAAAATATTTGACTCAGGCGGGACTTGAACCCGCTCAGTACACAGACGCCTTTACCATCTCGGCCACCGGGTCAAGTTCCTGACCAGGCAAATATAGACAGTCTTATTGTGGACAAATAGTTGTTTTAGTTGAGGAAAGGATAGAGTAGAGGGGATGAAGTGCTAGGAGCTTCCATTAAAGAATTGGAACTAATTTGGTGACAAAGACACATTCAAACTTGGATAGCGTGGAAGGATAGAAATAAATAGGAGAAATAGAATGATTACGCTTTATGTTAATTCATATATATATATATATATATATATATATATATATATATATATATATATATATGAAAAGGGGATGTGGAAGGGTAGAGGAAGGTAGCCAAGGGTTAACTAGGGGTCCCCGGGCTATATTTTAAGGATCCTACCCGGCATTCGCCCAAAAGTAATGCAGGAAAACCCCTACAAAAACCTGCATCAGGTAGGTCGGGCATTGGGTACTTGTCCCACGCCCTTCCGATAGCGGGTGAATAGTTTTCTGTGGGGACGCAGCATTCCCTTATCCCTACCTCGACAAGTTATAGGAGATTCAATTATATTTCAATTAAATTAATTATGGACAAATTAACTACATACCTGTTAAAAAATTAATATTTATTTTTAATATAATCAAGAAACTATTCGAGAAGTTAATAACCAATTGGAAACACCTCCTCGGTAGGAAATTATCAGAAGATGATACAAAAAGGTGTGGAAACGTCGTCATAATTAAAAATTTAAAATAAAAAGTATCTGAACCTGGTCATCAATTTTTTCATTTATAACTCAATTAAATTAATTATGGGAAAATACGTGCCTGTTAAAGATTATTTATTTTTTGTTAATATAATCAAGAAAATATTCCTACAATTACAATTAACAGAAAAGTTAATAAGCAGTTGTAATCACCTCGTCTGTAGAAAAATGCCTGAAGATGATACAAAAAGGTGTCGAAACGTTGTCATGATTAAATTTAAAATAAAAAGTTTCTGTATAAGATCATGATTTTTCTTGTTGATTAATTCAAAACAGACGTTAAATTAAATTTTGTAATGGGTAAGTTATACATATAAAAAAGATATTAGTATACATATATTGTGATGGCTCAGCAGACAGGTTTGAAACTTTTGGTCAAGGATGTTGGTGGGTCATCATATAAACAGAAGTATCTTCTAGATATAAAGTTAAACGGTTAAAAAAAATTACAGTTGGCCTTAGTTTAACCAGTTTGAACCAATTTCCCGATGTCGGTCCACGGACGGGCAGATTCATCGCTTCCTCTAGATCATGGTCAAGGAACTCCAGTACCTCCGGTCAGATCTGAACTAAATTGAATAAAACTGCTCAAAGGACTTGCATAATACTCCGCGGGTCCTCGGGTGTCACCCCCGCAGTGTCACAATACCCCACTGACTCGTGGAACTTTTTGAGGGATTTTTCTAGGGAATTTCTCGGAGTCCACACGCTCTTATTGTCCTTCATGCATCGGGGGGAACATTTTTTCTGAGAATCACCACATCGTGTGTGCCGGCGCTCCCCCCGTATTCTCTGCCTCTATCTTTTAGATTGGTTGCATAATAAAAGAGGGCACTCCAATGTTCGGTAATTCCGAAGGACTGTAACATGAGCATTTCCAATTAACTTGATTCACAAAGACTGTTCAGAGATTACGAAACAAGGCGGGTGGGGGGCGGGGGGAAATCACATACAGTAGTCTCATATAGTGTTAAGAATTATAATAGGTAGAATTTTTCAACCTCGTTGTAATGGATTATGAAAATTGGGTCCGAAACGATGGATTCAAAGATACTTATCGACCGTTATGGATAAAATAATTTTTCCTGACAAGACAGGTTAACGAAAATAAAATAAAAATTGACAATTAATCACACAATTACAAAATATTAAAATTATTAAGTCAACTTCTGAAGGTTGGATAAATTGTTAAACGAAGGAACTGCGACGTTGCAACCTTTATGTTTCATTCCAGTCCATAAATCAACACGATGCGTCACGATAGTGCGTTTACTTGAACTCCTGTGGTTATGCAAAGTGTGTTTCGCGACAATGAAGGGATTTCTGAAGAAGATTATGTTTACTACTTTCTTTTTGGAGGAATTTAAGAACGTTGTCATGTTTAATAATTCACAATATTTATTGTTCATTGGCTCCTGAGATAATATTTCACTGGAAACGATTTCCGCTTCTTCTCATAATATCTGATTTAAATAAGAAGAAAAGTAAGCTCGGTTCTTAAGCAACAGATTTTTGTTTTTCTGAAATATTATTATCCTTGGAGACTCTCTAGAGGGAGGAAGTTTGTTAAAAACGAAATATATCATATTTAAACTAATCCAGTCTTTTATAATATCGCTGAGTTTCTCCGTAGTGTGTGAAGAGATACTTTGTAATATATTTTCCTCTTCCCCCCCCCCCCCTCCGCCGCCGCGCTGACAATATTTTCCAAACAACACCGCGACTGAGCTGTTCGTTTCGACCTCTTTGAAGCTCCGCTCCGTGGACAATGGACTCGCTGGAGCCCACACGCATTGTTCATCACGGCTTGGTCGTGTATCAAGCTCTCGGTTTCAACGAGGAGACTCATTGGAACAAATTCACCACAGAAAAGTGATGAAAGACCGCAGTTTTAGTTCTCGTAGGTTTTTTCTTCTTTTTTTGGATGGGGGGGGGAGGGGTGGAGGATGAGGAACGGGGGTAGAGATGCTTTTATTTCACTAGACAGGCTGAGTGTGTGTGACAAAATCGTTCTGAACCCGCCTCAAATATAAAAGATCGTGGAAATAATAACACAGATATTTCCTACAGTCACAGACTTGCCAGATTTCACCCCCCATTAAAATCAAAGACCCGCAAATAACTTAAACAAGGAACTAATACACGAATATGATGACAGTTAATAAACACGTTGTAGCAGAATACAAGAGAAAGGTTTTATTTAAAAATATTCTAAGTATAAAGTTGAGAAATAAAATTGACTGCAATTAGTAAAACGAAAAACTGAAATTAATTACGCTAGAGGTATTTAAAAAATTTAATTATTTAATAAAGTGGCCTATCTTTAAGGGATTATGACGAAACAGTTTATGGACATAAAAAGAACGCAACAGCGGTAAATTCCTATTACATAAACAAGAAAAAAATATGACTATTAATAATAATAATAAAAATAAATAAATAGACGGCTTTGAGGCAGGAAAATAAAATGTTTATCAACAAAAAATAATTTTTCATAATATATAAAGAAGATAAAATATATGACAATGAATAATAATATAAATAAATAAATAGACGTCTTGGACGCAGAAAAGGAAAATGTTTATTAACAAAAAATAATTTTTCATAATATATAAAGAAGATAAAATATATGACAATGAATAATAATATAAATAAATAAATAGACGTCTTAGACGCAGAAAAGTAAAATGTTAATTAACAAAAAATAATTTTTCCTAATAGACAAAAAAGAAAATTATATATGACAAATAATAATAATATAAATAAATAAATAGACGTCTTGGAGGCAGAAAAGTAAAATTTTTATTAACAAAAAAAGTTTTTCCTATTAGATAAAGAAGATAAAAGACTATTAATAATGATATAAATAAATAAACAGACGGCTTGGACTCAGAAAATTAAATGTTTATTAACAAAAAATAATTTTTCCTATTAGGTAAAGAAGAAAAAAGGCCATTTATAATATTATAAATAAATAAACAGACGTCTTGGACGCAGAAAAGTAAAATGTTTATCAACAAAAAATAATTTTTCCTAATAGATAAAGAAGAAAATTATATATGACTATTAATAATAATAAAATTAAATAAATAGACGGCTTTGAGGCAGAAAAGTAAAATGTTTATTAACAAAAAATAATTTTTCCTAATAGATAAAGAAGAAAATTATATATGACAAATAATAATAATATAAATAAATAAACAGACGTCTTAGACGCAGCAAAGTAAAATGTTTATTAACAAAAATACTTTTTCCTATTAGGTAAAGAAGAAAATTATATATGACTATTAATAATAATATAAATAAATAAACAGACGTCTTGGACGCAGAAAAGTAAAATGTTTATTAACAAAAAATAATTTTTCCTATTAGGTAAAGAAGAAAAAAGGCCATTAATAATAATATAAATAAATAAACAGACGTCTTGGACGCAGAAAAGTAAAATGTTTATTAACAAAAAATAATTTTTCCTATTAGGTAAAGAAGAAAAAAGGCCATTTATAATAATATAAATAAATAAACAGACGTCTTGGACGCAGAAAAGTAAAATGTTTATTAACAAAAAATAATTTTTCCTATTAGGTAAAGAAGAAAAAAGGCCATTAATAATAATATAAATAAATAAACAGACGTCTTGGACGCCGAAAAGGAAAATGTTTATTAACAAAAAATAATTTTTAATATTAGATAAAGAAGAAAGAATATATGACAATTAATAATAATATAAATAAATAAACAGACGTCTTGGACGCAGAAAAGGAAAATGATTATTAACAAAAAATAATTTTTAATATTAGATAAAGAAGAAAAAGACTATTAATAGTAATATAAATAAATAAATAGACGTCTTGGACGCAGAAAAGGAAAATGTTAATTAACAAAAAATAATTTTTCATATTAGATAAAGAAGAAACATAATATATGATTGTTAATAAAATTATAAATAAATAAATAGACGTCTTTGAGGCAGAAAAGTAAAATGTTTATTTCCAAAAAGAAAGTTTTAGACGTTTCGTCCCCTTTTTAGGACACGCTTTAGTTTGGACAGTTTATAATAATTTTGTACACAATTCATACAGAAAATTTACTGTCTTGCCCGTTACGACTTGAAAAAAAAAACATTTTTTCCTTATAAACCTTATAATTTAATGACCCAAGGCCTTCTACTTATTTATTCTGTTATTACCAAATGACTTTTTTTTCCTTTTTAAATTTTTAAATCGTAATGATACGAAAATAAAAACCGTTCCTTTTCAAAGCTCAATATTTTCATTATCAATATTTCCCCTACGGGGGTTACAGTAACTAATTACAAGTCCCTGAAAAGTCACATTCTTCAAGGTGCCTAGGTTCCTCCTGTTCATATCTGATGTGAGTGCTAAAATCTAGAGGCCTGATATATATATTCATATATATATATATATATATATATATATATATATATATAAAGTAAAGATACAAATCAATCCCTGCGGAAAATGAAAGTTAACTTTCGTGACATATTAGTGACTCCAATATGGCGGCTATTTGTTTACGTTGTGAATCTAGCTCAGAATTGCCGGAATGCACTATCGGTCGAAAATGTGAATGGAACTAGGGAAATTTACATTCAGGTTAAACCACATCAGCACACAGAAGGAAACCTGCGAGAGAATCCTCTCGCAGGTGATCCTTCCCAGGGAGCTCTGCGGGGGCTACCTTTGGGGATACCTTCACATCTCGCTGGTTTTTTTTAACTAAGGTTCTCATATGCCGAGGAACCTATGAGAGGTGTATGTTCCGGGGTCGCAGACCTTGGGCATACGGTAAGAGTTGTCAGCTATTCTCATTAGAATATTCGGCCAGCTGCCTCCTAAACTGGCCAATGTATGGCGAGGGCTAAGTTGCGAAACCCACAGCAAACCCCTCTCCCACCATCAGAAGGGCGTGGGACAAGTACCAAATGCCCGACCAACCTGATGCAAGTTTTTATAGGGTTTGTCCTGCATTAATTTTAGGCGAATGCCGGGTAGGATCCTTAAACTATAGCCCGGGGTCCCCTAGTTAACCCTTGGCTACCTTCCTCTACCTCCTTTCAAATCCCTTCCCTATGCTATAAGAGGGGAGTTGCCACTATGTGGATTACCCCATACATAGCCTGTCTACACCCAAAAAAAAATCACTTCGTGACTAAAGATTAACATAGATTTAAATAGTTTTTTACGGTTTATTTAAATAAGAACACGTGGCAACGTCAGGCACCAAGGCTAGCATAATAATAAGACAAATAGACAAAATCAGAACCATGAGTGTGATATTAATATTATTACTTCTTTTGTCTGAATTTTCCTGTCTTTATTGTTATTTAAATTTAATTTAGATAAGGAAAAACGTAATATTCCATAAGTTTGTAATAAATTACGACTCACGCTGAACACAACAGCAGGCCGTGTCGTGTATTAGCAACGTACGGAAAATGAACGTGCTGGGGGGTTGATTTGTGGAGGGCTGCAGGACAAAACCAACACACACATGAGCGACGATGCATGTGCAACGCTATTCCTAAACGCGACCTCTAATTGAGAAAAGGTCGCCGCCGCGATGAATGACTGCCGTTGCAATTAGCCGTGAAAAGGAAATACCCGCCCCCCCTCCCCCACCCCCCCACCCAAAAAAAAAAACAACCAGTGCGTGGATTCGTTACTTTGGCGGCTGCTGCGGCGGGTTTTTGTTCATCTCTCCCGCCCCCCCCCCCACACCCCTTCACCCAACAAACCCACAGCAAAACAAGAGTTTTGGGGGGGGTGATTAATGGAAATATTCCACTGACCGGGGCACATATTTGCTGGGAACAAATAGCTACGTATATTTTGTTACAATTTCTAAAGGAAGAAACAAAAAAATGTTACAATAATTAAATCGTAAAATTGGTATATTAAAAAATAACAGAGGAATTAATTACAACATTGCAAAAATAATACAATTGACGTTCAAACGTTCTGAATGACGTAGACCAACTACAATTAATTATTTTTACTGGAACAATATATTCGAAAAAAAAAATTATAAATAAATAAATATATATAATAACCAACTAACAGTTACTGAATTTTCCTTACAGTTAAATCTATACTTTTCAAATACTTTATATTTTTTTAAAAACTGAAAATTAATTTTATGAGTATCAGAGAACTCTTAGAATATATATATGGTATGCAGAATATTTATTTTTTTAAGCGTTTTATCGTGAAATAATTTTAGACTGTGATTATTATTATTATTAATAATAACACGATGGCTACCAAGATTTTACACGGAGTAATTTGGAATAAAAATTTAACAAAGGACCAAAAAATCAAAATTTATAAGAGCATAATTAATAAATACAGAACATTCTATGTTATGAGAAGTGAAACTTGGCCCCTGACAAAAAGAACAAAATTAGAACCGTAGAATTCGATTATCTGAGGAGAAGTCTTCGAAAAAAAATAACAACAAGACAGGATAAAATTAAAAATGAGCTCCAATGGAAAGAATTTATGTAACCACGTTAAAAATGATTGAAAATCAAACCCCCCTAAATGATTATGGTCACGTACAAATAATTGTCACCTCCTGGAAAAAGTAAACGAGGCAGACCCAGATTAAAGTGGGAAAACCCCATGTGAAAACCATAAAGGAGGATAGGAATTTGGAATAGGGAGATTGGAACGACAGACAGAAATGGAAATTGAAGACGGCAAACCTGTAAAAGGGGGGAAACGCCGAACAAGAAGAAGTTATTAATAACATGTGTCCGAAACCCACTTCTACAAATAATTTTTTAACAATATTTTGAGCTCGCAAACCCCTGAAAGAAAGTTGTTTTTTTAGGGCAACAGGCTACATGAGGGTGATCCACGTTGGGCAATTCTGCTTTAATAGCATAGGAAGGGATTTGAAAGGGGGGATGCGGAAGGGTAGAGGAAGGTAGCCAAGGGTTAACTAGGGCCCCCGGGCTATGGTTTAAGGATCCTACCCGGTATTCTCCTAAAGAAATGCAGGGTAAAACCTAGAGAAACCTGCATCAGGTATGTGGATTATCCTATACATAGCCTGGCTACACCCAAAAAAAAACACATCGTGACTAAAGATTAATATAGAATTAAATAGTTTGGTTGGGTACTTGTCCCACGGCCTTCCGATAGCGGGAGAGGAGTTTGCTGTGGGGACGCAGCATTCCCTTCTCCGTTCCTCGACCAGTTTAGGAGGCAGCTGGCCGACTATTCCAATGGGAATAGCAGACAACTCTTACCGTATGCCCCAAGGTCTGTGACCCCGGAACATACACCTCTCAGAAAGTGTTAACGTGTTCCCTTACATAGCAGCTAGTTTAACAATTTGTAATGAGAGAACTTATTATTCTAATTATTTGTAGCTTCTGGGGCTGGGATAAATTAAAAATATACAGATATATTCAATTGTTGGAGATCATTTTGGGGGAATGTAGAGTGGTGTATCACATATTCCTGAATAAAAATACTTTATTTATGAGTGTGGACATTTCTGACATGTTCTGAATTATTTGGTTAAATGCTGGCTATTGTGTAGTGGTTAGGAACTTTATCTGTGTGTGTGTGTGTGTGTGTGCGTGTATGTCCTATAGGCAAGCGAGCACTTAGCGGAGCCTAATGTGACAACATTGTCCTCTTGATTGCCGGAATGACGAGATTCCCCTGGTACTCAGTGATGAGTCCCCTGTCCGTTGGGCAGGGGAAAATTTCCACCACCAACCCCTTCAATCACAGACGAAACTTCACCACACTCCTGCGAGAATATTAAAGTAATGAATTGCGTAATCCTTGACAAGTTTCTACAGAGGATTATTATTTTCCCCCCCCCCATGGACAGTCAGCCGGCACTAATCCGAAGCTGTTGTGTATAAATGATGATACACTATTTTGAATATATTGTGTTATTTCATGATTTAAATTTCCTCCTATCATTTTCATTAACATCGTGTATCAACTCAGTCACATTCACCAAATATTTCACAGGTAAATGTGCAATGGCTTCTTAAGTGAACTCAAAAATGATCAGCACGTAGAATAAATAATTTATATTTATATATATATATTGATTTTTTACTATATATATATATATATATATATATATATATATATATATATCGACATATGTATATATATATATTGATTTTTTACTATATACATATATATATATATATATATATATATATCGACATATGTATATATATCGATTTTTTACTACATATATATCAATATATATATATATATATATATATATATATATATATATATATTTAATATATAATATATATACATTTATTAATCTATTGTTATATATATATACAGTAAAAAAATCAATATATATAAATATTCATATATGTACATATAGTTATATATATACATACATATACATTTGTATATATACATATATCGATATACATATACATATAAATATAGTAATATATATATATACATTTATATATCTATTGATATATATATATATATATATATAGTAAAAAAATCAATATATATATATATACACATATACATTTATATATAGTAAAAAATCTGTATATATATACATTATTATATATATATAAATTATAAAAAAGTCGATGTATATATATATATTAATATTTATATATATGAATAGAATAAATGAATATATATATATATAATTATTTATTCTATGTGCTGATTATTTTTTAGGTATTGTATAGTAAAATATACATATATATATATATATATATATATATATATATATATATTGTAATAACACAGTACTTAACATGCCTCACGTTGGAGTGATAATTTATGTGGTAAACAAAATGAACAACCTCTAATGAAGATAGTGTAAAAATTACAATAAAACAATTAAATTGAATGCCAGTACGTTGTGGTAGAAAACAAAATAAATAAGCTACCACTTAGGTGCCAATTAACGTAGTGATTTATTAAAGAAAAAATTAAGGAATTTAAATTGAATAATTATATAAAAATGACAATTTAATTTACTAATCATTCAACTAATTATTTTCACGAATAATTAGTCCCTTGCGAGAAATTTAATTTAGTGCGTTACTTTATCCTCTTTATGCTCCAAATAACATGTTTAAATTCCGAAAAAAATAAATTGGGGGGGGATGTATTAATTTATATATTTTTTCTAGTAAAAGTTTTCCTCTAGTATCATCCAAAAATAAATTCAGATTTCCTGCCTTTACGAAGTTTAATGTTCACCATTTTAGGGTGTGTTTGGTTTCAGATTTTTGTGGAATAGTTCCACTTTAATTACACTAACGACAATTACGGACTTGTGAGACATTATTTTATACCTGAGTGATTCTTCTTATCACTATCAATTCCAAAGCATAGTGAAGTGAGTTTTTAAACGTATTAGTTTTTGAATATAATAATCAAGCAGCAGTATTTTTAAATTCTTAAAGATAATGTGGATTGTATTAATCAAACGGTAACTTTAATAAATAAATTCGTTCATCGAGCTTCGGCTTCTCTGTTTAAACACAGGGTAACAACGTATTTCAGTCGGGCATTTAGCGTTTATCTATAGAAAAAAGCGGATATTTGTGTTTCTGCGACTGGAATAAAACTTGAATGCGTTGCTCATGGAAACGTTTCAGATAGACTTACTGTACCATCGTTATCTCGTGATTCACTGTATATTGGAAAAGGGCAATCTAGAGAACTATAAAATACACCGTAGTGGTCGGACAAGTCGTAGAAAAAACTAAAGAAATTAACTATTATTATAAGGCAAACATTGGGAATAAGATGAACGTTGGGGGGGAGGGGCATATTAAAGAAAAATATTTAAGTTGTTTGTGATTATTATAATCCGGTTATTTAAATTATTATATATTAAATTTTGAAATAATGTGGATCCACCTAAAAAACTAGAACAATAATATGTTATTTTTAATACATATACATCATTTAATAAATATATATATAATGGTTCAAGTCAGGCTACTATAATTATGATATTCTAAGAATATTGTGCTGTCTTTGTTCATGTCTCGTTATAAATAAATAAGCAAAAAAATAAGTAAATAAATAAAAAAGTAAAAAAATAATTAAATAAATAAAACAGTAAATAAAAAGTAACAAAATAAATAAATAGTAAATAAATAAGTAAATAAATAAATAAGTAAATAAATAAATAAGTAAGTAAATAATTAAATAAATAAAAAATTAAATAAAAAGTAAATAAATAACTAAGTAAATAGTAAATAAATAAGTAAATAAATAAATAAGTAAATAAATAAATAAGTAATTAAATAAATAAGTAATTAAATAAATAAGTAAATAATAAATAAATAAGTAAATATATAAATAAGTAAATATATAAATAAGTAAATAAATAAATAAATAAAAAAGTAAATTAATAAATATAAGTATATAGTAAAATAAATAAATAAGTAATTAAGTAAATCTACAAGTAAATAAATAAATAAGTAAATAAATAAGTAAATAAATAAATAAGTAAATTAATAAATATAAGTATATAATAAAAGAAATAAATAAGTAATTAAGTAAATCTACAAGTAAATAAATAAATAAGTAAGTAAGTAAATAAATTAATAAGTAAGAAAATAAATAAATAAGTAAATAAATAAAAAATTAAATAAATAATAAATTAAACCAAAAAGTAAATAAGTAAATAATAAATAAATAAGTAAATATATAAATAAGTAAATAAATAAGTAAATAAATAAATAAATAAAAAGTAAATGAATAAATATAAGTATATAATAAAATAAATAAATAATTAATTAATAAAAAAGTAAATAAGTAAATATATAAGTAAATAAATAAATAAGTAAATAAATAAACAAGTTAATTAATTAATTAATAAGTTATATAAATAAATAAAAAGTAAATATATATATAGATATATAGATATATATATTATTCTTTGATCAAACCCGCAGAGAAACTCAGCACTATAGCAACATAAATAAAATATATTGATAATAACAAAAATAATAATTACTTAACTATACTAAGGGTATAATATAATATTTACAGTTGTAATAAAAATAATCAATTATCTACTAGTAAATAATTAATGATTCAAGAATATAGAATTTAAACATCACAAAACCTGACACACACGCACAAACTAGGAAGAAACAAAAACCGAGGGAGGAGTGACGTCACGGAACAGAGGGAAGAGGAATCTGCAAAATCCAGGCCTTAATGCATTAAACAAACAAAGGAGCAGAAAAGACCAACAAGCAAGCTATGAAATAAGTAGTTGTTATTTGTAACACATTGAACACTATTGCAGTTTATTTAAAAATAATAATTATTTTGCGTGCTAAGTTGACAGTAATCATTTATGCATTAACTGAATATTTATAATGTGCAGACAAAAGGATTTTTAAAAATATCCCAATGATCTCTACAAAGTAATTCGCAACGTTTGTCAACACGCCAGAGTGTCCCAATAATATTCTGTCCCCTTGAAATAAAAGCAGCTCCAGTTTTCAGAATGCTAAGGGTAAGTTTTATACCCACGAGAGTCTGCAAAGAAAATTCTCATTGTTGATATAAGGTAAATACGGAAGGGAATTTTTTTTAAAAAAAAAAAAGCACGGGCAGTAACCGTGGCCAAGAGAATGGCTGCCCCTCGCTCACCTCGTCGATATGTAATATTAATGCTGACGGTGCAGAATGTGGGGGTCTATTTGCTGTTTGCTCTGCAAGCATTATGTAGAACCGCCATTGTGCGTCGTTGTTCTCTGTATCTATCCTCAATATTTGGCTAGCCGGTAGCTGAACGTTGCCACGCAGAGCCGCAACACCACCACAACGCGTCACGCTTTTATTATCTCAGACTTGACAGAGATTTCTCTACCAAAGATACTGGGAAACACAGCATCGTTGACTACACTCGTACCACCTTCAGGGTAATTGAACACCAAAGTTGACTAACAATTATTTCGCAGAACAATTTTTATTTTAAGGATTGACATGACAAAAACACACGTATAAACACTGTGTTTAAATCTACCACATCTGGAAATAAAATTAAAATGAAACTTTCCATGTAACAAATCTTTATTTGTTATTCTGGACCTCGTCAGAGGTTTTCTGAAATAACTTAACAAATATTTAATCTCAAGTAAATAAACATGTTTGGACAAATAAAACATGTTGGGCAACTCCGCTTTAATAGCATACGAAAGGATTTGAAAGGGGGGATACGAAAAGGCATCCTTTGTTTTTTAGGGCAACAGGCTACGTGAGGGTAATCCACTTTGGGCAACTCCCCTTTAATAGTATAGGAAGGGATTTGAAAGGGGGGATGCGGAAGGGTAGAGGAAGGTAGCCAAGGGTTAACTAGGGCCCCCGGGCTATATTTTAAGGATCCTACCCGGCATTCGCCTAAAGAAATGCAGGGAAAACCCTAGGAAAACCTGCATCAGGTAGGTCGCGCATTGGGTACTTGTTCGACGCCCTTCCGATAGCGGGAGAGGAGTTTTCTGTGTGGACGCAGCATTCCCTTCTCCGTGCCTCGACCAGTTTAGGAGGCAGCTGGCCGACTATTCCAATGGGAATAGCGGACAACTCTTACCGTATGCCCAAGGTCTGTGACCCCGGAACATACACCTCTCAGAACAGGCCGAGGTACCTCGGCTTGAGGGAACCTTAGTTCAAAAAACCAGAGAGAGGAAAAGGCATCCCCCATAGGTAGCCCTCCCTGCCTCTCCTACAAGGTTCTGCCTGCGAGAGAACATCCTCGCAGGTATTCGCGAAAATAACAGTATTTTAATGTCTGTTTTTTATGTTCTATTTCCAGGTAACACAGTGTGAGAACATTGGAAGTATTAACACATGCTGCGTTTAGTCGCCAAGTATGATCAGGTAAATTATGTATGCATATGTAATATCAGACCATCATTCATTACATTGTGTGAACCGGGTCACGTCGAATGACCCCCAACCTCCCCTCCCCAGATATTTAGTGCAGAGGTTTTGAATTACCTCGCAACGATTTCGTTATCCCTCTGAAGATCCTACTGGTGGTATTCCAATTAATAATTGTGAGGAATATCGTGGTGTAAAGTCAGGGGGGCTAAATCACGTTGATGAAAATCCGCAAGCCCACATATTATATTTCTGCTACCATAAACACCGTTGCACATGATTATGTGGGATCAAAACTGACCTATAGAATTAGTTTGTGACCTAGATTACAGCAGCGAGGCAATTATATTGGAATTAATGGAGGCGACGTAGAAACATTCACCTGATTACTATTTCGTTAGAGCTATGGAAATGTACAACCAGTTACAAGCCCCTCTCCACCCAACCCCACCCCCTCCCCTTTTAATGACGCTGTTAAGATGAGAAATGGAAATTTAATCACGGCCGCATCTGGAAGAACTATATTAAATTTTACGTAGACAATTAACTATTTGAAATATCAAAGAACGAAGGCTTTTTTAAAAGGGTTTATTTTAAAATAATCTGTATTGTTTTGAAATAATTAATTATGTACACTATTTTAAAATGTCACATTTTTTTACACAATAAATTGATATTTGTAACACAACAATAATATCGTTATTATTCTATCATTATTGTTATTTTTCGGAGGAATTATTAAGAATAATTATTCGTCTGTCTAAGTTACTGTACGATTTTACAAATTTTTACTTCGAACATAAGAAATTAATTTCAACTGGTTGAAAAAGTCAGTAATATTTCGAGTGCAAGATACGAATTTTACGAGTGTAATTACACATCAAACAATTGAAGTTAATTATTGACTTTTTATAGGCAGTTTATTACGTGTCGTGAATACGTTTCTACCTTATCGAAGATTGCACGTATATGTATCGAATAACATGAAAAGGGAAATCAATAGGAGATTATTCATTTTTATAATTATTTTATATATATTTATATTCCGACTATTGAAGAAACTAATAAATAAATAATATATATGTATATATATATATATATGTATTCTTAATATTGAGGTAATTTATACATAAATAAATAATATATAAATAAATAATATATATATATATATAAATATGTATTCCAAAAATTGAAGAAACTAATAAATAAATAATATATATATATATATATATACATATATATGAAAATATGTATTCTGACAATTTAAGAAAGTAATAAATAAATAAAATTATATATATATATGTGTGTGTGTGTGTGTGTGTGTGTATTGTGACTATTGACAAAACTCATAAATATATAAATAATATTGAAGATATATATATATATGAATATTGAGAAAACTCATAAATAAATAAATAATGTATATATATATATATATATAGAGAGAGAGAGAGAGAGAGAGAGAGAGAGGTAAATATGTATTCTGACTATTCAGGAAACTCATAATTAAATAAATAATATAAATGTATATATATATATATATATATATATATATATGAAAACATGTATTCTGACTATTGAGTAAAGTAATAAATAAATATAATTATATATATATATATATATATATATATATATATATTCTGAATATTGAGGAAACTCATAAATAAATAAATAATGTATATATATATATATATTATTTATTTATATATTATTTATTTATGTATAAATTCCCTCAATATTCAGAATACATATATATATACATATATATTATTTATTTATTAGTTTCTTATATATATATATATATGAAAATATCTATTCTAACTATTGAGGAAAGTAATAAATAAATATAATTATATATATATATATATATATATATATATATATATATTCTGAATATTGAGGGAACCAATAAATATATATTTATATAATGTATGTATTCTGACTATTGAGGTAACTATTAAATAATTAAATAATATTGAAGATTTATATTGCAACATGATTGTTGCGAGGTACGGTCGAGCGCCCTTGGCGGGGGTGACTGCAGTGGTTGTGTTTATGCAGGTGCCGGAAATGCGATGTTATTTTAGGCCGGCCAAGGGGAGAATCGTAATGGTCAGTTCCAGGCTGGACTCGACCGAGGATGGACGTGCTACCAAGCCTTGAAAGTGACCTACTTCTCATGTTCGATTAAATAAAATTATGAAAGACTAAAAAGTTGTTTTGGTGATTTTATCCCAAAAATTACCTGGCGCCAAAACATGAATAATAAACGAAAAAATCATAAGGAGGGTAGCGGAGCGGCTACAATATATATATATATATATATATATATATATATATATATATATATATATATATATATATTCAGACTATTGAGGAAACTCATAAATAAATAAATAATATATATATATTCTGAATATTGAGGAAACCAATAAATAAATAATTATATATATATATATAAATGTATACTGAGTATTGAGGTAACTATTAAATTAATAAATAAATATATGACCTCTCCATCAAAATGTTTTCAAATTTGAACCTGTTGCGGTCGAAAATTAAGCGATGAAACCTTGTTAATTTAATAAATTCTTTCTTTCAGACTTAAAATTGGTTGATGTTTATTGATTTTTTATGTTTAACTGGAGTAGTTTATTGATGTCAATAAATCTTTATATTTTCACAGCCCAACAGGAGACAGCAGATGTGACCTACAAGTGTCGTGGAATCCATTGAGCTTGTCTCTAACGGCAGTTGTTTACAATCAAACTTAAATTGTATTATGTTATAAGGTCAAAGGCCACCTCATGACGGTGGCGTAAGACGAGGGAGAATTAAGAGAGCTTGATGGGAGACTTGCAAGTTAATGACTGTCACGAGGCAGCTTTGCGGTGGCTTCGTGGTTCTTGTTTGCGGCGTTTATAGGGACGCTGCACGTCATGTCTGGAACGCGGCCAACTTACAAACGCCATTAATTTAATAGCGCAAATCGCCTAGTTAGAGACACGGGACTAGGAGGGAGGGTGGGGGAGGAGGCTCCACATAATACCCCAGAGGGATTCACACAGCTTGGCCTCTTGTGAACTACCCAGGAGGCTTCAACCGCCTCTTGACAACAACAACGTTGTGAGGGATTTAGGCTAGTTACTCATTTCCAGAAAATCTCCTTGCTGCACAAAGAGACAAAAAAAACGTATTTCCGTGAAGTATTAAAATTTTAAATAAAAACGTCTGTGTTAAACTGATACTATTATTTTATTAATAAATAAATATAATAAATCCAATCAGCAGTGGCAATTAATAACCTGGTAAAGTTTAACTAAGAAACCGGCATTCAAGATCTAGTCTAAATGGACAATTTGATTTTATTTATTTTTTATTCCATTAGTCCTCTTATGAGGAAATAGGACACATCAATACAATTAATATAATTGGATGCTACAATTATAAATAATTAGAAAATAACAGAAAAATACTAAAATTAGGGGAAAACAAATTTCCCCTGTCCAAATTAATATGAATAATAACAAAAATAAATAATTCTTTAACTGTACTAACGGTATAATTTAATATTTACAGTTGTAATAAAAATATTCGATTTGTATTAGTAAATAATTAATGAACCGAGAATGAACTATCAAAAAGTATAGAATTTACACATCACACAAGAATAAAAACAAATCTTAACACACGTACCCACACTAGAAGGAAACACAAACGAGGGACAAGTGACGTCATGAAACAGAGGGAAGAGGAATCTGCAATACTCCAGGCCCTCGTGCATGAAACAAACAAGCAAAAGAACAGAGAATAAGCACCTTATGAAATAAGTAGTTGTTATTAGAAACACACTGAACACTTTTGCAGTTTTGTTCAAAAAATTAATTATTAGGGGGAAGGATCAGGAAACTCCTCCACTGAGTAAAACACCGGCGGCCTTTCAGTAGAAAATTTTCATACTGAATCCGAAATCTTTTGCAGTTATTATTGTTATTTATCGCTGGAGGAAGACTATTATTATCCCTGGATGGTGAATTCTTCTCTGGTAGATGAGGAAAGATCTTAGACCTGAGCGATTTATAGTCTCATAATCGCGAGACTTGCCGCCATTCTTCTGAAGAAGGCTAAGAATATATATACATACCTGGCGATATGAATATATTTTTTTTGTATCAAATTAAAAAAAAAAATCTGCGAGTGCTATTCTCTCGCAGGCAATATCTGCGAGGATGTTTTCTCGCAAGGCAGAACCTTATAGGAGATTTTTTTAAGGGTGTAGACAGGCTATGTATAGGGTAATCCACATAGTGGCAACTCCCCTCTTATAGCATAGGAAAGGGATTTGAAAAGGGGGGATGCGGTAGGGTGTAGGAAGGTAGCCAAGGGTTACTAGGGCCCCCGGGCTATATTTTAAGGATCCTACTCGGCATTCGCCTAAAAGTAATGCAGGACAAACCCTAGCAGGTAACCTGAGAGGGATTCTCTCTCGCAGACAGAACCTTTTAGGAGAGATACGAAGAGGCTACCTTTGGGTATGCCTTTTCCTCTCCGTGTTTGAACTAAGGTTCTCACAAGCCGAGGCACGTCGGCCTGTTCTGAGAGGTGTATGTTCCGGGGTCGCAGACCTTGGGCATACGGTAAGAGTTGTCCGATATTCCCATTGGAATAGTCGGCCAGCTGCCTCCTAAACTAGTCGAGGCACGGAGTAGGGAATGCTGCTTACCCACAGCAAACTCCTCTCCCGCTATCGGAAGGGCGTGGAACAAGTACCCAATGCGCGACCTACATGATGCAGGTTTTTCTAGGGTTTGTCCTGCATCACTTTTACGCGAATTGCCGGGTAGGATCCTTAAAAGATAGCCCGGAAGATAGTTAATATTAAAATTGTGTTAAGGTGACTCTATTAGTACGTTATTTTATTCTGTACCTCATCAACACGAGCTAATGTTACGTCACATGTTAATTTATTGGTAAAGCTGCACGTCGCAATTTATTTTACCCGGTAATTGTCCGAGGGGTAAAATTGCGACGCTGTTGTAGACTTGTGCAGCAAAACTTAATTTTGAGTTGATTACACATATTCCACCTTATGCAATATTCAGTCGAGGACCGGGGAGAATTAATTTCGCCGTGGTAG
The DNA here is from genome assembly GCA_037074705.1 of Zhengitettix transpicula. NCBI lineage: Eukaryota > Metazoa > Arthropoda > Insecta > Orthoptera > Tetrigidae > Zhengitettix > Zhengitettix transpicula. The sequence continues at coordinate 8,603,569 of CM073594.1, read as the reverse complement.
CAGTGAGCGATTAATTCGCTGTCTGCGCCATGGGAGACGGCGCTTAGGCCCTTGATTTCCCAAGCCGCGGCATCCGTAAGGCATTCATTAGAAAATCTCTCACACTCGCGTCCGAGCTACTTTCATTAAAACGTATAAAATTAACGTTTCGTAAATTATACAAGCCGAGGCACCTCGGCCTGTTCTGAGAGGTGTATGTTCCGGGGTCACAGACCTTGGGAATACGGTAAGAGTTGTTCGCTGTTCCTATTGGAACAGTCGGCCAGCTGCCTCCTAAACTGGTCGAGGCACGGTGAAGGGAATGCTGCGTCCCCACAGCAAACTCCTCTCCCGCTACCGGTAGAGCGTGGGACAAGTACCAAATGCCCGGCCTACCTTATGCAGAATTTTCTAGGGTTTTCCCTGCATTTCTTTAGGCGAATACCGTGTAGGATCCTTAAACTATAGTCCAGGGGCCCTATTTAACCATTGGCTAACCCTTCCTCTACCCTTCCGAATCCCCTCTTTCAAATCCCTTCCTATGCTAATAAAGAGGAGTTGCCCAACGTGGATTACCCTCATGTAGCCTGTTGCCCTAAAAAAAAAGTTTCCTAAATTCATAAAAAAAAGCAATCGTAATTACCCTGCATTCTGATCCGGACCATAAGCAGACGTTCGGATGAAACTAGGACTCACTACACAGCCGTTGGTAAAATATAAAAGATGAACATATTTTCCAAACGACTGCTTCAATGCACAACTCTTACACCCACTGGGATACAGACGCTCTTCAAAACCCAGACTACAATTTTTTTTTTGGAATGCCTACGCGAGACTGGCTGAAGTTTAAGGTGACGTCAATCACACGAAAATTTTAATTACCAATCAAACATATCTTCAATTTTTATGTCGTCACCATCGTGTGAATACATTAAAAAGCGTAATCCGGGGAAATATTTGATAAGTGATTAAGATAATGTAATAACAATTAACAGGCTATTAATTTGTTTTTAATATAAGGTTTTTCTTTGTTAACAATCGAGACTGGAAACCGCGCTCTTTGAGAACTCAGTCTGCGGCAAGACGCGAAACGAAAAAAATCTTCATCGAGAACTGGGACATGGCAGTTCGGTCCACATAAAGAAATAAAAACAGTAAAAGTCTGCGGATCCAGAATTATGAATAGGGCTATCCAGGAAGTCCAACGGCGAAATATAATAGTTTACAAAAAACGCACGTAAACAGTTTGACGGAGAGACTCGTAAAATCGCAGTTTGGAAGCAGAAGTTTTGCTTCACAAACTGAACTAATTTTTGCATAGAGAGACTTTGAGGAGATCTACGTCTGAGGGCTGGCTGAGGGTGAGATGATCCAGGTTCCAGGATAGCAGAGATCCAGAGCAACTACCGTGTGTTCAAAATCTAATAAGTAGAATCAATGAGTAATGAATGACCTGTTGAGTGTGTGTTGACTTCAACCTGTATGAGTTCGAACTGTTACTTGTTGCACTGTCGTGAGTACACAACAAGTATTAATGACTGTAAACGATAATTAAAGGGTATAGTCAGATTTCGTTCGCGTTTTTCCTTTCATTCGGTTTCTTTTACTTCTTGTATTTAATATTGTATTCCGTTAACTTCAATAAGTTTGGATTGTTAATGTTTTAGTTCATTGTATTTGTTCTTCCTATCAAACCCAGTGGTGACCCTGAGGTAAAGAGAAATTCAACGTAATTGATTGTAAAATTATAAAGCTTTATTTTCATAGAACGTCACGAATTAATCAAATAAAAAATTGAAATATTTGTTTGTTAAATTGATGGAATTCGGCAGGGCTTAAAATGTGTAATTATCAACTAATTTTTTTAAAATACATAATATTTTTGTTAATTATTTATATTAATTAAGACCACCTTTTTAACCATTACATAAACGGCGTCATCAACGTGTTGCGGCTAACTATCATTCAAATTGTAATTAATTTTTGTTGTTTAAGAATTTAATTTAATTAAATCTTCCTTATTAATTATCACAGTATTAATTAAAAATTAGATAAATACATTTTAAAATGAGAATGATGGTAAATAGTGTAGTTGTATGTTTTTAAATGATAAATTAAGAGGATATTTTACAGAATTTATTAATTAATTATCTGAACTTGGACAATTAAAATAAAAAAATACAGTGTTCAGTTAGTCTGACAAAACAATCTGATCCCTTAATCTCAGTTAAACATGGTATACGGTAATTCCCCCCAGGCGCGTCAAGGATTGATACTTGGCAGTTACCTTCGTTGATGTCTGGCCGTTATCGTGTGGCACCCCTCAACCCCTCCGGGTCCTCTCGAAACTGCAAGTTGGGGCTTCACGTCCGTCGCTGGCGACGGGTTTGTCCTTCTGTGTCAATACTTTCTTTTTACAGCCTCCTCGCTGGATGTCAAAAATCGATCGTCTCGATGATCTTCGGATCGATCTTTCCTGAACCAAGAAATGTCATTGGTTCAGGCAGTCCCGTGTTCACTCAAATTTATGGGATTTTCTGAGAGACGTTTCCCACGGTGTGACACAGTCTCCAGGTAACTTCCGAGGGTCCACATCATACGTGTCCAATTCCAGACTGGAGGGATTATCACCCCGTCTCGGCGGCGCATGATCAATTTTCAACTTACCAAGCTCTCAACCCTTGCTAATATCTAATTATATTAAAATTAAACATATATATATATCAATAATAAAACTATCGCGCTACACCACCTTTTTAATCATTACTTAAATAGCGTCATCAACGTGTGGCTAACTTTCATTCAAATTTTAATTAATTTCTGTTGTTTAAGAACTTAATTTAATTAAATCTTCCATATTAATTATTACAATATTAATTAAAAATTAGACAAATACATTTTAAAATGACAATGATGGTAAATGTCATAAACGAATTAAATCGTAATGAATGATAAAGATAACCAATACAGACAACAACAAAAAAAGGTAATATAAATACCACACAACAACGTTTCTGGGGATCCTTGTCCCCTTTCTTCACGGTGCTAAGAAGAGCCTAGAGCGACACAACTGCACTGGTCAGTTGACAACACTCAAAAGCTTTTGAGTACCCTTTAAATTTTATTAATATCCCACTGTCACTCGTCCCGGAACACCTCGAGCCAAATTTTCAAAGAATATAAAATTTTCCCATGACCGTAGAATCCACCCCTCTGTGTTTCTCAACAGCGAAACATTTCTAAATGATTAACAAAAAAAATTAATGATACGAACTTAATTGACTTAGTAAGTTTCTGCATTGACAGTTCTATTTTTTGAACAGTCACTCCAAGAATTATTTCATAATGAGGGACATAATGTATGCTATCTTCAAACACGCATCACATACGTTGTACGTTGTATTTGAACACTTAACTTATTTATATTACGAAATACTTGAATTTCTCTTTTTTAATATCACGGAGCCGAACCCCCATGCCACCCTCTTAAGGCACATTCATATTTTGATTCACTCGTGACGTGACGAGCTTTGGTCGTGTGGCAATAAGCTGTCAGAGCTTCACGGCCTGATCGATAGGCTTCATACGTCAAGGCGGAGCGAACGAAATTCATGACACTTAAGCGCTGCACCTTCCTTCACAGTTATGAAACACGCCGTCAGGTGGAATGCATTTTAAAACTTTGTTTATAGTATATTCATTTGCATCTATTTTAGGATATTATAATACCACTGTGATCAAAAAGTAAGGTGAAAATGTCATTTAAAACTCCCGGGTATTAGGAAGGCAGGTAAATTTTTTCCCCTAGGTTGGTAGGACTGTCTATAATATTTGACAAGCGTCTGTTTGTTAAAAGGTTTAATTATCTCTGAGTTACACGTGTGTGTTTTTGTAAACAACCAAAAGTGAATTTTTCGATTTTTTGCAATGGGTGATTTTGTTGAGCAAAGAACTTGCATCAAAGTTTGTTTGCGTAACGAATATTCTTGTGCGAGGACACGTTGAAGGCCTTTGGTGATCAAACTATGGCACAAAAAAAAAACGTTTATAAGTGGTACAACGAGTTGAAAGACGAACCTCGCGCGCTCTGGACGACCATCAACGTCTACCGACGAGGGCCACGTCCCAAAAAATCAAAGATTTGGTGCTTGAAAATCGTCGATGGACAATTAGAGATCTCGCTGATGGTGTTGGAATATCATTTGGCTCATACCAAACCATTTTGATGAATGTTTTGTGTCTCAAACGCGTCAAGTCTCGATTGGTGGAGAAAAAGCGTCGCGTTGATGTGTGTGAAACTTTGCTGTCTGACTGTCAGGATCACTTGAAATGCATCATTACTGGAGACGAGACTTGGATTTACGCAGACGACCCTGAAACCACCGAGCAATCCAGCGAATATCAAGGTAATGTTGACAGTCGTGGTGTGGTGCACTGTGAATTCCTTCCACCGGGCCAAACTGTCAACCAAGAATATTATTTGAGCGTTATGCGTCGTTTGCGTGAAGCTATTCGTCTGAAACTCTTGGTTCCTTCATCACGATAATGCACCATGTCACACTGCATTGCCAAAACCTCGACTCATATCGTTCCGCAACCACTGTATGCGACTTCTGGCTATTCAGCAAACTCAAAAGGCCAATGCGGGGACGCCGTTTTGACACGACTGAGGAGATAAAAACCGAATCGAAGAAGGTCTTGAAGGCTATACCGGAAAAAGACTATTCCGACTGTTTCGAGGGCTAAAAAAGCGTTAGAAAAAGTGAGTTTTATCGGACGGGGATTACTTTGAAGGGGATTAAAGTGATTTGGAAGAATAAATAAAGAATTTATATTTTATAAATAAATTCACCTTACTTTTTGCTCACAGTGGTATACATAAAATATCCCTTATTATTACGTCAAGCCTTCGACTCTCCCATTGTCGTTGCGTTTTCGTCGCTTTCTGAGTGTTGTCAGCTGACCAGTGCAGTTAAGTTCCTCTAGGCTCTTCGTAGCACCAAACTAAAAGAGACATGGATCCCAGAAACGTTGTTGTGTGGTATTTATATTACCTTTGTTTTGTCTGTATTGGATATACATAAAAAATAACGCAAAACACACCCCGATATTGGAGTCAAATCCGTGGTTATGGCTGTCGCTGAGTTTGACAACCCCTGGCAACGCTGGACACCCAGCTTATAGGTTTTATTTAGTGTAATCAACTATTTCTTTTTTACAATTGTACACCAATAATTTTTAAAAAAATAATTATTATTTATTGTCAACTATTGTCGCTAGGACTGGTTATAGTTTCAATTCGTCAACGTCTTTATTTCGATTTAAATTAATAGCACCAACATGACGGCAGTTTATTAAAATTCGAATAAAGTGTTATTTTAAACTGTTAAATTTCTCGCTGATTTTGAAAGGAAGGGAACTGGCATTGTTGCAGATGAAACCAAAGATAAAAGAGTAGTTAGCGAGGATGTGGTCTGGTGAAATAAAGCAATAAACAAACGTTCGGTTCAACCTTTCTAGAAACTGTTGGAGATACGGAATTAAAAGACGAGCAGCGGAATACAACTTCATGAAGAGGAAAGTATACAACTGAATACATTTGCTTGACGCAGATATATATATATATATTTTTATTGAAAAAAAAATATGTACAAGAGTTACTGAAATATTATTTGTAACGTTCAAGTGCAATAATACTACAAAAAGAATAATTTTGTTCATTGAAAATATATACACAGAAAATTTTACAACCACCATAAGGAAAACTGCTTACTATATTTTCTATTCGAGTTTTATTACTTGCAAATATAATTAGTAAATAGTGTTTAAGGCTTCCTTACTTTATAATTAGATAATGTCTTGATAAAATACAAGAATTAGTTTTCGAATTGGTCGACGTCCAAATAAATGTGCAGGAATTTTATTTTTTAGGCTGAGCAGAATAAAACAGGAATGATGATGAACCGTACAAGGATTCAAACACTTGACGTAACCAACAAATGACCCGTAAATTAAGCGAGTGAAGGCTTTTTTTGAGGGGGGGGGTGGCAAAGCGAAATGCGACAGGCGTTGGACTTTGTTAGCCATATTTATTCACACAGAGACAACCACACACACGTTGGGCAAGCGTAATCAACGTAAAATTGGACACGCCACAAATGTTGCCAAGCACAGGATAATTTTAATTACAATTAGCAGCGCACGTGCAATCAAATCGCTTTAAAGCGAAGGTATTGCGCCCAGGAGAGGTTTATTAAACAGTTCGTGTTTCTAATTAGGGAGAATAAACTGCAACAATATTACACGAACGTCCACACGAGTTTATTTTTAAGATTCAACAGCACCAAGAATGAACAACAAATATAATATTATTACAAAATAAATATACAGTATTCACATATTTTTTAGAGAAAAAAAAAATACCCTAGTAAATTTGTAATCTCAGAACAAATACCCTTCAGTAATTGAAGACACCCCTGGAGTTCTGGAGCGTTGGAATTTATCATGACATTTTTCCATATCCCTGGAAGCATTCCTAATTTTGGCAATTCAAGGAACTGTATTTCAAAGGGACAGCGACCGCCCACATATCGCGAGGAATTTTCAATACTTCTTTTCAGCACAACAAACAATTTTTCGTGGGGGTGGGGAGAGGAGGAGGGGTGCTATTCGTCGAAAACGTCCCTGATTGAAAATGTGTGGAATTTCGTTGGTCGTCATCCCTTCACTCAAGCTCACTGACCTCACACGGATGCGGCCATCTTTGTAATGTTGTGATTTGTTTCTGAATGGTTACCAAGGGTGACATTTCACGGTAAAGACACATTTTGTGGTGGTGGCGCTGCTGCTCGGAGTTAATTTCATTCTCTAAGTGTAAGGGTTGGCGTCGTCGCTCAGCCTTTGAAAAATGAAAGTGACGTCGCCCGGAGAGAAAACGTCACGCAGCAGCATCATGTCAGCAGCGACTGTGGAGGAGCGGCCCCCCAAGGCTCTATACTTCTCCACATGTAAGAGTTTCCTCACAGTCTGTTACGAAATATTAATGTCAGACCTTTGGAAAGTCTGATGTATTAGTTTTCAAATTTATAAAAACAGCAGGGAAAATAATTAACAGCATTGGTAATGAGTTGAAGGAGAAAAAATTTTGTGTTGTTCTTCTATTTAATTACTACAATAATAATTAGAATTGTGTAGCTATTTATAGTATAAAATCAGCCTCTACTGACAATAATCTGGTTTTCATGAACAAAAGAGAGGTATTCTTTTTTTAAAAATAAAAAATAGGCGTTTAATTGAAAATACCAATTAGCTTAATGGTTAGCTGGATAAAGTATTGCAACACGTAATCAGATACAATTAATAAATCTATTTCCAATTTTGTATTATTTACATGCTGTACAACGTTCTAAATTTTTATCTGTTTCCCCCCCCCCCACGCATAGATTTTTCTTTGACAGAAGACGACTTTTCCGATGACTTTTCCTCTTCAGAATGTTCCAAGAATTCTATTAATTTTTATTTGAGGAAGCAACGAAGAAACTTGATTTTGACTGAGGGAGTCGTGTATGAATTTTTAACGGATTGAATTGTGCGGATTAATAATCTTTTCTGCTTTCTGTATTTTGTGCAAGGCCAGTCTGGATGGACTCCGGACAGTTTGAGCTTTGAGTGGTCATTGATGACGCGCCACCGTCGTGATCCAATCTGGAAAAGGAGTTGTGACGTATCCGTGACGTAAGGGTGATGAAACCTACCGTGACAATTATTTGTTTCCATATACAGTGATCATATTAATTTTTTCATTTCACCGAAAGGCCCAAAAATACGACCAGGCTTAAAAAAATCAGTTAATGACCTTTTTTTAGACCTTATATTTTTATTTATAGATTTACGACGTTTCTGTACGTGTTCGTATCTTCTTCAGGTATTATCCAAAATGTTTTAACATACTAGTACTACAATTTCGTTGGTGTAAAGTGAACTCTGTGTCTGGGATCCGTTTTCAAAACCTTGGGCAATTTATCGACATTTTTTTTATAATAACTTGGATAACACCTGAAGAAGATTCGAAACGTCGTAACGCTGTAAATAAAAAAGAAAGTGTCTGTAAAAGGTCATTAATTCAAAACAGACGTAAAATAAAAACTTTCAAAAAACATAAAAATGTTTTAATTCTTTGTCACTTGACATATTTATTTTATTTATTTTCAAGCACTTATATTTTAATGATATACGACAATATAAGATCCAAAAATCGATAAAGTTAGTACCTAAATTCCCATAATATGTAAAAGAAAACAAATTAGCAAATTACTTTGTTTGTATGAAATAAATAATGCAGTTTTCCAACCAATACCAGACAAGATATTTATTGACGACGTTTCGGTACGTGTTTGTACCTTCCTCAGGTGTTTCCTGCGGAGAAATTGTTACAAAGTAAGTTTTCTGTTATCGAGAAGCCAATAAATTTACAGAAGTGGTTGAACAAAACATTATTCTACTATTAACACAATAAGAAACTGAGAAAAACTCATAAATGAGATAAATATTATCAAAAAGTTTCAGATCCTATTAAAAGAACACAAACTTTTAGATTTTAGAGTACCGAAACTGTTTGCCTTAAATCAATAAAAATCTTGTCTGGTATTGGTCAGAAAACTGTATTATATATGTTACGAAAATACATCTTACAGATGAATATTTCTTACTTGTATTTCAGTAGCTTTCAGCTCGACAATATTCAAGTTGTCGTATCCTTTACACTCGAATGTTTTATTTTTCTATTACGTGTTTGTTAATAATTTTATTATGTGTTCGTTGTAAATATCGTCCGTAATATGTTCGTTTCAGTTAAGGATTACGATGAAAGCTATTCCGACTGTGATAATAATGTTATTTTTCCTTTTTATGTAATGCAGGGAAATTACGTAGGCAAATCTCAGCCTGCAGTTCGGCAACACGCACGACTGCTGACGTGTGCCGCGCTGCCTATGAACTCGGAGTTGGCGAGGTAAACAGCACAATTAGCGGCGCCTGCTCTATCGATTCACCTAGGTGTATGTAGTTCTGCTGCCAGAGTCGGTATACAATCCAGCAGAGACACATCACTACATAATTAGGACAGCACTGATCTAATTACGAGCGTCGTCAACTCTGCGTAAGCGGTGAGATCGTACGTCACTTAAACGTTTCGATAGTAACTCCGACGTCTACTGATCAAAAAAAAAATTAATTCAGGTTACGAAATTTTTGGGGTTCGAAAAGAAATGACGCGGGTGAAAGTAAAGTAAACATGGATTATGAAAAAAATAATAATTATGTCCATCAGTGACGTCGTCTCCGAAAACACGCCACATTTCGTCGTTGCGAATTCGAGAATCTTTGATTTGATTTATTTTACTCCCTTAGTCCTTATGATATGTCATTAAAAAAACTAAAATATAATTATTGGATGCTACAATTATAAATACTAAAATTCGGGAACCCAAATTTCCCTGTCCAACATAAGTAAAATAACTTTATAGTAATAATAACATTAATAATAAATTTTTAACTATATATAACGTCTACAGAACTCAAAACAAATTCAATACGTACGAGTAAAAAATTAATGATTAGATAATTTAAGTATCATAAAATAAAAATCTATCGTTATCAATAAAATGGTAATTCGGGACGTTTAGATGCGAGTATTACGGCTGGTATCTTCAATAAAGGGCCAGTTTCGGATTTGGAGGTATCGAATAAAGTCCTTGTGTATAGTTCTGAATAATATATTATAAACAAATCAACGCCATTAATCTAAAAGGTCCTTCCGTATTTTCGGAACTAAAGTATCACCGAGTTTGTTACAATATATTACGGTATGATTTAGATTTAGCGATTCCATCAGTCTCAGGACATAGGGCAGTCAAAATACATGATGTACATAAAAAAACATGATTTAATTATACAAAAATAATTATAAACTATATATATGTATATAAAAACAATAATAAAATTAATTAATAAAAAATAAAAATAAAATAGACTATTAAGGAGATGAAGTGAAAAATAATATGAAGCGAAATTGCTTGTAATACTTGACGAAAAAACATAATACTTTTGATAACTCCAGAAGAATTTTGACGGCTACACTGAAATATTCAGACTGAATATGAATAAGAAAAGAAAAGAAAAAAAGAATTTTGCTGCACCAGTTAGATATGGAAATTGACATCAACTATGATATGAATTTCAATCATGTTTCCCAGTAACAGCAAAAGGAACTAATAAACATCACGTTCAGACCGATTTACGAGCTCATCAATCGAATAACAATTTTTGCAAGTGTATTAAATCTATTAATGACTTTATTTACAGTTGCATCAACGACTAGGTCAATAGTGACTTTGTTCTTTATTTAATTTTTACTATTGCGGACATAATTTTGTGGAAGTTTCTCGGTATGGAAACAAACACATTCAAGCCGTCACGGAGATTTTAATGCGGGAAATCTATGAAGCGAGACAGTGACGTTGATCATTGCACCACAGGAGGTCATCTTAATAATTTTTATTCGTGAATAGTGCATTTCATATACTCAGAGACGATCATTATATTGTAATAAACTTATTTCGTTTATAAATTAAGAAGAAGAAATATGGGTTATGTCTTTGGGTTTGCTTTGTTGGTTTTTTGTCTTTGGATTTGATTGGTTGTTATGGAGATGGCGAAGCGTTATAAATCAATTAAATTGAACGATATTGAGTTTATTTTATTCATAAAACTGATCCTGAATGTGGAAATTTAAATAAATAATTTAGAGTTTATTATTATATATAACTATATATATATTTTTCCACTACGTTTTATGATATTTAATATTTTACATTTAAATGTATTCACTAAGTAATGTTAATATCCCACTAAATTTTAAAAGCCTTATTACTTCTTTATGTTTATTTTATTTTCAATTTAATATAAATTCAAACTTTTCACATACAGTCTGTCGAACTGCAATCACAAATTAATTTATTAGTGTATCAGTATTCAAGAAAGATGTTTAATAAAGAACGGAGTGGGGTCTAAAATGGATCCTTGTGGCAACCCTGCACACTGGATAATTTAATTATGGCACATATATATAAAAAATATATTTTTTATGAAAAATATATTATATTAAAATTGAAATAGTTACGAAAATAATTTTCTGGATAATTTTTATAAATCATGGATTCTTTCATTTTCATGGGAAATCTTGCTCTATGAATCACCGCAGTTAGCAAATAAAATGTGAAATATAAAGATTGTTTCCATTGTATTAACCTCCATGTTTATTGCGTTTAATGTGTGCTACAACCATAAAATTATTTTTGTGTGTGTGTGTGTGTGTGTATGTTAAAGTTTCCGCAGGATAAATGTGGGGGTAGGAGGGATCGGCGAGAAAGGAAAGTTGATAGCAACAATTAACCCTTTTCACAAGACAGATCTCCGAAGAAAAGGTCTTGATACGAAATTCGCCTTGACTAGCTGATGGACAGAAAGATTTATGAAGTTGACATTGCGTTAACCGCATCCATAAATTAGACTTAGCATGGCGCCGGTTCCCATGGCAACTTTGTTTGAACTGTGAAAACAGAAAGCGCTAACACGCAAGTCAACCGCCTTCTGGCGAGCTTCAGGTAATAAACACGCCCGAAGAAAGATCGTGCATGCATCTCAGCCTTTAAAAGTCCGTAAACTGAAAGAGTGAGGTCTCGACGCTGCCTTCGATAAAGCTCATAATCTATAATTAACATATGATATTCCTCTGGGTAACTATATTAGCCTTTTTTTGTAGTATTTGCAAACAATATTAATGGATCAAGCTGTTTTCCACCTATTTATTTTTTTCCCCCCGCAGCTGGAAACATTTTAGCAATATCAACCTGCCATCCGCCGTCTGGGGGGACGTTACTTTGGTTTTGTTCGCTTTTTTTACATTATTTAGGACGCTTTCGATGAATCTTTACAACAACGCCACATAGAACCGTAAGAATAATTTTTATCTTGAAACTAACCTGTTAACCGCTATTTCCATCTTCTTTGAGATAATATTTATCGCTTTACTGAAGAAACGGGTTAAATGATTTTTTTTTCTTATCTCTGAAGCTTTAAATAATTTACGACGTTAATAAATAATTAGAGACAATTAGGCCACCAGAGATACAGACCAATAAAATTAAATCAAAGAAAAATTTAGATCTTTATCAATAAAAGGAAGAATTTAAGAAGGTAAGTCGTAAACACTGTAAAGACATTCAGAATCCTGTTTAGTGTTAATAACATTATATTTATTTTTGTTTGTTGATCTCCAGAAGCAAGTTAAGTTAATTAGGCTCGTTGTTAAAATTAAGCGTATGATTAAATTAAAATATGAAATTTTATTATTATTATTGTTAAACTGAAATTGCAGTTTTGTTCGTCCGATATAGCTTCAGCCACAATGATTAGATTTAAATATTATTCAAACATTATTATATTTAAATAAATTTATCAATTTGGTTTAAACGCAAATTAAGTATTATTATAGAATTATTATAATTTAATTGAACTGAGAAAAATAAAAAATATTATTTGATCAAGTCTTTGGTTAATTTTTTTCTTCATAAGATCATAAATATAAAAAAAATTGTTATTATGAGATAAGTTCTGATTAATTATTAAAACTGAATCAAATATTCCAATGCATTCTTTATAATTCGTATGTACTTAAATTTAAGTATATAATTAATTCGAAATTTAGTCTAGCTTCTAGTTGAGAATTAAATAGACATGTATAATTATTCCAGCATACCCTAGTAACTAATGGAGGAATAGAGCGTTTTAGGAGAGATACGAAGGGGCTACCTTTGGGGATGCCTTTTCCTCTCCGTTTTTGAACTAAGGTTCCCACAAGCCGAGGCACCTCGGTCTGTTTTGAGAGGTGTATGTTCTGGGGTCACAGACCTTGGGCATACGGTAAGATTTGTCCGCTATTCTTATTGGAATAGTCGGCCAGCTACCTCCTAAACTGGTCGAGGCACGGCGAGGGGAAAGATGAGACCCCACAGCAAACACTCCCTCTCACGCCATCCAGGGAAGGGCGTGGGACAAGTACCAAATTTCTGACCTGTTCTCGGTAAATAATAAAACAATTTATGACCTTATACAGAACACTTTTTATTCATATTCTAACGACGTTTCGATAACTTTTTTATGTTTCCTTCAGGTATTTTTCCAACAGAGTAGGTATTTACATATGATTAACCTGATGAAGATTTTTCTAGGGTTTTCTCTACATCACATTTAGGTGAATTGCCGGGTAAGATTCTTAAAACTAGTTAACCTTCCTCTACCCTTCCGCATCCCCCCTTTCAAATACCTTCCTATGCTATTAAAGGAGAGTTGCCACCATGTGGATTACCCTTAAGTAGCCTGTTACCCTAAAAAATAAAAAGAACTAGAATGCAGGCAGGCAGATCCTACGAGCGATGTTCTTTCGCAGGCAGAACCTTTTAGGAAAGATGGAAGGAGCTACCTTTGGGGATGCCTTTTCCTCTCTCAGTTTTTGAACTAAGGTTCCCACAAGCCGAGGCCTGTTTTGAGAGGTGTATGTTCAGGGGTCGCAAACCTTGAGCATACGGTAAGAATTTTTCGCTGTTCCCATTGGAACAGTCGGCCAGCTGCCTCCTGAACTGGTCAAGGCACGGAGAGGAGAATGCTGCGTCCGCACAGCAAACTCCCTGTCCCGCCATCGGAAGGGCGTGGGACAAGTACCCAATGCCCGACTTACCTCATGCAGGTTTTTCTAGGGTTTTCCCTAGATCACATTTAAGTGAATTACTGGGTAGGATCCTTTAATCATACCCCGGGGGCCCCTAGTTAACCCTTGGTTACCTACCCTTCCGCATACCCCCCTTCAGATTCCTTCCTATGCTATTAAAGGAGAGTTGCCACCATGTGGATTGCCCTCATGTAGCCTGTTACCCTAACAAAAAGTAACTAATGGGGCCGTTAAGCAGAAAACCAATACTGAAAAATCTGTTATATATAACTTCGACACAGCCGTTTCTACTATAGCTGGAATATTTTTGCCGTAAACCTAACTTCATTTCTTCCACTGAAACCAGTGTAAATGTTACGGAATTATTTTCCTACACGGCAATTATCTTAGTGTTTCATTGTTCTGCACCAGAGGTAGCACAGAGATGTGAAATGAAATAAATGGGGGGGAGGGAATTTATAATAAAAAAATATATACCTACATCGAGTCTTTATTCTGTAATTAACGAAAGTTGTTTTTCTCTCATTGTTTGCGCAGAGAAATTATATGCTGTTTTGCTGACAAGGAGGAGATCTCGTTAAACATGTCTCAATTAAAGTGTTAATTAACTGCTGGCGGCGGCGGCGGGGACGTGCAACGGCGGCAAACAGGATGCTGTGTCCTCCTTTGAGGATTCATAAACGTCTGAGTGTGTCATTGACCCAAGGGGAAGCCAAAAGATGTTGCCTTACATACATACACGTATATATATATATATATATATATATAGAGAGAGAGAGAGAGAGAGAGAGAGAGAGAGAGAGAGGGACAGACTCAATTAGGGAGATTAAACAGTCCAATAGAGTCATTCTCAAGAGTCCATCGTCCGCTACGCATTAGCAGATCTCTTCACGACAGAGAAGATAATTGTCACCATGTCTACGATCACTTAAATGTTATTGATTGCACTTTACCACATCGTAACTCTTGAAAACAAAAATACATATACAGGTCTATTTCAATGGAAATATAAGAAAAAAAATAGAATTTTTCTTAAAGTAAAAAATAAGAACTCTGAACGGTTAAGAGAAATAAATCTAAAATATAAAAAGAATATTATTTTTATGTTGTATATTTCACTTAATGAATACAATATGCTTCCAGCATCTGAAATATGCTTATTAATTCCTGATTTATGAAACAAAAAAATTAATTATTTTAAATGTATGTAATACTGTGATGACAACATTATTCACCAAAAAAAATAATATTCAGATGTATTTTATCTCTTATTTATTTCAATAACTGGATTTAATGTGTGTTAGGTTTACAAGTTGTAGTAATTTATTAATAATTATCCCCTAAAAATATTTCTTCTAAAAAAATTGTTAGTCTCCAAAGATTCCACTGTTTCTGACCTGATCTCAGTAAATAATAAAAGAATTTATGACCTTATACAGAACACGTTTTATTCATATTCTAACGACGTTTCGATACATTTTTCTGTCACCTTCAGGTATTTTTCCTTCATAGTACGTATTTACAATTGATTAACCTGATGCAGAGTTTTCTAGGGTTTTCCCTGCATCACTTTTAGGCGAATTGCAGGCTAGGATCCTTCATTCATAGCCCGGGGGCCCCTAGTTTACCCTTGGCCAACTTCCTCTACCCTTCCGCATCCCCCCTTTCACATCACGTTCCTATGCTATAAGAGGGGAGTTGCCACTATGTGGATTACCCTATACATAGCCTGTCTACACCTCAATATATATATATATATATATATATATATATATTTATATATATAGTCGAACCCCTCTCCCGCCATCGGAAGGTCGTGAGACAAGCTACTAAATGCCCGACCTACCTGAATCAGGTTTTTCTATGAGTTTCCCTGCATCACATTTAGGCGAATTGCCGAGTAGGATCCTTAAACCATAGCCCTGGGGCCCCTACTTAACCCTTGGCTACCTTCCTCGACCTTTCCGCATATATCTATTTAATTTCCACACAGCCTTTTCTACTAACACTGGAATATTTTTGCCGTAATAAATAATAAAAAAAAAAGCTGTGACGTAAGCACGTGTGTCGCAGTGTTGAGTATTGCGTGAAATGATGAATTTTTATACCATCCTTCTGACACAGGTGGTGGTGGTGGTAGTGATGATGATGGGAGCAGAAACGGAAAATCCGCGTTCACCGGGCGGCGACTACGGTCACCTGGGCAACCAAGACATTGATTTAGTAATCACATTGCGCTGGGAGCCGCTTCACCTGTCCGCGCTCCAACTTCACCTCCCATGAATATTCTTTACCGTCGGTCCACCTTGCTGGCGATTATCCTCAGCTGCTTACCATCGTATAATCCTTCCTGAAATTATCTCAGATAGAGCTATAAATATTTCTGGTAACCATTATAAAAATATATGTTGATTTCCATTTTATTTTATTTCTATTTTACCTCGCGGTAACAGGTAAGCGATTATCCTCAGCTGCTTACCATCGTATAATTCTTCCTAAAATTATCTTAGATAGAGCTATAAATATTTCTGGTAACCATTATAAAAATATATGTTGATTTCCATTTTATTTTATTTCTATTTTACCTCGCGGTAACAGGTAAGCGACTATCTTCAGTGCTTACCATCGTTTAATCCTTCCAGAAATTATCTTAGATAGAGCTATATATTTTTCTCGTAACCATTATATAAATATATGTTGATTTCTGTTTTATTTGATTTTATATTTTAGCTAGCGGTAACAGGTAAGCGATTATGATCATCTGCTTACCATCGTATAATCCTTCCTCAAATTATCGTAGATAGTGCTATATATTTTTCTGGTAACCATTAAAAAAATATATGTTGATTTCCATTTTATTTTATTTCTATTTTACCTCGCGGGAACAGGTAAGCGATTATAATCAGGTGCTTACCATCGTATAATCCTTCATGAAATTATCTAAGATGGAGCTATAAATATTTTTCGTAACCATTATAAAAATATATGTTGATTTCCGTTTTATTTTATTTCTATTTTACCTCGCGGGAACAGGTAAGCGATTATCCTCAGCTGCTTACCATCGTATAATCCTTCCTGAAATTATCGTACATAGTGCTATATATTTTTCTTGTAACCATTATAAAAATATATGTTGATTTCCATATTATTTTTTTTCTATTTTCCTCGAGGTAACAGGTAAGCGATTATCCTCAATTAATGACCGCTGCTTACCATCGGTTAATACTTCCTGAAATTACCTTAGCTCGAGCTATAAATTTTTTCTTCATGTGTAACAGATAAACTTTAGTTATGAATTTATTAAAAATTAGAAGAAATTCGAATTATCAGATGCATACATTCAAAAGTGCACAATTACCTGTTAACCCCCCAAAAAAACTACAGTGGACGAAACGTCGTGTGCACTGATTTTTTTTGTATAAATTACTAAACAATTAAACTGTTAATTATTTATTAAATAATAATTGTCACATTATATTCAACATTAAAATTCTGCAAGTAAGCCTTAATTTCGTCTTTTGAAATGCAAAAGAAAATGTTTGCATTTTCCTGGTCCATCATTAACTTACTTTTTTTTTTTTTTGGAATTCGTTTATATTTGGCAACATTGTCCCGATCGTTGGATTTTTACCCTCAAGACACGTGTGTGTTAAATGACCGGTGAAATCCACAGAAATTGTGCTACAGTAAACATGCAACAGTATAATGAATCAGGGGAGAATGGAAAGTCGATATTTCGTCCGCTCCGCCCACGCGTCTTCGTCCCCTATTTCTTCTACGCTATTTTGGACACAACGTGAAATAAATTCCTTCTTTCTTTCTGGTTTCCTATTCATACAATTCTAATTTAATTTTTCCCCGTTCTACTTACTGTACAACATTTGTCATGTCACCTCAATATTTTCTCTCTTCGGTCTTTCCTTAATGTCGATGTTTTACTTTTAAACAACTGAAAATGTTTTTTCCCCTGTATTTATTACAGTACTGCGGTATGTACAGTTTTGTTTATGACCATTTTACAACGACGAAGAACCAACAGAAGCGACAAGTTCGTCAAATTAGCAGAAACATGGACCGCAGGCAGCGTGGAACTACAATAAAACAATGCTCCGTCTCTATTAACAGTCACTTAACTGGGTGTTTGTGACGATTATGCATGTACGAGTGGACATGACTCCGCTGTTACCAACCACCTATGAATAAACATAATGAGGAAGAGCATGCATGGCCATATTGTTACATAAATAGTTCTCAGTGTCTCATATTTGATAGAGAAAACGCAACTCTTAAATATGCGGGTGCAGGAACCGGACCCCTTGACATAGAAAAAAGGTCTGCGAGAGATGTTCTCTCGCAGGCAGAACCTTTTAGGAGAGATACGAAGGGGCTACCTTTGGGGATGCCTTTTCCTCTCCGTTTTTGAACTAAGGTTCCCAGAAGCCGAGGCACCTCGGCCTGTTCTGAGAGGTGTATGTTCCGGGGTCACAGACCTTGGGCATACGGTAAGAGTTGTCCTCTATTCCCATTGGAATAGTCGGCCAGCTGCCTCCTAAACTAGTCGAGGTACGGAGACGAGAATGCTGCGTCCCCACAGCATACTCCTCTCCTGCTATCGGAAGGGCGTGGGACCAGTACCTAATGCCCGACCTACCTTATGCAGATTTTTCTAGGATTTTCCCTGCATTACTTTTAGGCGAATGACGGGTAGGATCCTTAAAGTATACTTCGGGGGCCCCTAGTTAACCGTTGGCTACCTTCCTCTACCCTTCCGCATCCCCCCTTTCAAATCCCTTCCTATGCTATTAAAGGGGAGTTGCCCAACGTGGATTACCCTCATGTAGCCTGTTGCCCCCCAAAAATAAAATAAAATAAAAAATAAATAAAAAAAGACCCCTTGAGTCTCTATGCCACTGTATTCTGGATTTGAAATTTCTTGAAAATGGTTACCGTATTTTACGGACTATAAGACACTTTTTCATTTTTCGTTCAAAAAATTTCGGATGCGTCTTATACTCGAAAATAATATAAAAATGTCCAGTGTTTGGTTTAAAATTCTCCGCCAGTCTTAAAAATGTCCGTATATTCGACGCCGCGGAAAGGTTGGATGGACGAGGCTGGTGGGAAATTATGGATTAACAGAGTGTGTGGGAGAAGACGAAAGGTGCTTTCTTGAAGAAGAGTTCGCTACAGAATTAAGCCCTTATAAAAGAGAAAATTTTTAAAAAAATTATGTATATTATTTTGAGCTGATTTTCTGGGTTTAATTAATTAATCTATTCATATTGGTTGAATTGTTTATTTATGTACCTGAATTTTATTACCGAAAGATAATCAAACATTTATAGTCAATTTTGACAACGTAACCAAAACATTTATTAATTATTACAGTGTTGCAATCAAACGTCTGATTAATTCTGGTTGGTAGACTTTTTTTAAAAAAAAAGTATTTACAATCGTTGCACAATTAAGGCGTTATTAATAACAAAATTTTAAAAAATTATGTGTATTTTTTTAACTGTTATTTTTTTGGTTTAATTAATTAACCTATCAATATTTACTGAATTGTTTATTTATTTACTCGAATTTTATTACTGAAAGATAATCAAACATTTATAGTCTATTTATATAAGGTAACCAAAAAATTTTAAAATTTATTACAGTGTTGAAGTAAATATTCCAGGAAAAATTTGATAAATTCTGGTTGGTCAACTTTAAAGAAAACTATTTAAAATCACTGCACAATTAATGCCTTATTAACGACAAAATTTTAAAAAATTATACATATTAGCTGAATTGTTTATTTATGTACAAGAAATTAATTAGGGAAAGATAAAACATTTATAGTCAATTTACAAAACGTACCAAAACATTTTAAAATTGATTACAGTGTTGCGATCAAACATCCAGGAAAAAATTGATTAATTCTGATTGCCTTTTAAAAAAATTATTTGCAATCGTTGCCCAATTAAGACGTTATTAATGAGAAAATTTTATAAAAGTTGTGTGTATTATTTTGAACTGATTTTTTTGAGTAATTAATTAACCTATTATTATTAACTGAATTGTTTATTTATTTACCAGAATTTTATTTCTAAAATATAATCAAACATTTTTGGTCAATTTAGGCAACGTAACCAAAACATTTTAAAATTAATTACAGTGTTGCAATCAAACCTCTATAGGTAAATTTCTTGAATACTCGTTGGTCGACTTTTAAAAAAAATTATTTGCAATCGCTGCACAATTAAGGCGTTATTAATTGACAAAATTTAAAATATTATTTGTATTATTTTGAAATTATTTATTTTGGTTTAATTAATTAATCTATTCTTACTTTCTGAATTGTTTATTTATGTACAAGAAATTAATTAGCTAAGGATAAAACATTTCTAGTCAATTTACAAAACGTACCAAAACATCTTAAAATTGATTACAGTGTTGCAATGAAACGTCTAGGAAAAATTTGATTAATTCTGGTTGATTAACTTTTAAAAAAATATTTGCAATCGCTGCCCAATTAAGGCGTTATTAATGAGAAAATTTTATAAAAATTATGTGTATTATTTTAAACTGATTTTTATGTTTAATTAATTAACCTATTAATATTAACTGAATTGTTTATTTATTTACCAGAATTTTATTACCGAAAGATAATCAAACATTTTTAGTCAATTTAGACGACGTAACCAAAACATTTTAAAATTGATTACAATGTTGCAATCAAACGTCCAAGGGAAAATTTGATTAAATCAGTTTGATTGACATTAAAAAAAATATTAGCAATCGCTGCACAATTAAGACGTCATTAAGAACAATATTTAAAAATAATTGCGTATTGTTTTTAGAAATGTGTAACGGACTAAGCCTAATTTCGTAAACTATTACATTATATAATATTTAGTTCCTCATATTCAATGCTAAACATGACAAAATATTTATTTCTAGTTGTCTTTATATTTAAAAAAAATTATAATGTAATTTTTTATGCACAAACTGAATGTCAATAAAATTAAAATTATATAAATTAATATAATTTAAATTACATATTTATGTTAAAAATAACTTAACATCAGCTGTAGTTTGCATTAGGGATATTTTTCGTAGCAACTCGTCTTGTTCAATAATGGACCAGTAACAGTAAATATAGCTGTTATTTAATGGGTCGTCATTTAATTGTGAACCAGAGATTACAATATGTAATATGTAGAAAGCAATTGTACCAAGATTTTGGACCATAGTAGCTGAGAATATGACACGTACAGGATCTGGGTCAAATTATTAGTGTGACAGAATTTTTGTAAAAAAAAAAATATTTTTTTTTAATTTTTGAAAACCGTACGATAATTTCCACACGCCGCTCAAAAGTGATAAGAAATTATTCAGATGTTTTTGTGAAGAAATATACGTCTGATTGAAAATCTATATAATAAAAAAGGATGTATATTTGTATGTATGTATGTATGTATGTATGTATGTATGTATTTAAGTTGTTCTTTATACAAATTTTATCGCGTGGACAGAATTCAACAAAAATTGGTATACGTATTCTGCCAAAATCGAGAACCGGTACTGTGGGGGTGACTAACCCATAGCATAAAGGTGGAAAGAATTATAATTTTAAAAAGTGATCATTAAGTGATAAATTACTGCGCATCATGACATCACGCGACAGAGAGAGACGTTACTACGCAACGAACAAAGGAAATAGTTCGATTTTTCCGTAATGAAATGAAGCAGAAATATTTTCATTGAATAAAAGTATAATTCTATCCAGTAATACTCCATCGAGTGATAATAAAAAACAATACAAAATACTTTACAATCGTTGCGGAATATGTTAGTTAATTTAGTGAGTGCAATATGGCCACCATTTCTTTACATTTGGAATGTAGCTATCAATTTGATCACTTCAATCCTTCTTAATGTGCGAATACTGATGGACAATTATATCCTGCAATACTCAAGAAGTACTGTCTGAAGACTTACTGACAATTATTTGTTCGCGGAGAATTATATTTCTAAAGAATAACGATGGTATTTTTCTTACTATTATGCAATTAAATTCTATGTATCTTAATGCAGTATATTTATGTATTGGTAAAGAAATTCGGAGGTATGTTTGTTGAGATTGATGCAATAAAATTCAATGTATTTTATAGCTGTTCAATTAAAGCACTATTGGTCGAACTAGGAATAGTTAGATTTAGGTTGTGTCTTCTTGACTAAAGATTAATATAGAATTAAATTCTTTTTCGGGTTTATATAAATAAGACACGGGCAACGCCGGGCACTCAGCTAGTAATAAATAAAAAAGGTAGCCAATTCAGACAAAGTAATTTGATTGGCAAAATTTTAGTCGTTGATCCCCCAGCCAGGTACAATTCCAGAGATGCTTCACATTAAATCAAACGTCAAAGCTATTAATGTACAAACAGACACTGTGCAACTCAACAGTTGCTACGATCCCTTATTGTTACACTAAAACCTTCTGCTTTCCCATTGTCGTTGCTCCCTTATTGTTAGGCTAACCTCTTCGGCTCATTGTCGCTTTAGAGTTTTGTCAACTGACCAGTGCAGCTGTGTCGCTCTAGGCTCTTCTGAAGGAAAGGGACAAGGATCCCCAGAAACGTGTGGTATTTACATTACCCCTTTTATGTCTGTTTTGGCTATGTTTCATATTCATTATTCGTTGTTTTTGTGATAGTTATCATAATTTAATAAGTAACATGTTTATTTCTAATTAATATATTCAAATGAAATCCACTCAGATAGTTATATCAGCGATTTATCTGATCATGGGGGCCATCACGTGACATATATATTAGGCGAACAGCATCATTCCGCACGGAAAATAGTCCACAATTTAATTAGATGTAATGCGCCAGTTGATGACAGAAAAGTAAGAATAGCGCAAACGAGAAATAAATAACCCTCCCCCCCCCCCCCCCGGTAACGAGTGTTTGCGTCATTTGCGCGCGCGCGCGTGTGTGTTCTGTTTACTGTCAGCAGAGATCATAAAGCTAATTTATTTGCTCGTTGTTGCGTTTCGCGTTTCGCGGGAGGGATGTTTGTGTCAAATAAATGTAAATGGCCTCTGTCACAAGAGACGTCCGGGTGTGTTTCGATCAGCTGTGAACGCAAAGTAGGAATAATGTTTGAAGTTTTCTATTTGAACAGGGTTTTTTTTTTCTTCTCAGATTTCTCTTTCATCAGTTAACTTAAAATAATTAATCACTCTATTTGAAGGGAATTTATATAACGTTAGAAAATGTTCAAAGTTGGTTTTTATAGTTAAGCTAATTTCAGAAATTATATTCCCGCTATTATTTTAATAGTTTACACACCTGTCACAACCCTGGAAATTAACAACCCCTAGATCAAGGAAAAAGTGTTCCATTTTTTGAATCAGCAAAGATTTATTCAATATTTTCCATCTATTTTTAAATTATGAACGTAGGTTTTCCCGGTGTAGTTGCTGGATGAAGTTTTTTCGGGATTTCAACCGTGTAGCGTAGTTAAGTAAACACAACGTTTCGATGGCTTTCACCGCCATCTTCTTCAGGTGAAGTTTTTTTAAATTGATTATTTCACATTATCTATCTTGCTGTGCCCTTAATTTTAAAATTAAACAATTAATTTCCCCGATATCCACGTACTTTAAGATAACAGCAAAAGGTTGTTGCGAGGTTGAGAACTCTCCATTCTAACCTCACGCACTATTCTCTGGGACACAATCGCATGTCCTCTACGACTGCCCAAAGCACGACAGGACTAGAAGGAGACAATTCAGAAATGCACCAGAAGCGGGAGATATGCACCACAGCACCCTACTAAAATTTGGCAAGGGAACCGGCTTTCAAGATCTAAACTAAATAGACAATGAATCTGAGACTAAGAATAAAATGTATGGTTAATATGAACTAAATGTAGTAGGCACGGTAAGTCACAAATGACTCTTATCTTGACGCGCCTATAAACAATAATTTTTAAAAAATGTTTGAAAGCATCTTTATGAAATTTTATACAACTTATCACTTTGACTTATGTCATATTACCGCGCGCCAAAATCCCATGATGTCACAGCACAGGCCGGAGAGAGAGACGCTACTGCACAAGAAAGGAAGTAGTTCCTTTTTTCGTAATGTCAATCAAGTAATTTTTTTTATGTACTTACATTCGAGTAAATTGTATAAAAACCACATTAATAACAAATTAAAGGAACTGTTTATAACATTTAGGGTCGATTAAACAACCTTACCGCAAATTGAATGTTTCGAATTGATATGTTTGGTGACAACAGGTTGTTTGTCATTGGAATGCATAAATTACGGCATATAAAGTATAAGTGATCATTTTGCTTGCTCTATCTAGCAGGACTTTACAATCATAGAAAGAGACTTTGTAAACAAAACACAATGTTTGCTAAGTGTTTGTCAAGTGGGTCCTTGAGGTGTTCTATACAGAAGGGAAGTGTATCAGTAGATCGTTTTATCTTTCATTTGGAGTTTGTCACCGGGTTTGTGCGGTGTTTCATTCTTTCGACTCTTGCGTCCTTTGAATCTTCTGGCGAAAGCAAAAAAAATGGAATGGTGAAACTCTTGTGTGGTATTTAATTTTTACTAATGTAGTACAGGTTCACCCCTGTTCAAATTCTCGAGATCACCACAACCTGCATGTGACGTATGCAAGGCTGCCTCCTGACGATCCAGCATGTCCTCTACGACTGACCAAAGTACGACAGGACTAAAAAAACGGCCCACAATTCAGAAATATACGAAAATTAATTATTTACTAGTACGTTTTGAATTATTTTATTAGTATTGTACTTAATGTAATTATTAATATCTGACGATCCAGCATGTCCTCTACGACTGACCAAAGTACGACAGGACTAAAAAAACGGCTCACAATTCGGAAATATACGAAAATTAATTATTTACTAGTACGTTTTGAATTATTTTCTTAGTACTGTACTTAATTTTATTATTAATATAGACGATCCAGCATGTCCTCTACGACTGACCAAAGTACGACAGGACTAAAAAACGGCTCACAATTCGGAAATATACGAAAATTAATTATTTACTAGTACGTATTGAATTATTTTATTAGTATTGTACTTAATGTTATTATTAATATCTGACGATCCAGCATTTCCTCTACGACTGACCAAAGCACGACAGGACTAAAAAAACGGCTCACAATTCAGAAATATACGAAAATTAATTATTTACTAATACGTATTGAATTATTTTATTAGTATTGCACTTAATGTTATTAATAATATTTTATTTATTTATGTTGGTCAGGGAAATTAGTGTTCCCGAATTTTAGTATATTTATGTTAACTTCTAATTGTAATTTTATGTATTGACGTATCCAATTTTCTTTTATGAGGACTAATGGAATAAATTAAATCGAGGAAACCGGCATTCAAGATCTAGTCTAAATATGCAATGAGTCTGAGACTAAGGATAAAAGGTATAGTTAATATGCATTAATTATAATAATTTCATGTAGTAGGTGTGGTAAGTCGCCAATGACTTTTCTGTTGATGCGACTGTAAACAATTAATTTTTAATAAGGATATGGATTACAGAGTGACGTCAATTGAAAGGCAATCTTGTTCTAATGATGCATTACGGATTCACGAGGCTCATAATCGTAATGTTTGAACGCTGCACGTGTATGACTTACACTCGGACTCCCATAGCTCTTTCTTAATTGCCCTCTTCCAGACGAACCTTGTAAGCCTCTCCTCTGCGTCTCGTCCCGGACTAATCCGGCGAACACGGGAGACGAAGTTCTATTATAAAGGTCGCTTGAAGAGAGGCATCATGTCTGTGAGGCAATCCTGGGACAGACTCCATCGCCAGTAATTGGCTTTCTCGCTGCCACACTTCGTTAAAGCGGATAGCAATTGCCACAAAATCCCGAAACCTCACACAGACACTCCCCCAAACTGAGGACGAGAAATACTGAAATGTAACATTGGTTCCAGGAAGATGGGCCTTCATGTGCGAAGACATGGTTTACGAGTACCTTCAATCTAAACACGACGATCGTACTAATTACATTTTTATCTTAACACTCTAGATTATTTTATTGGCATAACTACTGTGGAGAAATGGTGTGTCTTTTACTACTATTATTAAATATTTACTAGTCCTCCAAAAGATGCAAACAATATTATTATTTTATAAGAATGCACGAAATATGAGGATATACGCAAGGAGGACCTTAGCCGAATTCTCTGGAGAAGACTTAGCTGCACACACACCACGGCGATCAAGAGACTCCTGGAAATCGTCTCCGACGCAAAACTGTCATCCGATATTTGAAACGATGTTCACAATTGGAAATTTGAAACCTACTGTAACCTAATGAAGTAAATACTTTTAGAGGATCGCCAATAACCAACAGGTTGACGCGACCATAAATCAATAAAAAATAATAATGACTGAGGCTTTCTAAGGTGAAATTAAACGACGAAAGTAACAATAAAACTTGATATAATAACAATACAGTTTAGGAGGGCAGCTGACCGACTGTTTCCAATAGCAATAGCGGACAACTCTTACCGTATGCCCAAGGTCTGTGGACCCCGGAACATACACCTCTCAAAACTGACCGAGGTGTCACAGTTGGTGGTGGGAACCTTAGCTCAAAAATAAAATCCAGAGAGAGGAGAAGACATCCCCAAAGGTAAACCTCCTGCAGGGCCCTCTGTAAAGATTCGCCTGCGAGAGAATGCTCTCACAGGCTTCCTAGACGATTATGATAAACACGGGGCCCAGGGGCTATAATTTTTAAGGATCCTACTCGGCAATCGGTCTGAATGTGATGCAAGGAAAAACACTAGAAAAGCCTGCATCGAGTAGGTTGAACGGATAGCAGCAGAAGTGTTTACTGTGGGTTTTCAGCATTAGCTTCACCGTGCCTTGGAGGCAGCTGGCCGACTGTTCCAATGGAAACACGATCAACTCTCACCGTATTTCCAAGGTCTACGACGCCGGTACATACACCTCTAAAAACAGACCGAGGTGCCTCGGCTTGTGGGAACCTTGGTTCAAAAAACCAGAGAGAGAAGAAGACATCCCCAAAGGTAGCCTCCTGCAGGGTTCTCTAGTTTTATCTAGCGTCTACAGTTTAAGGATCGTACTATTCACCTAAAAATGATACAGGGAAAACCCTAGAAAAATCTGCATAAGGTAGGTCGGGCGTTCGGTACTTGTCCCACGCCCTTCGAATGGCGGTAGAGGGGGGATTGATGTGGGGACGCTGATTTAGGAGGCAAATGGCCGACTAGTCTTATAGAAATAACTGATAACTCTAAACCGCACGCCCAAG
This sequence comes from Zhengitettix transpicula, assembly GCA_037074705.1. Taxonomy (NCBI): domain Eukaryota; kingdom Metazoa; phylum Arthropoda; class Insecta; order Orthoptera; family Tetrigidae; genus Zhengitettix; species Zhengitettix transpicula. Next base: position 8,576,454 of record CM073594.1, on the reverse strand, counting down.
GTCTGTTCATGAATAAATTTATATGACCAAAGTTACATAAATTGCACACGAGAAACAGAAAAATAAGAAGAAGTCAAGTATTAAATTTTGACTTAGTCCAAGGACCACCCCACCCTCCTCTTAGCTTAATCATTCCGTGAGGAGCGTTTCCGTTGCCAAATATAGTAAAAGACTCTCTGTGACAGAATAAGTTATAGAGACAATTGTGTCTCTCGATTGTTGTTTCTTTCCCCATGGTTCCGTATTCTCCTCGACGCCATATTCTCCAACAATTTGTATCGTTCCTCCTTAACCTCGACCTTGTTTCCTATCGATTCTTTCAACCCATCCTTTCTCCGTAGTTTCGTTGATAGAATTACGGACCTATAGAGCTGGAAGTTCGTTATTGACCTGATAAGTCGCGTAGTCCTTAAGGGCTGCCGTCACCCCCTCCCACCCCCGCCCCCAGCCACGCAACTCCACGGAATCCTGGTGTTTATATGGGACTGCGAGAAGCACTTGGCAAACACGAGAAATACACTAACACTTTGTACAAACTCCTGCAGTCGCCTACATGCTACAACTTGGCCCACTGTACACTGGAAATAAATTTTTGGAATGACCTACGGTAATCTGGTTCCGTGTAACACTTAGTAAGCGTATATTCCTAGGAAAAATATTTTTCTCCCCCGTTATTAGATATGAAATATGCAAATAATAAAAATATTACCTTACAGTTAATTCCATCCACGTCATTTTAATTAAAATGCAACTTAGATTAATTAGACGGTTGTCACTATAGTAATTATTGATTAATAATAACTGGAGAAATACTATTCAAATTAATGTTTTTTTCTTCGGAGAATTTTGAAGACGAACATGGAGAAAGCATGGTAAGGTTTTTAAAATAATTAAATATTTAATAAAGTTTTTTGTAATATGTATAAAAATATTCCAAAAGGAAAAATTAATTATTGTGGGCGTCAGTCAAAAAAAGCGGTTGTAAGCGGTATTTTTGTTGGGGGGGGGGATATAAAAATAAGTTAATTTTTAATAGCAAAGGTTGACTGGATCAGGACGAGTCCGTCTGCTGTGTTTTGAGCGTCGCCGTGGTGGCCACAAAGTTGGTGGAGCCAAGCAGCGCTGGACCCTCGACAACAACATTATCCAGTGAACCGTCCAGTCACGGTACTGGAAATAGGAACAGTTAAATCACTTCTTGACTAATATAGAATTACTATAGTATATAAATAAATTATTAATATATCTGAAAATGATAAAAAAATCTTAGAACTCAAAAATGATTTTCTGTGATTGATTTATGTTTAAAAATTATTTCAGACTAATTGGGCTGTGTTGATGCATTTATAATTAATAATACCTCTTGGAATAATAATCTCTTGGAATTTCAAAGGATAGTCTTAGATGTTGTTAAAAGTCAGTTATTTTTGCTAGACGTTGCCAGGTCTCTTATCCCAGATAGATGCTCTATTATTCCTACTAGGTTATGTTTATATATATACTAGCTGGGTGCCCGGCGTTGCTCGTGTACTTATTTATAAAATCTCGGAAAAGTATTTAATTGAATACTTAAATATATTCCTTGAGTATTTCAGGATATAATCGTCACTCAGTCTTCATACATTACGAAATATTACATTGATGAAATTGTTAGCTAGACTCACAACTAATACAGCGCGAAAATTAACTTACATTTTCCCCAAGGATGGTAAAGTAATTCGTATTCTTCTTTATTACCATTCGATGGAGTATTGCTGTATAAAATTATACTTTTTATTTAAAGAACATATTTCTGCTTTATTTCATTCCTGATAAAGGAGATATTTCCTTTGTTCGTTGCGTAGTAACGTCTTTCTCTCGCGTGACGTCATTGTCTCTTGGCGCGCAGTAATTTAATATTTTATGATCACGGTTTTTAATTATAATTCTTTCCACCTTTATGCTATGGGTTTGTCACCCTCACAGTACCGGTTCTCGTGTTTTGAAGAATATGTGTACCAATTTTTGTTGCATTTTGTCCACGCGATAAAATTTGTATTAAGAACAACGTAAATACATACATACATACATACATACAAATATACATCCTTTTTTATTATATAGATATATATATTGAGGAATATCGAAATATGGTATATAAATAAATTATTAATATGTCAGAAATTGATAAATAGGCACATAAAAAATTCTTAGAAGTCAAAAAGGATTTTCTGTGATACATTAAATACTTTTTCGGGGTTTATATAAACAAGTACACGTGGCAACGCCGGGCACCAAGGCTAGTACTATATAAATTTAGACAGTACTGAAAATAAATTGAACAGGAATTTAAATGGCTCAGTGTTATATCATCTTTCTTCTCCGTGTTCCAAAGATATTCTTTGAATACAAAATTGATTAACTTTGCTCTGATTTCTACGGACTGAAGGAGTTTTTTTTTTCTCATCAACCCAGGAAGGCTAGTTTTGGAAACGGAAGTTTGACCACGTCATAATTATTATATACTAGCTGGGTGCCCGGCGTTGCCCGAGATGTCATTTATCTATAACCCCCGATATGACTCCAATTTCGGCTGCTTTTGTGCAATTTTTATGTAACGCTACTCGAACCCAAATCATTATAATTAACTCTGAAAAATATTTCTTCAACGCAAATATCTGCCGTGTTTGCATGTTGCAAAATTTGCACCCCGCTACCCCTGCATCTGAGGGCTAAATGCCAATTTGAATGTCGTAACTAAACGCAGTGACTTCCATAACCTTTGATTTGACTCCAATCTCGGTTGTGTTCGCGTTATTTTACTGTAAAGCATCTCCACCCCTAAACCCGAAGGGTGTCCTTTTCACAGGGCGTAGGGGATGAAAATTGTATTCAGATAACATTGGTAGAAACACTATCAATATCTTTGACCCCTAAAAATATTTATCCGACTCAAATATCGGCTGTTTTAGTATGTTTAAATATTTCCACCCCCGCTTCTGGGGGGTGGAAGACGCGTCTCACCCCGACAGTGTTTGTTCCTGGTCGCAAAGAACACGTGTACGAAATTTGGTGAAAATTGCTCGACTGGTGTAGATTTGTATTTTATTTAGAAAACGTTTGTATGGGAAATAGAAAAGGGCTGTTTTAGGGTTTTCCCGGAAAATATTCGATTTTTTTTCGCCTTTTAAACCTTCCCTAGACTTTCACGAACATTTCAAGACTAAGATAAGATAAATCCGTTCAGCCGTTCTCGAGTTTTAGTGAGACTAACGAACAGCAATTCATTTATATATATAGATATATAGATAGATAAGCATGGATAATTATGTTTGATTTTTTCTTCCCCCCCACTCCTCCCCAGCCCAGTCCAGCCACAGCAGGCAGAGATAATTGAACAGTCCGGCTGTACTTGAAGCCCTCACCTAATCCTCACGTTGCAATATGTTTCCATCATGCTGGTAAGCCTGGCCGTTTGGCAGGTGCTCAGATTGCCGAGCTATTTCACCTGGCAACTGCTTCAATCACTCACGTGCTCGTTAAGCGCCTCTCACTCCCCCTTACTCTCCCTCCCCCTCCCCATGAAACTGCTAAGGGCTACACAATTTCACCAATCATCAGACGGTTTCGAGTTTCGTATTTGGTTTTCGTTACACATCGCAGAGCTTTCAAAATTCTTCCTCGTCGTCGTCGTCGTTCCACGTTTACTTGCGTGTGTGTGTGATCGTCCCGCATGTATTTTCAACAGTCAAGTAATGAACATCCACCCCTAAACGGGAAGCTTGGCCGCTGTTAAATGCATTAAACTACAATAAAAATAACTCCTGGACAATATTTCCTTTATAAACAGGTATATAAGGAATAATTTTAGTCGAAGTGGAAATTGGAATATATATATATATATATATATATATATATATATATATATATATATATATATATTACGTATGACGACAAGAGACAAACTACAGTAACCTGGATTCTGAATCTGACTGATTTTTACTAATACATCACCCTAAACGTCACTAACCTTTTCCCTTCTACTGGAACCAGGATTGGCAAATCATCCACGTCTTAAGTGTTTTGATTTGATTTGACTTATTTTATTCCATTAGTCCTCGTTACTATGAAAATAGGACACGTCAATACATTAAATTACAATATAATATAATTGGATGCTACAATTATAACTAATTAGAAGTTAACATAAAAACACACAAATTTCCCCCTGTCCAACAGAAGTAAAATAATATTAATAATAACAAATTTTGAATTATTATTCATCATTATTAATTAAAATAAAAAATATGACGGTACAGTGTTTCTACTGTACACTGTTCATTCCTCAAACATATTTATTTATTAAAAAAATATATTATAAATTTAATTATGAACCTGATAAATAAATAAACATCATTCAATAATAATTTATTAATGTAAAAAATTTTAATCAACGTTTCGTCACTTATTTTGCGACCTCTTCAGCTTATAGGTTTTCTTTTTAGCCACTCTGCAGACTTCTATTATAAATTTAATGATTAAACTGTTGAATAAATAAATAAACAGCAGCCAATTATAAGTCAGAAAAAATCATTTATTAATGTAAAATTTAAACGACGTTCCGTCGATTATTTTCTGACCTCATCAGGTACATTTTTTTAAAAAAAAAAATTGGACGGCAGTCAGCTGTCTATCAATCTATTTTTTTAAAAACTTGAAGCCCTAATGAGGCCTAAAAATAAGCGACGAAACGTTTTTTTAATTTTTACATTAAGAATTTTTTTCTGACTTATAATTGGCTGATGTTTATTTATTCATACGTTTTCTTAATAGTCATAATATATATATATATATATATCATCATAATAAAATATTATGGCCATTATGTCAGAAATAAAATTAATGATATATAAAATAAAAATTTTAATTAACGTTTCGTCACTTATTTTGCGACCTCTTCAGCTTGTAGTTTCAAAAAAAAATATTGATGGACAGCTCACATTGTCTGTTGACTGCTATTATAAATTTAATGATTAAACTGATGAATAAATAAACATCAGCCAATTATAAGTCAGGAAAAATAATTTATTAATTTAAAATTTAAACGACGTTTCGTCGATTATTTTCTGACCCCATCAGGTACAGGTTTTCTTAAAAAAAATTGGACGGTAGTCAGCTGCCTATCAATTTTTTTAAAAAATAGAAGCCCTGATGAGGTCTAAAAGTAAGCGACGAAACGTTTTTTTTAGTTTTTACATTAATAATTTTTTTTGACTTATAATTGGCTAATGTTTATTTATTTATTAGTTTTCTCAATACTCATAATATATATATATCATCATCAGAAATAAAATAAATGAAGATATGAGACTATTAATAAAAACATTAATGTTTTAGAAAAATAATTTATTGAAAGACGTTTCGTCCTTTAGAAATTTCAGTCAAGAACATCTTTAAAAATTATTAATAAACTAAATAACGACACCTAACATAATTATTTTGTACACTAACACTTCGACTATCCCATTCTCGTTGCGTTTTCGTCGCTTTCGAGTTTTGTCAACCGATGACGAGTGCAGTTGTGTCTCGCTCTGGGGCTCTTCTTCGCCGTACCTTAAGGAAAGAGGGGGGGGGGTCAAGGATCCCAGAAACGTCCTTGTGTGGTATTTATATTATCACCTCTTTTTTTGTGTCTGTATTTGGCTATATTTCTCATTCATTATTTGCCTTTTAATATAAAAAGGTCCGTATACGGTCATCAATTGTTTTCATAGGTTAAGAAGAAGAAGAAGAAAAGAAAATTAAAAATTGGGAAAGTGTACGAAAAGTGTATTACTCGTTTATCAGCCACATAATAAAGGTGGAGCTAATTTTTTTTTCTATAGCCAATAGGAGTTAAACATGACGTTGATGTGTTGCGTGTTGCGTTCCTGGAAGGGGCACTCGACAATTCTGACGAAGCCTCTACATACGTTAAATTTTAAAATAAAAAAAAACTGTCATGTATTTGGATAAATTTAGGCATCCATATTGTTGTTTTGAACTTATTTGAAAATCTTTAAATAAATAGGGTCTAAAGATGTAGAAGTTTGACAATTAATTTAGAAAATTCGTTGACCTGTCACTTTTATTATATTTATACGAAACCGCCATCCGATTGAAAGAAAACCAAATAAGAAATAAATACAGTAAGGGCTAGAGACATGAACTACGCCTGAGAATGAAACGGGCCGATTATTCGCAAAATGAGGACGAATTTAATTGTAATTTACGAAACGGTCACTTGTTTAAAAGCAAAGAGGCATGAGATTAGTGGAGTGAAGCTTCTCCTTAATTACTTGCTGATTTACTGCAGTGACGTATCCGCTTTATGACTATGTAACGATATCGCATATTACAAAATAAAAAAAGAAGAGTGTGTGTGTGTGTGGCGTGTGTTCATTTGCATATAGATGCGAGTGCAATAATTACGCGCTGCGATGCGTGTGCTAATAAAAAAAAAACTGGCCTTCGCCGGAGGAACCAGGTCACATATGGCCCGCAGACGTCGTAATTAATGTCCAGCATTTGAAAAAAACACCGCCTCAAATCCGCTGAATTCATTCAGTCCTCGTGTTTTCATTTGCTCCGAGACTAGTTCTTTGGAATTAAATTCAAAATAACTCCACCGAGAACTTTTAATATATCTGCAAAACGTCGGCCATGTTGTTATAGTCTTGTATCAAAACAAAGAAAAAAGACCGACATGACTGCATTAATTAATAAGCGACAACAGTCGATTTATTTGAGTCATCGATGTTGTAGTGCGATTAAAGTGAGTGCAGCGATCGTTGTTTTGCGCCCCGTGTATATTCTCTCTGGCGACTCTTTCTGGCATTGGAAACGATCTCACACGTACATTTAATGTACACATATAGTAAAGTTTATTGTTTTAGGAGAAAGTGTGTTCATATCAGGAGAACAAACGTGAATCTCTAAATCTTTTGTTACATTTCAGTATCTTTTTGCACGTCCAATATAAATCGGTTCTAATTACTATCAATTATTTAAAATATTCACCTTGCTCTCAATGGTCAGAATACACATATATATATACATATATATATATATATTAAGTAATTTAATGGACTTAATAAGATATTAATAAATAAGCATAAGCCAGTTTTAAACCGGAAAAGGGAATTTATTATTGGATGATTGTTATTTATTTATTAGTTCTCTCAGTGGTCAGAAAACATACATATATATATATATAAATATTAAAAATTAAGTAATTTAATGGACTTAATAATAAGATATTAATAAATAACATAAACAAGTTTTAAACCGGAAAAGGGAATTTATTATTGGATGATTGTTATTTACTTATTAGTTCTCTCAATGGTCAGAAAACATACGTATATATATGTATATATATATATATACATATATTTAAATTAAGTAATTTTATGGACTTAATAATAAGATATTAATAAGTAAACATAAGCCAGTCTTAAACCGGAAAAGGGAATTTAGTATGGCTGATTGTTATTTATTTATTATTTCTCTCAATGGTCAGAAAACATATATATATATATATTAAAAACTAAGTAATTTAATGGATTTAATAATAAATTATTAATAAATAAACATAAACAAGTTTTAAACCGGAAAAGGGAATTTATTGTTGGCTGATTGTTATTTATTTATTAGTTCTCTCAATGGTCAGAAAACATATATATATATATATATATATATATATATATATATATATATATATATTTAAAATTAAGTAATTTAATGGACTTAATAATAAGATATTAATAAATAAACATAAACAAGTTTTAAACCGGAAAAGGGAATTTATTATTGGATGATTGTTATTTATTTATTAGTTCTTTCAATGATCGGAAAACATACATATATATATATATATAAATATTAAAAATTAAGTAATTTAATGGACTTAATAATAAGATATTAATAAATAAACATAAGCCAGTTTTAAACCGGAAAAGGGAATTTATTGTTGGCTGATTGTTATTTATTTATTATTTCTCTCAATGGTGAGAAAACATATATATATATATATATATATATATATATATATATATATTAAAAATTAAGTAATTTAATGGATTTAATAATAAATTATTAATAAATAAACATAAACAAGTTTTAAACCGGAAAAGGGAATTTATTGTTGGCTGATTGTTATTTATTTATTAGTTCTCTCAATGTTCAGAAAACATACACATATATATATATATATATATTAAAAATTAAGTAATTTAATGGACTTAATAATAAGATATTAATAAATAAACATAAGCAGTTTTAAACCGGAAAAGGGAATTTATTATTGGCTGATTGTTATTTATTTATTAGTTTTCTCAATGGTCAGAAAACATATATATATATATATATATATATATTTATTTATTTATATTAAAAATTAAGTAATTTAATGGATTTAATAATAAGATATTAATAAATACACATAAGCAGTTTTAAACCGGAAAAGGGAATTTAGTATGGATGATTGTTATTTATGTATTAGTTCTCTGAATGGTCAGAAAACATACACACACACACACACACACACATATATATATATATATATATATATTTATATATTTATATTAAAAATTAAGTAATTTAATGGACTTAATAATAAGATAATAAAATATACTAAATGCTTGAAATAAATTTAAACATAGCCATATTGTAAAAATAAGGAAAATTCATTTGATAATTTTATTAAATTCGCGATTGAATCGACTTATCTTGGACAGTTTTGGACTCATGGAAAATAATAATAGTAATGGTGTAACATGGAAAAAGCGCTCCTTGAAAATGTGTGATGAACTTTCGCATGACCGTAATTCAATCTGTTCAGTCAATGACTCACTGAGTGTGTGTGTGTGTGTGTGTAAATCACAGCGTATTGCATAACAACCAGATCAATCGTTTGAATTAATTTGTAAATGGCGTTTGTGGAATGCTTTTATGATTTCCATTGTACAAGAATGACCATTCCTGTTAATAACAGCAGCTTGGGAGGTCTTTGTGCGGTTGGGAAATTGATTGCCGATAAAAGCGTAATCACGCGTGCCAATAATTACGAAACAGCTGCAAAAATCCCGTAAAATACTTCTTCAAGTACGGACATGCACACGAAATATTCTGTACTTCAATAGTTTTTCAGAGTTAATGAATATAAGTGACTTATTCATGAGGAATGTGTGGAATTAGTATCAAGTAGATACAACTCAATATATTTTAAATATATTCCTAACGAGAGTTTTCCTCTGTTTCATCGTGATTTGAGAAAAAAGAGTTCGAAACGACGCATTACGATGGAAATATTGCAACACTGTGTGTTCCATATTTTTGGGCTCAATTTTTCCCCCCACTCTAAAGAAATACAAGCGTAAAGTTAAGTTCGAAATTCACTTCGTCAAGCACTGGAAATGTGAAGCTGCCACTTGTTGAACCTCCTGGAAAAGCTGCAAGCAGCATCCAGTTTCGAGTTGGAGCTCCGTTTTACGACGCTGTTTTTCCCCTCCGGGAAGGTCCATGAATCGATTCCACTCGCATTACACGACGATGTGAGTCAAGGAATAAAACAGGAGGTGGACAGTCCTGCGCGTAATTTCCGTCTCGGAGACTTTCACGCGCTTCGGCACTCAACCACCTGAATTAATTACGGGCATTGTCACATCGGGAAACCAGTTTTCCCCGTAATAATATGTCTCCATCATATTTCTTCTATATGCGTTATTTAAAATTTAAGAAAATGTATTATTTAAAGAATTATTTAAGTCAGATTTTTTATATATATAATTGAGATACGACGTGAGACACCATAAAAACAACTACATATGGAGAAACATTTCCTTTATTCCGCGTGGGGGGGGGGGGGAAAACTGTTTTCTTTCTACAGTTAGTTTGTGTATCAACACAGGTGCTCCACAGTGCCATTTAGTGAAGCACAGAGAGAGAGTGTCTCATGATGGAGCCCTCAGGTGTATAAGCGAAGCTGCAGCAAGGTATAACACGGTTGTATCAACGCAAACAACGAGAGATTCTGTAAGGTAGCAACATGTAGTTTCACATCGCTCTAGGTCTAAGCAAATATTGTTCCTGTTTGCTCAATATTAACCCGGATATGCTTCCACGGCGGCCTTGCTTTGCTTCTATGACGTCACACCTACCTTCCAGCCTTCTCCAAAACTTTGTGTTATCTGCATTCTGATCGAATACGGACTCTTTAACAGTTTAAATCACACTAATTAAATCTTTATAAACAGTAGCTTAACTTTAAAACGAAGAATATCATACAGAATTAATTTAACACCATGTAAATTAGATCCCAGATAATGAAACATTAAAAAGATACGTTTATTAAACTTGAAGAGAAAAGTAAAAATATAGGATTGAAAATAAATGAGAGAAAAAACTAAATATCTAAGACCGTCAATACGGAAAAATAAAAGAAAAGTGTATCTTGGAGTGAACATCAATAGTACCAATAATATAACTACAGAAATTAATCAAAGAATAACAAAAGGAAATAGAGGCACATTACGCAAACATCCCAATATTAAAATTACAACGAAAAGAACAAAAGTATATAAAACATTAATTAGACCCATAGTAACGTTTGGGGGGCAGAGACATGGACCCTAACTAATAAATATAAATATATAAAAAAATATGGAGACTCTAAGGAGATTTTAAGGGAAAAATATTAGGATAATCTGTTAAAAGGAGGTGAAAGATGTAGATTAAGAGATATAATGAAGAGATAAACAGCATCCTAGAAGGAGAAGACATAGTTAAGATTTATAAAATCACTTAGAATCTCATGGTTGAGACACATACAAAGAATGGCTACAAAAAGAATGCCAAAGCAGATATATATAAAGGGAAAATATTTGGTATTAAAAAGAAGGGGGAAGACCAAGGAAAAGATGGATCCAAGATGTGTTAAAAGACTTGAAGACAATCAGGTGGTGGGAGAAAACCGAGAGAGGAGAGAAGATTGGAGGCAGACTGTGAAGGCAGCCAAAGTCCACATCGGGGCTGTATAGCTTTGGAAGAAGAAGAAATATATACCAGATAATTTATATGACATAGAAATATGTAAAGATCAATTGAAAAATTACAGAAATTAAAATATAAAAGTGGCCAAATAACCGACAAAAAAAACATGCTAAGTAAATACAACACTATTGAACTAATTGTCTTTGAAACTGTTACGTGTGCAGTAATCAGGAAAAGTTGGGTTAAATACTAAATCAAACTTCTTAATTTTAGAAGCCCTTAGATGAGAGGATTGGCGAAAGAAAATCTCCGCTATTCCCAATTGGGACAGTCGGCCAGCTGCCTCCGAAAACTGGTCGAGAAACGGTGAATGCTGCGTTTCATAGCATCTCCGACATCGGAAGGAGCGTGGGACAAGTACTTAGAGCCCGAACTACCTGACGCAGGTTTTATTATTAACATTATACTCAAAATATCAAGATAAAAGTTCATTATGGATCAGATTAAATCTGATAATATTTCGACTCCCTTATGGCAGAAAGAGGGATAATCATGCATGTTTGACGCGGAGTGCATTGAGGACGAGTCAGGGTTAACGTTATTTTTTTTCCCCCCAGTTGCAGATGCAGAAATCGGCGACAGGGGTAAAGAGGCGTTGTTTGTGAGTCTCTGTGGAGTTGCTCGTCACATCTGCATTGCAAATGTCTGGCGCAGGTGGATGGTGACATTTTCAAGACAAGCCGCTTCAACCCCCGCTGCAACAACAACAGTGGTTAACCTGACTCGGTGTGAAGGAACAAGTAGGGGTAAATCTGATGAAGTGCTCCATTCTCAGGGAAATAACATTTCTTAATAAAAAAAATTAACAACACAGTTTGTTGAGAACCTTTATCAGGAAAATTAATAATGACCTTATCATGCAGGAATTCCATTTAGCATCGTGGGGGTAGAACCATTTTTCTACAAATTTGCGAAAAATTGTGATTAAATAAATAATTGTCGGATTAGGACAGGGGCCAGGAATGGAACCGAGAACCATCTATAATTACCCGTCGCTGCAGCCACTGTCCTATCCTTGTCGACTCCCAGTCACATGTGAACCTGGCCCCAGGCTCACCTAAACTCCTTAGAGGGTAGGGCTGGAAGGGCGTAATAACGCGGAAACAGCCGAGATTGGAGTCATGACCGGTGTTATGGACGTCGCTGAGTTTAATTATGACCTTCAACTCCCCCCACGGGGCTTTGGTGGACGTCGGTGGAAATTTTCAAACATCTTGAAACAGTCGGGGTCATTTTTTGGGGTCAATGAGATAGAAATGTGTTTCTCCAGACATTTCTCTATAGGTCCTTCAATAAAAAAAATTTGATTTATTTCATTCCAGTAGTCCTTTTAAGAGGAAATACGTCATTCCATAAAATTAAAACATAATTATTCAATGCTACAATTATAAACAATTAGAAGTTAACATAATAATACTAAAAAATCGGGAACACAAATTTCCTTGTCCAACATAAGTAAAAGAACTGTAAAGTAATAATAACAAACAATAATAATTCTTTGACTTTACTAAGGGTATAACATAATATTTACAGCACTCAAAAAATTTAATACGCACTAGACAAAAAATTAATGATTAGAGAATTAACTATCATCAAATGTAGAATTACACATCACATGAGAATAAACACAAAACTTGACACACACACTAGGAGGAAACACAAGTGAGGGACACGAAACAGAGGGAAGAGGAATCTGCAATACTCCAGGCCCTCGTACATGAAACAAACAAAAGTGCAGGAAAGACCAACAGAGCAAGTTATGAAATAAGTAGTTGTTATTAGCAACACTTTTGCAGTATAACAAAAATAATTAATTATTAGAGGAGCGATGAAGAAACTGGGGTTCTGAGATAGAGCGGCTCTGTTATCGCTCAAGTTTCCATTCCTTCCGATAACAGCGTATTCACCTCTGAAAGTCATCCTGCTCGCTTATGTATAAAGTTGAGTGAGGCCATCAAGAAGTTCCGAAACCAAAGTAATGTTATTCCGACCCCCACCCCCCTCTGACAGTTATTCTGTAATTATTAAACCACTTGCAGAACAAAGGAGAGACATTTCGCTAAATGCCACATGGAGGAAGCTTGGATCCACCCCGTCGCAGCCGTTAATCAGTGAAACGTAAAGGAGCTCGGAACAAGCTGTGTAATTGCAGCCCGGGGCGCAGCACGGGTAAAGCATTTCTCCACGGGCCCACGAGGCACAGCCAGCGCCGTCGCCGCCGCCTCCATCCCCTGCTGGCAGCAAACAACTACACATCAAGCATCTCCTTAACTACATACTCTGGCCACAGCGCGGATTCATGAGCGTTCTCATTTTTTTTAACCATTACAAGGTGTAACAAACATGGACGTCAAAATTTCAGGTATGCATTCCTCACATTCCTCAGAGAAGAAGAAAGGTGTAGGACAACATGTACAATGGAAATGAAAAATTACGGAGTTATCTGAGCTTCCAACCTGATCGGTTTAAATGAAGTTCAACTGACTAGTTGGAGCGCTCTGCTCACATCTCAGATGAAATCTTCAAAGTGACCTCCATTTTGACAGCTGCTCTTTCTGACATAAACCTTCGAACAAAACTCTTTAATAAAAACAGTAAAGTGGTCACTTAATTAAATTTTCCTGTGCGATCAGCTAATTTAAAATAATATTTTATTTTATTTACATCTCTATCATAAATCACAAATTATTTAATGATTTTTTAAGGGTTGACGGTGAACAATATATAGTCATATCATGATACTAGTAATATGAACTTTATTTCCATATAACTGCATGCATACTACATGGGAAAACGCCGGGTTTAATATAAAAATACGAAAGAAAAAAAAGAAACATTTAAATCATCAGAATAAAGTTTTACAGTGATACTATCACAAGTCCTGTACCTTATTTACTACCTTATATAGTAAATACTCCTTCAGAGTGCTTGCCTTGCAAATTCCTTTATGTACAGTAGCAGTTTATTATAAAATATAATTCCCTTATTTTATTTTTTATTTTTTCAACAGTTTCGTTGCTTTCTGGTGCCGGTATACATTTATTTCACAAATAAATAAACATATTGAAATGTTATAAATTTGGATAACACTTAATATAGAGTTTTGACACTCACACATACATGTCTCGTGGCTGACGGCCCACTCAATCAACTTACGCGCGCTAAGTCCCAACAATACCTTGCCTGTTCAATTATTCTCGACCATTATTCTATCTCTGTGTGTTCGCCGGTAACAATTCAGTTCGATAGTTTATAATTATTAATTATTACAATATATATATATATATATATATATATATATATGAAAATAAAAATAAAATATTTATAGGCATTCATTGGCCAGTCCTCAAATTTTAAAGTGTCTCTCGGACCCTTATTCAAAACTGTGTGAATTTAATAATTTGTTAATCGTTCAGTTGTGCTAGTTTATTATATTAATTTGGAAAATATCTGAAGACAGTTCCAAAAAAATTATCGAAACGTCGCCACAATATAAATAAAAAGTGTCCGTATCAGGTCGTTAATTGTTTTATTATATCACATTTTACTTTACAGTTGAGAATAAAATTCTCATTATAATCAGCTTGGCTAATCAGTTATGAGGATATTAATTTTTAGGGATTATTTGTTAAGCCTGCTGAAGAAAAGTTTAGTCCTGAGTAATAAACAGCTTTCTGAGGGACTGATTTAGCAATATTCGCAGCGCAACCCCGCGGTGGCCGAAGAAGCCATTCTGCCGACATTCTAAAAGAAACGACGCGGAAGTAAAGGACTATATACGTGATACGTCAGCTCGCTAGAGAGTCGCTATTAGAAGCGGGGCTGCTGCTGTCTCTGTTAGGGACCAGTTTTTATGGCCACGTCCTCATAAAGTAACGTCATAATGCTCTGCACGGCGGCGTTTACGTGGGTGGCTCCGGAAACAGCTGGAGTGACAAAAGGAAAACCGAATACGTCAATGACATCCCTGCGGATCCTGCACTAATTACGGCTGATTGAAAATAATTAATAAGAAATAAAGCCAATGATAATATAAATACCTGACAACGTTTCTGGGATCCTCGTTCCCTTCCCTAAGGTGTGCTAAGAAGAGCCTAGAGCGACACAACTGCACTCGTCAGTTGGCAAAAACTCAAAAGCGAAGAAAACTCAACAACAATGGGAGAGCCGAAGAGGATCAGCGTAACAACGAGGGAGCAACGAGAATGGGAGTGCCGAAGGTTTAGCGTAACAATAAGGGGATCGTAGCAATTGTTGAGTTGCACAGTGTCTGTTTGTACATTAATAGCTGTGATGTTTGATTTAATGTGAAGCATCTCTGGACTTGTACCTGGGCTGGGGGGCAACGACTAAAATCTTAGCATTTTGCCCAATCAAATGTACGTTTCGATTTGATGATATGTTTGGAGACTACACAGATTGTCTTTGATATATGACACATGTTCCTTGATACGGGGTGGGGGTATTAAGGGAACGTTTTGTTTGCCCTATGTAGCTGGAATTAGAATTGATGATATGACTAACAGGTTGTCTTTGATATTAGAGACATTTTCATTGATACGTGTATTAAGAGAACGTACCAAATGTCCGACTAAAATCTTAGCATTTTGCCCAATCAAATGTGTATGTTTATAGTTGATGCGATGTTTGGTCCACAGAATGTGGAACATATTGGACACATGTTCCTTGATGCGTGTATTAAGCGAAGCGATTATTTAATAAAATTAAAAACTGTTTCTGGTTATTTCAACGTCAACAATCCTTTTTTAACTAAGATATAGAGGAATAGGTGAGAATGAAATAAGTCTGTTACTGAAGTGAGACGATTATGGTAGTAAACTGAGGAAGATCTGTCCTCTATGGTCTGTATCACTTCGCTCTATTTTTCATTATTTCCGTATTTTAGTTTTTCAACTCAAACCGACAAATCCAAACTCCCTTGGTAAATTCTTAGGTGAAGCTCCTTATTAGGCACCCCGAAAAATGTTATCTCTGAATAATTTCACAACAGTGTAGAGTCCCATAGAAAAGCTTATTCAACGAAATTCGGTTGTTACTTGAACGTTGAATCATGGTATGAATGTGTGTATACGGTCGTCGAGACATTTTGGTCCACAAACTACGGCTCACAAATTACTGCCCGGACTTTCCCGGTGAGTCTAGGAGGCTGATCGTTAGTTCAAGGATGTGGTCTTTATGATCGTTATAGGGGCTCTGAATCCTCAGCAGTCGACACCGTAAGAAATTTCTCTGAAAAGGAACTGGAGGAGGACAGGGGGGAGGAGTTGAGGGCTTTAGCGTGCCTTTGAATGCAGATGAATGCAATGCTGACGGGGCGGTGCTTTTGTTCCTCAATGTCCAACAAGATTTCGTCATAATGCTGTTAGAACTGGCATAAAAATCCAATTAAGTCTTTATCCTTACTGCTGGAATTTATGTAATAAAATGTATAAAGCAACAACGGATGTTATGTCAGGAAGAGGAGGAACTGTCAGCGAGGGATGTTCTCTCGCAGGCAGAACCATCTTGGAGAGACCGTGGAGGCCACCTTTGGGGATTCCTTCTCCTCTCTCTCCGATTTTGAACTAAGGTTTTCCCACAAGCCGAAGCGCCTCGGCCTGTTTCGAGAGGTGTATGTTCCGGTGGTCTCAGACCTTGGCTGTTCGCTGTTCCCATTGTAACATTCGACCCAGCTGCATCCTAAACTGATCGAGGCACGGCTGCGTCCCACAGTAAACCCCGTCACCCGATCTACCTGATGCAGGTTTTTCGAGGGTTTTTCCTGCGTCATAGTTAAACCTTGGCTAACTTACTCTACCCTTTTAGTGCAACATACTTTCCTCATTATTTTTTTTTAAAAATGAAAAATTTACGTCTGTTTTGAAAATTAATAATAAGATTAAATAGCAAAATGTTCCTTTCTTCAGGTGTTAATGAACCGAACAAGAGCCTAGAGCGACACAACTGCGCAATTCGGTTTACAAAACTGAAAAAGAAATGAACAAGGGTTTCCAAAATCGTTGTGTGGTAATTTATATCATCAGTTCTTTTGTCTGTATTTGGCTATTATTCATATTATTAACGTTATTATTTTGCTGTTAGAAACGTTGAAGAAATCTCTACTTTCACTCTATACGATCATTCTTTACCCAGGCCATCATCTGGACGATTTATTATTCCATCAGTATAGTTCATTAAACCTATTTCTTGATTCTTGTATCTTTCTTTTCTATGGCTTTCTTTCTTTTCACTTGTTGATTTTATCTCTGCTGTATCCTATGCTGTGGCGGTATTAACTGAGTGTTTTAAACTTTGTTCACATCCTGCGAGGGATGTTCTCTCGTAGGTAGAACATTGTAGAAGAGACGAAAGGGGCTACCTTTGGGGATGCCTTTTCCTCTCTCCGGTTTTTGAAATAAGGTTCCCACAAGCCTCGGCCTGTTCTGAGAGGTGTATGCTCCGGGGTTACAGACCTTTGTGCATACGGTAAGAGTTGTTCGCTGTCCCATTGGTACAGTCGGACTCCTAAACTGGTCGAGGTACGGATAAGGGAATGCTGCGTCCCCACAGTAAACCCCCTCTCCCGTATTCGCAAGGCCGTGAGACAAGTACCCAAGAGCCCGACCTATCTGATGTTGTTTCTCTAACGTTTGTCCTGTATCACTTTTACGCGAATGCCGGGTAGGATCCTTAAACTATAGCCCGGGGGTCTCTAGTTAACCCTTGGCTACCTTCCTCTACCCTTCCGTATCAGCCCCTTTCAAATCCCTTCCTATGCTATTAAAGGGGAGTTGCTACCATGTGGATTACCCTCAAGCAGCCTCTTACCCTAAAAATATTATGTCAGGAAAATAAAAGTTTCTTCAATTTTAAACCTGCGTATAAAACAGTGTGGAACAATTTCTGTAAATTTAAAATATATTTCGTGTTATTTCAATGCAACGTTGTTCTTGTACAGGAAACTATTTAATGATCCGGACGTCTGAGCCTTGCCAGACATTCATGTCCACGTCTGTAGCTTTTAGATTAATCCATCACTGAAGTTGGAGTCGGCCAATTTTGCAGACAACTCATCTTGAAAAGCGAGAGTCATTCCCCTACCTTGTCAGTCACCCTTCATTTATTCACTTCCCCCACTGTGGAGAAGGAGCTGCGCTATTATGTGGAAGTCTCTGAAGGGAGGATCCCTCCAGTTGAATCAAGATGACCTCTTCCCCGTCCTTTGCACGTTTCTCGTGCAATCAAATCCGACTAAGGCTACAAAATGGGAAAACTGGGCATAATAAAAAAAAACCAATAACATTTTTTTACTTTTCGACGTCAAAATATTTTTCTTTTCTTACCAAATCTCCATTCTTTAGTATGAATATATATTTTTTACATAATAATTCAGAAAAATGAGAACATTCATAGCAGTACAAGTCGTCTTGTAACTGTTGTTACAAATTAAATTTTGGGAAAAAGTAGTGGAAAGCAGAAAGAGAAACACAACTGCGCTGATCAGTTGAAAAACCTAGAAAGCGACGAAAACGCAACGACAATGGGATACTCGGAAGGTTTAGTGTAACAATAAGGCAGCAACACTCAATGGTAAAGCATAAGGTTCAGGCGTAAAAATAAGAAACCGTAGTAATTGTTGAGTTTCACAGTGTCTGTTTGTACATTAATAGCTGTGATGTTTGATTTAATGTGAAGCATCTCTGGAATTGTACCTCGGCTGGGGGGAATCAACGACTAAAATCTTAGCATTTTGCCCAATCAAATTTACGTTTCGAATTGATGATATGTTTGGAGACTTCAGAGATTGTCTTTGATATTAGACGGATGTTTCTTGATACTGGGGGTATTAAGGGAACGTTTTGTTTGCCCTATGTAGCAAGAATTACAATTATAGCAAGGAATTTTGTAAACACATTCTTCGTATCGTTTTGTTAACCGACCAGTGCAGTTATGTCGCTTCAGGCGCTTCTCAGCATCTAAATAAAGGGACAAGGTGTTTATATTATCACTTCTTTGGTCTGTCTTTGGCTATCTTATTATTATTAATTTTCAATGAGATAGTCTTCCTTTTAAAATGTTAATAATTTACGTCTGATAGAAAATAATGAATAACAAAGATGGCCAATACAGACAAAAAAAGGGTAATATAAATACCACACAACGTTTCTGGGATCCTTGTTCCCTTTCGTCAGATGCTAAGAAGAGCCTAGAGCGACACAACAGCAGTGGTCAGTTGACAACACTCAAAAGGCTCTTCTCCGCACCTGACAAAAGGAACAAGGATCCGAAAAACGTTTGTGTGGTATTTATATTAACCTTTTTTTTTTGTCTGTATTGGCTATCTTTCTTGTTCATAATTCTTCATTTTATTGCAACATGAAAACTGGTCGCTGAAACAAAATGTTAGAACGCAGATCTTTCTGAATGATGCAAAAAATTTATTTTTTTTAAAAAAAAATTCCCCCGTTGCACTGGCTTTGACTGCAGAAGAGAGACCGGCCTTGATGTTTATCGCGGCGGCCGTTGCGCTGCAATTGTTCATTCATCCTATGGCTGGCTGATGCTATCAATGTTTAAAACTCGATTAACGCTCACTCGAGTGTGTTTCGATAGCCACAAGTGCTTCTCGCAGACCAAATACATTTTCCTAGTTTTTGGATGAATGGTGGATGCATAGTGTGGTTCCGAAGTCGCTTACTCGTTAAATTAAAACAGTAATAAATTATTATTTTTAAAAAAAACATATAACATGATAAAATATTTGTTCAAGCAATGGACAACACACGTGGAAATTCACGACTGTTTGAAACTCACCGTAACTCAGTATGGAACGTTTAATTACAGAATACAAATCCTGTAACCTGGTGAAATGTAATGAACTGACTGTAACTGACATACGCCAACTCCAATCAGCACCACTGGAACACTATTCCAAGAAGCAGAATAATAATCTCCAATACTCGGCTCTCCCGACAGCCATGACCCTGTAAATAATCGCTTAATAAAGATTGTGATGACGTGAAACTCTGTTAGTCTCTGATTTATTAAATTTTCATTTTCCAATAATTGTATAATATCGATTTTTTAATTGGTTTGATTGAAATCAAAGTTCTAATAATTGATTCATATCAATTTAATTTAATTTCACAGCAAAATATATATTAAATTAAATCACAAAATTAACGCTGATTATTTATTACATGCTGCAATACTCTTTACTGTCCAATTAAGGAGGAAAAAATATTACAGATGTTTTATTAGTTTAAAAATATTAATTTATAACTCATCTAATTTCCTACTTAATTGAATTTTTTTTAAATAATTGGCACCCTTTTCCAAAGATATTACATAATTGTACTCAATAAATAAATTAATCGAAAAATGGCAATTTATAACTCATATAATTTCCTACTTAATTGAATTTTTTAAAAAAATAATCGGCACCCTTTTCCAAAGATACTACATAATTGTACACAATAAATAAATTAATATAAACATAGCAATTTAATAACTCGTCTAATATCCTACTTAATTTAATTTTTTTTAAAATAATTGAAACCCTTTTCCAAAGATACTGCATAATTGTACCCAATTAATAAATAAATCGAAAAATGGCATTTTGTAACACATCGAATTTCCGACATGCGTGAAAATAATTATTAAACAAATGGCACCCTTTTCCAAAGATAATGCATAATTGTACTCAATTAATGAAAAAAAAAATTAATCCAAAAACAGCATTTAGAAACACATCGAATTTCCTACTTAAGTGAATTTTTTAAAAAAATAATTGTCCTCCTTTTCCAAATAATACTAACTAATAGTACTCAATAAATAAATTAATATAAAAATAGCAATTTGTAACCCAGCGGATTTCCAACTTATATGAATTTTATTAAAAAAATAAATAACTGGCACCCTTTTCCAGAGATACTACATAATTGTACTCAATAAAAAAATAATCCATTTTGTGACACATGGAATTTCCGACTTGAGTGAAATTATTTTTTTAAATAATTGGCAACATTTTCCTGAGAATACTAACTAATTGTACAAATTACAGAAATAAAATTTATTTAATTTACTTTTGTTTTTAATCAGTCTACCAAGCTTTCTGAAGACGAGAAAACATTTGTTGAAAAACTAATTAGAATTTTCATTGAGATGAGTAAAAGTTGGTAGGTAGACTAAAGCTGAGTGGAGGATTTGGCTCGAGACGCATCGCACCTTGTCGTTAATGAAGTAGACAATAACGTAGGAACCGCTATATGCATTACACCGGATCTTAATTAAAGCTATCACTAGCTGTCCCATAAATCTTTAGTGGAGGATCTGGAGACGGAACAAGCGCTCTCAGGTTGTACCAAGAAGAGGCAATTAGCTCATTCACGGGACGTAGATAGATCACTCTCACAAGCGTCATTCTTCAGCTTAATGGGGGGGGGGGTATCACGAGAAAATATCGGATATAAAATAACCAAGCAGCGACGAGGGCAATTAATTCCGAGAGTAATCTACTATATGGAATCGTAAATATCATAGCAATTCGATCTAACACTTGTAACGGTTGCTCCATGATGGTGGGAGTAACCCTACAAGTCCCGCTCCTTGCGGAGAATAGTTACCTAAAAGTCGTTAAAAGGAGTTTTTCTACTCCTGAGGCAAATTGGTGAAGGGGATGCCACTCAAAGAGACTCAACGCTCCTGAGCGAGCAGAGAGCTGGCGCCGCACAGAGGCGCATCGCTGCAATGACTCGTTTGGAGTCAATCCCTCCATTGTTCGGAGCGAACTGAGAGCCACTTGTTCGTTTGAAACGTCTCTCTCCATCTCTGCTTATAAACAATAAACTTTAATTTATTTATAGGACTTATTCGAAGCATAAAAAATCATTTATAGGAAGAAACGTGTCTTTATATATCAAGTAAACTACACAAATAAGTGTAACATGTAAATTGTGACGCTTTAGATATGTTGACCGTTTTGATGTCCGTGATCGTTTCTTTTTTTACTTGTTAGTCTGTGTCTGATTAAAAAAAAAATACAATATATACAGAGCTGCTTTTATAATAAAACATGTAGATTTATAATTTTAATATTATTAAAACACTTGCTAAGTGAAACAAAAAAAAATTGGATTGCGAATTCAGTTTATGAATATTTTATATGAACTTTAAGACTTATTTAAGGTTATAAATTAATTAAAAATAAAACCCCAGTGAATGAATCCATATACACGGACCATTAAATATTCTCAGCGCGTCAAAAGAGTTGCCTGTTGTGTTTCTCTCTTTCTCTCTCTCTCTCTCTCTACAGCGCGCTGTCTGAAAATTTATCTACGAAGCATAAATTGTTAAAAGTTATATTTTATGTTTAATTAATTATTTCGTGCTGACTATTTTATCATGCTGTAATCCCCCTTTTTTTCTGCTCTCCCTTGGAACTTTACATTATGGTTCTCTGTCAAGCGCCACTGCGTATGCAGAATTAAATAATTTATATACGACAGTGGGGGGCCTGTAATTTAAATAACACCCAACAATGCGATCCGAAAAAACACGACCGTGCATGTAACTTGGCATGTCCTGGCGTTAGTTCAATATATCTTCTTCTTCTTCTTCTTCGGCTTTTCCCCCCTCCTTTTACAGGTTTGCCGGTCTTCAATTTCCATTTCTGTCACCTTCCCCTTAAATTCTTATTATTTTTACATTTAAACCCCCCTATCATATGAAATTAATTTTCTCTTGAAATTGTGGTCCAGCACAGTTGATGGTCCAATCCAGAATGATCCCCTTAAGATATGTAAGTGGTGGGAGTTGAAATAAAACTGTTTAATAGAGGAGAGAAAAGAATTTTTTTTATATAAATAATATAATGCAATACAGTGACTTACATCTTTATAATGCCAGTCCTTTTGTGGGGATTCTTCTTCTTGACCGGCGTTACAGCCCTTAACTAACTAACTAACTCCTTGGCTCGACAGCCCATGAAGGGCCTTGCCCCTACCGAGACGGCTGCCAGACTGTCACCTTACATGACACATTCTGGATTTAGGAGTGACACCTGGTCAGAGTGTCGATTCTCCCAGAGCCTTAACCCCAGTTTTCTTGACCAGGACGACCACAGACATCCATGCCCATGCCGGGATTCGAAACCAGGACCTCTGTGATGCGCTGGCCACTACACCACGGCAGGCCGGCGTTACAGCCCTTAGCCACCTTAATGATATACTTCCATCTATTCCTATCTTGCGCATCTATCCACCATTCTTTATCTTTTAATGTTTGTATGTCCTTCAAGGCTCTTAACTTGAGGCCTTCCTTTTCTTCTACCTTTGTGTAGGTTAGCTTCTTACATGGGTTAGTATCCTCCATCCCTTTTCACGTGTCCTAACCCATTTCAGCCTACATATTCTTGAGGTGTGTCCTATGTTAGTATTTTGTGTATAGTCTGCATAACTCGTCGTTGTATTTTATTCTCCATATTCCATCAGCTTGGACCATAAATTTTCCTCAGGATCGTCTTTTCAAATATTTTCAATTTTTTTCTCTTCGTCGGCCTTAGTTAGTTTTCCAAGCCTACATATTTTTGAGGTTTGTCCTATGTTAGTATTTTGTGTATAGTCTGCATAACTCGTCGTTGTATTTTATTCTCCATATTCCATCAGCTTGGACCATAAATTTTCCTCAGGATCGTGCTTTCAAATATTTTCAGGTTTTTTCTGTTCGTCGGCCTTAATTAGTATTCCAACTCTCACACAGCCCCCATACAGGACAATATAGGTTTGATTAGAGTTGTGTAATTGGTAGTCCAAAAAAAACCTGTTTACAGAACGGTTAGAAAATATTTTCACATTTATTATTCTGGTATTACTTGCTGTTTTCACTGTGTCATTAAATATTCCGGAAATCATATGGATTAGTAAATATTAAGCCATTTTTTTTAAAATATTGAAATCAAAATGAAGAGTGGGCAGGACAGAAGACAAAAGCCCCAGATCTAATTACACAGGGGGTTGGGAGGGGGGGGGACAACAGTATGGCGGAATGAAGCTTCTTGCTCCAGCTCCAGAGACAGACGGAGGCAACAAGACCTCAACAAAACCACCACCGTCAGGTATCTTAAAGAGCTTAGCTTCGCCGCGTTGTTTCAGCCGCATAATAAACTTTCTAAAATTGGATTGACGCCATTAACAAAACAAGGAAGGGTACTGGGTAAATTATGAACGTAATGAGGATTACAAGATTTAAATACACGGATACTTCATTGTTATAATTAACAAATAAATCAAATGTTACCTTCACAGACTTCGATCTTGTTAATGATAATAATCGATAATATTTGTATATTACTATTCTTATTTCATAAATATATGAATGTAAATAATTGTTGTGATAGTGGCACCACTGGTGGATTCCAGAGGGAATACAAGGTTTAACTTCTTTGACATTGTAGTGTTGTTGTTTTTCGTTGTTGTTGTAAGAAACTTGTGTGCAGTTCTTGTGTTCGCAGTTTAATAATAAAGGAGGTTATGCACGAACCACGAATATTACGAAGACATAAATCATTCTGCAGTTTGAAGGTAAAGCGTAAAACTAACCATTGTTACGTAGGAAGTTACACATACGCCTTTAATTCAAATATATTAATTCTGTATCATATATTGTAACGATAAAAACGTCTAGGAATCAATTTTATTATAGAAGGTAAATATGTAATATATTAAAAAACTGAAAATTGGGTTATATGTAAATTATAATAATTTAATATAATCACGCTAAAGAATACAAATAGTTTAATTAAAAATAATTTTATTAGCTTCAAAAATTAATTACTAATTTGTTAATTTATAATTTAATTAATTTGGACAAAAGTTGGGGGAGTTCTTTGACTTAAAATATTTAAAGGTGATATAAAAGTTTTATGTTTGCGGTATTTTATTGAATTTATAGTAATTCAGGGTTTTGCATCATTAATTTTAATTTTGGACCTTCCGGTCGTTGCTCCATACTTCTTTCAAGTGAATGTGTATTAGTGTGAAAGAAAGTGCAATCGTTTTCCGAGGCAAATGCCGGGTAGGATCCTTGAAATATAGTCCGGGGGCCTCTAGTTAACCCTTGGCTACCTTCCTCTACCCTTCCGCATCCCCCCTTTCAAATCCCTTCCTATGCTATTAAAGGGGAGTTGGCCAACGTGGATTACCCTCATGTAGCCTGTTGACTTAAAAAAAAAAGAGGCACCTCCGTCTGTTTTGAGAGGTGTATGTTTCCGGGGTCGCAGACCTTGGGGGCATACGGCAAGAGTTGTCCGCTATTCCCATTGGAATAGTAGGCCAGCTGCCTCCTAAACTGGCCAAGGCATGGCGAGGGGTAAAATGCGACACCACAGCAAACCACCCCTCTTCTGCCATCCAGGGAAGGGCGTTGGACAAGTACCCAATGCCAGACCTACATGATGCAGGTTTTTCTAGGGTTTTCCCTGCATTTCTTTAGTCGAATGCCGGGTAGAATCCTTAAACCATAGCCCGGGGCCCCTAGTTAACCCTTGGCTACCTTCCTCTACCCTTCCGCATCCCCCCTTTCAAATCCCTTCCTAAGCTATTAAAGGGGAGTTGCCACCATGTGGATGAACCTCATGTAGCCTGTTACCCTAAAAAAAATTATTGTTGTTCAATTGGGGGTTGAATAAGAGAAAGAAATTGCGACACACATTTTGTTTCCCCGCCATCCAACCTCCCCCTTAGTGACGCATAGTGCATGGAACTTTCCTCCTCCTATTGGCGAGGTCCTAAGATTGCTGCAGCCGGAGGAGGGATTTATTTCTGTATTGTCTGCCAAGACCACGAGATTGCTTCAGCTGTGATTAACTCCTTCCAGTTGTACGCTTCGTCATTCAAACGGGGCGAGGGAGAAATCACTCTTCTTGTTTACGACGCCGGATAACTCCAAACTTTTCACCCTCTCCTCTCCCTTGAGCTGATATTAGCTTTGGAGGCTTCGATACATCTTATACGTGGGGTTTTTAAAAAATAATTAAGATAAGCAACTGAATATGCGTTACGTTATTCTCCTGTTAAATTAGAAAAAAAAAGATAAATTTTATTACAGAAAAAAAGTAAAAGTAACAAATACTTAAACGTTTGGTTTGATTGGGCATGGAATTTTTCCAGAAAAATAAATAACACAGAATGCCATAATTCTACAATTAAAAAGATCACTAAAATGAAAAAATAAATGAATAAGAAAGATAATGAATACAGACAAAAAAAGGGTAATATAAATACCACACTACGTTTCTGGGATCCTTGTCACCTTTCATCAGGTGATAAGAAGAGCCTAGAGCGACACAACTGCACCGGGCTCTTCTTAGCAACTGAAGAAAGGTGACAAGGATCCAAGGAACGTAGTGTAGTATTTATATTATTATCACTTTTTTTTCTCTGTACGTGGCTATCTTTCTTATTATATAGAGTTCAAAATAAATCTTTTTAAGCGCCGTAAGTAGAAAAATTAAAATTAGGACACTTACAGAACATTTTAAAAATAAGGAAACATGAACATAAATAGACTTTACTATTATTAAAACTATCCGATTTTATAAAAAAAAAATTACTTAACTTTTGGGGGTAAAACCGGCACATCAATATAATTTAATTTAAAGGATATAATGTTTATTTATGTTAAAATGGCCTCTTTGGTGGGACTTGAGAAATATAAATATTTTTAGTTAGTCTAAATAGACATACGTTACACGTTGCATTGACGTCACAGTGTGTTACTCACTTAAGTGTGTCCTTCTGCAGTTTGGTTACCGCAGTGTAGGATGTTGCGAGAGTTGGAGGAAGAGTAAGATGATATAGTTTCCATCCCAGCCAATAAAAGTCGATCGTTGCTGCCTGATAACAAAGAGTTATGGCGGAACTATCTCCTTACTGCAGAAGCCCTCGTGAAATATATTCTCCTACTACTACTACTATATAAAGGAAAATTGCATTTTTAAAATTTGGGTGAGGACGGGGGGGTTATTATATTACAAGAAATAAACTATCTCTGGTAGAATACGATATGAAAAATTTTGTGGCCAAAAAAAATGATAGTTACATACCAAATTTGACAGACCATGTCGATGAATAAGAAAGACTCCTACAGCAAACATTGTGTTGTTTACAAAAACTCTTGCTCTAATTGTAACTAATGCTACATGGGGCGAACAAAACGTTCCCTTAATACACGTATCAAGGAAAATGTCTCTAATATCAAAGACAACCTGTTAGTCATATCCTCAATTCTAAACGATACGACAATGCAGAAGTGTTTACAAAATCTCTTCCTCTAATTGTAATTCCAGCTACATAGGGCAAACAAAACGTTCCCTTAATACCCCCCCCCCCCCCGCCCCGTATCAAGGAACATGTGTCTAATATCAAAGACAATCTGTGTAGTCTCCAAACATATCATCAAATCAAAACGTACATTTGATTGGGCAAAATGCTAAGGCTTTTAGTCGTTGACCCCCCCCCCCCCCCACCAGCCCAGGTACAATTCCAGAGATGCTTCACTTTAAATCAAACATCACAGCTATTAATGTAATGTACAAACAGACACTGTGAAACTCAATAATTGCTATGATCCCTTATTATTACGCTAAACCTTCTGTTTTCCCGTTGTTGTTGCTCCCTTATTGTTATGCAACCCATTCGACACTCCCATTGCCGTTGCGTTTTCGTCGCTTTTGAGTTTCGTCAACTGACCAGTGCAGTTGTGTCACTCTAGGCTCTTCTTCACACCTCAGGAAAGGGGCCAAAGATCCCAAAAACGTTGTGTGGTATTATCACTTATTTATATCACTGTATTTGGCTCTTTCTTTTTATTAATTTTCAATCATTTCTGTAATGATATTGATTATATTTAATTGATGTTAGCTTTTGGACTGTTCAATTTAGTGTAATTTTTTTTAGTGGTTGTGTGTGGGTATTTATGAAGGCCCTTTGCATAATTCACGAAGGTGAATCAGACCCATCATAGACACTGGTACAGACTAATGGCGCGTCGGGGGACTTGTTGCATGTAGCTAGTTGACATCGCAATTAGCCAGACGCACACGCACAGGATCACAATGGTAACATTTATAAACCTGCAGACGTCAAGTGTGGTTTTGCAGCAGACGCCATCGAGTGCTTCTGATATCGGATGACGGTATCACGTGCCCCCGGGGTTATATTATTCCACGCGAAGCTCTACAAGGGAGTGTTACGGCACGGCTTCTCAACCCCCTGCGCGACTGTAGGTGATGCTATTGATTCTGTGAGCGGTTTTCTCCCATGGGTCGTCAAATAGATAATATCCAGGGAAGTGAAGCATCCTCCAAGCTAACATTCACGGCCAGGTGAAGATATAATATGGACACCTCACAAGGCATCCAGACTCGCAGTCCAGAAAAATAGACGATTTATATAAAATTATCTAAAAATCGAGCACTAGTAACCCTTGGCTAACTTCCTCTACCCTTCCGCATCCCCCTTTCAAATCCCTTCCTATGCTATTAAAAGGGAGTTGCCCAACGTGGATTACCCTCATGTACCCTGTAGCCTTAAAAATAATAATATAAAAAAAGAACCTATAGGCCACAGGGCAAGCGTCTGCGACGGTTATTCTCTCACAGGCAGTACCTACGAGGGATTTTCTCTCGCAGGTAGAACCTTGTAGGAGAGATACGAAGGTGCTACCTTTGAGGATGCCTTTTTCTCTTCGTTTTTAAACTAAGGTTCCCACAAGCCGAGGCACCTCGGCCTGTTCTGAGAGGTGTATGTTCGGGGTTCACAGACCTTGGGCATACGGTAAGTGTTGTCCACTATTCCCATTGGAATAGTCAACCAGATGCCTCCTAAACTGGTCGAGACACGGAGAAGGGAATGCTGCGTCTCCATAGCAAACTCCTCTCCCGCTAACGGAAGGGCGTGGGACAAGTACCCAATGCCCGACCTACCTGATGAAGGTTTTTCTAGGGTTTTCCCTGCATCACTTTTAGGCGAATTGCCGGGTAGGATCCTTTAAATATAGTCCGGGGGCCCTAGTTAACCCTTGGCTACCTTCCTCCACCTTTGCGCATCCCCCCTTTCAAATCCCTTTCCTATGCTATGCCACTATGTGGATTACCCTACACATAGCCTGTCTACACCAAAAAAAAAAGAACCTATAGGACAGATTGTGGTGACTACCTTGGGGGATGCCTTCTCCTCTCTCTGTTTTTTTGTACTAAGTTTCCAACATGCCGAGGCACCAAAACAATAATTTTTATTAAATCAATTTTTGAATTTTTATAATCGAATTATTTAAATAACTTAATTTTTATTTCTATATTTACCTGGTGATATTAATTCTAATTGCTTTCGATTGATTTTATTGCCCCAAATTATTTTTCTAAGAATATAATTAAAGATAAAAAATGTTTTTTTAATTAAATTAGCGGTAGTTTACTAACCGCTGTATGTCAATAACGATAAGCGGTGTTTGTAGTCTTCGGAACGATAAATAAATTATATTTTGTTATATAATTCGATTTTATGCACACATTTAAATATTTAAAATAGTTGGTCTTCGATATTTTATATTTTGAAAATTTTTATCTATAAAATTATCATTTTTTCCAAGAGTGAATTCGTTCTACGGTAGATCGAGTAAAACCTTGTCTACAGTCCTGACGGAAACAGAATTAGTCCAAGGGACTTATCTTTATTATTAAAAAATGTAATTATGATGTTCTCATTGTCATTATCTATTTCCTCTTTTATTCCTGAAGGAGCGTGTAATAACATTATGTTTAAGAACTCCGGAGAGATAAATCAGTTAAATTTTATAACGGAGTTAATTACACGGGGTTAACTGAATAATTTTTAGATAATGAAAGCTGTCGTTGAAGTTGAAGGACGTGGAAATGTTCCTCGTCCTCCTCCTCGGAGGCGACGTCTTCGGAGATAACGCGCGACAGCCCGTCCTTATAAATCCTGATGATACGCAGATGCTGCTGGAGTGCCAGGGCCATCGTGCCTAGAGCACCGGAAAATAAAAGAAGGGGACGCATCCAGTTCGAATTTCACAGCTCTCGATTGAACTGCTGAATAAAACCTCGGAAGATCCTCAATCACCATCAATATACGTTTAAAATATTTCCCATCTCTATTATAAAAAAAGTATGTATATTTGTATGTATGTATGTATGTACGTTAATCTCTATACACATTTAAACGCGTGGGCATATTGCAACGAAACTTGGTACACACATTCTTCAAAAGACGAGAAACGGTACTGTGTGTGGGTGAGAAACGTGTAGCATAAATGCAGAAAGAATTATAATTCAAAAAATGTGATCATTTTGAATTAAATTACTGCGCGCCAAGAGGCACAGAGAAGGGAGCGCTGCGTCCCCACAGCAAACTCCTCTCCCGCTATCGAAAGGGCGTTGGACAAGTACCCAATGCCCAACCTACATGATGCAGGTTTTCTGGGGTTTGTGCTGCATTACTTTTAGGCGAATGCCGGGTAGGATCCTTAAACTACAGCCCGGGGGCCTCTAGTTAACCCTTGGCTACCTTCCTCTACCCTTCCGCATTCCCCCTTTCAAATCCCTTTCCTATGCTGTTAAAAGAGAGTTGCCACCATGTGGATTACCCTCATTACCTTAAAAAATAAAAAATAATAAATTTAAAATTAATATTTATCCACCAGTCAACAAAATTTCCTTTAAATACGGTGTGTCGATCTATCACACGGACCCTTCGATATAAATTTCACAAAAATAAACAGAAAGGTAAAACAAGAGGTCTGGCATTGGGTACTTGTCCAACGTCCTTCCCTGGATGGCGGGAGAGGGGTGGTTTGCTGTGAGGTCGCAGCTTTCCCCCTCGCCGTGCCTTGACCAGTTTAGGAGGCAGCTGGCCGACTATTCCAATAGGTAATAGCGGACAACTCTTACCCTATGCCCTAAGGTCTGCAACCCCGGAACATGCACCTCTTAAAAAAAAGGCCGTGTTGCCTCGGAATGTGGGAACCCCGTAGTTAAAAAAAAACTAAAGAGAGAAGAAGGTATCCCCAAAGCCCGGAGCTCTCTGGGAAAGATTCACCTGCGAGCAGTCACACGATCTCTTATTTTTGTATAATTTTGATATTAATAATTTGAGTTTTGAGCTGTGAGGTGGTTTAGAGGACCCGACTATGTGCCCCTAAGTGACGGTACAGGAACGCATTCGGTCATTACAGGGGTGGGAAAATGAGCTGCATTTTTTTCCCCCCCTGGGACCGGCTATTAGAGGTACCGAACAAGTCCATCAGACGTTCCCGTCCGCTCATTTGCATTTGGCTGGTCTATTTCGTGAGTGATTACCTCGCAAATAACACCACGGCAGTGCCACCTCCGTCATTGGCGACGATGAGGCCAGCGACACGGATTTGGAGCGACGCCAGGTATTGATCAACAGCCGTCTGTAACAATTTGCCCTTAAACTACAACAGCTGCGAAGAGAAACCATTAATAACGTTCCCTCACTCTCCGAATACATTTGTAATTTTTCGAGGACGGTGGGGGGGGGGGGGACTGTGAAATACGTTCAGCGTCTAAGCACATATATATGTA
Source organism: Zhengitettix transpicula (assembly GCA_037074705.1). Taxonomy (NCBI): domain Eukaryota; kingdom Metazoa; phylum Arthropoda; class Insecta; order Orthoptera; family Tetrigidae; genus Zhengitettix; species Zhengitettix transpicula. The sequence continues at coordinate 8,544,761 of CM073594.1, read as the reverse complement.
GAGGGTTGAATTCACTCTCGGTCCACGTAGATCAACAATTTATGCGATGGAAAAATTTATTCCCGAACCGTTCACACGTGACATTTTTATCCGGACGATTACAGCAAGTATTTTTCTGCGCCACACGCCATCGTTGCTTACGCTTGAAATAGGTGGACCCTGAATTTCACGCAATACTTGCATCTGAAGACTGCAGGATGTCAACATGGAGAAAATTTACCACTGGGTACAGTAAAGATACCCCAAAATAATGTTTAAAATACTGAGAAGAGAGAGAGTGAAACCCCAGCGGAATAGAAAAACCTGCAAAAATATTCCAGACCGTTAAGCAGTTGAAAAATAATTGAAATTATTAATCTTAATTCAGAATCTATTTTCTGTATTTAAATTAAATTATTGAACTTTATTTTTGCTGATAATTGATATAAAAATTCTATAATTAATTAAAATTATACTAATTAGATACATTACAATGATAAGGTCTGACTTAATAAATTTTGTGTGTGTGTGTGTGTTGGGAATGAGGAAGAACCGAGTAATAGTCAACTGTTACAGATGCAGTTTGTGGAACAAACCCACAGATAGCATGACGTGAAATTATAAAAACCAGAAATAAAATAAGGCTTTAGATAAATAACAAAGAGACTGGCCATATGGGGAATACTGACAGTGTACTAATTAAGCGTAATTAGTAGACTCAAGACGCAAGTAATACAAAACGGAAAATTATAACAACACAGTGATAAGACTTGACTGAAGAATATTGTTCTAAGACGTAAAAAAAAAATATATGCACACGGCGTAAACTCAGACTTGCGGAAAAAGGAGCATAAACGTAAGTTAGAATAAAAACTGATATAAATGCAAGTCAGAGATGCAAGGCGTAGTTATAATTAGTTATTAAAAGTTTCCTCTTCAATACAAAGAAATTCCCTTGTAAAGTCAAGCCTTCATTGCTAAGAAAGTATAAAGGAGGTTAAATTGAATTTGTTTTCTCTTTATCGTCAGAGACGTTGCTAATTCTTCGGAGGTAATCGGATTATAACTTTACTAATTAAGGGCTTTTGAAGTATGATTATTCTATTTATAAATTCAAATCATAATTGCGCCGATAAAAGAAGATGAATGTCAATAGATTTTCTAAAATTCAAAATATTTAATTAGATTAAGCATCTCTGATGTAACAGCGATACATAAGGACACTGAATCTTTTTCAGATAAATTTTTAGGTACAAGGAGACTCTTGATACATTACACTAAGTGTCTGTAACCAATTTATTGATTCAAAAAACAATAGAAAAATAAAATAATTAAAAAATAACATAATTGTTTGTTTTATATTCTTATATAGTGATAATAATTCTAATGCTTTTTTGTGCTTATAGCCTGTTCTGCATACATTATCTTTAAGATAATACCTGAAGAATATACTAACACGTATCGAAACGTCCTAATGCCATAAATAAAAATTAAAGTGTCTGATTATTTAATTATGATGTGTTATATAAGTAGAATAATTGTATTAATACAATAATTGTGTTAAAACAATTTTTTTTTGAATTATATAACAGAAGAAAAATAAAAACTTGCAAATGTATCATAATTGTTTGTATTTTATTCTGTAATATACATTTAATTTTATTGCATCAGCCCCTACAAACATACCACCGACTTTCTTCTTAAATATACTCCTTGAGTACTGCAGGATATAATTGTCCCTCAGTCTTCAGACATTTAGAAAATATTAAATTGCTGAAATTCTCAGCTAGATTCTCAATGTAAACAAATAGTCGCCATATTGGAGTCACTAAACATGGCGACAAAAAATTAACTTACATTAGCCGCAAGGATCGTAAAGTATTTCGTATTGTTTTTTTTATTATCATCAGATGGAGTATCGCTGGATAAAATTAAACTTTTTGTTCGATGAAAATATTTCTGCTTTATTTCACTACGGGAAAAAGGAACTATTTCCCTTGTTCGTCGTGTCGTAACGTCTCTCTCTCTCTCTCTCTCTCTCTCGCGCGCGCGCGCGCGGGCGAGTTACGTCCTTTCCGCTTATTACCAGTTTAGGAAGCATCTGGCTGACTATTCCAATAGGAGTAGAGGACAACTCTTACCGTATTCCGTATTAACGGTAAAAAATAATAAAAGAGATAAAAATAAATACAACAGATCGTTTCTGCAATCATTGTTGCTTTTATCAGGTGATTAAAAAATCGTAGGAGAGCCACAGGATTGTCCCTTTGCTTCTGAAACGTACACTATTAAAACAAACGCACCCCTGCAGTCATAAATACAGTTCTCTGAGTAGTAAGACATGTGGCAACGCAGGGGGGGGGGGAGGAAAGTGGCCGTGAAGGACTTCTAAACCGTTCACAAGTAGAAAAATTCCATTTAAAATTAAAAGAGTTGCTGGTTTTGTATTTTAAATTCGTTACCAACATGACAAACATTTATTTATTAAAACAATTATTTAGTGTAAAGTCAAATTCAGAAGAAGAAAAGAAATATTAGATTTTATAATGAGACTATTTTTTATATATTCCAATTTAAGGAAAAATGAGGTGATGAAAGTGTTTGATGAGTCACAGTTGTTTGTGGAAACTAAAAACACAACTCCTAATAATAATAAAAAAAGATTCATAAGGAACAAAAGAGAAAATAAGAAATTTTGTCTTAGTAGTGAAGAGAAATGCAGTGAGTCTCACTCGGACAATAACACACAAGTTGGTGCTGGAAGGAAGGAAGGAAGGAAGGGAGAGGTAAAGCAGCTCCTCATGAGAAGATAGCTTTTCTCGGAGCTGGATTACCTTCCACAAACTCGGGGTATATTGGCTGCTGTGACGAGAATACACAAGCTGCATTTTCCAGGAGGGAAGAGAGATGAGAATATTCAAATGAATAAAAAAAAATTAAATTGTTACGTTACTCAGTGAGTTCTCGTGTATTAACAAATATTTATATATTATAAGGTAATATAAATTATGAAACAAACCGTACTAATATATATTGTAATAAACAAATTTGAACCTATTAAATTTAACCCCGTCACTTAATGTAATAAACCCATTTGAAGATTCTAAAATTATTGTAAGACAACTTACAGCTTTTATTTTAATTTTCTTTGAGAAACAACTTAATTGGAATAATTGAAGTTTGAACTATTTAATTTTTAAAAAAATAAATTGAACAATTTAAATCAGATTAAAGAAATATTCAAATTAAAAGTAATTCTTAACATTTAGAAGAAAGCTCTGAAATAATTAATTTTATATTCAAAGAATTTATTTAAAGCAGAAAAATGAATTATATATATATATATATATATAAAGTTAATTAATAATTCCACGACTATAAATTTAAATGAGACTCTTTAATTTTTCTGGGTGCCCGCCCCGTTGACCCGGGTACTTATTTATATAAACCCGAAAAAGTATTTAATTATATATTAATCTTTAGTCAGTAATTGATTTAACTTAAATAATATAAAAGAACATAATTAAATGATTAATAATAAACATATTTAAAGATATTTATTAATAATATATAATTAAATATATTTATTAATAATATAATTAAATATAATAATTAATCAAATATAGACCTCACAAAAATCAAAACAGGTACAACGTTTCTACCACAGATTTGTGGACCTTTTCAAGTATTTTTCTGAGGTCTATTTATTTTGGCCATATTGTTCCTAATCGTAAAATATATATATATATATATTGTAACATGATTATGTTACACTGTCAATTTACGAATTTATGGCCTTTGTCGGCGTCCCATTGCCGCGCCGCATAGAGCATTGTTGGTGCCTCGGCTTGTGGGAACCTTAGTTCAAAAACGGAGAGGAAAAGGCATCCCCAAAGGTAGCCCCTTCGTATCTCTCCTACAAGGTCCTGCCAGCTAGAGAACATCCCTCGCAGGTTACCTTAGCCAATTATCTTTCTATTTTCATTACACATCGACTTTATAAATAATATTCCTAACTCCTCTAATGCGAATGTACTGTAATGATTCTCCTGGCTGTAGCGAGTGGTTCAGCCCACTCGTACCTACTTTTACTATTCTTAATTCTTCCGCCGGCTCCTTCCAAAGATGGAGAGTCTATGGTGTGTCTGTCTGCAGCATGTGAAACTTGAGGAATTAATTATAACATATATTATTATTATTATTATTATTTATCACTATTTTTGGCTTCCATTAAACTGGAATTTTTCTTCTCTTCCGAATTGAATTATAGAAACATTCGTAGTCTTGAAAATGGGAAATTAAAATCATCAAACATAAATGGTCCCTTATAAACCGTGATAGCATATTAGCCACTGGACTTGTGTGAGGAATGTATATAAAAGAAAAGGAGTTTTCCCCGTGAGGATGACAACGAAGAGTTAGTAAAATTTAGGTCACGAGCGATTTCGACCTTTCAGAGTGAAGTCGCAGTTAATGGAGCAAGTCGAAATCCCGTGACACTTGTCGGCGGCGTTGAAGCCGTAAGCGGCTTAGCGTCTGCTTCTGGAGGACTCTCGTACTCCCATACCACGACGTCTTCTCTAAAGGTTAAGGAGAGCTTGAGAACCCCAAAAATAGGTCAGTAATCAACTACTCACGAGGAGTCTGAATTTCATAGTGAATTGGACCACAAGGAACACACGAGCGAGAGCAGCTCAGTTTCTACCGGAAACATAAAAATCGTCCCGAAATAATAATAAAAAAAAAGCAAAGAAGACTTGAAAGTGTCAGAAAGTATTATTGGTCAATAAATCACTCTTGATAATGATTATTACACACATGTTCCTAGTATTTTATTAACCAATAACAATCCAAGAGGGGCTGAGGCCGTGTACGCCTCAGTCAGTCATGTAACACCCCAGATTCTTTCAGTCAACTTCGATCTTTAATTAAATATCTGGGTGCTCGGCGATTCCCGGGTACTTATTTATATAAACCCGAAAAAGTATTTAATTCTATATTAATCTTCAGTCAAGAAGTGATTTAATCTCAATCTAACTGTTCCTAGTTCCGTTCCGACCGATAATGCATTAATTGAACAGTTGTAAAATATCTTCAATTTTATTGCATCAGTCCCTACAAACATGACTCCAAATTTCTTCTTAAATATACTCCTTGAGTGCTGCAGGATATAAATGTCCCTCAGTCTTCAGACATTACCAAAGATTAAATTCTTAGCTAGATTCACAATGTAAACAAATAGTCGCCATATTGGAGTCACTAAACATGGCAACGAAAATTAACTTACATTTCCCGCAAGGATCGTAAAGTATTTCGTATTGTTTTTTTTATTATCATTTCACAGTGAATTGCTGGATTAAAAATTATACATTTTAATCAATGAAAATATTTCTGCTTTATTTCAATATGGAAAAAGGAACTATTTCCTTTGTTCGTCGCGTAGTAACGTCTCCGTCTCGCGTGACGTCATGGTGTTTTGGCGCGCAGTGATTTAACACAAAATGATCACATTTTTTAATTATAATTCTTCCCACATTTATTCTTGGAGTTTCTCATCCCCAATAGTACCGTTTCTCGTTGTTGTTTTTTTTAATAATATGTGTACCAATTTTTGTTGCAATCTGTCCACGGGTTTAAATATGACGGGAGAGGGGTTTTCAATGAGGACGCAGCATTCCCTTCTCCGTGCCTCGTCCAGTTAAGGAGGCAGCTGGCCGACTGTTCCAATTGGAACAGTGACGATCAACTTACCGTATGAACATACACCTCTCAAAACAGTTAGGGGTGCCACGGTTTGTGGGGGAACCTTTTTTTCTCACATGGTTGCAACTCCCCTTCAATAGCATAGGAAAGGATTTTAAAGGGAGGATGCGGAAGGGTAGAGGAAGGTAGCCAAGGGTTAACTACGGCCCTTGAGCTATAGTTTAAGGATCCTACCCGGCATTCGCCTACAAGTGAGTCAGGACAAGCCAAAGAAAACCTGCATCAGGTAGGTCGGGCATTGGGTACTGGTCCTTTTTTTGTATGTGTAGACAGGCTATGTACAGGGTAATCCACACAGTGGCGACTCCCCTCTTATAGGATAGGTAAAGGAGTGAAATGGGGATGTGAAAATGAAGAGGAAGGTAGCCAAGGGTTAACTAGGGGCCCCCGGGCTATGGTTTAAGGATCCTACTCGGCAATTAGCCTCAAAGTGAAGCAGGGAAAACCAGAAAAAAACCTGCAAGAGGTAGGTCGGGCATTTTGTACTTGTCTCACGCCCTTCCGATGGCGGGAAAGGGGGGTTTTGCTGTGGGGACGCAGCTTTCCCCTCGCCGTCCCTTGACCATTTTAGAAGGCAGCTGGCCGACTGTTCCAATACGACTAGCGGACAGCTCTTACCATATTCCTAAGGTCTGCGACCGCAGAACATTCACCTCTCAAAACAGGGCGAGGTGCCTAGGCTTTTGGGAACCTTAATTCAAAATCCAGAGAGAGGAGGAGGCAGCGGAGGGGACACTGACCGGATTCCCAAACACATCTATGGGATATTACAACAACAACAACAACAAAAAGTACGTGAATGAGTAACGGACGCGATGTTGGGGGAGAAAAGCCCGAGGACAGGTGCGGAGCTCTGTGATTCAGTTGAAAATAATCCCACGCCAGGTTTTCTGTTATTACACACGCTCCTGGGGCTCATTTATTCGATCGCCCACGCAACCGACTGCACAAATAATGCGCATCACTACCTCACTTCATTACGTTGCTCTCTTGTTATGGATGCAACGAATTATTCTCTCTGAAAACATTCGCAACTCGGTACTGTAAAATTTAATACGATTTTTTTAATTATTATTTATCAGTTAGCGCACAGGAGTAATGATTAGATATTTGTACAGTTAGCAGTGAGCTAAGGAACTCTTCCCAAAGGGGAAACGCGAACAACTAATTTATGATTGTGTATAGTACAGACTGAACGAGTTTTTTCCAGTTATTAATTAGTTCTTGAAAATATGTAAAATAAGAATCAACAATATTTTAAACGGGGCGAACCAATCACAGACTCGGGATCGATGACTAGAGGTGACGTCATCTAGTTTCCATGGAGCTGTGTCGGTGGTCAGGTGTGTCTCTGGCTGTTTTGCAATAAAACCCTCATTAAAATTTAAATTACTGCTTTGATTTGTTCTCACAGACCCCAACTGTTGTCAAAGTGGTCCCGTATCCTCAGCTCAGGACGATTTGGAGGCAGATGACTAGATACACAAAAACAAATTTACAGTGGAAAAAAAAATTCAATCGCTGAATAAAAAAAAATACTCTTGTATTCAGGTAACTAATATGCGGTATACAACAATCAGTTCCAGCATTGAATAAATAAAGTAGAGTAGGAACAATATATTCACTAAATAGAACTAAATAATTTTTCGGGATTATATAAATAAATACCGGACATCACCCAGCAGGTTGTTATTATTATAATGTTGTATCCTCAGCAATTGGAAGACAGTGTGAAGACGGAAATAAACACACGACAAGATTTCATCTAAGGCGGTCAACCCCGAGGCGCTTACTGAAACTCAGGGCCGCCAACCTCCGCGTGACTCCTGGCCCTTGGCATCTCAAAAAGTTTAGTAAACATGTTTTATTATATTATACATTCCTTTAAACGATCCCTTAATAACTGGAAAACTCGTTCAGTCCGTACTATACACAATCATAAATAAGTTGTTTGCGTTTCACAAAAACAAATAAGGGTGCCTGGTTGGATTTGAGAAATTTACAGTATTTTCCGTTAAATATGTACACATATAATTACATGTACCGGGTGTTACGCATAATTATTAAATATTACATGTATTAAATGTGTACATATTTATGTCGAAAATGAGCCAATATGTTGATTATTTCAACATGTATTTATTTATTTGGTATTACCAGGCGTTATAATAAATCATATATATATATATATATATATATATTGTAATGCCAATTAATTAATTAGGCCATTAATTGGTTTTATTAAAATTTATATATATATATATTGTAATGCCAATTAATTAGGCCATTAATTGGTTTTATTAAAATTTCATTGTAGCGGCTGGAGCTTCCAAAGCGACAATGGAGCCGAGCTCTGTTGCTTTGTCGGAATGTCAAAAATGGCGTATGCGCGCTAAAACTGGAGAGCACTAAGAGTTGGTTGGTGGCGGGACATTACAGAGGACGGAACCAATAAGACTAGAGGAGAGACTAGCCATCGTTAATGTATTATTAAACAAAGTTGTGAATTTTCACGGAAGTATTACCCCGTAAAAACCGCGAAGTTAGCAGTTTGTACGTCTGCAGCCAGCCAGGACAGAAAGCCAGTTTAAGTCCAAAGCGGTAAAAGACTAACAAATCTACGAATAATAGGACTCGTGTAAGGCAAGCAGACATCAGATAGCTGACAAAAAAGAGGATCATCCGAGTTCTTGGGAGCCTATCAATTCTGACTTCAATAGTTTAAAATCTGTGAATCTTATAATCAGTGTAAAATTTTGCAAAAATGTACTTCTGAAACCAAAAATAATGCTGGTACCAGCTGCACACTACGTAAGTAACAAAACCAAAAATAGTGATTAATTGTAAACGCAATTAAAGGATAGAGTCAGATTTCGTTCTCTTTTAATTGTCAATCAAAGTTCATTTCTTTTCTTTTTTATTTCTTTCTGTCGACATATTGTTTAGGTAAATTGTAAACTGTTTGTTAATAAGATTTTAAAATAAATTTGTTGTGTCCATTATCAAACCCAGTGAAGGCCCTGAAAAATTAATATTTTAAATTGTAATTGTTTTTTTGAGTTATTGCCACAAAATAAAAAACCTTTTGTTAGTTAATTGATTATCTTTTCATTTAATAAAAAAGCCTTCCATTTAATCATTACATTTATGCTTCCACAATGTGGGGCAAATTAAAGGTTTGATTATTACCTTTTGGCTTCCACAACGTGGAGCTCGTTAATTTAAATAAAGACAAAATATTTGAATATTACATAAATCATATAATTAAAAAATTAAAATGCTAAATAAATATTTGTTTTTTACAATATATACTATACATATATATATATATATATATATATATATATATATATATATATATAGATTGAAAAATGTCATTACTTTTATTTTGTAATAAAGATATCTATGGCACAGTCAAGGACTGTAAATGAATAAGTGCTTTAATTTAATTCATATAATAAATTGTTTTATTCTTTGACATGAAATATCTAGGAGTTCAAATATAAATATTGGTTTCAAGAGAATTATTTCAGTCACAAAGAGAATCTTTCTGTGTTTGTTGAATAATACAAAGTGTACAGATAATAGCCAAAGAACGCAGATATTCCAATATAAACCATACTGATTTAATTGAAATCTACTTACTCACTAATTGTATGTATTGTTCCCCCCTTTCCACCAATATTGTGCTCAACGTTACCATCGCATTTCCGTCCAATTCGCTGCGTCGGACCGCTAGAAATATGAAGACTCTGACGTTCTCTCTTAGAATGCGAAGTCGGTTGTGAGTTTTGTTTGTGTAAGAAGAGTGGGAGTTTCTCATTACAGGATTTTCCCTGGCGTGGGCGGAGGGTTTAATTTCTGCCGCAGGAGAGAGAGAGAGAGAGAGAGAGAGAGAGACACACAACCTCGGAGAAAAGTAAGTAGAAGGGTAGAAACGCTGTAGTTGAGAGAAATTATTTACTTGTCGGTAATGATTCTAGAATAAATAAAAATAAATTTAAAATTTTTTAAACCGCACTGAAACGTTTAATTTCTCTTACCCGTCGCAAGACGAATCCTTTTCTTTTAGAGTAACAAGCTGCATGAGGGTAACCCACACGGTGGCAACTTTAATAGCAAAGGAAGGGAATTGAAAGTGGGGATGCGGAAGGGTAGAGGAAGATAGCCAAGACTTAACTAGGGCCCTGGGCTGTACTTTAAGGATCCTACCCGGCATTCGCCTAACAGTAATGCAGGACAAACCCTAGAAAAACCTGCATCAGGTAGGTCGGGAATTGGGCACTTGTCCTTCCGATGGCGAGAGAGGAGTTTCTGTGGGGACGCAGAATTCCATTCTCCGTGCCGCGACTAGTTTAGGAGGCAGCTGGCCTACTATTCCAGTAGGAATATCGGACAACTCTTACCGTATGCCCAAGGTCTGTGACCCCGGGAACATACACCTCTCAGAACAGGCCGAGGTGCCTCAGCTTGAGGGGGACCCTTAGTTCAAAAACGGAGAGAGGAGAAGGCATCCCCAAAGGTAGCCCTCTTCCGTCTCTCCTACAAGGTTCTGGCTACGAGAGAACAGCCCTCGCAGACAGCTCTTTCAAGAACAACGATAAGACCGGTGGTCAGATATGGCTCGGAAACATGGACAATGACGGCGGCAGAAGAAGAATTGTGTGTTTGAGAAGATGATGGGAAAGGAAAATATTAAGAAGGATTTTTGGGAGCAGTAAACGAAGCATGGAAACGGAGAATACGAAGAAAAAGGGAACTAGAGGAACAGTATGGGTATGCATGGAGACATTGTGTTTTGGAAATAATGGGGGGAACAGAACTGAGAAGGTTGGGGCCATGTAGAGCGAATGTCAGAAGACAGGGGTTGTCAAAAAAGATCTACAAAGGAAATACAGGTGGCAGAAGCGGGCAAAGGGAGACCACGAAAACGATGGTTGGACGATGGTTGTTAGAAGAGCAGAGGACCAGCAACTATGTTCGTTAAAGGGACCAAGGTTCTACTTGGACCGTAACGCCGAGGAGGAACAGTAGTAGTAGTAGTAGTATTTTAAAAAGTTAATACTTAACCATCACTCTGCCCAATTTACTTTTATTTTTACACGGTTATGTGATTGAATCATCTGTCAAAGACATTATATTTTTATTGGTATCTTCTACGAAATCCTTGAAAACAGAAGAGGTCAGATTTGAGTAGGCGCAATTTTCCAGTCACATTATTTTTCAAGAGTGGCCAATTTGTAGTATTATTTTTCTTCCCAGAAACAAAACTACTAATTAATTCCAGTTCTTGGATTCGCAAATACTGCCCACTCCAGCCCTCGCTGTATTTCCAGGTACTTTAGAATCCAGGAACTCGTTACGCCCCTCAATGGGAATTACAGTTCCGATAATTTGAGCGCCACGTTTAAGTCGCAACCCATTTTCGTCTGTAACTGGGAAATATTATTCTATGTTAAAATTTTATCTGTGACCCGTGTAATGTTAATATCTCTGATAAGTTTGAAATTTCTCTGTCATATAAATAGATGAAAATTCCAAAGAGAGAGAATAGAAAAAAAAAGCTGGTAAAGGAAAGATTAATTTTAAAATGAAAAATATTTACGTCTAATTGAAAATAATTAATAATAAAGACAGACAAAAAAAGTGGGGGGTAATATAAATACCACACAACAACGTTTCCGGGATCCTTGTTCCTTTCGTCAGGTGCTAATAAGAGCCTAGAGCGACACAACTGCACTGGTCAGTTGACAACACTCAAAAGCATAGGCGTTTGACGCTGTGTGGTATTTAAAATTATCACTTATTTTGTCCGTATTTGGCTATATTTTTGCATTATTAATTTTCAATCAACCCCTAAATTTTTTTTTCATGTCAACATTTGACCCCTTATCCTTTTAATTTCTTTTAACGTTTGTATTAAGTCTTTTCTCAATTTTGGCGTTAATATTTATTGGCCTTTGAAGTGTTGTCAACTGACCAGTGCAGTTGTGTCGCTCTAGGCTCTTCTTAGCACCTGATGAAAGGGGACAAGGATCCCGGAAACGTTGTTGTGTGGTATTTATATTACCCTTGTTTTTGTCTTTATTGGCTTATTCAAAATATTCATTTTGTTTAAAATAAAAATAATGTCAACTTTAATATGAAAACTCAATTAAAATTGACTCAATATTAATATTTATTTCATTAAGTACGACCTTTACTTTTATTTACAACTTCTACCGTTCAGACAGAAGTCTGAATTATTATTTTTGTTATTATTAATATATTTTACTTATCTTCCTGAATTTTAGTATTTTTATATTAACAACTAATTATTTATAATTGTAGTATCCAATTATTATATTGTACATTTATGTATTGACTTGTCCTATTTTCCTCATACCAGGACTAAAATGGAATAAAATAAATCAAATAAAAGCGCCCAAGACCAGGTCTGCGCAGAGCGAGAAAAAATTTTTTTTCCTGATGTGTGTCCGGTCTTAAGCAGTCATATAAATATAATACTTTTTTCGTATGTAATAATAATAATAGCACTTATTATTTTGGGTGAGTAAAAAATAGCTTGGAGCTATTTTATGGCATCTTTACACTTTGCTTATTTTTTCAAGCCAGTCCAATATTAATTCCATCTTTACCTTATTCAAAATTAGTCTTTAATTAATCAAATGTTATGTACATGTATTTAGAGTTGAAATAATGTCCTTTTATTCAAAATTAACCTTTAATTAATATTATGTTATATACATGTATTTACAATTGAGATAATGTCCTTATATTTTAGGACATATATATATATATATATATATATATAAGCTTATATTTTAAAATAATGATATTAAGTTACTCTGTTTTCCTTTATTGTAACTTCCCTTAATTAGTTTGTGATTTCATGCATCCATCACCAGGGAAAAACTGCCCCTTTGTTGATTAAATACATACATACATACATATATCCCATATTCAACATCATGCATCTGTCTGGAAATTCCTTGGTAAAACAATTATAGTTAAAATACCTGTTAAAATTATAATAAATGATAATCTTGTCATCCTGTGTCTTATAAAAGCATTTATAAATTTATTCTTTAGATTTTCAGTCATCTTAAAATCAATTCTTTCCTCAAATTAAAATAATTGGACAAAACTATGTTGCTGGGGTTTTTTTTTGTTCATAGAATTGTTGTAAAAATAAAAATTAACCTTTCTCCCTCACTTATTTTCAGATAAAGGCCTCTAACGGAAAGAAAAATTTAGATTTAATCTGAACTCTGGTTACAGGGTAGTGAAGTGTTGGTGTTCCCTTATAACTACTAAAGTAAATTGGTTGTGTCCTTGGATAGTTAAATAGTTAGTTAATCTCTGTTTGCAGATATCTTTCCAATTTTCTTTTCTTTTCAGGCCAGTACAATATTAATTCCTTCTCTACCTTATTCAAAATTAACCTTTAAACCCATCCCAATCGACTACTAGAGCCGTTACTACAACCAAGTGACCACCGGAGACTGAAGAGATGCTGGCCGATAGACTGCAATAGAAACTGAAGTGGCGTTGTTGGACCCTCCTCACCTCTGCACGACATCAGTACAAGATACTTTTATTAAATTGTACATGTTATCAAATTAGCTTAAAGATCATATGTAATCTGATTGATAATAAAAATCTATTAAAAAAAATTAATATTATGTTATATACATGTATTTACAATTGAAATAATGTCCTTATATGTCCTTTTATTCTAAATTAAATTTTAATTAATATTATGTTATATACATGTATTTACAATTGAAATAATGTCCTTATTTGTCCTTTTATTCTAAATTAACCTTTAATTAAAATTATGTTATATACATGTATTTACAATTGAAATAATGTCCTTATATGTCCTTTTATTCCAAATTAACCTTTAATTAAAATTATGTTATATACATGTATTTACAATTGAAATAATGTCCTTATTTGTCCTTTTATTCTAAATTAAATTTTAATTAATATTATGTTATATACATGTATTTACAATTGAAATAATGTCCTTATATGTCCTTTTATTCTATATTAACCTTTCATTAAAATTATGTTATATACATGTATTTACAATTGAAATAATGTCCTTATTTGTCCTTTTATTCTAAATTAAATTTTAATTAATATTATGTTATATACATGTATTTACAATTGAAATAATGTCCTTATATGTCCTTTTATTCTATATTAACCTTTCATTAAAATTATGTTATATACATGTATTTACAATTGAAATAATGTCCTTATTTGTCCTTTTATTCTAAATTAAATTTTAATTAATATTATGTTATATACATGTATTTACAATTGAAATAATGTCCTTATTTGTCCTTTTATTCTAAATTAAATTTTAATTAATATTATGTTATATACATGTATTTACAATTGAAATAATGTCCTTATATGTCCTTTTATTCTATATTAACCTTTCATTAATATTATGTTATATACATGTATTTACAATTGAAATAATGTCCTTATATGTCCTTTTATTCTATATTAACCTTTCATTAAAATTATGTTATATACATGTATTTACAATTGAAAGAATGTCCCATATGTGCTTTTATTCAAAATTAATATTATGTTATATACATGTATTTACAATTGAAATAATATCATTATATTTTAGGACATTTATATATATATATATATATATATATATATATAAGCTTATATTTCAATATAATTATATTAATTTACTCTGTTTTCCTTTATTGTAACTTCCCTCAATTAGTTTGTGATTTCATGCATCTATTACCAGGGAAAACTGCTCATTTGTAGATTAATTAAAAATTAAATACATACATATATTTCATCTTCAACATGCAAACATCTATCTGGAAATTCCTTGGTTAAACAATTATAGTTAAAATACCTGTTAAAATTATAATAAATGATAATCTTGTCATCCTGTGTCTTATAAAAGCATGTATAAATTTATTCTTTAAATTTTCAATATTTTAAAATCAATTCTTCCGTTACATTCAAATACTTGGACAAAACCATGCTGTTGTTGTTTTTTTTATAGATTGTTTACATGTTATTACTACCACATTCTTGGTTTGATACTTTCTTACCTCTTAGTTTAAAATTACTTTTAAATAAACTCAGTTCTGACATATATTAATATTATTCAACAATTACCAAATAATTCCCATTGTTTCCTCTGACAATGTTAAGTTGCAATGATTGATTTCTTTACTGAGCCCCCTCGTAAAATATTACGTTATAATAGCCGAAGGTGGAACAATGGCCCTCAGCGTAACCCCCCCACATCTTTATAATACACTAATAGACTCCAGGCAGCATAATCATTAATTTAACATTGTGTAATTAGCGTGCTACGTCGGAGAGAGAGAAGTTCTAATTATATCGTGAGTTACTCTAATTAGAAGTGAGCGCCGCTAATCAATTAATAAGTCACTTGTCGTGGAGTTTTCACTGACAAGTAATTGCCATTATTTATTGCGAGTAATTACAAGCCAAAGAACACTGTTTTTGAAAAAACCTTTACCATTACACGAGTGTTACAAGAATCATGTAACGCCCAGAAGTAACGATTATTTATGGATGTTATAATATTAATTTGTATCGTAGGCGTACTTAAAAGATACATGTAAATGATTACGGTAATTTACTTACATTCTTATATGTTTCTTCCAAACATTTGCAGCGGTATTCGCATGTAGGCCACAGACTTCATACAGAGCGTCACAGAGGTTACAACTCAGCAGCAAGCTAAACGATATCGCTGGAATATATTTTTTTAATCGATATGTTCTTAATATTATACATTTACAATAAAGTTCCTAAGTTGACTATAGTGCAGAAGCTATACATTTAATATAATCAGACAATTATTGATAAATAAATAAATAAAAATTCAAACCAATATGGCCGCAACATTTATTAATCAATTAAAACAAAAAATAAAACATTACATTTCCGTTACAACTGTAAAACATTTCCCCCTAGTGTGTGTGTTCGTGGGAAGAGGTTTTGTGTTTATTCTCTTCTGTGACGTGTAATTGTCTATAGTTTATAATAGTTAATTCTCTAATCGTTAAATTATTTTTTTCGAGTACTGTAAATATTATAACCTTATTATTTATGTTATTATTATACTGTGTGGTCCTTTTACTTATTTACTAGGACAGAGAAATTTGAGTTTCCAGAATTTCCGTATTTTTATGATAACTGCTGAGGTCTGACAAGCACAGCCTCAGTCTCTACGAGTCTAGCGTCCATTATTCCGGTATGGCTCTGTTTAACAGCCTTCCTCAACATCAACAACTACAACTCAATCGTCAAGGAGTGTAAAATGTAACTGTTATTTATATTATCACTTTCTTATTCATTATTTTTAATCATTTTAATACTTTATTCTTCTCGGGTTATGCGATCTGGAAACAACACAGTTAAGAGACATGTTAATTACACGATTTTTAATAGGCAATTAAGTCCAAGAATATCAATTGTCATCGTCAGATAGACATCAGAAGCTAATTAACAACCGAGAAAATCAGAACACGGAAGAAAAGGATGTTTTAAATATTCTGCCCTGATTGGACGGAGGCGACCAACAACGCAACGGATAGGTTTAAATAGAGTGGAAGTGCCCTCAGCGTACCAGAGTTCCTGATGACGGCGATGGTAATTATTTCAGAAACGTGGTTCTACGGGGGAAAAAAAATTATTTGAGTCGGTTGATAAAATGAGGGATAATTTTCTTATAAATTGAGCAGTAGCAGTATGTCAGTTACAGATTTCTACTTCACAGACAACTTTACCATACAAGAACTACATTTTCAAGGATTGAAACGTTTCAATGGCTGAGGCGTACAGTAATTGTCTCGACATAGGATTTTCCCTTGCCTTTTAAAAGGGAGGGGGAGGTTTGGAAGACCCAAATGATTAAACGTCACAAAAGTTCACACATTTCAGCATCATGACGTGTGTGTGTGTGTGTGTCCTGGTCCTTTGAAGTTGGACCTGCGGAGGTCATTTTTTATGGATTCCATGTCCTTTCGAGAAAAAAAAAATAAAGCTGTATGGCACTCGAGGGGGGGAAGGGGGAGGGGGTCAAGACAATATCCAACCCTCAATAATTCAAAACTCTAAGCGGCGTTTCCTCCCTCGAATTCTACATAAAACATTACACAGAATTGTTTGCTCTATTTCAGAGACACTTCAAATAGTAAGTGCAACGAGTTCCAGTGAGTTGATTTAACTTATGTATGTATGAATTAATTTTAATCTATACATATGGGCAGTTTTCCCCTGGTGGTAGATGCATGAAACTGCAAATTAATTACAAATTAAATAAGGAAAATTGCAACAAAGTAAAATAGAGAAAATTATTTTCAAATACAAGCTTGGTTTAGAATAAATATAATACATGTATAGATCATTAATTAAAGATTAATTTTGAAATAGTTAAAGAAGGAATTAATATTGTACTGGCCTGCAAAGAAGAGCAGTCGAAAGATATCTCGGAACAGAGATTAACTTACTATATAACTACCCAAGGAGACAGCCATTTTTCTTTTTAGTTTATAACGGAGCCCTGTCACTATATTCACTACAGGGAGTTGAGATTAAGTCTAAATTTTCAATCCGTTAGAGGATTTACTCCGAAAACTTTTGCAGGTAAGTTGTCCAAGCTGTTAAATTTTCCTGTTTAGGAATGAGTATTTTCCAACCTGCGAGAGAATTCTCTCGCAGGTGAATCTCCCCAGAGAGCTCTGGCGGAGGCTACCCCTTTGGGGATGCCTTCACATCTTTCTGGTTTTTTTGAACTAAGGTTCCCACAAGCCGAGGCACCTCGGCCTGTTTTGAGAGGTTTATGTTCCGGGGTGACAGACCTTGGGGGCATACGGTAAGAGTTGTTCCGCTATTCCTATTGGAACAGTCGGCCAGCTGCTTCCTAAACCGGTCAAGGCACGGAAAACGGAATTCTGAGTCCCCACAGCAAACTCCTCTCCCGCTATCGGAAGGGCGTGGGTCAAGTACCCAATGCCCGACCTACCTGATGCAGGGTTTTTTAGGGTTTGTCCTGCATTACTTTTAGGCCGAATGCAGGGTAGGATCCTTCAACTTTAGCCCGGGGGGCCCTAGTTAACCCTTTGCTTTCTTCCTCTACCTTCCCCATCTCACCTTTCAAATCCCTTCCTATGCTATTAAAGGGGAGTTGCCATTACGTGGATTACCCTCATGTAGCCTGTTACCTAAAGAAAAAATAATAAATAAGAACAAATTTATTAAAAATGAAAAATTACGGGTGATTGAAAATAATGAATAAGAATGATAGCCAATACAGACCAAAAAAAAGTGATAATATAAATACCACACAACGTTTCTGGAATCCTTGTCCCCTTTCCTCAGCTGCGAGGAAGAGCCAAGAGCGACACAACTGCACTCGTCAGTTGACAACACTCAAAAAGCGACGAAAACGCGACGGCAATGGGAGAGTCGAATGGGTTGCATAACAATAAGGGAGCATCGGCAACGGGAAAACAGAAGGTTTAGCGTAATAGTAAGAGATCATAGTAATTGATGAGTTTCCTAGTTGTCTGTTTGTACATTAATAGCTGTGATGTTTGATATAATGTGAAGCATCTCTGGAGTTGTACCTGGCTGGGGGTCAACGACTAAAATCTCAACATTTTTGTCCAATCAAATTGGGTATTATTGTAGACATTGACCACATCCAGGTACAATGCGAGACATTTGTTCCTTTCATTTACTAATAATACAAAGAATATTACTATAAAATATTGTTTATACTCCTCATAGATGAAATATGATTTAGATTTTAATTTTAAAAAATTTGTTGAATAATAAAAATAGCCAATTCAGACAATAAAGGGTAATATAAATTCCTCAGGTGCGAGGAAAAGCCCAGAGCGACACAACTGCTCTTGTGCAATATTAGTGAAATTAATAACAAATACGTTTCCCGTCATCTGATTTCCAGAATCCCTCAGAGAGCAGTTCCCTTCTGCCGCCGACAGAGGCGCCACGTTTATCGCGGCGCTCGATTTCGCCGAGTGCGCAGCATCTCTTTGATGGAAGCGAATCTGAGGACGTAGGGGCAATTTCCGCACACTGTTAAGGCCAGGACCCGGGCAAACCCTGCGACAGGTTATTCCTAAGCAGGTCGTTTGTATTCATTGACGCGTCAGAGCCTTTTTTTTATTTTGCCTCCCGCCCACGTCCCCAAAGCTCTGAAGCTGTACTTTCCCACAGTCTTATTAGTCCCCTACGCGTAACAATGTTCGCGGAACCTGCGTCAATTTCGAAACCAGAATATGGGTTGATTAAACATGGAAACGGCCTTTATAACGTTCACGTGACCTGAACTACCTTATAAAACACAGCGTCACGTGTGACATGTAAGTACGCAATCAAAAATTCTCCTGGGCCGTCGCAAATTCTGGAGTTTCAGTAATTAAATTCGACAACTACCCCTTCATACTTTCAGTAGTGGATATTTTGCTGGGAAGGAGAATATTTTGAATCCTGAAAATACATTTAAACTCAGCAAAAACGTCCATAACGCCGGATTCCACACTAATCTCGGCATCAGTATTTTTCTGTAACGCGAGAGAGAGAGAGAGACGTTACTACGCGACGAACAAGGGAAATAGTTCCATTTTTCCGTAATTAAAATAAAGCATAAATATTTTTATTGAATGAAGAATATAATTCTATCGATAGAATAATAATAATAATAATAAAAACAATACTCCACGATCCTTGCGGAAAATGTAAGTTAATTTTCGCACCATATTAGTGACCCTCCACCCCGATTCCGGAAGGGGTTAAAATTATACACACAGCCACATCGGGAGAAACACTGTCATAATCATAAAACCGGAAGCGGATTTTTAATTATGTGAATCAATAATAGATCTTCTTTTTTTTAGGGCAACAGGCTACATGAGGGTAATCCACATGGTGGCAACTCCCCTTTCATAGCATAGGAAGGGATTTGAAAGGGGGGATGCGGAAGGGTAGAGGAAGATAGCCAAGGGTTAACTAGGGGCCCCCGGGCTATAGTTTAAGGATCCTACCCGGCATTCGCCTACAGAAATGCAGGGAAAACCCTAGAAAAACCTCCATCAGGTAGGTCGGGCATTGGGTACTTGTCCCATGCCCTTCCCTGGATAGCGGGAGAGGAGTTTGCTGTGGGGACGCAGCATTCCCTTCTCCGTACCTCGACCAGTTTAGGAGGCAGCTGGCCGACTATTCGAATGGGAACAGCAGACAACTCTTACCATATGCCCAAGGTCTGTGACCCCCGGAACATACACCTCTCCGAACAGGCCGAGGTGCCTAGGCTTGTGGGAAACTTAGTTCAAAAACGGAGAGGAAAAGGCATCCCCAAAGGTAGCCCCTTCGTGTCTCTCCTAAAAGGTTCTGCCTGCGAGAGAACATCCCTCGCACGTATTGCCTGCGAGAGAATAGCCTTAGCAGCAGTCTTCATTCGCTTACTGCCCTGAATATAAATTTTTTTATTAACCCAACCCCTTGACACATTTGTTTGTAGTAATAATTCTACTGTCACGCTACTAATATTATCTGCTCTTTGAAAACTAAGTAGAACACCCGAGTAGTGACTCACCGAACCAGAGCTTGTATTTAATTTTAAAAATTCCCCTTATGATTCTATTTTAATTCCCTTTAATTTATCACTACCTTGGCCTTTCAAAGTATAACCACGTATAATTTGAGCGTAATAGTATTTTTCAGGTGGCTCCCATTCTTTTGAAAAAAAGCTTAACAAACTGAAGCTCAAACGGATGGAAGATATCCTCTTCCTCGACAAAGGGAGAGCTTTGGATTGCTGAACCGTTTTTGATCTTGGAAGAATCAGACAGCCATTTCTGTGTGGAGGATCGTGGGGGCGGGGGAAGGGGGGAGAGGGCGAAACAGGCCGCCTGAGAGAGCGATATTAGTAAAAGCCTGCCTCCCTCTCTCAAAAGGAACCGCTCAGAGCAGTTCGCTGCACTTCCACTAGATCGCTCCGAACAGATACTCCACCACATCATGCACAGCTTTTGTGAACAAACCAACACCTATATATATATATATATATATATATATATATATATATATATATGTATATATACCACTGTGAACAAAAAGTATAGTGAATTTATATATAACATATAAATTCTTTATTTATTCTTCCAAATCAACTTCATCCCCTTCAAAGTAATCCCAGTCCGATTAAACGAACTTTTTCCAACGCTTTTTCCAGTCCTCGAAACAGTCGGAATAGTCTTTTTCCGAGTATAGCCTTCAAGACCTTCTTCGATTCGGTTTTTATCTCCTCAGTCGTGTCACAACGGCGTCCCCGCAGTGGCCTCTTGAGTTTGCTGAATAGCCAGAAGTCGCATGCGGTGGTTGCGGAACGATATGAGTCGATACAGTGTGACATGGTGCATTATCGTGATGAAGGAACCAAGAGTTTCAGACGAATAGCTTCACGCAAACGACGCATAACGCTCAAATGATATTTTTTGTTGACAGTTTGGCCCGGCGGAAGGAATTCACAGTGCACCACACGACGGTAATCAAAGAAAACTTCGGTCTTGCTTCACCTTTTGCACGATATTCGCTGGATTGGTCGGTGGTTTCAGGGTCGTATGCGTAAATCCAAGTCTCGTCTCCAGTAATGATGCACTTCAAGTGGTCCTGACAGTCAGACAGCAAAGTTTCACACACATCAACGCGACGCTTTTGGCACCAATCGAGACTTGACGCGTTTGAGACACAAAACATTCTTCAAAATGGTTTGGGCTGAGCCAAATAATATTCCAACACCATCAGCGAGATCTTTAATTGTCCATCAACGATTTTCAAGAACCAAATCTTTGATTTTCTGGACGTGGCCATCGTCGGTAGACGTTGATGGTCGTCCAGAGCGCGCGCGGTTCGTCTTTGAACTCGTTGTACCACTTGTAAACGTTTTCTTGTGCCATAGTTTGATCACCAAAGGCCTTCAACGTGTCCGCACAAGAATATTCGTTCCGCAAACAAAGTTTGATTCAAGTTCTTTGCTCGAAAAAATCATCCATTGCAAAAATCGAAAAAATTCACTTTTGGTTGTTTACAAAAACACACACACACGTGTAACGCTGAGATAATTAAACCTTTTAACAAACAAACGCTTGGAAAATATTATAGACCTAGGAAAAAAAATTTACCTGACTTCCTAATACCCGGGAGTTTTACGTGACAATTTCACCTTACTTTTTTATCACAGTGGTATATATATATATATATATATATGTATATATATATATATGATTTTAACAAAGCTGTGTTGGTCTTATCCGCCGGGATCGTACTAAAATATCCAGAAAGAAAATAAATTACGAATCAGCACCATGTTGATGTTTTCTTTTTGTGAATCAATGCTGAGAATTATGTCATGAACAAAAATATGTATATGTATGAATAAAGTCCTCTCGGGCTTTAAACCGAATGAACAATTGTATTCGTGACGTTTCGGTGACGTTCAACGCCATGGTGTTATTCCTGGTGTTACCTGGCCTGTATTTACAGAGGAGCGTCGGTTACTTCCCCCCTCTCCACCGACTCCACGTCCTCTTTGTCATTGCCCGCCATCACGTGACTTGCAGTTACTCAGCGCTGGCGCGTGCCTCATCGCGTGACCTCGTCCCACCATGTTCAATACCTTATAAGGTCTGATACGGCGGGAATCCAGGCGTTGCTCAAGAAGTCTTTATTCATTCTTTACGCCGAGAAAGACTATATTATTTATTACAAATATGTACGTTATTAATATGAAAATCGCCAGATTTAAAAATATCATGCCAATATTTGTGATTCAATTGAATTTCTTTGCTTTGTTATTCGGCCAATTCGAGTTGAATTGTAGACAATTGTGTGTCCATTCCTCCAACAATAATTCATCTCTGTTATATCTACAATAATATGTAAAAGGGGAAAATTAACCTCTGTAAGACAATAAACTCAAGAGTTCGTAGGCTTTCCCGGTGAATAGAATTTAGAGAGACTTCTAGGGTTTCCACCCATGGTTTATCTTCCGACAGTTTTTGTCAATCATTTAATAGAAATATAACATATAATTAAATTAAATAGAAATTATTTTAAACGTGCAATAATATGTATAATATCCTAGTCTTATAGCATAGGAAGGGATTTGAAAGAGGGGATGCGGAAGGGCAGAGGAAGGTAGCCAATGGTGAACTAGGGGCCCCCGGGCTATGGTTTAATGGTCCTACCCGGCAATTCGCCTCAAAGGGAAGCAGGTAAAACCATAGAAAAACCTGCATCAGGTAGCTTGAGCATTTGGTAGAGAAACCTGCATTACTGGATAAAATTATTATTTTTGTTGGATGAAATTATTTCTGCTTTATTTCACTACGGGAAAAAGGAACTATTTCCTTTGTTCGTCGCGTAGTGACGTCTCTCTCTCTCTCTCTCTCTCTCTCTCTCTCTCTCTCTCTCTCTCTCTCTCTCTCTCTCTCTCTCTCTCTCTCTCTCTCTCTCTCTCTCTCTCTCTCTCTCTCTCTCTCTCTCTCTCTCTCTCTCTCTCTCTCTGTCGGTTGACGTGACGGTCTCTTGCGTCGCAGTAATTTAACAGCAAAAATGGTCACGTTTTTCAATGATAATTCTTCCCACCTTTAAGCTATGGGATGCTTACACCCTCCCCAGACAGTACCGTCTCTTGTGTTTTTAATTAGTTATTAAAATTACACAGTTTTGAAAAAAATGGACAAGGTTCCCAGAAACTTTGTTGTGTGGTATTTGAATTATCACATATTTGACTACCTTAATATTATTTATTATCTTTAGTTACCCTAATGTAAGATTTGTGAATAACAGATTTGACTTGGACGGGGGGGGGGGGGCGGGGAAACTTTGCTGGTTTTTAATTTTTGTTTAGGATCCTCAGTAGAAAAGTTAAAAATTTTTGGAAATAAAATTCCGAACACCTTGTATAAAGTTTTTCCCATATTCTTGAAGTAGATTACCAAAGTTCAATTTTAATTCGTATTATTATTTTTCCAGCTTGATTTAGTTTGACTTCCGTCACCCTTTTACGGATACCAACAGCTTTATTAATATGACAAAGCCAGAGTAGTGATTTTTACCTTCACAGATTTTCCTCGTCATCTCCGCCCCCCCCCCCCCCCACCGGTATCAGCTTTTGACCCTGAAGCGTTTTATCGGATCTAATTTTAATTAAAGTTTTTAATAGGGACACGGGAATATTATTGAACACGACAACCCCCTGACTGAGGCAAATAATGGCGCGCAACTAATTTAAGTTTGGAAGTTGAGCGGATGATACCCGCGTTTTGTTGACATTCGCCGATCACTATTCAAAGTACGGATTATTAATTATTATGAAAGGAATGTGATGATGTGAAGGAAAAGGGGAAATACGGAAGACTTGCTACGACGAAAGGTTACATCTAAAAGGTCGACCAGCGTAAACAGGACGCAGACGGTCAATGTCCTTCCTATTACACTGGAAAAAGGTCAACGTGTCTATGGATAAAGCCATGCAAACACGCGAAGGATATAAATCCGTTTTATTTATTTTTCGTCTGTTTTTGAATTAATAAATCAGTCCTTTTACAGACACTTTATTTTCTAGCGTCACGACGTTTATTTCTTTTTTTTAGGGTAACAGGCTACATGAGGGTAATTCACATGGTGGCAACTCCCCTTTAATAGCATACGAAGGGATTTGAAAGGGGGGATGCGGAAAGGCAGAGGAAGGTAGCCAAGGTTTAACGTTCTCGGGTTTAAATAAATAAGTACACGTGGCAACGCCGCGGCCACCAGATATTTTATTAAATATTAACTTTTCCAAATTAACTTTGCGCAAGGATGGTAAAGTATTTCGTATTGTTTTTTATTACTATTTGATGGAGTATTACTGAAAAAAATTTTACTTTTTATTCAATAAAAATATTTCTGCTTTATTTCATTACGAAATACAGAACTATATTTTTATGATGCGTCAATGTCTTGAAAATTTATGACTTCATCGTCTCGCGAAGTAATTTAACACTAATTCGTAACTTATTTCAATTATAATTATTTCCACGTTTATTCTGGGGGTTTCTCACTCCAACAGTAACGGTTCTCGATTTTGGCAGAAAATACATATACCAATGTTTGTTGAATTCTGTCCACGCGATAAAATTTGTATAAGGAACATACAAACAAATATACAAACATTCTGCTTTATTTATTAGATTGAAATTTCGTGAAAGAATGAGCTACGAATCCCGGGGTGTTACATGACTGACTGAGGCGAGCACGGCCTCAGCACCTCTTGGCTTGTTAATAAAATACTAGGAGCGTGTGGGTTAGAGCCATTAATTTTCGCCGCCATGTTTAGTGACTCCAATATGGCGACTATTTGTTTACATCATTGTAAATCTAGCTAAGAATTTCATATAATTAATCCTTGGTGATGGCTGAAGACTGAAGGACACTTATATCCTTGCAATACTCAAGGAGTTTATTTAAGAAGAAATTCGGAGGTATGTTTGTAGGGACTGATGCAATAAAATTAAATGTAATTTACAGATGTTCAATTAATGCACTGTCGGTTGAAAGGGAACTAGGAACAGTTAGATTTAGGTTAAATCACTTCTTGACTAAAGATTAATATAGAATTAAATACTTCTTAGGGCTTATATAAATAAGTACACGTGGCAACGCCGGGCACCAAGGCTAGTGGAAAATAAAATACACGTGTAATCAATTCATGGTGATTCAGATGCACAACAAACAGCTGTTATATTTGTCGTTGCTTTCTGACTACAAACACCCTAAATTCTATTTATTGCAGTATTTTGTATCAGGCAGAACAACGCGGCCAATTAAAAGCAGGCAATTGAGTGAGCGGCGTGCATCAGAGAGAGGGGAGACTGATTTGTTAAGCGGCATCGGGCCGAGTCTGGACGCAATTACGAGCGCATAAACGAGACGCATATAAGGGATTAATGTGTGTGTGTGTGTGTGTGTGTGTCCACTTGTTCCAGAGCGACGGCGACGGCGGCGGTATTGCGCGCAGCCGACTCATCAGTATGCATCTAACTGGCTCTCATTATCCTCATCTGGCAGCCTCAACTTTGTACACTTCATCTCCTGTCCCATACTCGGCCGCTTTCATCCTGGTGGGTCCTCTCTGTGAATCTCAAATGCAGCAGCAGCAGCAGCAGCAGCTTTGTGCGGGGGAACGCGACAAAAGGGACACGGAGAGACTTACACTAATATGACCCAACACAGACATGCTTCGAGCTCTCACGAGGACTCATAAATACAAAAAAAAAACATAATAAAAAATAATTATGAGTAACATTGTAACTACGGACTATAAGAATTTTGGAGGCAATTTTGTTTTATCGAAAAAATGCGTCTCATAGTCCTTAAAATACGGTAATTCGTCGTTTTAAACATCGAAAAGTAGACGAATAAATTTTTATTAAAGACCTAAATTTTATTGAAAGCAACACAGCCTACATATATATTGTGATATTCACCTTAATATAATAATAAAAAAAATTAACCAATTTTTTCTTGAAAATAACATTTATACCATTTTGTTTTTGCAAAGAGAGACTGAAAAAAAATATTATTAGTTACTAAAACCGAACCGAC
Organism: Zhengitettix transpicula; assembly: GCA_037074705.1. Taxonomy (NCBI): domain Eukaryota; kingdom Metazoa; phylum Arthropoda; class Insecta; order Orthoptera; family Tetrigidae; genus Zhengitettix; species Zhengitettix transpicula. The sequence goes on along the minus strand of CM073594.1, from coordinate 8,518,310 downwards.
CTTTAAAAAATCCCTGATAATCGTCCCCTGAACTTCCTTCTTCAACGTCATCGTTGTCCTCTTCATATGTAAGATGGTCTTCCCTGCCATCGAGAGCTTTACTTACGCCGCACTTATTGAAATATTTAACAATCTTTATCCACTGACACACTGGTTTGATTTAAAGTCGTTTCTAAACGTTGGGGAGTTTCTACATATTTTTCTCAACTTCCCTGTCATCTCTTTAACCGTAACATGTTTCTTGTCCACAGCCTCTCTCTCTCTTTGTCTGTTTTTCTTGTTTTCTTCGCCTGTCTCTTTCTTCATTCTTTTCTTTCCTTTCTCCCCCTTTTTTTAATCTTTTATTATCATATATATTCTTAAAATAAAATAAAATCTACGTCTGATTGAAAATAATGAATAATAAAGACAGCCAATACAGACAAATAAATACCACACAACGTTTCCGGGATCCTTGTCCCCTTTTGTCAGGTTCTAAGAAGAACCTAGAGCGACACAACGTCACTAGTCACTTGACAAGACTCAAAAGCCTTTCTCTAGGCTCTTCTTAGCACCTGACGAAAGTAACAAGGATTCCAGAAACGTTATTGTGTGGTATTTATATTACCCCCCCCCCTTTTTTGTCTGTATTTGGGCTATCTTTCTTATTCATTATTTTCAATCAGACGTAATTTTTTTTTCATTTTAAAATTAATCTTTGCTTTTCCAGCTTTTTTTTCTATTCTCTCTCTTTTTGGAATTTTCATCTATTTATATGACTGAGGAACTCAAACTAATCAGAGATATTAACATTCCACCGGTCACGTAGGATAATATTTGTTTTTTCTTGTTTTATTTGTTTCATTGCTTGACCTGTACCTCTATGTTCTTTTTTCTGATCTTCTAAAGCGATATTTCTCGTCATCTTTTTTTTTTCGACTTGCCTCTATCTTTCGTTTTTCTTGATTCTTTCCTCTATTTTTTTTTTACTTTTCTTTGCCTTTTTTTCACCTTTTATAACGCACTTATCTACTCCAATACAATGGAATACACGAGTAATCTAAATATAACCTTATTCAATCTGCTTAATTACCTTCTTGGCGACTACAAGAAATTTGTTTCCGCAGAAAAATACTTATATTGTAAAAAAAATGATACGAATAATGTAAATAGAATTTTTTTATTTCCTTTTAGGGAGCAGGTAACAGCCTAGAGAAAGGCTTTTGAGTTTTGTCAAGTGACTAGTGACGTTGTGTCGCTCTAGGTTCTTTTTAGAACCTGACGAAAGTGACAAGGATCTCGGAAACGTTGTGTGGTATTTATATTACCCTTTTCTTTGTCTGTATTGGCTGTCTTTCTTATTCATTACTTTCAATCAGACGTAGATTGTTTTATTTTAAGAATGTATATATATAGGGAAAAAAAGGTCAAAAAATGGGGGGTGGGGAAAGGAAAGCAAAGAATCAAGAAAGCAGAAGAAACAGACAGGCGGAGAAGACAAGAAAAACAGAAAAAGAGAGAGGCTGTGTACAAGAAACATGTTACGGTTAAAGAGATGACGTTAAAACTCGACAGGGAAGTTGAGAGAAATATGTAGAAACTCCCCAACGTTTAAAAACGACTTTAAATCAAACAAGTGTGTCAGTGGATATAAAAAAAAGTCGATAGAGAAGATATCATTGTTAAATCTTTCAAGAAGTTGCGGCGTAAGTAGCGCTCTAGATGGCAGTGAAGACCATCTTACATATGAATAGGTCAACGATGACGAAGAAGAAGGAAGTTCAGGTGACGATTTTTATGAGTCTCTCCGCCAAGCTGCTTACTCACCCGTTGGACCTCCTGGATAACACTATTCTTACTTTTGGGTTAGCAAACTTTACTGTGTTATAACTTTATGCGAACCGTTCTGTCTCGTATCTCCGTGCAGACTGACTGACTGTTCTCCAAGCGCGCGCTGGTTTTTCAGTTTCCATTGTTAAATAAAGGTTAAACCCCGCCTCGATTGTCGCCTTTACGCAATCGTACCAGCTAACAATTTAATTATATTAAAAAAACAATTAACAGCCTGTTTAATTTCTATTACAATATATTTAAATAGAATGAATATACGGGGGTTCGCCCCTGGTGTAGGAGAGAGAGGACCAGTTAAGGCTCGCTGAAGATTTACCTTACAACATCTGGCTGGAAGAAGGAGAAGATCTCCTCGGGGCATCTGCGATTTGCAGTACGTCAACGGAACGACCAGGTTCTTGCTTCCAGCACAACTGCCAACTCACCAAAAAAAAAACTCCTATGGCTTTGTGTGTAGGGTGCAATGTTTCATACTAAATAATTGCGCAACTTACCAAAAATAATGTGAAGAGGAATACAAACATAGCCACACCCCCCCACCCCCCGCCCTACCCCGATCGAGTGATTTGAATTGTAACACGTCACTGTCATTGTCTTATAAACATCACCCATGGTGACGCTTCAGTTCTATATAATGACATTTTCAAGAAGACGAAGATAATACCAGAGGTACGGTACAATTAAAATGTTTCACAGTAGTTTCAGAACGATTAAAAGTAATTCACGGGAAATTATATTCAGAAACATAAATAAAAAATATATACAACATCTATAAAGAATAAATATATATCGAAATGTTCTCATAATTTCGATTTATATTACAGAGCATCTTTGCTGACAATATCTTTCCATTTAATCACTGCTGAACGTTTTGATCGCTATCTTCGGAAAAAAACTAATAATAATATTATTAGTCCTTTAGGCAAACTAATAGCATCTACAGTGGACTACAACAACACAAGATGGAGACAAAATAAAAGATATTTCAAAGTTGTAGTATCAATGACTCTTACTCTTTGGTTTATTACATTGCCAACTATTGAAATGAAAAATTTAAGTGTGATTCAAAATCAATAAAAGGAGAGAGAAATGAAAATATAAAAACCACTGAACGTTTCTGGGACCCTTGTCCCCTTTCTTAAGGTACTAAGAAGAGCCTAGAGCGACACAACTGCACAATTCATTTGACTTAACTCGAAACCCTTTCATTTAATAATAATTTAAATATGTACTCTTATATTTATAATTAAATATTTACTAACACTAAGCCTTTTGAGTTTCGTCAACTGACTAGTGCAGTTGTGTCCCTCTAGGCTCTTCTCTACACCTTGAATAAATAATACTAATTTAAATACGTAGTCAGATAATTATATTTAAATATTTACTAATACTAAGCCTTTTGAGTTTTGTCAAATGACCAGTGCAGTTGTGTCCCTCTAGGCTCTTCTCAGCACCTGAATATTTCATAATAAATTAAATATGCACTCATGTTATTATATTTAAACATTTAAACACTAAGCCTTTTGAGTTTTGGCTAACGGACGAGTGCAGTTGTGTCCCTCTAGGGTCTTCTTAGCACCTTGTTATTTAATAATTTATTAAATGTACTCATATAATTATAATTAAATATTTACTTATAGTAAACCTTTTGAAGTTTAGTTGTGTCCCTCTAGGCTCTTCTCAGCACCTGAGTATTTAATAATAATTTAAATATGTACTCTTATAACTATATTTAAATATTTACTAATACTAAGCCTTTTGAGTTTTGTCAACTGACGAGTGCAGTTGTGTCCCTCTAGGATCTTCTTAGCACCTTATTATTTAATAATTTCTTAAATGTACTCATATAATTATATTTAAATATTTACTAATACTAAACCTTTTGAAGGTTTGTCAACTGACTAGTGCAGTTGTGTCCCTCTAGGCTGTTCTTAGCTCCTTGAATAAGGATCCCAGAGACGTTGTGTATTATCACTTCTTTGGTCTGTATTTGGCTGTCTTTCTTATTATTGCCTATTATTGTTATTATATTTTACATTACCAACTTAAGTATTATTTATATTTATTAATTTCCATATTTGAATTCAAATTTAATTTCTGTTTAAATGAGATTTGGAAAACTATTCTTATTCTTCTTCACAGTTCTGTTACTTCCCTAATTCATATTTTTTTAAATAAAAATAACTGTCGCATTAATTAATAAGTAAATTAACATTTATGAGTGTTTTCAAATCTGCAGAATTACGTCATCAAAACGCTTGAATTACTGTGGACTATTTTAAGGGCCAAAAACAATGACTATGGCAGAATTATGAATAATTCAGAAGACAATCAATTTTCTAATTCATATGTGAATTCAATAGTTGAACAATAATCATTTTTAAGTTGTTTACTTTAACATTAATTTCTGTTTCTTTCTCCCTTATACGAGGTCGTTAATCCCTTGAAGTTGTTTTAAAATCAGCTTATGTTACTTTATTTTTTTAAAAATATAACAGTAAACTCTTCGTTCGTTTTACTCAAACTTTGTATGTAGTTTCCTCGTGGCGCATTTCTCTATTACTTGTAAAAAAATGGCGTTCTCTGGCATTGAATTGAATTTTATTTCTGTCCGTTCGCTTTGTGCAATCACCAATAACGAGCAGAATGGATGGAACGTGCAAAGATTGCTGAGAACAAGAAAACAAATGTCGCGGAGGAATTTTTCTTTCTTTAGGGGGTGGGGGGGGGGGGGCGGGAGGAAAGTCTTCTCAGAAGATCTCTGGTCAAAAATGAAATATTTCTAGCTCAGGTAAATCACAAGGGGGTATATTATTTTCTTTTAGGGCAACAGGCTACATGAGGGTAATCCACATGGTGGCAGCTTCCCTTTAGTAGCATAGGAAGGGATCTGAAAGGGGGGGGGGATGCGGAAGGGTAGAGGAAGGTAGCCAAGGGTTAACCAGATGATAATGCATTACAGTAAATTGGTCTAACTAAATCTCACTGTAACAAAGAAGAAGAACATTAAAGTTCGCTGCCAGACCCATGGTAGGTAATAAATAAAAAAAAACATTGTACTTTACAAATAAAAATATATACATAATTTACATCAACGTTAGTTGATTAGTTTTCCAGAAGTTAATCTTACTTCAAACATTAAATAAGTCGGCAGTTAAATACTACAACATTAAAAATAATCGCTGAACTTGATAGGAAAGCAGCAAACATTTTTTTTAAACAGGATTGTAATAAATCATTTACATTTACGAGTGAATAAGAAGAAGAAGAAGAAGTGGAGGTATATCTTTGGGTTAGTTTTTAGTTTTGTTATATATCTTTGATTTTGTTTAGTTGCTTTGGTGAAGTATTGGCATGAGTAATAAATTAATTAACCATCTTATGTTTAGTTATTTAATACGCTTACCTCGATATATATATATATATATATATATATATATAAATATATATATATATATATATATATATATATATATATATTGAACCCCTGAAGTATATTAATAATTAAAGAGTTTATTATAGGACCTAGTCCGTCCTTCCCATCTACCAAGTCTTTCAGCGAGTAATATTCCCCATTAATAACAAAGATTTACAACTCTTTATAAATAAATGTTCTATAGTTAAAGTCTATTGCTTTATCCGGGAATAGACGATACATTCTACAAGTCAGTACTGTATAAAAAAAAACATTTAAGTCCTGCAGAGGGAGTTTGTGAAAATAACCGTGTAACGAGAATTAAGGCTACATCAAACGATCAGTTTCTCAAAACCTCAGTTTTGGTTTGAAAAACGAAAATAATTGAGCATTTAATTTATTTAAACTGACCAGGTTCTTTTTAAAAAAAAGCTTCAAGCGGCGAGCAGCTTGTTAATGGCCGTGGCCAATGGTTGGTTTCCTTTCAAAACGAAGAGACCTGGGCATTTATCATCATTCTCAAGCCACTTCAGCTTCTTCAATGCCCCCCCCCCCCCTGAAAAGGTACGGTTTTGTGAGAGCGAACCGTCAAGTGCCTCCTTTCATATTAACTTTACTGACCACACACACTCTCTTTCATTAAGTTCAGGACCTTAACTACTAAAACTCATTACCGTCGTAAACATGTGTAATTGGGATAATAAATAAAAACACGTTTCCAGAGAAAACCTTCACTCAGAAAGTGTAGTAATAAATTATTCTTATATATTTTATTCGACCGCAGTCTTTATTGCTCTTAAAATATATCGTCCAATGTATCATATAAAAGCTATGATGCTTTGTTGATTGATAAATCCTTCCTATTTTCAAATTATTAGTACCACAATTACATAAATAAAAATTATTAATTAAGAATTCTTACCAATTAATCTTTATACATCAACACAAAGTACATCAAAAAAGAATTAACAGCCACAAATATAATTCATTTAAGAAGAAAACTAATCAAACTGAAAAAAAAATAGTATAACTGTAAATGATAAATGGTAAAAAAAAGTGAAAAGAAAGATTGTTCAACATTTTAATTTTATTAAAATACAGAGATTAAAGATAAAATTAAAAAAATTAATTTTGTGGTCAACATAATCGTAGAAACTGTTACATAGGGCCAACTAAACGTGCTCTCGGGGCTAGATCAAAAAACAAATACAAAAACAAATTCAAATCACTGTCACGCTGTCACCGTAACCAAAAATTGTTTTGAATAATTTTTGAAATTTTAAAACAATAAACAAAATTTTATTTAAACGCAATTAATTATTAATGATAATGAAAACTATAAAACAAAAAAATAATTATATTACATTATTTTTAACTTCATATAATTTCTTTAAATTTATTTAAAAATGTTTATTTAATTTATGTAAGTAACCTTGTTATACCAAATTTATTTAATTGTTTAAGGTTCAACCTAGGACAATATTGGTTGTTTTGTTTTTCTGTCAAAATATTTATTCGGTTAATTTTAGATACAACTGAAGAGGTCCTTCAGTCCTTCAGTAAAAATTATGACAATAAATTCTGACTTTTGGCCATTTTTCATTTAACCCTTGGCTACCTTCCTCTACCCTTCCACATCCCCCTTTTCAAATCCCTTCCTATGCTATTAAAGGGGAGTTTCCACTATGTGGATTACCCTCATGTAGCCTGTTACCCTAAAAAAAAGAAAATAATAATATCCATTGTTAATACTGAGAGCTCTGGCGGACGCTACCTTTGGTGAGGTCTTCACATCTCTCTGATTTTTTTTGAACTAAGGTTCCCACATGCAGAGGCACCTCAGCCTCTTTTGAGAGGTGTATGTTCCTGGGATCACAGACCTTGGGCATACGGTAAGAGTTGTCCTCTGTTCCCATTGGAACAGTCGGCCAGCAGCCTCCTAAACTGGTCGAGTCACGGAGAAGGGAATTCTGCGTCCCCACAGCAAACTCCTCTCCCGCTATCGGAAGGGCAAGGAACCAGTACCCAATGCCCGACCTACCTGATGCATCACTTTGAGGCGAATTGCCGGGTAGGATCCTTAAACCATAGCCCGGGTGCCCTAGTTAACCCTTGGCTACCTTCCTCTGCCTTTCCGCATCCTCCATTTCAAATCCCCTTTCCTATGCTATTAAAGGGGAGTTGCCACCATGTGGATTACCCTCATGTAGCCTGTTGCCCTAAAAAAAAAGATTATCCGTTGTTTGCACGTATTTATTGTCAGCCGCCCCTCATGGAGAGCGTATTCGAACCAACTTCTATTTTGCGCAATCGACGAGTGTCGATGTGGAATCACTTCACTGCGATGATGCAGGATTACGCTGTCTCGTCACCGGAACACGGCTGAGTGCTTTTGAGGACTCTGAGTGGTAATTGCCCCGGTGACAGCTGCAGACAACCACTTACCATTCCGGATTTGACACGGTGACGTTTGGTGAAAAAAAAATTTTCATTATATCCGATCACGTTGTATGAAGCCGACAATCGACAAGCTCACACGCTTTCGATGGGCAACGACGGACCCGCCGTGGTGACGGTGGACATTAACACCACAGCGTGCATTAATCACGTTGGGAGAATCCATTATCGTGGGATTAGAACAACGATGTGGTTTATAGTTTACAGATTTCGTTTCTGTTTGTTGATGGGCCTCGTGGATGGCGAATGGTGATTAAGTCCCTCAGAAGGATGCAAAAAGCATTTATAATTTTAAGTTATTTGGTTTTAAAAAACAATAAATATCCTCATCATGGACGTCCATTTCACATTAGTAAATTTGAATATTAAATATTAATTTTTTATTACCTTTAATCGAATTTTACATATTTATATCTACAAACTGGCAGAATATTATATATAAGCTGATATATTAACAATTATATATGTGTGTATATATATATATATATATTAATTTAACGTCTGTTTTCAATTTTTTTTAAAAAATCAATTGAGTGTCTTCCTACAATCGTGTTAGCCTTAGGTGAATTCTGTGTCTCGGACCCCTTTATCAAGGTATCGAAACGTCGTCATATATATATATATATATATATATATATATGTGTATATATATTGTAATGTTCAAATAAATAGTTGATTTAATTAAAATAAGCCCCATGTTGGGCGCCAAAATGTGTAAACAAAAAAGAAATTTAAATTAAAATAAGCCCCACGTTGGGCGCCAAAATTATTTATTCTAACCCTAATGTATAAATATAATTATCAACAGATTTAGAATTTCAATAATTTTTTAATTTAAGATTTTTTTTCACTGTAAGTTTTTTAATATTCTTTTTTTGGTAACTATTCTCACTGTAGGACCGATTTTGGAAAACTGTGTTCATTACAATATATATATAAAATTGGCTGATGTTTATGTATTTATTAGTTTTCTCAAAAGACGGAATATATATATATATATATATATATATATTCCGTCTTTTGAGAAAACTAATAAATACATATATATATATATATATATTCCGTCTTTTGAGAAAACTAATAAATACATAAACATCAGCCAATTTTAATATATATATATTCCGTCTTTTGAGAAAACTAATAAATACATAAACATCAGCCAATTTTAAGTTAGGAAAAAATGATTTAAACGTCGTCATATATATATATATATATATATATATATATATATATATTGTAGTGAATAACAACCTTAAGTGGCCGCCCTTGTGTCCGCGGGCCTGAGTAGGAATACATTAAACGCGCACGTGTTTCTATTCAAGAGGCCAAAAAGAAATCGCGGGTACAGGTACCTTTTTTTTGGCATCGTTTAGGGGGGTGGAGTACGAATAAATACTCCGAACTCGGGTGAAACTGGGACAGACGCAGGCAGACAGTGAGAGTGAAGGCTGAAAGTGGAGTGAGAGAGGGTGGAGAATTTGGCGAGCGGGAAGAAACAAAGGTTTTGAAGGACATCCATCGCGGGGGAAGCAGGAAGACGATGGGCTGCTTACTGCAAGACCAGTGATCCACTGCAAGTCGGCTGACGCCACAAGTTAAAGTAAGCATCACCATTTCTGTAAAGTGCCTTCAAAAGTTGAATTTTTTTACACAGTGCGGAAATAGGCTTTGTTCTTGAATAGCTACCGAACCGCCCACATTACCCTGTTGAGAAGGAGGACTTTATAACCAAGCCGGAGCTAATGTTAATTTTTTTTGCAGACCATTGTATACCTGCTGGCGCCCAATAATATTTTTTTTAATGTATCTTTGTATTTTCTTGTAATAAAGTTTATTTTTTTAATATTTAGTAATAAAGGCCAATCATTACAATATATATTAATTTAACGTCTGTTATTAATTTTTTTATATATATGATGTAAATTTAAGCAACGTTTCGTCGCTTATTTAGGTGACCTCTTCAGGTTTCCCCTTTTTTATTATATTGATATTGTATCAGACGTAAATTTTTCATTTAATTTATTAATTTTACTTGTTGATTACTTTGTTTCTATTACTGAGTTAAAAGACACGCTTTGGAGGCACTCAATAAATTTCGAAAAATTCAGAATTATATTTTCAGCCTGTGTCGCGTCGCTTCCTGGCGTTCATTTCCGGCACCGTAAGTGATTGACCAGTGGACTCGGCATCCAGGTACAGACGGTTTACTGTCCGGGGCGCAGACAAAGGCGTGGAGATGGAGATTTGGAGCGTTACAAAGTTGGTAGTCGCCCCCCCCCCCCCCTGCTGGCGCGCGCGCTCGCGTGAATCGATAGACACACTCACGCACCTCATGAATTATGGATCATTACAACGGGCGGGCTAACTAAAACATGCCGCAGTTACCGGCAAGAGACATAAGCAGATTGGATCAATCCGGAAACCCGAAAGCAGGTCAGTGGTGGCCCACAAATCGCGCCAATTACAATGTTGCCAACTGCGCTCAACCACGGCCGTAAAAAAAAAAATCCCCCCCAATCCATACAGTGAGTGCCTTTGTTTCCTCTGCGGAATCCATTTCTCTTCATTACTTTGCATTCTCATTAACCATGGTTCAATATAACTGTCCCACTAAATTAAACCCATAATGATTCATTTTGCATCGGGTCATCACACAATCGTTGAAAAATAGTTTAAGAGCTCAAATACTTAAATACTTAATCCACGTTTCCCGTTTATTTCCTTAATATTATGACTGATAAACCCCTTATTTAAAGACAGTCAAACATAAAAAAAGAAAATTTAATGTAAATTAGGAGGAATAATTTATCAAAAACTGAGAAAGTTACTATTTCATTATTATCATTCAAATGAAAATAAGTTATTTACGTCTCATTAAAAATTAATAATAAGAAAGACTGCCAAATACAGACAAAAAAAGGGTGATAGTATAAAATACCACACAAAACAACGTTTATGGGTTCCTCTGGTGCGCTAAGAAGAGCCTAGAGCGACACAACTGCACTCGTCACTTAACAAAACTCGAAAGTTCCAATAAGTAATTTGTTCGTAAGTTGTAGACAAGTTTTAAAACTAGGAAAAATATTCAAGTCGAAAAATGAGCAAAACATAAGTGAGAAAAGACGTTAAACGAAATATGAGATAGCTAAGAGTCAAATATTGAAATGAAAAAATTCCTAAAATGAGAAAAAAAACATAATTGAGAAAAAAAATAACATAAACGTTAAAAGGAAATAGGAGACGCAAATGAAAAGGTCAAGCGTTGAAATGGAAAAATTAATCACGTCTGATTGAAAATTAATTATAAGAATGAGAACCAATTACAGACAAAAATAAGTGCGTTTGAGTTTTGTCAACTGAACCAGTGCAGTTGTGTCGCTCTAGGGTCTTCTTCAGCATCTGAAGAATAGGGTTAATATAAATACTACACAAAACAATGTTTCTGGGGATCCTTGTCCCTTTTCCTCATGTGCGCAAAGAAGAGCCTAGAGCGACACAACTACACTCGTCCGTTTCCACAAAAATTAAATGCGAAGGAAACGCAGTGACAATGGGAGAACGTAACAACAAGAGGGTAACGATCATGGGAAAGCAATAAGGGTTCGTAGTAATTGTTGAGTTTGAATATGAAAAGTAGCTAATTAAGGCAAAAAGGTAATATAAATACCACACAACGTTTCTGGGATCATTGTCCCTTTGGTCATATATATATATATATATATATATATACATAAAATCGTATATAAATATACCATATATATATATATATATATATATATATATATATATTGTAATAAATACAAAATGAATTAATTAACAAAGGATTATTAATTTAACAAAGGTTTAACAACCTATCAGATATGGCTACAGATACTACTAAGATAGTCTCTAGTATATATATATAATTAGTGGTTAATAACCAAAAGTCAGTATTAATTAAAATTACATTATTACATTTTACTACATTTTTTTTCTTGTGTATGTTCACGGATCTCTCCAATTATATACATTGTAATTAAACAAGAAGATTTAATTAAATTAGCCCCACGTTTAAGAAGCCATAAATGTAATAATTAAATAGGTAATGTTAATTAAATGAATCAATTAAGACAAGAAATTTAATAAAAATTTGCATGATAGTTAGCCACACGTTGAAGACGTCAAATATATAATGATTAAAATGTGTTGCAATTATAAACAACATCGGGAGAAACACTTCTCTACCTCATTTACCCCAAAAAATATTTATATTTAATATTATATGTATATATATATATATATATATATATATATTCTGGCTATTGAGAATACCAATAAATAAATAAATAAATTATCAATGTAAAATTACTCGACGTTACGTCGCTTATTCAGTGACGTCATCAGGTTCAAGTTCATTTTAAAAAAAAAATTTGACACTCAGGATAATCTCTGCTGACTGCCAGAGGCTCTAATGTAATTAATTAATTGAGTAAAACAGTTATGTTGAAACAAAGGTGAATAAACATATCGGCCACGGTAGTCAGCAGAGATTTTCGTGTTTGTTAAACAAAAAGGGTTTTTTAAAAAAAAAATTTAACCTGACGAGGTCGCCCCAAATAAGGAACGAAACGTTGAGTTAATTTTACATTAATAAATTATTTTTTAGGGTAACAGGCTACATGAGGGTAATCCACACAATGGCAACTCCTCTTTAATACCATAGGAAGGGATCTGAAAGAGGGGATGCGGAAGGGTAGAAGAAGGTAGCCAAGGGTAACTAGGGACCCCCCTGATTATGGTTTAAGGATCCTACCTTGCCTAAAAATAATGCAGGGAAAACCTGCATCAGGTAGGTGGGGCAGTGGGTACTTGTCCCACGCCTTCCCTGGATGGCGGGAGAGGTGTTATCTGTGGGGACGCAGCATTCCCTCCTCCGTTCCTCGACCAGAGTTTAGGAGGCTGCTGGCCGACTGTTCCAATGGGAACAGAGAACAAGTCTTATCGTATGCCTCCAAGGTCTGTGAGCCCTCCCCGGAACATACACCTCTCAGAACAGGCCGAGGTGCCACGGCTTGTGGGAACCTTTATTTCAAAAACGGAGAGAGGAAAATGGCTGACGTTCTATTAACAACTGTTGGTTCTTCCGGTTTTTTGATTAATAATTGAAAATGATATAAATATTCCCCCTTTTTTTCCTGGCTTAATATTGGCTGATGCTTGTAAGTCACGAAGAAGGGGGGGTGGGCATAAAATGTCACGGTCGCTTTTCCTCGGTGTCAGTCCCCTTGATCTCACAGGAGGGGGAAAAGTCAACCAAATACGGCAAAGATCATGTTTCATTTCCAGAAGTCGCTTATTAATGCACACTTAAGCAATGTTATTTGAACTTAAGAGGGGTTTTTGGTGTTGAGGGACGGTCACAGAGAGAAAGAGAGAGCGACGACAAGACCTCTCCGTATCGTAATTCAGTACCTTGTTATTGTGCTCCAGAAAGATGCATATTTACCGTACTCCTGGGCGGCAATTCCAAGCCAGAGGTAATAAATCGCGGCTCAATTAGCGTCTGGCTCGTGGGCTTGTGGCTGGAGCAAGTGTCACAGGAACTTTGATTTATCAGGACCCCCGAGGAAGCCGCAATGGCGAAATACCACAAGGTTTTTTTATCACAACAAACTAGGTCGTCAATTTATAGTTAAAAATCCTCCGGGTAGTGGAAATTGAAAGCTTGCAACGTTGCAGATAGTTTAATAATTCCTGCAGTACATCCAGGCTGAATATTTTCAATAACATCCTAAGAATTGTCATGTATTTATTGCTACTGTTCAACTAATACCAAAAATGATAGCCGAATACAGACAAAATAAATGATAACACAAAATAACACACAACAACGTTTCTGGGGATCCTTGTTCCCTTTTCCTCAGTCGCTGAGAAGAGCCTAGAGCGACACAACTGCACTCAGTCAGCTGACAAAACTCTAAAGCGAAGAAAACGCAATGACGATGGGAGAGCCGAAGAGGATCAGCGTAACAATAAGGGAGCAACGGCAATGGGAAAGCAGAGGGTTCAGCGTAACAATAAGGGATCGTAGCAATTAAAATTAAGACAACGTTTCTGGGGATCCTTGTCCCCTTTTCCTCAGTCGCTAAGAAGAGCCTAGAGCGACACAACTGCACTCAGTCAGTTGACAAAACTCTAAAGCGAAGAAAACGCAACGAAGATGGGAGAGACGAAGAGGATCAGCGTAACAATTAGGGAGCAACGGCAATGGGAAAGCAGAAGGTTCAGTGTAACAATAAGGGATCGTAGCAATTAAAATGAAAAAAAAAATTGTAGTTTTGTCGCTCTAGGCTCTTCTTACCACCATGACAAAAGACACAAGGTATCTCCAGAAACGTTGTTGTGTGGTATTTATATTACCTTTTTTATTCTATGCTATCCAACGTTTTACACGGAATAATTTTGGAATAAAAATTTAACAAAGGAAAACAAAAAAAAATCAAACTCTTTAAGAGCATAAATAATAATACAGAAAATTCTATGTTATGGAAGTGAAACTTGGGTCCCTGACAAAAAGAACAAAATTAGAACAGTAGAATTATCTGAGGAGAAGACTTCAAAAAAAAAAACAAGACAGGATAAAATTAGAAATGAGCTGCTTTGGAAAGAAATGAACGAAACCACGACGTCTGTCATTAAAAAGGATTGAAAATCAAACCCTTAAATGGTAAGGCCCACGTACAAAGAATGGCCTCGCAGATAGAACCTTGTAGGAGAGATACGAAGGGGTTACCTTTGGGGATGCCTTTTCCTCTCCATTTTTTAACTAAGGTTCCCACAAGCCGAGGCACCGCGGCCTGTTCTGAGAGGTGTATGTTCCTGGGTCACAGACCTTGGGCATACGGTAAGAATTGTCCGCTATTCCTATTGGAATAGTCTCTCAGCTGCCTCCTAAACTGGTCGAGGCACGGAGAAAGGAATGCTGCGTCCCCACAGCAAACTCCTCTCCCGCTATCGGAAGGGCGTGGGACAAGTACCCAATGTCCGACCTACCTGATGCAGGTTTTTCTAGGGTTTTCCCTGCATTACTTTTAGGCGAATGCCGGGTAGGATCCTTAAAATATAGCCCGGGGACCCTAGTTAACCCTTGGCTACCTTCCTCTACCCTCCCGCATCCCGCCTTTCAAATCCTTTCCTATGCTATTAAAGGGGAGTTGCCCTCATGTAACCTGTTGCCCCCCCCCCCCAAAAAAAAAAAAAAAAGAATGGAAAAATGGAAAACTAGAAGATTCCCCAAAAGAAATATACCAATGGTCACACGTCCTGGAGAAAAAAATAAACGGGGCAGATCCAGATTAAAGTAGGGAAAACCCCATGTGAAAACCACAATAATGGAGGAAGAGAGAGATTGGAACGAACAGACAAAAATGGAAATTGAAGACGGGCAAACCCTGTAAAAGGGGAGGGGAAAATCCGAAGAAGAAGATAGATAAAATTTCTGACCAAAGCATTCAACTTGCCACTTACAAAAGTCTGTAAATTTCGAGATAATCTTATATTTGTCATCTTATAGTAATCATAGTTTCTAGTTTTTTGAGTCTGTATTATGAGCAATCCTGCCTTTTTTTATAAAATATAATATTATTCACGAATTCTCCGTAATCAATTATTAAACAGTTGTGATGTGTTCATGACAGCCTCTAGCATGATCGTATTGCACTGATATTAATCCAATTGGGGGCCCGTATAGGATGATCTGTAACGCGATCCCGCACTGTCCATCAGGGTATCCCATTAAGGAGTGAGCGGCCGAAAGGCGTCTTAAATAATTAACAGACCGGCGTGGTCAGGTCCAGACAAGGATACTATTTGCTATAAAATGTCATATTAGCTTCATACTTTACAACCACAGTGTTGTGCACTCAATGTACAGAAAACTAAGTTAGTTCCTTTTACAACCAGAACAACCAACAACATCGTAACGGATAAGTTCTCAGACCACGCGACTTTGTAGGTAGACAGTAAATTAAAATGGAACATGCACATTGATCGCCTTAGTTCTGTTTGTTACTCTTTGAGACTATTAATACCAAAACTGGTTCACTGGTCTATTTTGCCCACTTTCACTCACATATGTGTTACGGTGTTGCCCAACTGGGGCAGTTGTTCTCGTAGTGTGGATGTTTTCAAACTGCAAAAACGAGCCATTAGAATTATATCAGGTTGACATGCTGGAGGAAGCTACAGACTTCATATTCTGACTGTACCCAGGGCTTACGTGTTAGAAGTACTAAAATATGTTAAACGCAACATGAACCTCTTTGCAAAGTAACGGGGACAAACATGGAGGAACCGTTCAGTTGTCAGCCTCAGTCTCTACGAGTCTAGCGTCCATTATTCCGGTACCGCACTGTTTATCAGCCTTCCTCAACATCAACAACTACAACGCATTCGTCAAGGAGTGTAAAACTTACCTTGTCAATGTAACTTATTACTCCGTACACGAATTATCGAATCGGTCTCTCACGTTCGTTGAACTTACTCGCCTACCTACAAAATTGCCATGGGAGGAATCTAGGATATGTAAATGGCGGGGGGGGGGGGGGGGCGAAATTTTTTTTCTGCCAAAAATGGCAGTTTTAAGACCGGCAAATAAAAAATTGTATAAAAAACGAGTAACTTGTAAGATATATGAATTTAAAAAATACTAAAATTCATCAACGCGAGAGCAGGTGTGACGTCATAGTGACGTCACAGACAGACACACTGGTGCCAACCTCTACGCGTTCCCCCCTCAATGATGGGCTGCCAACTTCAGAATAATCTCCCCTTAAGAGACACTAATCAATGGAAATAGAAGAACTGATGACGTCACTTACCTTATTGTCAGTATTATGTTGAAACTGTACTACGTTAATTAACAAGTGACACGCTACGACCTCCCTGAAAAAGAACGAACAATCTACGCAAGTAGATTCGGTACGGTTCGCTGCCAGCGGCACATTGTCCCACCCACAGATTTACGAACTCTAATATTTCAAACATGGTCAATTGTGATCTTTCAAATATGGTCCCTTTTCTAACATCCGCTTTATTTTCACACGGGTTTTTCTCTTTTTTGTAATACTTTATTTCCACAAAACCACATCCATCCACCCATCAATTTAATTCTCATTCTTTCCAAGTTTGAAACTTTCAACACATTTCGAGCACTTGTAATTTTCGTTCTCCTGGAATCAATTTCCATGACTACAATTTATCAACTAGCTAATTTTTTTATCTCCCACTAATTGTACAAGTTCTAAGTAAACATCCATGACGACATCCCTCCGTTCCTAGCGACCAGGAAGTGACGAGTGTCGTGTGCGTGTTTCTTAAAGACTGTGTGCATGATTGTGGTGATGTGACAAATGTGAACAGATTTGTATGTGTGTGTGTGTGTAACCTATTAATATATTTAATATATATGTTTATATGTAATTTATCTACTGTACATTTGTGACGAATCCTGTTCCCTCATTAGAGGACTAATGGTGAATAAATCTATCCTTCTATCTAACAAACATGCCTGAGTCACAAGCGCAACATTTACATACCTAGCGCTACTATAAATCCCGTAATCTTATTGGGCGTGTGACCACCGGGTCTTTGCGTCAATGTACAGATTAAATGTGACTAATTATAAAAACCAGTTCACAGGCCATATCTAATGTTATCCATTGAGTTTTTTAATTTTTTTTAGCAGCGATTTGCAAAGTTAATTATTCAACATCGGCGCGAATTAATTCCTGTTCTGTTTTTTTTAAAAAAAAAAATAATAGAAGCAGAACAATGTGAAAATTGTGGATTCATCAGTATCGGATTTGTCAGTGTTTCTTGTTTCCCCAAAATAAAAGCATTGCATTTAAAATTCATCGGTCATAAATAAAGCTGACCAACATGTGTTGAATTTAGAACAGCAGCTCGCTGTGTGTGTGTGTGTGTGTGTGTGTGTGTGTGTCGTTGGCTTGTCCGGCCCTGCTGTGATATTTTCTCTTCTAGTGTACTATGTGTCTTCGCATTTTCTCTGAATTATTCTTATTTTTCAGTATTTTAATATTTCTGTTGTGATCATAATTTTTTTGTATTGGTCTATTTCATTTTACAAATAAAAAATCTAATTTATCTTAGCTCATTAAAGAATACTTTCACAATCTTCTCTAATTATCACCATTAAAAACCCCGCTATAAATAAATCTGATTTTCTCCCTTTTAAAAGAAAAATTCAGTATAAAATATAAGCAGTGACGTCACACACTTCAGCGCGGGCCGAAACCAAGATGGCGCTGGATTTTATTCCCTTCAAATTTCCTCTTAAAAGACTTTTAAGGTAAAATAAGTAAGTATAAATTTACGTCACGAATTATATCCGTGAAAAGGATTGGTTGGCTTCCCTTATTTTTCACTGATAACGTGTATCTCATATTAGATAAGAAGGAGATGAAGAGGACTCGATAAATAAGCTCATGGAAGAACATAAAATTCACAGAAGACAGAATACGTATGTGTTTTAGGAAATAGATGTAGAAAACAGGAAAAATAAAAAATAAAAGTGAATTTTTTAAAATACTTGGGGGGAGGGGAGATAGTCAATAATTACAAATCTAGGAACATGTGAAAGAGAAATTGTTATGGCAAAGAATGCTGCCAAAGATTTTAAGCGGAATAAAAATTTAACAAAGGAAACAAAAAATCAAAATTTATAAGAGAATCATAATAAATACAGAACATTCTATGTTATAGGAAGTGAAACTTGGCCCCTGACATAAAGAACAAAATTAGAACAGTAGAATTAGATTATCTGAGGAGAAGCCTCCAAAAACAACAAACAAGACAGGATAAAATTAGAAATGAGCTCCTTTGGAAAGAAATGAACGTAACCACGACGTCTGTCGTTAAAAGGATTGAAAATCAAAACCCCCTTAAATGATATGGCCACGTACAAAGAATGGAAAATGAAAGAAACATACCAATGGTCAAACCTTCTGGAAAAAAAATTAAACGGGCCAGACCCAGATTAAAGTGGGAAACCCCCACGTGAAAACCATAATGGAGGATAGGGATTTGGAAGGAAGAGGGAGATTGGAACGAACAGACAGAAATGGAAATTGAAGACGGAAAACCGATAAAAGTGGGGGAAAAGCCGAAGAAGAGAAGAACTTCTCAAGTTACATTTAATTCAATAAAATATCAAAGGATATTTCTGAATGTCCTGGATTAATCCCCAATTAATTTACTGTGCACCACAAGAAACATATTTCAATATGCTTAATCGATAGACCAGAAAACATTTCATTAACCCTTGTAGATTTCGTCAGGTGTCGGTAGATCGGATTTCAGAAACGTTGTGTGTTATTTGTTGTATCACTTAATTTACCTACTTGCTAGTTTTCATCCGATGCCTAACGTTTTTATATTTTTCTGTGTTGCAACGTGGTTTTTGAAAGCGTTTATCTGGAAGTGTTCCAGGAGCTTGGCTTAGATCTCGGAAGTTATGGTCATCTCTGCACCTAAGCAAGTTTCCCTGTCTAACTTGGCTAATATATCTTCACAAGGTATGGATTCCCGGAACTAAGCGAAGTTTGGTTATTATGCCGATGCTAACCACAACAGCAGCTTCAATGCAACCGTGGTGGTAGATTTACAGCTCTTGACTAAAACATGTGTTTTACCTCTGACAACCTTCAGCATTTTTGTTTTCCATTTCAAATGTGACAGTTACTTTTTTATATATTTACATGTTTTTTTTATTCTAGTCATAATATTTATTTTATTTTATTGCACATTTTATCTTTCAAAGAGTTTCTTAGACAGGACAATGGCCCAGGAAATTTAAATAATTTAAGGAATCTATCAACAAATGAAATAAAGAAACATACCAAGTTATATCGTCACCGTCTAAGTCGTGTTCAAATTCAAGATAATCCAGAATTAGATTAACCACTTCCCAAGTCTCAAACGACAATCTTTCAACTGTTGAAAGAAAACGTTGGACGTGGAAAACTCAACCTCTCCGTGTCTTGAGAGAACCGTCATTTGTCTTGCCGCTGTTGGAGCTCTTTGAAGCTGCTGCTGGTGGTGGGTGGCTTCCACTCTCTAGAATTTGTCAATATCTTTCTGGTTCAGTGGCTCGGAAATGTTAAATAGAGGAGCCTCTGGTCCATAAAAACGGGATATCTAACTCGGAGGAGGGAAATCTCGTATGTCTTGGGACGGATTGGTTCATTTTATGCGCAGGTGATCGCTACTTAAGTTGGCAGCACTGTTTTTCAAAGTTCTCTTCGTAGTTCATAACACCCGACATCAGTTATCTTCATAGTTTAATCTACTTGACATTATCTTTAAAGTTCATACTACTTGACATTAATTGTCTTCATAGTTTAATCTACTTGACATTAATTATATTCTTAGTTTTATCTACTTTACATTAATTATCTTCATAGATTAATATACTTGACATTAATTGTCTTCAAAGTTTAATATACTTGACATTAGTTATCTTCATAGTTTAATCTACTTGACATTAATTGTCTTCATAGTTTAATCTACTTGACATTAATTATACTCTTAGTTTTATCTACTTGACATTAATTATCTTCATAGATTAATATACTTGACATTAATTGTCTTCATATTTTAATCTACTTAACATTAATTATCTTCATAGTTTAATCTACTTGACATTAATTGTCTTCATAGTTTAATTTACTTGACATTAATTATCTTCATAGTTTAATCTACTTGACATTAGTTATCTTCATAGTTTAATCTACTTGACATTAATTATCTTTACAGTTCATACTACTTGACATTAATTATCTTCATAGTTTAATTTACTTGACATTAATTATCTTTACAGTTCATACTACTTGACATTAATTGTCTTCATAGTTTAATATACTTGACATTAATTATCTTTACAGTTCATTCTACTTGACATTAATTATGTTATAAGATAATTGTATAATGTGTTAACAATCAGATAAAAAATTTTAATGGGTGTTCTTCTTGTTTGATGTGTAATTCTATATTATTTTTTATTATAATCAATTCTCGAATAATTAATTACTTACTAGTACGTATTGGATTTTTTTTATTTGAACTGTAAAAATTATATTATACCCTTAGTATAGTTAAAGGATTATTATTTTTGGTATTATTAATATATTTTACTTGTGTTGAACAGGGGAAATTTGTGTATTTTTATTTTAACTTCTAATTATTTATAACTGTAGCATCCAATTATTATATTGTAATTGTATGTAATGACGTGACCTATGTCCTCATACGAGGACTAATGGAATAAAATAAATTACCGATGTTATTCACTACAATATATATATATATATGGGAAAGTAATAGTTTTGATTCACAAATGTATATAATATTTATTTTAAAAAATTTTAGACGCTGGTCAGCTTTGTCAGACTTTAATTTATATTTACTGAGATTTATTTAATACTAGTCAGAAACATTTTTATTATACCTAGAAAAACTTAAGTTACACTTTGACGCTATTTTCTGAATAAAAAAAACCCTAAACAGTCGCCTCAATAAAATGTGTAGTTTAACTGCAGAGGACGTTATTTATTTACTTACATTAAATTATTAGGGGAACGATCGCGAAACTCCTGAAGCTGAGTAAAAAGAACCCGCGGTCTTTCAGTAGAATATCTTTACACTGAATCACAAAACTCTTGTAGTTATTGTTTTTTTTACATCTAGGGGAAGACTATTGTATATAAAACTACCCCCTGAATGGGACGACTGTATAAATTTTATTTGTGGCAGGTATCAACATAGCAGAATAACCTTATCAGAAATAAAAGAAGAGTGTGAAAGAAGAAGAAATCATCGTAAGATTTATTAATAATGTTTTTTATCTTCTTCTTCTTCTTCTTCTGGAACTGCGAACGAAGACTGATAAAATTTCTTCATCGCAGAGTTTCGTTTATTCAGAGCGTCCGATCTTCAGTGAAGTGGGGGCTTAATCTCGGAGAGTGCCTCCTCCTTTCTTGCTGAAAATATTTAGCAAATATTTTACTAAACTCCGATTTAAAGGCCATTGTGTTCAGGTTGTCGATTCATGGACTTTTTTTTAAGCTATGCAAGATAATTAACGACAGGAAAATAGTAGTTAGAAGGCGGAGGGGCGTGGGGTGTAAGAGAGGCAACAACGCTAATTTGATAGACGTTTATTCAAAGCGTATTTCTGGAACGATGTAATTAAGTGCATTCAATATAAAATTGCATTATGAATTCTAAGTACCGTTGACTGGCCTACAGAAGCCACGGAATTGCCTTATAAAAAGAGCAGCGAGACGCTTTCTACCAGCAGCGAAAATATTGGGAGGCGCTGTTCACAGTCACAGATGTTATTTAATTACGAAGTGCACTGGACGTGTGCTATAAAAAACACTGAAGTGTGGAAAAACTGACGCCAGTAGTAAGTCAGAATTAATTCAAAAACCACTATAAAACGAAAAACAAACAAAAAATAATGTTATAAAGGCCAAACGTGTCTTTTAACTAACGCTGATACTGTTGCTTGAAATCAAAATAAATTCTGAGCTACTAATAAATGAAAAACAAACATAAAATCATGGTATAAAGGCCAAACGTGTCTTGTAACTAACGCTGCTACTGTTGCTTGAAATCAAAATAAATTCTGAGCCACTAATAAATGAAAAACAAACAAAAAATCATGGTATAAAGGCCAAACGTGTCTTGTAATTAAAGCTGCTACTGTTGCTTGAAATCAAAATAAATTCTGAGCCACTAATAAATGAAAAACAAACAAAAAATCATGGTATAAAGGCCAAACGTGTCTTGTAATTAAAGCTGCTACTGTTGCTTGAAATCAAAATAAATTCTGAGCCACTAATAAATGAAAAACAAACAAAAAATCATGGTATAAAGGCCAAACGTGTCTTTTAACTAACGCTGATACTGTTGCTTGAAATCAAAATAAATTCAGAGCCACTAATAAATGTAAAACAAACATAAAATCATGGTATTAAGGCCAAACGTCTCTTGTAACTAACGCTGCTACTGTTTCTTCAAATCAGAATTAATTCAGAACCTAACCTCTAAATACGGCATTGTAGGCGTAGTTACAGCTACTGAAGTTCTTTGGTTGGTAGACATAAATGTCCAGAGGTTAGATAAATTGAGTTCAGCATTGCCAACAATTACAACTCCCAAGGCATCGTAATTCATGACCCACGGAAGCGATTCAAGGCAACCTTCCAGAACCATTAAGCTGAAATATATCGAGAATTTGCAGCGTTTTAGGTTAGGGATGGGGGGGGAAAGAGAAACCCAACTGCAAAGGTCTTACTTCATAAACGGTGAGTATAAGACAAGGTCAGTAAGCGTATTTAGTGATTTCTTTTTTTTTTAGGAACAGTCTGACGTCACGCTGTGGCCTCGGCCACTTTTAATATCACAGGATCAAATGTTATCATCATCAGCAGAAGCACGACAGCCCTTTGTGGGCCTTGTGGATCTTCTGAAGAAGTTTTCGCCGTTCCCCTTTATTTAGCGTTGCATTTCTCCGCCAATTCTTGATTCCGATTATCCTTACGTCCTCTCACCCGCCGTCTTTCCATCTCAGTCTTGGTCTTCCGGCTTTCCTTTATTCCTTCTGGGGATGTCTTCAATATCCTGCCCATCTTTTCCCCGTATCACATATCCTACCCATTCTAGCCTTAAAATCTTGATAAACTTCACGATATCCGGTTCATTATTATTTCTTTGTCTCCATTCACCTTTCAAAAAATTTCCTCAGAGTCTTTCTTTTTCAAATGTAGTGAGTTTCCACCTCCAATCGGATTTAGAAAGTGTCCATGGTCCAGCACCATATTTTAATACTGGCGTGATGCTGCAAAAATCCTGTCGGGTTCTTGGTACTCGTCCAACGTCTTTTTCTAGGGCAACAGGCTACATGAGGGTAATCCACATGGTGGATTAATAGCACAGGAAGGGTAGAGGAAAGTAGCCAAGGGTTAACTAGGTGCTCCCGGGTTATATTTTAAGGATCCTACCCGGCATTCTCCTAAAAGTGATTCAGGACAAACCCTAGAAAAACCTGTATCAGGTAGGTCGGGCATTGGGTACTTGTCCCACGTCCTTCCCTGGTTGGCGGGAGAGAAGAGGGTTTGCCGTGGGGACGCAGAATTTCCCTTTTCCGTGTGCCTCGACCAGTTCAGGAGGCAGCTGGCCTACTGTTCCAATGGGAAGAGGGAACAACTCTGATTCTTCATGCGGCTGCGAAGCACAAACAGTCACATTGTGTTTGAATTAAAAGAGAAGGTACCAAAGTCCTTACTTAAAAATTAATTTCAGATTTCATCCGTCTTATTGACTTTTAAACCTTTCGTTTCCGGTGACCTACCCCTCCCCCCCCACCCCGACGAAGCTTAGATGTTGCAATTATGATTAACAATGGGACTAATATCAGCCACTGCCGTTTTTAATCTTCGTAATTTCTGCGGGCGACGCGTCCTTAATGTTGAGTTCTAGCTGTGAGCCGCGACGGGGTTTTACACAGTGTGAATGCAGTTCCATGAAGAAGACCATGCCGGAGGTAGCACAACTAATTGCTGGCTGGGAGAGCCTTGCAGCAAATGTCGGTTTCAATAACAAGAACACTCCATTAAAAATGGCAGCTTGCATATTAACTGAATACAATAAATAGAAATGAAAAATTGAAAATTAATAATAAAAAATACAACCAAATACAGAAGCGATAATACAAATACTTACAGTTCAAATAATTATTTTGAAAGAGTGAAATATAAGACAGTAGCTTGTAAGATCTTCAACAGTTCAACGTCACGTATAATAAGGAATATTTTACTCTCTTTTCCAAACAATCAAATTACATTTTTGTAACATGGAAAAAAAAAACAGTTGTTTTGTAACATCTGATGTTACGTGCGCTGGATTTTCAAACGAACGCCAGTGGTGGTCATCGTTGACACCCCTTCATAATTACTTCGTCAGCTCTCAAGATAAAATAATAATATTTTTAATTGGGGGTTTTCACGATAGCTGTAGAAGAAATTAAGGGTTCTTTGGCTCATAAAACTCATTTCCAATTTGTCACACTACTGTTTTCATTGGAGGGGGGGGGGGAAAGAAAACATATTCTGCAATTTTTTTTAAAACAACAACTGTGTATATTATTTTTTTCCAGCGAGCTCGTGGTTTGTTGGTAGCCGGAGGCCTCGCAGCCGCCGCAGGAGATATTTGAGATGAGTTTCGACCGGAGATATCGTGACTGCCACATCATCAAAAGACTCACGATAATGAGAAGCGGAAGAACAATCACAATAATAAACACCACGTTGGATGATAAATATCTGAATCCAGTGGGGGGAAAGAAAAAAAATTCCTTCATTCAGAACTAAGCCCAACTGTTATTTCACAAATATAAACCGTGCTTTTGCTCGCCGCATTTTCTAATTCCATATTTTTAGACAATACACGTATATTGTTAAAGTTCATTCTTAATTAATTATAGTGCGTGTCAAATCTCTTGGCGGCCCAGTTCAGTGTCGACGATCTTCGGAGGTGCTCATTCAATCAGATTTTCACCTTACGGATCGCTAAAATAAAATCAAGGAATAAAAAATAAATACTCTACCCATCACAAAATCATTCCTCAAGGTTCTACTTTTGTCTTTCACAAGCTGCTATTCTCTTTCTTGTAAACGACCATTAAGTAAAATCGGTGGTTCCTCTATCTGACAGTACAATGATATTTTTCGATTTTAAAATCAATTAATCATTCCAGATTCACCCCCTCAAAGCATTATCCGACTTGTGAATGATGCTGTAAAAATCTAGAGTGGCAATAACTGCCACGTGATACTTTCTGACATCTCAATTACGTCAACATTGCCTTCGCTCGGTCCTAAATTAACTTTCTTACAGTCTTGAGTTAACTAATATTTGTTACTGCTTGACACTTGTCAGTATCATACGCCTGTAGTCGGTAACGTATCAGATCCCTATCTCGTTGACTTACAGATTCTATTGTGACTATGGCCCTTTATCCTCCAATTTTTTGATTTGTAGTAAGGGTAACCATACTTATCAAGGAACGTTATATATAAAATATATTGTAAAAATAAGTCTGAAGTAATAATCAAAATTATAATGCAGGATGTAATTGGAGCTTAAGACGAATTTGTTAGCAACAACGCTGCCGACACACTAAACGGCTGGAAAGAGTGAATAAATTTTCAGGACAAATATCTAACATTTATTTTATTATTATTATTCCAATTTTATTCTTCTTTCAACGATTGTTTTATTCATATTATATAAATAAGTCTATATTTTTTGTTGTATATTTAATATATATATATGTCTATATTTTTCTTTAGTGAAGTGTAATGTGGAAAAAGTGAATAAGTTTTAAGGACAAATTTCTAAGATTTATTATATTATTATTATTTTAATTTTATTATTTTTCTTCTTTCAATGATTGTTTTATTTATATTATATAAATAAGACTATATTTTTGTTGTATATAAAATATATATAAGCCTATATTTGTATTTAGTGAAGTATGGAAACAGTGAATAAATTATCAGTAATTAATTCGAATATTATATTATTATAATTATTTTAATTTTATTATTTTTCTTCTTTCAACTATAGTTTTATTTATATCATATAAATAAATCTATATTTTTGGTTTTATTTATAATATATATGTCTATATTTTTTCTTTAGTGAAGTGAAATGTAAAAAAAGTAAATAAGTTTTAAGGACAAATTTCTAAGATTTATTTTATTATTATATTTTAATTTTATTATTTTTCTTCTTTCAACGATTGTTTTATTTATATTACATAAAGAAGTATATATTTTTTGTTGTATATAATATATATATATATGTCTATATTTTTTCTTTAGTAAAGTGAAATGCGGAAAAAATGAATAAGTTTAAAGGACAAATTTCTAAGATTTATTTTATTATTATTATTTTAATTTTATTATTTTTCTTCTTTCAACTATTGTTTTATTTATATTATATAAATAAGTCTATCTTTTATTTTGTTATATGTATAATATATTTTTTTGGGTATATATGTCCATATTTTTCTTTAGTGGAGTGAAGTGATCTGTGGGAAGAGTGAATAAATTTTCAGGACATTTTTCTAATATATATTTTATTATTATTTTAATTATATTATTTTTTATCTTTCAGCGATTAATTTATTTATATTATATAATTGTCTATATTTTTTTGTGATATGTGTATTATATTTTTTGTGGTATATATGTCCATATCTTTTTTAATGATGTGAAGAATGGAAAGAGTGAATAATTTTTCAAAAAATTTCTACACTTTTTTCCCTTTATGATAAGGGTTACTCACCCTCACACTGTTTTCTCCATGTCATGTTTCAATTTGTCCACACATTTAAATTTCTATATAGAACACAAAGATATTCATGCATCATTTTAATCAATTATTGTCCTTAGTGTTATTTGATAATAAATTACAAAATTGGTTGATCGTTGTGTTGTGGAACAGATGAAGATGTATAATTGGCGACTCATTGATAAAGACTCAACGTTGATGTAATTATTAAGTCACTGTTGCACAATTAAGTCCTATAAAGTCTTTATTGTATAAATACAGCAACGTATGGGCCTGAGCTGTAAGGCAGCAAGCTAGTAGCTACATATGCCTCGGCCTTTGACTGGGGATGGAGGGAGAACAAGATGTTTGCACGTACCTCGCAGGGCAGACCGGAGGGGAAAAGCTGCAGCTTAAGCTCAGATTTATGAGTGCCACTCCAATATTGCGCGACCCCGGCGAATGATGAAGAAGCTCGCCCTTGCTAAGTGCATCTTCCACATACCTCACCAACGAAATTATTATCTCTATCTGTATACGTGATACCTGCCGTATATGAAGAAGAATTCCATAAATATCTCTTCCTTAAAAAAACAATTAGCGGTTCTTATTCCTCAATTCTTCAGCTATGTATATGTAAGTACGTATATTAATAAATGCGATTGGGATCGTTCCCGGTGACACTTAAAAACAAATATATAAACAACTGTCTAACATATCGTTGAAACAAGAAAAATAATATAATTAAAATAATAATAAAATATATCTTAGAAAAATGTCCTGAAAATTTATTCACTCTTTCCACACTTTACCAAAGAAAAATATAGCCATATATACCACAAAAAATATAGACATATATATTATATATACAACGAAAATATAGACTTATTTATATAATATAAATAAAACAATCATTGAAGGAAGAAAAATAATAAAATTGAAATAATAATACAATAAATATTAGAAATATTTTCTTGAAACTTATTCACTTTTTCTACACTTAACTTCACTAAATAAAAATATAGACTTATATATACAACAAAAATATAGACTTATTTAGATAATATAAATAAAACAATCGTTGAAAGAAGAAAAATAATAAAATTGAAATAATAATACAATATATATTAGAAAAATGTCCTGAAAATTTATTCACTCTTCCCACAGATCACTTCACTCCACTAAAGAAAAATAAGGACATATGTACCACAAAAAATATATTATACATAACACAAAATAAAATATAGAATTATTTATATAATATGAATAAAACAATTGTTAAAAGAAGAAAATAATAATAAACTAAATGTTAGAAATTTGTCCTTAAAACTTATTCACTTGTTCCACACTTCACTAAATAAAAATATAAACATATATGCCACAAAAAATATAGACATATATATATATATTATACATAACACTAAAACATAGACTTATTTATATAATATAAATAAAACAATCGTTGAAAGAAGAAAAATAATAAAATTAAAATAATAATAATAAAATACTCTTCAAATTAATTCCTGAAAACTTATTCACTCTTTTCACACTTCACTAAATTCAAATATAGACATATGTACCACAAAAAATATATTATACATATCACAAAATAAAATATAGACTTATTTATATAATATGAATAAAACAATTGTTAAAAGAAGAAAATAATAATAAACTAAATGTTAGAAATTTGTCCTTAAAACTTATTCACTTGTTCCACACTTCACTAAATAAAAATATAAACATATATGCCACAAAAAATATAGACATATATATATATATATATATATATATTATACATAACACAAAAACATAGACTTATTTATATAATATAAATAAAACAATCGTTGAAAGAAGAAAAATAATAAAATTAAAATAATAATAATAAAATACTCTTCAAATTAATTCCTGAAAACTTATTCACGCTTTCCACACTTCCCTAAATACAAATATACACTTATATATAATATATATACTACAAAAATATAGACTTATTCATATAATATAAATAAAACAATCGTTTAAATAATAAAAATAATAAAATTAAAATAATAATAAAATACTCTTCAAATTAATTCCTGAAAATTTATTCACTTTTCCACACTTTGCTAAATACAAATATAGTCTTATATATATTATATATACTACAAAAATATAGACTTATTTATATCATATAAATAAAACAATCGTTGAAAGAAGAAAAATAATAATAAAATAAATCTTAGAAATTTATCCTTAAAACTTATTCACTTTTTCACACATCATTTCACTAAAGAAAAATATAGACATATATACCACAAAAAATATAGACATATATATTATACATATCACAAAAAATATAGACTTATTTATATAATATAAATAAATCAATCGTTGATAGAAGAAAAATAATTAAATTGAAATAATAATAATTAAATATTATTCAAATTAATTCCTGAAAATTTATTCACTCTTTCAACACTTCACTAAATATAAATATAGACTTATATATATTGTATATACTAGAAAAATATAGACATATATATATTATAAATAAAACAAAAATTATAGACTTATTTATATAATATAAATAAAACAATCGTTGAAAGAATAATAATAATAAAAAAATTAAAACAATCCTATAAATAAAGCTTGTATGTATGTAGCTTCGTATATTTGTATGGAGCCTGCAGAATTGGACGAATTTTGACCAGAAATAAAATCAATGCGATATTCTTCCAGAAAGCCAAAATCAGTAGAAATGATTGGCACGATTGAGGACGCCCGGAGTGTACGGTATTCCCCCTGATTGTGACACAGTTCTACATGGGATAAAATTAAGTGTAAATCCACATTATTAATTTAATTTAGTAAATATTTTATGTTATTGCTTATTTATATATTTAAAACTATTCCTTCATTCCTCTCAGCTGTAGAGGAATAGAGAGACGAGGCAAACAACTGGAGACACGGCACAGGAATCCAAGAATATAATAATAGGGGTGCGTAAGACATTTCCTTCTCCTCGATGAAAATAAATATAATCCTTTACGTTCCTACACAGACAAACGCAAAAAAATACAAAGAAGGGTATTAAATATGGTCATTATCTGAGAACTTATGAAACAAATAATAGTCATTGACTATAATTTTACGCTTTGTAATTATTGTTATTATTGATTTAAAAAATTAATTATGGAAAACGAAGAAGGTGAATATGGGAACACCAAAATCATTCCGCATAAAAAAAATTGACTGGAACAAATACATAAAAGTAAACAAATAGGATTTGTTAATTTCTAAAATTACTAACCTAAGTACCACATTATTAATTTAATTTAGTGATTTTTTTTTGGGGGGGGGGGCAACAGGCTACATGAGGCTAATCCACATGGTGGCAACTCCCCTTTAATAGCATAGGAAGGGATTTGAAAGGGGGGATGCGGAAGGATAGAGGAAAGTAGCCAAGGGTTAACTAGGGGCCCCCGGGCTATCTTTTAAGGATCCTACCTGGCATTCGCCTAAAGAAATTAAGGGAAAACTTTAGTAAAACCTGCATCAGGTAGGTCGGGCATTGGGTACTTGTCCCACGACCTTCCGATAGCGGGAGAGGAGTTTGTTGTGGGGACGCAGCATTCCCTTCTCCGTGCCTCGACCAGTTTAGGACGCAGCTGGCCGTCTATTCCAATGAGAATAGCGGACAACTCTTACCGTATGCCCAAGGTCTGTGACCCCCCACGGAACATACAACCTCTCAAAACAGGCCGAGGTGCCTCGGCTTGTGGGAACCTTAGTTCAAAAACGGAGAGGAAAACGAATCCCCAAAGGTAGTCCCTTCATATCTCTCCTACAAGGTTCTGCCTGCGAGAGAATAGCCCTCACAGACATTTCAGTGAATATTTTATGTGTTGTCGAGTATTTATATATTTAAAATCATTCCTTCATTCCTCTCAGCGAGAAACAGAGAGACCACGTAATCAAGGGCAGGCAGGGTTGTGCCCATGCAAAATGTAAAATGGAGGAGCTGCTGCTGTAGGGGCGGCGCTTAGACTCGTCGACTGAGACACCTGCTCGTAAACTCAGATACCTTCTTTACTTCTACTTGCAACCCGCACGACAAAATCACGAAATCCCATACTAAATTAGAAACGCTTCAAAAAGGAGGTGGTCATGCCATCTGTTGGACTTGATTCGTACTATAGACTTTAACATGGGATTTGATTTTCACGGAGCTCGATACATCAGGGGAGCAGACGGGCTTAGTAGTTGGCGAACTTCTGTGCTACGTCACAACTGCCCCTGGTTCCTCCTAAGAGGCGTTGACGAGAATTGAGCAAAATGGCGCCGTTGTACACTGAATGACGAAGTGAATTTTATTTATATTTAATTAAGAGGAACATTATTGAGTACAATAAATGACACAATCAATTATTTAACTCATAATTTCTTGTGGTTTAATGGTTCAAGACAGTTTTTATCTTACAATCAATCAGTTTTTACGTGTTGAAATATCTTATTACATAATTTCACTGTTTTTCGGGGTATATAAATACTTGACTGTGATAAAATAATTTAATAAACCCTCACTGCAGTTTAATTTACGTGGAAATAAATAAATAACTTCGGCTGCCGTGTGAATTTTATTATTCTTATACATTTTCTACATCCAGATTGACTTATTATGACTACTTGACAAAATTCAGATCGTAATTTTGGCGATTTATTGGAACTAATTAGGCCGTTTATAAGTGAAGATAATAAACAAGGAAATAAACTCGTAAATGTAAAAACTTTCTCGACGTCGAAGCCGTGGCGTTGGTCAATCTTCAGGTCAAATTATTATTATTAATCCAAAAACGTTTCTGTAACCACAGACGTCATTAGGATTTACACGTTCAGTAACAAGTAATTAATCAGTTCATATTAAATTGGATTGATAATATTCCTACCGAAGTTGCATGTGCAAAATTTCAACCCCCTTTCGGCATGAGAGACGGGATCACGCTTAGGGATGACTGGACGGTGGTTGAAATATTCAAACATGCCAAAAATATTGGAGTCGGATATAAATATTATCGTGTTTCTACCAACCTTATCTGTGTAAAAATCAACCCTTTACGGTATGGGAAAGTATCAATCTTACGGGGTGCGGGTGGACGGGCGATACGATAAAAAATAACGCAAATACAACCGAGATTACAGGCAAATGCTTGGTTATAGGTGACTCTGAGTTTAGTTATGACATTCAACCGGCCATTTAACCCCCCCCCCCGCCCCCCGGGGGACGGGTACAGTTGGGGGTGGAAATTTTTAAATATTCAATTGAGGACGATATTTTTTTCAATGATTATATTTAGAACTAATTAGATTGATAATATTTCTACGACTGTATCATTTCAACCCCTTTCCGATGTGATTGGAATTCTTACATACATGATAATTTGTAATTTAATTATTTATAAACATAATGAACTAGATGGTTTGCCCGGCGTTGCCCGGGTTGAGACAATGCAACTCGGTGTCATCCATAACCCCGGATTTGACTCGAATAAATTGTTACCAATAAAATTATGTTTTTTTAAAAAAATACGGTTCGACATAACTTAATAATTTTGGACGTCAAATTGTTTAATATTTTCATTAATTTATTATTTTTTTAATAACTGAATTTGAAATTTCACTACCTGAAGGCATGAAACGTGTTTCTTAAGTATACTGTTTTAAATTTTGATAATAAATATTCTCTCATTTACTTAAAAAGAAGTCAGATTAATATAATTGTTTTTACGGTATATTTCGCGACTGACGCCAGGGGGGTAGGGGGTTGGTTGAAAATGGTATTTTTGAAAACCTTAAATCCTTAAAAAAAAAATACATAGTTCTGATCTCATATTAAATGAACGAAATTATATTAATTGAATTAATAAACTTGTATAATATATTGCTGCTCTACATGTGACTCCTATGCTACATATATGTGTATAAACGACAAATAATATCTTTTTTGTTTTAGGGCAACAAGCTACATGAGGGTAATCCTACATGGTGGCAACTCCCCTTTAATAGCATAGGAAGGGATTTGAAAGGGGGGATGCGGAAGGGTAGAGGAAGGTAGCCAAGGGTTAACTAGGGCCCCCGGGCTATGGTTTAAGGATCCTACCCGGAATTTGCCTAAAGAAATGCAGGGAAAACCCTAGAAAAACCTGCATCAGGTAGGTCGGGCATTGGGTACTTGTCCCATGCCCTTCCCTGGATGGCGGGAAAGAGTTTGTCTGTGGGGACGCAGCATTCCCTTCTCCTTGCCTCGACCAGTTTAGGAGGCAGCTGTCCCACGGTTCCAATTGGAATAGCGGACAACTCTTACCGTATGCCCAAGGTCTGTGACCCCGGAACATACACCTCTCAAAACAGGCCGAGGTGCCTCGGCTTGTGGGAACCTTAGCCCAAAAACGGAGAGGAAAAGGCATCCCCAATGGTAGCCCCTTCGTATCTCTCCTACAAGGTTCTGGCAGCGAGAGAATAGCCCTCGCAGACCCACTTCTACTTTGCCCTGTTAGAGTCTTTTTTTTTGGGTGTAGACAGACTATGTAATCCACATAGTGGTAACTCCCCTCTTATAGCATAGGAAAGGGATTTGAAAGGGGGGATCCGGAAGGGTGGAGGAAGGTAATAATAACCTTCCTTTAGGTGCAGAAAAAAACAAAGAACATAGAGAGATAGAGAGAACGAGAGCATTAAAAAATGGCGCTTAAGTTTCCTCACGACTGCACATTACATTTATAATTATGATGTTCCATCCCAAATAATAAATTACCATTCACTAAGTCACCATCACTCAACCTAGACTGTATAATATATTTTTTTTTAAAAAAAAAAGAAGAAGTAATGTCATGAGGATGAATGAGTTGTGGAATCGTGCGCTGATGGTGAGATGTGTGTGTTTATAGGCAGAGAAGATGCATCACGGCTGTAGCATAATTTCCTGTTAACATAAACCACTCAGATAGCGGTTACCGTACTTCAGTCTCCCTCCTCGCACCCAGACACTACTAAGGCTTCAGCATTTAAACGATCAAATCAAAGCACCGCTCCTGCACAGAATCATTACTTAGGCAAAGTGCGTGCCGCTGTAAATGTTTAATGAGTCATTAAAGCAAGAAGCACGAAATGGGCACTCATCACTTTAAAAGGACAGCTTTGAAAGCTGTAGGGGTCTAGCAGCCGCGTGTGATGAGGATCGCAGAATCTCTTCTACACTTCACAGGGCGGTTTTTATTGCAGTTCCGGAAGTCGGATTCCTACTTCTGTAAACCCAGACGCCTTCTAAATGTTGTTGAAAATAACGTTCATTTAATATATATATATATATATATATATATATATATATATATATATATATATATATATATTGACATTTATTCTCATATTCGCTGTCTTTATAATTGATTTGTGAGTTACACCTGCGTAATAGGAACACTTCCCTGGTTTTTTTTAGGGTAACAGGCTACATGAGGGTAATCCACATGCTGGCAATTCCCCTTTAATAGCATAGGAAGGGATTTGAAAAGGAAGGGGGATGCGGAAAGGTAGAGGAAGGTAGTCAAGGGTTAACTAAGGGGCCCCCGGGTTGTAGTTTAAGGATCCTACCCGGCAATTCGCCTAAAATTAATGCAGGACAAACCCTAGAAAACCTGTATCAGCTAGGTCGGGCAATGGGGTACTTGTCCCACGCCCTTCCGATAGCGGGAGAGGAGTTTTCTGTGGGGACGCAGAATTCCCCATTTCCGTGTACCTCGACCAGTTTAGGAGGGCAGCTGGCTGAGTGTTCCAATAAGAACAGCGAACAACTCTTACCGTATGCCCAAGGTCTGCGACCCCGGATCATAAACATCTCAAAAACAGGCCGAGGTGCCTCGGCTTGTGTGAGACCCTTAGTTAAAAAAAACCAGAGAGTTGTGAAGGCATCCCCAAAGGTAGGCCCCGCCAGAGGTCACTGGGAAAGCTCACCTGCGAGAGAATACTCTCGCAGGCTTCCTTCGCTGTTCTTTCTTCTCCCCGACTCGTCTTCTTAGTGCTTCGTTTTGAGGAGATAAGGCCTGCGAGGGCTATTCTCTCGCTGGCAGAACCTTTTAGGAGAGATACGAAGGGGCTACCTTTGGGTATGGCTTTTCCTCTCTGTTTTTGAACTAAGGTTCCCACAAGCCGTGGCACCTCGGCCTGTTTTGAGAGGTGTATGTTCCGGGGTCGCAGACCTTGGGCATACGGTAAGAGTTGTTCTCTGTTCCCATTGGAATAGTAGGCCAGCTGCCTCCTAAACTGGTCGAGGCACGGAGAAGGGAATGCTGCGTCCCCACAGCAAACTCCCCTCCCGCTATCGGAAGGGCGTGGGACAAGTACCCAATGCCCGACCTACCCGATGCAGGTTTTTATAGGGTTTTCCCTGCATTTCTTTAGGCGAATGCTGGGTAGGATCCTTAAAATATAGCCCGGGGGCGCTAGTTAACCCTTGGCTACCTTCCTCTACCCTTCCACATCCCCCCTTTCAAATCCCTTCCTATGCTATTAAAGCGGAGTTGCCCAAAGTGGATCACCCTCATGTAGCCTGTTGCTTTAAAAAAAAAGTGCTTCGTTTTACTTCATACACACAGAGAGAGGAAACATTGGTCTAATCCACTTAGTTGTCAGCAAACTTCAACACGTTTCGCAACTCAGATAAATATCGCTGCGATATGTAGAACCAATGTGCGACGTGAGGGAAGAAAAGAAAAGTTTCCGCGTCACTGTCACGCAGTTACAGTTTTATGTGCTGTAGTCTTTGAGTTACAGCGAGGCTCGCCTCCTGCGAAATGAAATATGGCGTAGAAGTTCTATTTACAGACAACAGGAGGAACCTTTGCCCCCGGCTCCAAGATATACGAAGTTAGTTTCGCACGTCACGTGAAGATTTATTTGCTCTCTTAAACGCCGCCTATTTGGCACGAGCTTCAGCTTCAGCTGCAGGAAAACGCCACCACCAAAGGGAACATAATATTTTTAATCAAAGAAAGTAAAAAAAACCGTGACGTCGCAAAGACCAAAGACTAATAAAAACTTATTAAGAAAAGTTTTAAACATGAACAGCTAAATGTTAAATGTCCACAGTCTTACTTAAATAAAAATTAATATGGAAGTCATTTTACATACCTAAGCTTTCAGTGTTTTTTTACGGCTAAAAAAAATGTCGATTTCAACCTCCATTACAAGATACACCTTGAGACTAATGACCAAGGATCTTAATAAACTATTCCCTTTTTTTTAGGGCAACAGGCTACATGAGGGTGATCCACATTGGGCAACTCCCCTTTAATAGCATAGGAAGGGATTTGAAAGGGGGGATGCGGAAGGGTGGAGGAAGATAGCCAGGGGTTAACTAGGGGCCCCCGGGCTATATTTTAAGGATCCTACCCGGCATTCGCCTAAAGAAATGCAGGGAAAACCCTAGGAAAACCTGCATCGGGTAGGTCGGGCATTGGGTACTTGACCCACGCACTTCCGATAGCGGGAGAGGAGTTTTCTGTGGGGACGCAGCATTCCCTTCTCCGTGCCTCGACCAGTTGAGGAGGCAGCTGACCGACTATTCCAATGGGAATAGCGCACAACTCTTACCGTATGCCCAAGGTCTGTGACCCCGGAATATACACCTCTCAGTACAGGCCGAGGTGCCTCGGCTTGTGGGAACCTTTGTTCAAAAATGGAGATGAAAAGGCATCCCCAAAGGTAACCCCTTCGTATCTCTCCTAAAAGGTTTTGCCTGCGAGAGAACATCCCTCGCAGGTTACCTGCGAGAGAATCCTCTCGCAGGCTTCGCCGTCTAATAAACTATTCCCTAAAACCGAGTTGATTATAACTCCTACTTTAATTGTCTGTACTTACCTTAATATTATTCTCTTTCCTAGCCCCCGCCTTTCTGCCAATAAATGGATAATTTCTACTAATAACGACAATTATGCTTTGCTTTAATGGAGTTAATTGAAAATAACTGAATTTGATGAGTTCAATTTAATTAATTTCAAACTTTTGAAAATTTGCTGTTTATTTAATTAACTTCTGATTTTGATTTTAAATTCAAATTTGAATTAATTTTTCAAGCAACATTAAAGTCAATTACTTTATTAGAGGCATTAATTTTAAATTTAATAATTTTTTGTGTTTTGTAATTAAAGAATTATTTAAAATTTTGTTTTGAATGCAACAATAATTTTTGAATGTTCAACGTTGATATTACTTTCCATTAAATATTATTAAGATGAATTATTTCTGAAACTGAAATTAATTATATTTAAATTGTTATACCTCTAGACCTTCCCCCTAAAAATTTGCGTATATTTATATTGTTATACCCCTATATTTTCCCTTATAAATTTGCGCATAATTTTTTTTATTTTAATTTGAAAGTAATATATATATTTAAATTGTTATACCCCTATATTTTCCCTTATAAATTTATGAATAAATTTTTTTGTCTTTCTAGCCGACTTTTTTATTTTATTTTTATTTTGAGGGAAATAATATATATATATTTATATTGTTATACCCGTATTCTGTACCTTATAAATTTGAGCATTAATTTTTTTTTTATCCTCGTAGCAGTCTTTTTTTTATTTTATTTTGAAGAAATTAATATATATTTAAATTGTTATACCCCTATACTTCCCCTTATAAATTAACGCATAATTTTTTTTTATCCTCCTAGCCGTCTTTTTTTATTTTAATTAGCAGAAAATAGTATATCTTTTAATTGTTATACCCCTATATTTGCCCTTATAAATGTGCGCATAATTTCTTTTGTATTTCTAGTCGTCTTTGTTATTTTACTTTATTTTGACGTAAATAATATATGTTTTAATTGTTATACTCCTATACTTTCCCTTATAAATTTGCGTATAATTTATTTTTATCCTCCTAGCCGTCTTTTTTATTTTATTTTGAATGAAATTCGGAAAATTTCCGGGTAGGATCCTTAAACCATAGTCCGTGATGATAAATGGAGAAAGGGGGAAAAAAAATTAATACCACGCGTAATGTTTCTGCATCCAAAATGAAGTCAATGATGATGTTCGACGATGTTTCATTTTTCAAGAGATTTTCTGTCCACCTGGAGTTGTCAAACAGAGAGACAAGAGTGTGGAAGACGTTTTATAGGAGAACGTAGAAGAATGAGAGCAGCATTTTAATGGACAAAAAAATTACAACTGTTGTCTGAGATTGGTCGGAAGTGAGCTAAGAACGTAACAAACGGCAGAGAGGAAATTATTTCAGTTGTTGTGAAGGAGATAATTTTTTTTTTGCTTTAAAGTTGTCTTCCATTTGTGCCTGACCAAGTGCTTGCTCGCTTTTATCCATTAAAAAACCAGCCCCCTGAAATGTTTTCCGTGGACACTTCCCCCGTAAACAGCGCACCACGTTTTAAACACACAGGAGGGGGAAGAAGAAACTTGTTAGCGCCCGGAGAATCCGCACAGACTGAAAATTACGTCACATTAAAATATTTTTCCCACTGCAAAAAAAAAAATTCCCTTGGCTACCTTCCTCTACCCTTCCACATCCCCCCCTTTCAAATCCCTTCCTATGCTATTAAAGGGGAGTTTCCACTATGTGGATTACCCTCATGTAGCCTGTTGCCTAAATAAAAAATGACTAACAGAAAAAAGTCTGCTCTTTCCAATGGTAACAAAAAGAACTTGATGGGAGCAAAAGGGTTTTTTTTGCTATTTGAGTGTGGAAATGCACAAATTTTGACGCGTGAAACGCATATTTAACAGCGTATATCTTTACAACAAAGTGAGCTTGAAAGCTGATACTTTGACAACTTAAAATCAGTAATGGGTTTAGTCACCTTACCAGAGGATAAGTTTGTAGCACGTCTTGTTTCAAAGTTATAAGCCCGCAAAATCGGCCTCAAATTGACGTGACTGATTTTTTTAGAAACTTTGTGAGATAACAGCAATACAAATAAAACTTTTTGAACCTTTAAACTGCAACCATCGTGTAGAGCATAAATGGTTGTCCCTGGTTGCTATTTTTCAGGAAGCTAGCAGCTCCACCAAAGCAGAATAAGTTTGTAGAACGTCTTGTTTCAAAGTTATAAGCCCGCAAAATCGGCCTCAAATTGACGTGACTGATTTTTTTTTTGAGAAACTTTGTGAGATAACAGCAATAAAAATAAAACTTTTTGAACCTTGAAACTGCAACCATCGTGTAGAGTATAAATGGTTGTCCCTGGTTGCCATTTTT
Source organism: Zhengitettix transpicula (assembly GCA_037074705.1). Lineage (NCBI taxonomy): Eukaryota > Metazoa > Arthropoda > Insecta > Orthoptera > Tetrigidae > Zhengitettix > Zhengitettix transpicula. Next base: position 8,478,958 of record CM073594.1, on the reverse strand, counting down.
CAGGAAGCTAGCAGCTACAGTTCCACAACAGTAGTACTTGGAACTTGCCGGTCTGTTAGAACGTGCATCAGTGGCGCAAGAGTGACCCCAGGACCTTCTGAAGGTGTGAAATTTTACACAGAATTGTCTCAAACTCATATCTCTGGCCCTACACAAGATTGGAGATGGTGAATATTTGTAAATTTGGTCACTATGGCATGGAATGACCCTTATGTTATTACCTCTCCTTGTAACCCGTCATTACGGCTTCACATAAAGCCTAATTAATTGCTGAGTTGAAGTGCGGTTACGGCGTCTTCCGATTTTAAACAAGAAGATGGCGTAGAGAGTCTTATCTACCATTTAAAATTTCATCAGTTAGGTGAAGTGAAGCAAGCAGAATGGACGAGTCGAGTCGGGAGTTTGTGGCAGCTCCGAGACCCTCATCGTTCAGCAAGACGCCGAATGAAAGCAAACACACTTCCACCCCTCCTCACGAACATGGTATTTATGGTGCTCCGGAGATCACGAAAGGAAGCGAGGGGAGAAAACAGGCGCCAGACGTATTAGACTGCGGAATCTCAGTCAATATTAGTGACGAATTTCTCGTTCCAGACGCCTGTTGTTGGCGTGAGGGGTGACTGTACTGGGTAGCCGTCATATTTAATTAAATTATAATTTGCTCCACCAAAGCAGATACTATTTTTAAAAAATATACCTAATAAGTTCTTTTTATAACTTCTTTTCGAGGTCCCCCCCCCCCCCCGTCTAGTGAGAAGATCAAATACACAGCCGCAGCAATCAATGGCAAATATTTTACAAGAAAACGGGTCACTGAAGTCACTCTCCACCTTTACTTACTTTTAGAACCATTAATAGAATAATTATATAAAGTGGCGAAGAATAAATACGAATTTTTTTTTCATTTAAAAGCAGAAGAAGAAAAAATGCTCTTTTCGGTGAAAAATTATATTTTTGTCACTGTACATGCAATAAAAATCAATAATATATTGTTTACATCACGGCTACATCACAGAAAAGATTTTAAAAAAATGCATGTCTGAGCTCCGGTCACCGGAATAAAAAAAAAAAAGTAGAGGACCTAAAATGGAGCCTTGTGGCACACCCGCAATTTTTTTCTATTACCTCTATTGTTATTACTTACAAATTTAAAAACCGGAATAAAAGAGTAGAGGACCTAAAATGGAGCCTTGTGGCACACCGCATGTTTTTGCCTCTATTACCTCTATTGTTATTACTTACAAATTTAATAACCGGAATAAAAGAGTAGAGGACCTAAAATGGAGCCTTGGGGCACACCGCATTTTTTTGCTTCTATTACCTCTACTGTTATATATCGTAAATTTAAAAACCGGAATAAAAGAGTAGCGGACCTAAAATGGAGCCTTGTGGCACACCCGCATTTTTTTTGCCTCTATTACCTCCATTGTTATTACTTACAAATTTAATAACCGGAATAAAAGAGTACACAACCTAAAATGGAGCCTTGTAGCACACCCGCAGTTTTTGCCTCTATTACCTCTATTGTTATAACTTACAAATTTAAAAACCGGAATAAAAGAGTAGAGGACGTAAAATGGAGCCTTGTGGCACACCGCATTTTTTCCCTCTATTACCTCTATTGTCATTACTTACAAATTTAAATGGTTTGGAAAGATCAGAAAGTGTTTCTAATTTTGTTTCACTTATCATAAAGTGAGCTTTAAATAAATTGTATAAATTTAAGCATGGCAGGATTTTTTGGATTTAATTTTGAGAAAACCGTCTTAATTCAATACTTTTCCTACAAGTCTACTAACTTCAAAATAAACACAATGTTTTCATTTAAAAGCCGAAAAAAGGCAAATAAATAACGTATTCGGGAGGGAGGGGGGGGCCTTTTGGTGAAAACAAAAAAATATATATTCTTGTCACTGTTCATGCAAGAAAAATCAGTAATATATTGTTTACATCTCAGGAAAGATAAAATAAAAATGCATGTCTGGGCGCCGCCGGTCACCGGAATAAAAGAGTAGAGGACCTAAAATGGAGCCTTGCGGAACACCGCATTATTTTTTTTGCCTCTATTTTCTATTTCAACCATTTCTCTGCGATGGCATAAGGACGTAATATTCTAACTTTTCCTAATGGTATATTATTATTTACAAATTTAAATGGTTTTGAACGATCAGAAAGTGTTCCTAATTTTGTTTTATTTATCATAGAGTGGGCTTTAAATAAATTGTATAAATTTATGCATGGCAGAATTTTTTGTATTTAATTTTGAGAAAGTCGTGTTGATTCAGAACTTTTCCTACTTGAAGCAGATGACTGTGTGTGTAGTCAGACGCATCCCCCACGTGACGACGGCAACGCTCCTTTATGGCAGCATCTACTAGTAAGTTGACCACTGCGGCCCAATCAATGATTCGTTTGGAAAGGAAGCTCTTTCTCAGATCATTCCAGGTTGTTATCTTTCAGCAGCGCCGACTAAGAGGGTTCCAGGAGCCCTGGAATGAATACAAATGGACGACTTAGCTTCTGTTTATCGGCTATCGAGGATTTTATCGCACAGGCACAGGTCTAAAGCCTAGAGAACTTTATAGGTTTCGGTAAGGAATTACTGCATTTATCAAGGACTTGCGTCCAGATAAAGAATGGATTGGCTGCAACTGGACTGAGTAAATGTATTTCCTTAAAATAGAATAAATCTTATAATATTTTAGAAATATGTACTATATAAACTGTTAAAAAAATGCTCCCACCATAATTAGGGTGTGGCACTCATCTATAAAAAAAAATTATTTTGTATAACCAATAATAATAATTTTCAGTATAAATAATCATAAGTATTTTTCCGAAAAATTCAATACACAATAAACAGTATTAATTCCTTGTAACAATTCTGGTTTTTTTTTCGTTTTCCTACGCTATTCTATTAAATATCGATTATTGATAATCGAACTTTTCACATTGAAACAGATAATACAAAAAATCCACGCCTGGCCTTCATAGACTATGAAAAAGCATTTGACAGGATTAGGAGAAATAAGTTGTGGTTAATATTGGAAAAAAGAGGAATCCCCAAGTCTATATACAAGCACAAGAATTAGAATTAGTAATGGAAAGGAGATATCAGAGAAATAGAAACGAATCAAGGAGTTAAACAGGGATGTTGCTTGTCAACGACATTATTTAACATTTACATAGATGATGTGATACGGGAGTGGAAAAGAGAGAAAACACAATCAGGTATAAATATAGGAAGGAATAAATACATCAACACGATGCTGATGATCAAGTCATAATTCAAGATATTGAAGACAAACTACAAATAGCTTTTACATAGACTAAATGTACAAAGTCAAGACTATAACCTGAAAATGTCCCTAAAGAAAACCAAAACAATAGCATTTTTAGGCAATTATTTCAGTCAGAACCAAAAAATAATTCTAGATGATAAATTAATTATATTGATAATATTTCTAACGACTTTGTTTGTGTATAATTTCAACCCCTTTTCAGGGTTTTTGAGGGGAGAACGTGTAGGGGTGCAGAGCAGTTACGAGAAAATAACGCGAAAACAACAGAGATTCGAGACAAATCGGAGGGTATAGATGTCACTGAATGTATATATGACAACCTGGGTAGCGCTCGGAGGTGGTTGGGGGTGGTGGCAGGGCTGGTCGAACGTGGGCGGGGGGATATTTTCGTCGAATAAATATTTTTCGGGGGTCAATGAGACTCATAATATTTCTAATTATATTCTGTATTACAACCCCTATCGGCTTGGGAAAGGAGAGAACCATCAAGTGTAGGGTGGAGGTACACATAAAATAAAGAAAAAATCCGAGATTGGAGTCGAATCCGGGGTTATGGATGTAGCTAAGATTAATTTTTACATTCAATTTGGAGTTTAACCTTCACATTCGGGGCTGAACGGGGGTGCAAATTTTCAAACATGTTCATCGGCCGATATTTGCGTCCAATAAATATTTTTCGGTATCATTTAATTTTCGCGTAGATATTCTCTGTGTATAATTTCAACCCCTATCGACATGGGAGGGGGAGAACGCTTAGGGGGTGTGGTGTTGGTGGAGCGTTACATGAAAATAACGGGAATAGACCGAGATTCCTGTCAATCCTGGGGGTTATGGATGTCGCTTAGTTTCATTGTGACGAACTGAGTTATCGGTCGGGGATTCTGAGCCGGGGTGGGAGGAGGGGGCGTAGAAATTTTCAAACAATGTAACCGGCCGGTAACACGTTTAGGGATAGTGGTCGAATTACGTTACATATAAAAATAACGGAAAAAACGGGGGTTATGGAAAAATGACATCTGGGGGCAACGCAGGACCCTTCAGCTGGTTATTAATAAAATATGCTGTTTATTTAACTGCTGACTGCTTTAAATGAAATGCACGCCCTCAAGGGGAAGCTGAAGGCATAGTGAAGGATAAATACATTATTCATACCGTCGCTAGGTTGTTATTTCCTGTTATGACGGTTGCAATGCTTGGAAGAAAACGACGTATTTAATTATGTATATTTTAATTTTTTAAAATGCGAAGTTTCATCGCCCATTTAAAGAGGTAATGTTTCTTCTTATTATTATTCCATTTCAAAAATAAGTACTGTAGACTTTCTGAATGCCAGTCCCCCCTCCCCCCCACCCCCCAAAAAAATTAAGGAAATTATTTTTATAGAGTCTTAATCTATACTGTTGTGAGACTTGACAGTGTGTGTGTTGTACGTTCATCTCCACATTGCTTTATTATTATTATTAAAACTCTTTTAAAGTCACAATATTCCTGGCCTGATGATTCTAAAATAACGGAATATGAGAAATTGTAAACCACAGGTTTAGAATTAAATCAGACAGTTTTATGAGGTTATTATAGCAATTAATGACAATAAATAAAAAATAAATCTCCTTTAAATAGAAAAATAAATTTATTTAAAATAATAATAAAACATAACGGAATATGAGAAATTGTAAACCACAGGTTTAGAATTAAATCAGACAGTTTTATGAGGTTATTATAGCAATTAAAGACAATAAATAAAAAGTAAATCTCCTTTAAATAGAAAAATAAATTTATTTAAACTAATAATGCAACATATTTTATTAGTTTTCCATGTCTATTACAGTATTAAATGCCATTAATAAATATATACACAGACATATTTTTTATTTTACAGAAATATTAACAATTTAGATGAACTATACACAATTCAAAATACAGAATATATATATATAAATTATAAAAATAATAATAATAATTCACCGTGGAGTTAGTTTTACATATATTCCATTTCCGGGTCTTAGAATCATCTCTGCCACTACGTTAATTTCAGCGACAGGTTGTAAACTTTCCACCTTGAATTTTCTCAATATGTGGGACAAGATGACTTTTTCTTCCATCATGGCAAACTTTTGCCCTGAGAAAAAAAAAACAATTCTATTGTAATGTAGATGTGATAGTTATTATTTTTGGATTAGTTTCAGTTACCGCATTTACTCGTTTTTCGAAAATAATTTTTTTTTCGTAAAAAAAATAAACCTTTCTAGATTCACACATTTCGCTTACAGACTGATGTCCTTTTCATAGTTTGATTAAATTATTTCGAAACGTCTACAAAATTTGATAGTATATTGTAGTGAATAACAACCTTAAGTGGCCGCCCTTGTGTCCGCGGGCCTGATAAGGAATAAATTAAACGGCCACGTGCGTCCGAGAAGCCCTAAAAAGCCGCGGGTATGCGTCCCTTTTTTTTGCATCGTTTGGGGGGGGGGGGCGGAATACGAATATATACTCCAAACACGGGTGGAAGGAGAGACGCAGGCAGACAGACAGACAGAGGACTGAAAGTGGGGTGAGAGAGGCGAGAGGGTGTAAAATTTGGCGAGCGGGAAGCAACAAAGGTTTTGGAGAGACGTCCATCGCGGGGAGGCCGAAGAAGATGTGCTGCTTACTACAAGACCAGTAACCCACTGCAAGTTGGCTGACGCCACAAGTTAAAGTAACGATCACCATTTCTGTAAAGTGCATTCAAAAGTTGAATTTTTTTTACTCAGTGCGGAAATAGACACTGTTCTTGAATAGCCGCCCACATTACCCTGTTGAGAAGGAGGATTTTTTATAACCAAGCCGGAGCTAATGATAATTTTTTTGCAGACCAATGTATAGCTGCTGGCGCCCAATAATATTTTTTTTATGTATTTTTGTATTTTCATGTAATAAAGTTTATTTTTAGATATAGTAATAAAGTCTAATCATTACAATATATTCTTTAGAATGTAATATATGTTCAAAAAATGTTCAACAACGTGACGTTTAGTGGAGCAAACACTGTGGGGGAGGGGGGGTAAGACACGACTATCATTCTAGGGACGGGGGTCGAAAATCGGGGTCAATGATACTGATAGCGTTTTTTCCCGATACTTTTGTTTATAATTTCAACCCCTTTCGGCATAGGAGGGGAGAACATTTAAGGATGGGTGGGGGTGGAGGGGCGTTACATAAAAATACCGCAAAAAAACAACCGAGATTGTGGTCTAATCCGGTGGTTATGGATGTCGCTGGGTTAAATTATTACGCCCCCGGGCAAAGCCGAGCACCTATCTAGTTAAAATATAAAAATTATTTAGAAACTTATTATGTTTACCTTCACATTTCCCCTGGCTTATTTTCTTTCCCAAGTAAATTGCCAACATCATTCTAGTAAGTGAGGAACGCAATGAGTCAAAAGTTCAAACTGTTGGTCATACATATGTTGTTGTTTTTTTTCAATTTCATACAAGTATTGTCAGATACCAATAAATTTAAATAAACATGTATTTGCCTTATTACTTATTTAATTATTACTGTGCAATTTAATATTTGTGAATGTATCCTCACTTTTTTATATTTTAAATAAGCAGTTTATAATCAATATTTTCCAAATTAAATCATTGTATTGCTTATATATCATAGAAAAAGCAAGTTTCTCAAATCCATTTCAGTTTGTTCCTACAGCTATTGATGTTCTGTGTAAAATTTTGCTAAACTGAGATGAAGAGTTTGCATCTTCCGATGAGCAACTCTGAAAAAGTGGCTATTTCGTGTGCAACATAGTGACACCAGCCCTTTATTTCAGGTAAACCATTGATTTTCTGTATCTCTTTGCTGCCCAAATCAATTATTTTGTCCATTTTTTTTATCAAAGTTACTAGCTTATATTTAAAGTCTGTTTGTTATACTTACCAATACAGTTCCTTTGTCCACCACTGAAAGGAACATAGGCATAAGGATGTCTGCCCTGAGTTCGCTCTGGTAAGAAATTATCAGGATCAAATTTTTCTGGATCAGGCCATACTTTTGGGTCTCGATGAACATGATATAGGTGTAATAATACATTACTGCCAGCCGGGATAGTGAAATCTCCTGAAATATTTCAATTATTAAGTCCTTTTCCTTTCACATCCTTTTTTCCTATTTTCCTTGTGTGACACTTTTTCTAAGGACAGGGACTTGGGTAGAGGGAGACAGAGAAAGAAGGAGAAAGGAGACAGAAATAAATGTATTGAGATATGGACTTTTATGGGTGGGGCTTGTGGTATAAAGGTGTTCATCACTTACCCAGATGACACTGAACATTGTTCAACCAAAGAATTAAGCAAACAATGGGCTTTACCAGGGTGTGATTGGGCTACTGTGGAATAAAAAAGTACCAGAGCAGCACTGAATTTACTCCAATATTGACAAACACAATGCACACTCAACCAGAAACAAAATGTTATGAAAGTGGGATCGAAGCTGCTGATATGAAGTTCCTTAGAAAAATAAATGTTAACATATCAAAGAGATAAAATCAGAAATGTTCAAATCAGACAAACAACCGGAGTTCTGAAACTGAAGACAAAACAGAGATGAGTAAACTCAAATCGTATGGTACATGATGATAAAGGATGAAGATAGAGATCCAAACAGAGAAATTAACCGGAAGAAGATAACAAAGTTGGCCTATAATACAGTGAAAGTAGTATAGAGAAGAGGGGAGGAAAAGTGGAAGAAATATCGCATTAAGGAAGGTAGTGGAGGTCCTTCATTCACAACCCAGCCCAGAAGAAGTAAAACATGAAATGAAGAAGAAGAAAGTAAATTAAATTAGTCTCTAATTGCTATATTATTTTTCAATGTCCAGATGTGTTTTACACTATATATTTAGCCAAATAAATATCAGTCTTAGAATGAAGTTATTTATAAATATAGCCCTCACCAACAGTAGCATCCTTGTTTAAGTATCTGCTGATCACAGGAACACTGGGATACAATCTCAGTGTTTCCTTTATGACTTGCTCTAGATACTTCAACTCATTCAGATCTTGCATTGTTATTGGTCTGTCTGTGCCTTCAAATAAATTTTGTAATTCCTCAGCTACTTTGTTCTGCAAAATATTCACACAAATGAAATAACACTTAAACTAGAAAAAATTTACACATATACAGATGTACTAGTTTGGTTAGTTACTTTTACTCACTTGTATTTCCTTATGGTGCCCCAGCATGAATAGTGTCCAATAAGCTGCTGAAGATGTTGTGTCATGACCCTGCAAACAACTCATTAGCCAAAAGAAATACTATCTGGAAAGCCTACAGAAAATTTCTGTACTGTACACACCTCAAACATAAAAGTATCCACTTCTTCTCTTATATCTTCATCAGTCAGGTTAGCACCATTTTCCTTTGCATCAAGCAGTAAGTCAAGGAAAGCTAATCTTTTCTTTTTATCTGTAATGTCAAACATGTAGTAATAATAACAAATTGTAAATATATAAATAATTAAAGAAACATACAAACTAAAAAACTTACTTAAATAGATTTTTTCATCAAAGCCATCATCTTGGTTCATATCCACAAATACGTTTTTGTCACTTCTTGACTTCTGACGTTCTGAAATAACCTGAAATACAACTTTTGCACTAGAAACACTTCTAATGCAGAATAAAATGCATCTACATTCTACAGTTTTCATTTTGTGCATCACAAGAGTGAAGTTAATACTATCTATTTCCTCACTTAAAACTTTTCCAATACTGACTATGGAATTATATAGCTATGATTGTTTACTTTTTGCTATTTTAAAAAATAAATCAAATTTAAGTCTATTAGAATTGATTTACAGTGAATCGATAAAACCATGTAATTAATAAGTTGGTACACATAAGTTGTATTACAAATAACTCATAGCTTGTATGGATCCTGAAGAGTCACTTACATCATTATATAAAAGGAATATTATTTTATCAAGCTTTAGTATTATATTAGTTGCAATATTCTGTATTAAAATAAAAGTGGTTTATATTTTAATGTATTATATTCCAAATATTTATCAATAATAAAGGTCATAAGTTGATTTATTTTACTTACTTTTCGTGTTAAGCCTTGTACAACATTTAGGCTGGATTTGAATTTTTTCCCTACACTACTAAAATTGAATATTGGTGAGTAATACAACCACACACGTACTAGACGATACATAAGAATTTCACCAAGACTGGAAAAAAAACATTGTAAAACAGCTTTAATGAACACAATAACTCAAACAGTTTACTTGCTTTTTTATATATGTATAAAGAGATTTACATACAAATATTATTTATAAAAGATGAGTTAAGTGAAATGGAATTTGATACTTACTTGTATACAGAAGTTACATACTTCGAATGTGAATTTTTCTGGGCATTCACACTAACACCCATAGCTGTCTCTGTTAAGCAAAGCAAAGAATTATGAGTCTTATAAAATTATTAATTAAAATATGTAAAATTGGAAAACCCTATTACAGTAAAAACAACAAAATTTCATTTGATAAGTAATAACCAAATTTGACATTTATTCAGAGTAAATATCATCCTTTTTTTCTTTGGATTTATTAATGGCTTTTAGATTATTTAAGATTTTTTCTTAGTATTATGGTTTGTTATATTCGTGGTGTTGTAAAATCTAGTTTTTTACCTGCTGCAATCTGAAAAACCTTTCTGTGCACTGGACAAAGAGATTGAATTAGATCTGTGGCATGTTACATGTAGCAACATTTTTTTATCGGTAACACTATCACTGTTTTGTATTGGTCTAAATATTTTACATATTTATCGTCATAAATATTTTTGCTAGGCGTGATGTTGCACAAGATTTAAAAAAATCTGACTAGTCACCACTGTGGCCAATAAGTATAATTTTTGCTTGTATAAATCAGAAGATCAGTTTTTGATCACAGAAAGTTTGCCAAGAAACTTTTTTTCATTCTATGACATATAATATCATGGGATCAGATATTAAAGTAGTGTTTATATTATTTAAAGTCTTGTATACCTACCACATATAATATCCAACGTACAGAGGGACACCAAAGGAGCAATATCAAAACTTTGTTTGCCAACATTTTCATGTAGTTTCGACACTAGAATTCTACTATTTTGTTCAAACACATCAAGGAAACTTTGCAGTATGTTGAAGTGAAAGGCCGGAGTTAGTAGTTTTCTGTGCGAATGCCACCTGGATCCTATAAAGAAAATGTTAAACAATCATACAGCATAATCATTTCATTCATATTTAACTTCATTCAATATCCATGTTGTTTTAATTTAGGTGTTTCCATCTTCAAAAATATATATTATTTTTCTACATTGTGACATAGTAAGCTGGGATGTAGTTAAAAAAAAATCTCTTGCTCTTACCAGTGCTTGTGAGGAGACCTTTTCCAAGCCACGAATCCAACATTGAGTACATAAAGCCTTTTTCAATGTGATTAACATTCGCCATTATAACCTGACAAGAAACAGTATTATAAGAGTGACATATTGATAAAGTATTTTTGCACATACAAAAAATTTATGCAGCTTGAGATAGGGCAATGTGATTGGTGGATATAATACTGGCCCCAGCCTGTCCCAATGTAGACTAGCAGCATATTGAAGAATAAAAATATGTATTTTGGGGCAGATTAATATTTATAAAGACATGACAGGGCTATTGGTAAGTGTAACGCTGACTCCAGAATGTCTCCTGAGAAGCGCCGAATTTCAAAGTTCACTGAACCCGGGGATAAAATTCCAGATTCAAGTAAAAAGAAAAAAACTCCACCTCAGCACCATCAACAATGTGGTACCTCCAACAAAAACGAAGTGATGTTATAAATTCATGTGGTCGTACGAAAACCGCTCCAGAAGGCGGACTGAGTTGTATTGGACAGACCGAGGGACGGTCAGAATTTTCAGGGAAGAAAAGAAAGTTTGGTTTTTGGAATATGAAACGGAGTTTCGTGGAAGATCCTGAGGCATCGAGCAATCAACGACACCCGCCTGTATCTGTCTGAAGGAAATCTCAAACTGGATCCCAGCAACGTCCCTCGAGAATTCAGGAGCTTTGAAAGTCTGTCTCCCCCAAAATTAAAATATTCTCCAGCGTGAGGTCAATACTGGATAAAATAATTAGTCTCAAGCCTATATTTTTTTTGTTAAATATATTGTCAAGTCAATTAAATCATATATCAAAATACCAAACTCAGATTATTTCTTTTTTTTATTTCAGTTACAAGTAAAACTTGGTTGTGTGTGAGTACCTCCAAATCTTCTGCTGTACATATGTGAATCATTGGAACGTGTCCCCACCATGTTCTGAACAGTGGTAAATAATCCTTTGTTAACTCACAAAAACGATGAAAATAATCTGCAAAAGTTAAAAGTTAGTTAATTTTAAATTTCGTACTAAACCCCAATAAATTTAACATATTAATTATGTTTTTGTTGTTTTACCTTTAGGATTTACACGTAACAACAAATACGTGTTGCCGATCAGTGGGTATGAAGGTGGACCTGGGAGCTTATCTATCAGAACGCTACTACGGTAATTCTTTATTTTGTAACGCAGGAGCATAATTATAAGTAACACCAACACAAGAGGCGCTGCCATCGCGGGTTCTGCAAAAGAAAAGAAAAACTAGTCTCATAAAAATATTAGTTTTCCCTTCAGCAAATGATTGAAGGATTAACAGCTTTAAAATCCCGAACTAGCATTGAATTTTGAACTTTGGCTTGACATTGAGCTGGTTCATATCGGTTTTTTCTGCTGCACTGATATCATCATCATGGGTGACATTGACCTGCTTCAGTGTACATATAAGAGTTACCTTGTGTTTCACATGAAGAAATTAAAACAGTACATAAATAAATTTTTTGTTACAACATAAACAACTATATTAATTAATTATTGTCACCGTCATCATCATCTCAGTTTAAGGGAATATGTTTCCTTGTGTGTTTAAAAATAATATTGCTGAAATAATTTATTTTCTGGCAATAATTTCCTTTTACGTGTAAGCATTTCCTTGTACCACATCTGGCGTAATATATATTTTTTTCTAATACTTTAAAATTATAATTGTAAACGCCATTTCAAAACAAAGCAACAGTTGTCTTTTCCGAAAGTGATTTACTAATTAATAAATTCTTAACTTCCTTTTTCTGTGACATTAACCGGATTTAAAAGAACTTTGGGTGGGAATTACAAAACAAAAATATATTGTTGAGTCACACTCGTATAAAATTTAAAAAACGTAGGGAGTGATACATTGTCTGAGTTTATGGATCAAATTAGGGGCTGAAAGTTAATTAACTTTAAATTTTCTTTCCGACGTAGAATCCAATTTTCTATCGTTTCCTATGTTATTAAAGGAGAGGGTAGAAAGTGTATCACCCTTATACGCCCTGTGTATTACAAATAACAGAGTATTTAATACCTTGTCAATTATAATTAATAGGAGCGGCATGGTTTAAAATTTGAAAATACTTACCCAATTAAATGTTTATAAATTGAAATAGTTTAATTATATGTATAATTTATATTCAATTAATTTTATATATATATAATAAAAATAAAAATAAGCTACATGGTTTAGAATTTGAAAGTTATTACCCAATTCCATGTTTATAAATTTAATTATATATTTAATTTACATTTAATATATTGTGGTAATTTTAGAGTGATGACAGTTAAATCGCCAAGTTTGAAGTGCAAATTTATAATAATTACCTTTTTAAACAATTTAATTGAAACCGTTGAGGTGTCAATTTGTAACATTTAACTATTAAAATTATTTAAATCACATTAAATTTTAATTCTTTACAATAATTAGCTTTAATAAATTAATTTGTTTTGTGTATTTTAAATCTTGAAATTTTTATTAAATCATCCGATCATTTTAATAGTTAAATATACAAACTGACGCCTCAACGGTTTCAATTAAATTTGTTTAAAAAGGTTTATAAACTTGCACTTAAACGTGGCTATTTAACTGTCTTACATCTAAAATTACAAGAAATTGGCGCCCAACGTGGGGATTTAACTGTCATTTATCTAAAATTACCACAATGTATTTAATTATTTTTATAAACAAAATAAACTTCATGATTTAGAATTTGAAAATTCTTACCCAATTTCATGTTTATAAATTGAAGTTATTTCATTATATATTTAATTTATATTTAATTATTTATATAATTAAAAGAAAAATAAACTTCATGTTTTAAAATTTGAATATTTTTACCCAATTCCATGTTTATAAATTGAAGTTATTTCATTATATATTTAATATATATTTAATTATTTATATAATTAAAATTAAAATAAACTTCATGGCTTAAAATTTGAAAATTCTTAATCAATTCGATGTTTACAAATTGAATTTATTTCAATATATATTTAATTTATATTTAATTATTTATATAATTAAAATTAAAATAAACTGCATGGTTTAAAATTTGAAAATTCTTACACAATTCCATGTTTATAAATTGAAGTTATTATTTAATTATATATTTAATTTATATTTAATTATATATATAATTAAAATTAAAATAAACTTCATGGTTTAAAATTTGAAAATTCTTACACAATTCCATGTTTATAAATTGGAGTTATTTCATTATATATTTAATTTATATTTAATTATTTATAGATTTAAAATTAAAATAAACTTCATGGTTTAAAATTTGAAAATTCTTACACAATTCCATGTTTATAAATTGAAGTTATTATTTAATTGTATATTTAATTGTATATTTAATTATATATATAATTAAAATTAAAATAAACTTCATGGTTTAAAATTTGAAAATTCTTACCTAATTCCATGTTTATAAATTGAAGTGGCTCATGCGTTTACATTTATCTCAAATACACACACACACACACACACACATATATATATATATATATATATATATATATATATATATATATATATATTGTAATTTTTCTATGAATTTATAAAAATCTATAATTTTAATTCCTAGTTCAGATTTAGTTATTAAATAACACAGTTTTACAATTTCAGTCACAATGTAGTTTAGTGACTGAAAGTGACATAATTATTTAATTGTTATTTAGGTTAAACATTTTATAATGCTGTGAGATATTAATAAATGTTTAACTAAAATAAAAGAATTAAATATACAATTATGTCACATTCGGGCAATAATAAACTGTAATGTGACCAAAAGTGACAACCATGTATGAAGTATTTCATGTTCTCTAACACAGTATATTAGCGTTCAAAGTATTGTCTTAGGTAAAACTATTAAGTCATAAAAATTAATCGTTATTATTGCCATTCATGAAAAAACAGTTTTAAAACATGTTATATGTATTATTTTGAATGCTACAAATATTTAATTTTTGGTCAAATTAAATTTGTTGAATATACAAAAATTTGAACATTTTTAATTAAACTTCTTGTACAACTGTGACGTTGGATTTATGAAAAATATTTGCAGCATGAAATATCAAAACTGGAAGACGTTTACTATATAGATTTATAAAGTTGACTAATTAGATAAATAAATTGACAAAAATGAAGTGGTAATATAAACGCCACACATTTCTGCAGCACTTGTTGATTGCGTCAGGTTACTAGAAACGCAAGAGCCGCACAAACCAGGTGACGAACTCAAAATCATCAAGATTTAAATTAAAACTTCGTTTTGTCTTTTATTTAGCTATTTATTTCCCTCGGACTATTATATTTAAATCTTCAATAGTCAAAGTTACTTGCCTAGCCATTTTAGTGCAGTCAGCGCCATCGGAGGTGCTAAACCGAATCGATGGTGTCAGCCTGCCAACTGAGGATCCAATTCATAGTTGGTAGCTTCTCAGAACTATCATCATCGACTGACCTTGGAGAACATAGGTCAAGTTAGAAGTTCTTAAGGCCGTCAATGACGCCACGACGTCTCAGGCTTCTGTCAAAACATGACTGCAACCAAAGTAATTCCAATTATATATGTATATATATATATATATATATATTACAAAAAATGTTGTATTTTTTGTAATGCAGATCAATTTCAGGTCCATTATTCATCATGATATATCAGACTCCTGTTTCTAAACAGCATGATGATTCATGGTTCACTGAAACTTCAAAAGGAGTCGTTACGACCCGACGTGCTGAAATGGTTCAGTGAACGTAAAAAAAAATTGAACCGGGGACGAATGACTGTGCTTCATAAAGACGGATTCTTTAATCAAAATATTTCTGCGGGTTGTGCATGCAGTAAGTCGATGAGGATCCGGCAGATTCAAAATCCGAACTGCGATGACGTCACGGAAAGACAGAAATCACAGACCGTAGTGACCGATCGAGCAGGTTCATCAACCCAAGTGTTGGCTCAACTTCTGGGTTACCAACTTCCTACGTCCATTGTTCGCCGACGTCTCCAGGAATGACACTTGAGGACCTATCGTAACGTTTGGAATCTAAAAGGCCATAGTTTTGCCCAATTATGTTAATGCAATGGAAGAATTGATTTTAAAATTATTTAAAAGCTAAACAATAAATTTATAAATGATACAGGATGACAAGATTACATTTAACCGATAATTTAAATATAATTTTTCAAAGGAATTTTCAGACAAATGTTTGTATTCTGAAGATGGAATATCCTTAAAAACATATGAACACGGATATAATTTTTTTAGTTGTTTCCTCCGCAGATAAAACTCGGAGGTGTTTAATTGTTTTTTTAGGTAACAGGCTACATGAGGGTAATCAACGTGGTGGCAACTCCCCTTTAATATTATAGGAAGGAAGGGATTTGGAACTGGGGATGCGGAAGGGTAGAGGAAGGTAGCCAAGGGTCAACTATTGTCCCCGGGCTGTATTTTAAGGATCCTACCCGGCACTTCGCCTAAAGAAATGCAGGGAAAACCAGCATCAGGTAGGTTGGCCAGTAGGTACTTGTCTCACGCCCTTCCGATGGCGAGAGAGGAGTTTGCTGCTGCGGTGACGCAACAATCCCTTCTCCGTGCCGCGACCAGTTCAGGAGCAGCTGGTCAACTGGTCACAATGGGAACAGCGAACAACTCATACCGTATGCTCAAGGTCTGTGGCCCTGGAACAACCTCACGAATTCCTATGTGTTCTCTAAGGTTTGCCCTGACGATCCAGCATGTCCTCTACGACTGTCCAAGGCACGACAGGATTAAAAGAGCCACAATTCAGAAATATAAAGTTTATTAAGGGAACCAGCATTAAAGATCTTATCTAAACGTCCAAGAATAATATTATGTATAGTTAATATTAATTAATTGTAATAATTTCAAGTAGTAGGTATGGAAAGTGGCCAATTGACTTTTGTGCTGACGCGACTATAAACAATAAATTTTAAAAAAATTCCTCATAAAATGTTTTTGCATACATTATAAGCATATATTGCGTGAAACTTCAATTTACAAGAAGATACTGTTTCTGGAGGAGGCATTTTCTGATAGATTTCCTTATCTGGTATCCTCACAACCAGGACGGATCAAGGACACACGAGTACAAAGAACTCTGCCAAGTTCCGGCTTCTGTGCTACAGTCAATACTACGTTTTTATTCCTTTTCCTTTCATTAATTTAGAGAGTGAAAATCACGATTAGATAAACTATTTGCAATTAGTATATATATATATATATATATATATATATATATATATATATTTCTCTCGATTTGAAGCTTATATTTATTTCTAAAGAACATAACCGTTACAACAGTATTCTAGTACATGTAAAAATAATTGATACTCATTGTAATAATATGTTCGTGAGATACTTGTTAACTCTTTGAAATTCTTAGTTTACAGTTCTATCTAAAATCTTTAGAGAACAGTGAATTTGTTTATTTTAAACACTTACATGAATACGTTTCCACATTTCTTTGGAATATGGTAATATTATAATAAACTGTTTATGAGTATTGTGGTGAAGTGGTTTATATTTTTTTGGACAATTAATCTTCAGGTAACAACTTGTAATTAGCAACTCGGGTAATACGATTACAATTACTCTGGATTGCAAAATCTTCATTGGATCAGGTTGCCCAGTGCTGGGTTAATCAACTAATTTACCACATTCGAGAGCATTCAATATGCATCAGTATCTAGGTAAATCTACCCCGAATTACCGTATCACGAAAACTGTACTGGAGATATCCGGAACCTTCAGAAGATACAACCAATAAGAGTCTTCTTCTTCTTCCATTGATTTTTGAGTGCATGTCCCATACAGGAAAAAAATTTTAAAATCTGTGGCGCAAATTGGACCAAAAACACGTGTTCCTTTACCACAAAGGATACTTTCCCTTCCCACATAAATAATGTCAGTCTTATTTTGTTGGGTAAAATTGGTGACGACGTACTACTGAAGATAATACATGTAGTAAAAATAAATTGAGGTTAAAATTTTCATTCCAGTTTATTATTTTTTTTATAATTAAGAAACCTTAGTTGTTCATTAAAGTTACAAACCAATCAATAAGTTTCCGCCGCGGACAAGCATCCATTTAAAACAACTATTACAAATCCTATGGTATATATATATATATATATATATATATATATATACATACATACATACATATATATGACATACATTAATTATATAAGAACATTTTTGGAAAAAATGTTGATCTCTTCATGATTTCTAAATTTCAAAATTAATATATATTATACATGCATATTAACTTTGAAATTTATATATATATATATATTATTTCTAGTTTTCAAAATTAATATGAATATATATATATTAATATATATATATATATATTATTTCTAATTTTCCAAATTAATATGAATATATATATATATATATATATATTAAAATTAATATGAATATATATTAATATATATATATATTATTTCTAATTTTCAAAATTAATATGAATATATATATATATATGTATATTTCAAAATTAATATATATATATATATATTATAAATAAATAAATATATATGTATATATATAAAATTAATATATATTTCCAAATTAATATAAATATATATAAATAAAAAATAAATAAAATATATATCTTCAAAATTAATATAAATATATATATATATATATAAATAAAAAATAAAATATATATATATCTAAAAAATTAATATATATATATATAATTATATTAATTTTGAAATATATATTACAAATTAATTTAGTAATATATATTTCAAAAGTAATATATATATATTAATTTTGTAATATATATATATATATATATAAATTATTTTAGAAATATTATATATATATATATTAATTTTGTAATATATATTTCAAAAGTAATATATATATATATACTTATTTATTTATTTATATTAATTTTGAAATTATATATAAATTAATTTTGTATATATATTTATTTATTTATAATAAATATATATGTATATAAATATATATGTATATATATATTTAAATTAAATTTGAATATATATATATATTAATTTTGTAATATATATTTCTAAATTAATATAAATATATATATATATTAATTTAGAATTTATGAAGAGTTCAACACTTTGTCCAAATACGTTCTCATATAATTAATGTATGTTAAATACTTTACACGAGTCGGGAGTTTCAATGTTTCTTAAAAAAACTTTGTTATTGGAAGACAAAGGAGAGGTCATGTTAGAATGAAATGAATATATATATATATATATATATATATATATATATATATATATATATGTCGACTTTCATAAAAAAAAGTTCAGGTAAACCTAGTCGACGATCGCATTGCAATGTTGGTTTTTAAGATTCACTAACACTTCAGCGTGGTGTTAGGGTTATCCGGAAGCCATTTTCCGACCTCAAGATAAGCTCCGGCAAAACGGCAATGTCTTGTAGTTTGTCAACAGACTTCAGTCTGTAATTCCGTAAAATGTTTGATATCACGACCTTCTCCTCCAGTAATGCGAATTTCTGACCTGTAAAAAGTCAAACAATTACATAAAATGGACAGTAATGTCATTGAAGGTGATAAAACTAGATAATAGTGTAAAGACTTCCACAGACTCTCATATAAAAATAATTTTAAAATGTAAACCGTGTTTAATATTACGTTGTATGTGTACCAAATAAGTATTGTAGGTTTTATTTTTAATGTCAAATTAATAATATCTTGCAACGGGATTATATATATGATTTATTTTCTATTTTAAATTCTCACTGATGGATGATTATAAATCGATTATATCCCTTGCTACAATCGATTCATTAATACGAGCATAGGATTTTGAATGGTTAAAAGAAAAATAATGCCATATTAATAGAACAAAATAAATCTTTAATTAATGTATGTCTGTACGTATATATTTAATACCCAAATGGGCCGGTGGTAGGTGCCTGAAATTACAAATTAAATAAGGGAAGTTACAATAAAGGAAAATAGAGGAAATTAATAAAATTATTTTAAAATATAAGCTGGGTTTAGGGACATTATTTCAAAGTATAAAGACATGTATGTAACATTATATTAATTAAAGGTTAATTTTGAAAAGGGTAAGGAAGGAATTAATATTGTCATGGCCTGGAAAGAAGAAAAGTGGAAAAATATGTGAAACCAGAGATTAACGAAGTATTTAACTACCTAAGAAATGTTACCATTTTTAATTAAGGAATTAATATTGTACTGGCCTGAGAAGAAGAAAAGTGGAAAGATATCTGAAACCAGAGATTACCTAAGTATTTAACTACCTAAGGAATGTTACCATTTTTAATTAAGGAATTAATATTGTACTGGCCTGAGAAGTAGAAAAGTGGAAAGATATCTGAAACCAGAGATTACCTAAGTATTTAACTACCTAAGGAATGTTACCATTTTTAATTAAGGAATTAATATTGTACTGGCCTGGGAAGAAGAAAAGTGGAAGGATAACTGAAACCAGAGATTACCTAAGTATTTAACTACCTAAGGAATGTTACCATTTTTAATTAAGGAATTAATATTGTACTGGCCTGGGAAGAAGAAAAGTGGAAGGATAACTGAAACCAGAGATTAACTAAGTATTTAACTCCCTAAGAAATGTTACCATTTTTAATTAAGGAATTAATATTGTACTGGCCTGAGAAGAAAAAAAGTGGAAAGATATCTGAAACCAGAGATTAACGAAGTATTTAACTACCTAAGGAATGTTACCATTTTTCATTTTAGTTTATAACTGAACAGTATCAGTATATTCAGATGTATTTAGTCTATTACAATGAAATTATACCCCAACAACTACAAACTGGACATTTTTCGTACTCCTCTGAGCTGTACCTGGTTCAATATCTAACGTTCCACTATGTCAGCTATTAAAAACGTGATCCTTCTACAGCAAAAATATTTACTTAATTACCAAAGCAGCAGAGGCTTTAACAAGTACTTAATTAGTCATCGATTCCCTCCCCCCCAATTTTATAAAATTGCATCAGCTGCAACGATAAGTTTCGCCTTGGGCTGTAGAACTTTGACCCTTTTCTTCACAACACTTCCTGAATATTATTATCGTGACCATGATTCATTCGGGCAGCCACTCGTGTATCTTATCGATAATTTGACCGAGTGCCCGCGTATCTTTCAAAGATGATTGTATTTTTATATATCTTGTAGTCTTTTCAATAATAAAAAATAATTACTCATTGGTTCAATGTCAAACAACAAATCAGGACACTGTGACGTTCCAAGACTATCTGCAGAGCATAACTAATTCTGTGTCGTTAAAATATATTATTATCATTAATATTATAATTGATTAAAACCATTTTTTTAATACAGTCACATATAAAAACAATTATTTCAAGGTAAAACACATTAAAATGATAATATTTTAAAATATTCAGTCAGGAGCTTTCGGTTATTATTCAAACCATATACATTTCATAATTTAATTAAAATATTTCCTGAGGCCAACTTAGTCTGTCATTATGATGTCTGATAGAAAATAATGAATAAGAAAGATAGCCAATTCAGAGAAAAAAAAGGGTGGGGGGAAATATAAATAACCACACAACAATGTTTCTGGGATCCCTAGTTTCTTGTCGTCGGGTGTTAAGAAGAACCTGGAGCGACACAACTGCACTGGTCAGTTGACAATTTCTTTTAAGCATTGCAAAAAAAAAAGATTATATAAATACCACACAAACAACGTTTCCTTGGGATCCCTTGCCCTCTTCGATCAGGTGTTAAGAGCCTGGAGCGACACAACTGCACTGGTCAGTTAACAATTTCTTTTAAGCGTTGGAAAAAAACAAAGTTAATATAAATACCACAGAACAACGTTTCCTTGGGATCCCTTGTCCCTTTTCGTCAGGTGTTAAGAAGAGCCTCGAGCGACACAACTGCACTGGTCAGTTGACAATTTCTTTTAAGCATTGCAA
This sequence comes from Zhengitettix transpicula, assembly GCA_037074705.1. NCBI lineage: Eukaryota > Metazoa > Arthropoda > Insecta > Orthoptera > Tetrigidae > Zhengitettix > Zhengitettix transpicula. The sequence goes on along the minus strand of CM073594.1, from coordinate 8,457,257 downwards.
AAAAAAAAGATTATATAAATACCACACAAACAACGTTTCCTTGGGATCCCTTGCCCTCTTCGATCAGGTGTTAAGAAGAGCCTGGAGCGACACAACTGCACTGGTCAGTTGACAATTTCTTTTAAGCATTGCAAAAAAAAAAAGATTATATAAATACCACACAAACAACGTTTCCTTGGGATCCCTTGCCCTCTTCGATCAGGTGTTAAGAAGAGCCTGGAGCGACACAACTGCACTGGTCAGTTAACAATTTCTTTTAAGCGTTGGAAAAAAACAAAGTTAATATAAATACCACACAACAACGTTTCCTTGGGATCCCTTGTCCCTTTTCGTCAGGTGTTAAGAAGAGCCTGGAGCGACACAACTGCATTGGTCAGTTGACAATTTCTTTTAAGCGTTGCTCTAGGCTCTTCTTAGCACCTGACTAAAGGAACAAGGATCCCAGAAACGTTGTTGTGTGGTATTTATATTACATTTTTTTGTCTGAATTGATATGTATGGTTTATATATGATATCCATGTCAGTAAAAGTACATATTTTAATTAAATTATCAGACGAATATGGTTAGTAAAAACCCAAAGCTCCTGAAGGACTATTTTAAAATATTGACATTTTATTTTAATTTACATTGGAATAAAAATTTTATGTGACTGTGGTTTTTTAAAAAAATGATTTAATCACTTATAATATTAATAATATTATACATATAGTCCTTTATCGTTTTTATTAAACAAAGATATTAATATCATTATCTTTTAAGACTTATTGTAGTCTTATATATATATATATATATATATATATATATATATAATCTTAGAAGAATGTTTTTTGGAATAAATTTAATTACATGCAACTTTAGTAAACATTGAGTCTATTTTTATATAAACTAAAAAGGAAATGTAGAAGAAGAAAAAAATATATTTTAATTCTTCTGAAGAATATTTTATTGTTGGTATGTTGGTAATAATATTAATAATAATTTATTATTATCAATTAATTGCATCTTGTTTCACTCTCATTCATAATTCAATACTTTCTCTGTTCTCTTTTTCTAAAAAATAGATTTTTTTATAAATATAATTTCGGGTAGTATTCAGCATTCAGAATAAAGTATGTGTTATATTGCAAAAAATAATATCGAGTCCCCAATATTTATTAAAACGTATAGAATGTTTTCTTGTAATATTTTGTATACTTTTAAAAAAAATATTCTGAATATATACATATATAAAAATACTAGAATTATTTAAATAAGAGTCTAATTCAACTATGAAAGTCAGAATTACAAAATTTATTTTATGACACAGGACACTTTTACCTATACAGTTCCTGGGACCTGCACTGAAAGGGAGATAAGCGAAAGGATGTCTTCCTTGAACTTTTTCCAACAGAAAGTTATCTGGGTCAAACATTTCGGCTTTCGGACCCCAAAACTCCTTGCAGCGATGAGTTTCGAATATATTCATCACAACGTGAGTGTCCTTTGGTAAGAGATATTCACCTGAAATAAATCATTGAGGTAGTAAATCTCACGTTGTGCTCAGTAGCAGTAATCTAATTGGTGAATCTTTTTACTTTATATCCTTGTAAAAGTTAATTTCTGACAAAAAAATTAAAATAACTGACTAGAAATGAAAATAACTAACTAGAAATGCAAATATTTAACTAGAAATGAAAATAACTAACTAGAAATGAAAATACCTAACTAGAAAATAAAATAAAAAAGTAGAAATTAAAATAAAAAAGTAGAAATTAAAATAACTAACTAGAAAATAAAATAAAAAACTAGAAAAGAAAATAATTAACTAGAAATTAAAATAATTAACTAGAAAAGAAAAGAAATAACTAGAAAAGAAAAGAAATAACTAGAAAAGAAAAGAAATAACTAGAAATTAAAATAAAAAAGTATAAATTAAAATAACTAACTAGAAATTAAAATAAATTAGTAGAAATGAAAATAAATAAGTAAAAATTAAAATAAAAAAGCATAAATTAAAATAACTAACTATAAAATAAAATAACTAACTATAAAATAAAATATATAACTAGAAATTAAAATAAATAACTAGAAATGAAAATAAATAAGTATAAATTAAAATAAAAAAGTATAAATTAAAAGAACTAACTATAAAATAAAAAAACTAACTATAAAATAAAATATATAACTAGAAATTAAAATAAATAACTAGAAATGAAAATAAATAAGTATAAATTAAAATAAAAAAGTATAAATTAAAAGAACTAACTACAAATTAAAATAAATTAGTAGAAATTAAAATAACTAACTATAAAATAAAATAAATAAATAAGTAGAAATTAAAATAAAAAAGTATAAATTAAAAGAACTAACTAGAAATTAAAATAAATTAGTAGAAATTAAAATAACTAACTAAAAAATAAAATATATAACTAGAAATTAAAATAAATAACTAGAAATGAAAATAAATAAGTAAAAATTAAAATAAAAAAGTATAAATTAAAATAACTAACTATAAAATAAAATATATAACTAGAAATTAAAATAAATAACTAGAAATGAAAATAAATAAGTATAAATTAAAATAAAAAGTATAAATTAAAAGAACTAACTAGAAATTAAAATAAATTAGTAGAAATTAAATTAACTAACTATAAAATAAAATAAGTAACTAGAATTTAAAATAACTAACTAGAAATTTAAAATGAAGTTGGAGTTTTAGAGATTTTAAAATTATCACATCCCTTTGGAATTAAATCATAGAGCATATTATTCAAACCTAAGACCTATAATCATAAATAATTTATGAACATTATATATATACAGTGTATATCTTTTCCAAGACTGATTCCTTTAATTATCACTTATCGTCAAATATTGTTTTGTTGTGGTTAGAAATTTAATATGTAATAAATTCAGTACGTAATATTCACCACTAATTAAATTTTTTTAAATTACATAATAGTTGTTCCCGTAAGAAGTGTTTGATTATGAAAAGCACAACACTTCTGCTCGTCCTGCACTGTATGTTTCTCCCTATGAATACGATCTGCATGTAACTCGTTTAAAAACTATATTTTTACAACCTAATGCAGTTAAGGTAAATATATACAACATATCAGTAGATTCTAGACCAGACAAAATAATCATTTATTTTATAGATTTTCACTAACCTTACGGTACTGAATAAATCACTCGTATAATATAGAAACCCGTATTAAACTTGAAGCTTTAATTTACCGACCTATCTGAACATCTTCGGTGAGCTTGCGTCCTATAAAGGGAACGCTCGGAAAAAGGCGCAGAGACTCCTTAATGACCATCTCCAGATACTTCATGGCGCCCAGGTCCTGCATCGTGGCCACTCGGCTTGAACCTTGGAAAATGGAATCTAGCTCCTCAATTACTCTTTCCTGAAAAAATTACGATATATATATATATTTAATTTTAACCATTATTATTATTATTCTGGAAAAATTTTGAGTGTCTATTTTAGACTGGGACAGTCGGAAGACTATTGAGGATAAACTCCTGGCGATAGAGTAAGTACTCATCACTACACACCCACAAACTCTTACTTCTCATGGCCTTGAGTCACGAAAATCCTTCCATCACGCAATGAGACAATACAATAAAAAATTTCGCAGCACATTTCAACTACGACTACATATACTTGTGGTTATTTTTATTAAAACGACAAAATTAAAAAATAAATTTAAAGCTTCCTGATCAGCGACTCTGCCTAACGCCGAATAATGTAAGACTGTAATACAACAAATTAAAATCACAGATAAAAACTAAGAGTCTTTAAACAAAATATAATATAAAATGAAATAATTTATGTCTGATAGAAAATAATAAATAAGAAACATGGCCAATACAGACAAAAAAGGGGTAATATAAATACCACTCAACGTTTCTGGGATTTTTGTTCCTTTAAATCAGGTTCTTTCTTAGCACCTAACGAAAGGAAAAAGGAACGTTTCTGGGATCCTTGTTCCTTTCGTCAAGTGTGTCGCTCTAGGCTCTTTCTTAGCACCTAACGAAAGGAACAAGGAACGTTTCTGGGATCGTTGTTCCTTTCGTCAGGTGTGTCGCTCTAGGTTATTCTTAGCACCTAACGAAAGGAACAAGGAACGTTTCTGGGATCGTTGTCCCTTTCATCAGGTGTTTCGCTCGAGGCTCTTTCTTAGCACCTAACGAAAGGAACAAGGAAAGTTTCTGGGATCGTTGTTCCTTTCGTCAGGTGTGACGCTCTAGGTTATTCTTAGCACCTAACGAAAGGAACAAGGAACGTTTCTGGGATCGTTGTTCCTTTCATCAGGTGTGTCGCTCTTGGTTCTTCTTAGCACCTAACGAAAGGAACGTTTCTGGGATCCTTGTTCCTTTCGTCAGGTGAGTCGCTCTAGGCTCTTTCTTAGCACCTAACGAAAGGAACAAGGAACGTTTCTGGGGTCGTTGTTCCTTTCGTCAGGTGTGTCGGTCGAGGCTCTTACTTAGCACCTAACGAAAGGAACAAGGATCCCAGAAACGTTGTTGTGTGATATTTATATTACGCTTTTTTTGCCTGTATTGGATCTTTGTGTGTCCTTTGATGATATCAATTGGGATTTTTTTTAAAAAAAAAATTGTCTGTTCTTAAAGGTCCTTTTAATATTATTATTTTCAACAGACGTTAATTTTTTGTTTATTTTAAATGTTGTTGTTGTTTATTTTTGTTTACATTTTTAGTGCAACTAATGTTTTATTTTCTACTTCAGGTCATATTCGCCTTACCTGAACATCTAGATGGGCTCCGAGCATGACTAAAGTCCAGCCCATCCCAACAGTCGTCGTGTCGTGTCCCTAAGAACATATATATATATAGACAATATTAAAGATGGAAAAATATGTGACGCTCAAAATATTATCCATATTTTTTTTAATGTCAGAAAATTATGTTTATTTCGTCTTTTTTTAAATTCTCTTCACCTTCAATAACCTTGTATATAAATCATGCAAAACTATTTAGATGCAAGTCTGCCTCTCTTATTTATTTGCATGAATTATAAACAAAATTGCTAAACCTGAAGATGTTCCATAAAAAAAAGGACGACGATAAAACGTTTTTTTTAATGTTTTGTTAATAATCACAATGTCAGTGTATTTGTTTATTTATATTGAAGAGAATGTTAACAAACAGTAAGTTATCATCTGAGGAAGTGTTTTATGTTAGGATGTATTGAGATTTTTCTCTGCTAATGTGTTACTTGACAATGGTAGCCTTGTTATAGTTGAGCTTGATCGTCCTCACCTCAAACATGAAGGTGTCTACTTCTTCGCACAAGTCATTGTCGCTCAGGTATTGACCGTCGTCAGAAGCCTGCAGTAAGAGATCTAGAAATGCCATGCGTTTCTTCTTTCCTTCAATTTCTGATAAATAGAAATGATTCTAAATTACTTTTCTTTTAGGGCAACAGGCTACATGAGGGTAATCCACATGGTGGCAACTCCCCTTTAATAGCATAGGAAGGGATCTGAAAGGGGGGATGCGGAAGGGTAGAGGAAGGTAGCCAAGGGTTAACTAGGGCCCCCGGGCTATATTTTAAGGATCCTACCCGGCATTCGCCTAAAGAAATGCAGGGAAAACCTCAGAAAAACCTGCATCAGGAAGGTCGGGCATTGGGTACTTGTCCCACGCCCTTCTGATAGCGGGAGAGGAGTTTGCTGTGGGGACGCAGCATTCTCTTCTCCGTGCCTCGACCAGCTTAGGAGGCAGCTGGCCGACTATTCCAATGGGAACAGCGGACAACTCTTACCGTATGCCCAAGGTCTGTGACCCGGTAACATACACCTCTCAGAACAGGCCGAGGTGCCTCGGCTTGTGGGAACCTTAGTTCAAAAACGGAGAGGAAAAGGCATCTCCAAAGATAGCCCCTTCGTATCTCTCCTACAAGGTTCTGCCTGCGAGAGAACATCCCTCGCAGGTATTGCCTGCGAGAGAATAGCCCTCGCAGACCTCTGTTCTAAATTACTGGGGGGGGTAAATTAAGTGTTATATATAAAGAAAACTCAACAGAGTGGTTACATACCTTCAGCGACCTTCGTCTGAGTTATCCCAGCTCCTCGTTTCTCCCTAATAACCTGTAAAATGTGAAACTCTGTAGTTTTTATTGTTTGTATTGTAATGAATTTTTTTACACGCGTAATATTAATTTTTATATCAGATAAATACAGATACATGCATAATTGTAATGGTCAAATATATATATATATATATATATATATATATATATATATATATATATATATATATATATATACATGTTACATACTGAGTTTGTAATCTATCTTTTTTCATTTTATAATGCAAAAATAAATAACACAAAAAAAAATTATCGAGTGAGGGAAAAATTATTATAATGGTAATACAAACTCCCAGATCCTGAATACACAAATATAAGATAAATATTTTTAGAGTTCAAGGGGTTTTATAGTGTTTCTATCGATGTTTTCTGAATATAATTTCCATCCTCTACACCCTGGGGAAAAGAGCACCCTTAGGGTTTGGGGTGGAGAAGACAAATCCTCAATATAATTACTGAAGTTGCAGAAAAATAAATATTATTATACTAAATAAAAAACGGAAATATATGTAACACATATTATAACATAAATTAATTAATCGTCACGTCAATATAATTAATTGAAGTTGCAGAAAAATTAAAATTATTATCTTATAAATAAAAATGAGTGTATGTGTGTATGTAAGAATGTATGAGGGTAAGTTCCTTATACAAATCTACACCCGTATATTATGACTGCTGATATCGTCTTCTAATGTAACAATTTATATGTTTAATAAGTTTTTCACGGTGTGCACCATGTTCAAATTTCTCGTTGCTGGCGTTGTCTTCAGACTGAGTGGCGCTGCGTGACGTATGCGGGGTATATATAGTGTCGGACCTGCTGCGCCCTGATTGGCTGTTGAGGATCGCCTGACAACAGCGTCAAGGACAGATGTTTTTCCATGCCGCGTAGTAAATGTCAGGCGATCCTCAGCGGCCAATCAGGGCGCAGCAGGTCCGGCACTATATATACCCCGCATACGTCACGCAGCGCCACTCAGGCTCCAGACAGCCTTGGTGAATGGCCGTAGACACGTCAACATAGAGAAATCTGAACCTGGTTCGTAACCGTGAATAATTAGTTAATAATTTACACGGGGAAAGCTGTCTTCCTTATTAAGATTATATCCGTTGTGAGAGTCTGTGCGTTATTTTATTTAAGATGCATATATTTAAGATGAGAACAAGAAATGCATGTGAATATTGGGAACTGCATTGGACACCTACTTTCTTTTCCCTTCATATTATAGGCAGCCATTTAATTGTGTTTATGGGACTTTATATGGAAAAACTTATGGAACGAATAAAATAATGATTGACTATAATTTTACATTTGTAATTATTGTAAGTACAGTAATTATTGATATATAAAAAATAATCACGGAATACGAAGAAGTTGAATATGGGAACGACAACATCATCCAGCTTAAAAAAAATTGATTTGCAGAAAAATAAATAAAATTAAACAAATAGTTTTGAATTTAAATAAAAATTAATTATTTAATTTCTAAAATTACTAAATTAAGTACCACATAATTAAGTTCATTTAGTGAATTTTCAAACAATGCAACCCTGGCCGATAACACATTTAGGGATGGGGGGGGTCGAGTTGCATTACATAAAAATTACGAAAAAAATCGGGGGGATAGGGGGGTGTTGTGGATAAATGACATCTCGGGGCAACGCCGGGCACTCAGCTAGTCTAATAAATAAAGCAGAGCGTTTGTTTGTTTGTATGCATGTATGTATGTATATATATTTTAATGTTCCTTATACAAATCTACACCGGTGGTCACCAAATTTCTTACACGTGTTCTTTGCGACCAGGAAACAAACACTGACGGGTTGAGACGCGTCTACCACCCCCAGAAGCGGGGGTGGAAATATTTAAACATGCTAAAACAGTCGATATTTCAGTCGGATAATATTTTTAGGCGTCACAGATATTGATAGTGTTTCTACCGATGTTATCTGAATATAATTTACATCCTCTACACCCTGAGGAAAGAGCACCCTTAGGGTTTGGGGTGGAGAAGACAAATCTACACCGGTGGAGAAAATTTCATCAAATTTCGTACACGTGTCCTTTGCGACCAGGAAACAAACACTGACGGGGTGAGACGCGTCTACAACCCCCAGAAGCGGGGGTGGAAATATTTAAACATTCTAAAACAGTCGATATTTCAGTCGGATAAATATTTTTAGGGGTCACAGATATTGATAGTGTTTCTACCGATGTTATCTGAATATAATTTACATTATCTACACCCCCGGGGGAAAGAGCACCCTTAGGGTTTGTGGTGGAGAAAACAAATCCTCAATATAATTACTGAAGTTGCAGAAAAAAAATATTATCTTATAAATAAAAAACGGAAATATGTGTCACACATATTGTAATATAAATTGATTAATTACAAATTTACACTACAGCATGAATGTGGTTCAATCAAATCAAGCACATTATCGGGGCAACAACCAACAACAGCCGTTGCAGAGAAGCAGCAGAGATATTGCATTTTTTTTATATCTTTGCGACGATGTGTCATTGTCCTGCGATAGATTTAAGTAATCCAAGCTGCTGCCACGTCGCACACCTGCATTTATTCTTATGAAATACATATATGTATTAGATAAAAAAAATGTTTACAGTAACTTCCGTATGTTGTTCAATGTACTTGCCTTCCTGGTGAAGTCGTGGAGAAACTGTAAATTCTCTCTGAAGATTTTTCCCTTATTGGTAAGAGAATAAATAATTTCATTATGCAACCAAGGTCTTATCGCTCGCTCCATAGTCAACTCTGTCACTCTGAAAACGGTTATAATAATAAATAAATAAACATCAGGTAATATTAAGTCAGAAAAAATAATAATTGATTAAATTAACAACGTTTCAACGATTTTTTTGCGACCTCATCAAGTATTAAAAACATTTTGATGCTGACTGCAGAGGCCGAAATATACATATTTATATAAACCCGGGAAAGTATGTAATTCTATATTAATCTTTGGTCAAGCAGTGATTTAACCTAAATCTAACATTTTTACTAGTTCCGTACACACTTTCCACAGATACTGCAGTAATTGATCAGCTTTAAATTCCATGGAATTTTTTTTACATCCCTCCGAATTACTTCTTAATTATACTCCTTGAGTACTGCAGGATATAATTGTCCCTCAGTCTTCAGACATTACGAAAAGATTAAATTGATGAGAAATTCTTAGCTAGATTCACAATGTAAACAAATAGTCGCCATATTGGAGTCACTATACATGGCGACGAAAATTAACTTACATTTTTCCGCAAGGATCGTAAAGTATTTCGTATTGGTTTTTTTTATTATCATACGATGGAGTATTATTGCATTAAAATTATACTTTTTGTGCTTTATTTGATTAGTGGAAAAAAGGAACTATTTCCTTTGTTCGTCGTGTAGTAACGTCTCTCTCTCGCGCATGACGTCACGGTCTCTCTTGGCGCGAGCGCAGTAATTTAACACAAAATTATCACATATCCAAGATAATGAAGAAAAAACTACAAATGGCGGTTTATAAGTTCAAACAGAGTATAAAATATATAACATGAAAATTTCAATAAGTAAAATAAAAAACCCATGGCCTCCTTAGGAAACAATCCAATAAGAACAAAAAAATTTTAATAGAAGAGAGAAAACACTCGAACGTTTCCAATATGTAGGGATGTGGAATAACATTTGAAGACGGATAAAGATATCACAAATAAAATATACAATTTTTAGAGGATATGTGTAGGGAGGACAATGAGAAAAGAGTAAAACCAGAAAAATCAAACACAAATTAAATTTTAATAAGGTGATGGCAGTTCCTACAATGTTGCCACAATGCTGGGTAACAAAACCATAAAAGAGCTCATAGAAAATAGAGGAGGCAGCTGAGATTAAATTCCTTAGAGCAGTGAATAGAGGGGGGATGTACAAGGATGGATAAAATAAGGAGTAAAGTAACGAAAATTAACTTACATTTTCCGCAAGGATCGTAAAGTTTTTACTATAGTTTTTTTTATTATCATTCGATAATTGAGTATTACTAGATAAAAATTATACTTTTTATCCTATGAAAATATTTCTGCTTTATTTCATTACGGGGAAAAGGAACTATTTCCCTTGTTCGTCGCGTAGTAACGTCTCTCTCCTGCGTGACGTCACGGTCTCTTGGCGCGCAAGTAATTTAACACAAAATTATCATGTTTATGAAGTATAATTCTTTATGCTAGGGGTTTCTCACCCCCAAAAGTACAGTTTCTGGTCTTTTTAAGAATATGAGTACCAAGTTTCGTTGTTCCCTGTCCACGCGTTTAAACCTGTATAGAGATTAACGTAAATACATGCGTATATGTCATTTTTTTATTACATAGATTTTTTTTCTAAAGTACAATGATTGTTTTTTGAAGTGTGAAATTGTAATATTTTATTTTTTTCTTGTAATCTTATACAGAGGGGGCCCTAAAAAATGTATCCACTGGTTAACCGTCCATAACTTGCAAACTAATTGACGGAGTTGTCTCATTTTTGGTGAAAGTGTAGCTCTTCAAGTCCAACTTAAGGATATCACTGTAGGTGTTCGAAATGGTCACCATTAACATCCACACACAAACGATGTCGCCGAACTGGAGCACGAACTACTGACTGCAACGTGTTCAGTTGGATATTTGCTCATGAATGTACGATGGATTCTTGAAGTTCATCCAATGTGCGTGGCTTTTGTCGATAAACGACGTCCTTTAGTGTTCCCCACAGGTAAAAGTCCAGAGGAGTTAAGTCTGGGGAACGTGGTGGCTACCCTACAGCACCTCTACGGCCTATCCATCTTCCTGGTAGATTTTCGTCGAGATAAGCCCTAACACGATTGTGGTAGTGGGCTGGGGCACCATCTTGTTGAAAGTAAAATCTTTCGTCTCCATACGAGTCTTGGATGGCAGGTAAAAGAGATGTTTGAAGCTTCTGAAGGTACAACTCACCGGTAACTGTACCGTCAATGAAGAATGGCCCCGGTAAGACAACCCACACCACACATTTACTCCTGGCTTTGTCTACATGGACGTTTGGATTTTCGGCGGCCCAGTAGATGCAATTGTGGCGATTTACTGTACCATTGAGTTTGAACTGTGCCTCATCAGACCACACTATCATCTCCGCAAGCTCTTCATCGTTGCGCACCATGTTATTATTATGTGAGTAACCTTTGTAAGGGCTTTTAAAACTATTACCATAAACAATAATTTAAAATTATCAAATGCAAAAGCACCTACGTGTAAACAGCTGAAAGGTACTTAGAATTCTTGGTCTGCTGAATGTTAGAAGTCGTACCCATCGCAGTTTCTGGAACATCAGGACGAAAGATTAATCAAGGAACTGATTCATGATTAATTTTTTTGTATTCTTTCCTCACCGCAGATGATGTCCAGCGCGCACTTGGACAAGTAGGGAAATGCATCAAAGGGACCTCCTCCAACCTCCTTGTTCAATTTTTCCACAAGAACTCGGCTTTTCTCGTCGAACACTTCGAGGAACGTGTCCAAGATACTAAAGTGGAACGTGGGCGTTATCAGCTTTCTGCGGGAATGCCACTTGTTTCCTAAGCGAAGGGAAAAAATATTATTATTGTTTGGTGTCCATTACCTTTATAAATAAAAGTCGATCTTTTGTCGGGATATCTTCAACCACAACCTTTGTCTAATAGGATGAGCGGAAAGACAGACTCTAGAACGCTTTCTTCTAAGATGTGGCATCGTTCACTGCTCGGGATAAAAGTATCACTAACGTTCGTAACGGTTACAGAACCAAATACGAACTCGGTATATTTTAATTCTTATTCCCCTACAAATTTTATGTTTAAAATTACGTTTCCTGTGGCTATAAAAATGTATAAATTGATTTAAGAGACGGGAGTGATAAGAGAATATGTAGACTGTAAGAATAGAATATGAAGAGGAGGTTTTTTTAGGTTCCAAATTTCCTTTTAGTTCCTGGAATTAATAAGAATCACTTTCAAATATGAAATTTGGATGACAATCCTAAGGGGTTTGCTGAAGAAATTTGTTTCCACATGAATTTTTTGGGGGGCAACAGGCTACATGAGAGTAATCCACGTGGTGGCAACTCCCCTTTAATAGCATAGGAAGGGATTTGAAAGGGGGGATGTGGAAGGGTAGAGGAAGGTAGCCAAGGGTTAACTAGGGCCCCCCGGGCTATATTTTAAGGATCCTACCCGGCATTCACCTAAAAGTGATGCAGGGAAAACCCTAGAAAAACCTGCATCAGAGTAGGTCGGGCATTTGGTACTTGTCCCACGCCCTTCCGATAGCGGGAGAGGAGTTTTCTGTGGGGACGCAGCATTTCCTTATCCGTGCCTCGACCAGTTTAGGAGGGCAGCTGGCCGAAACACTTGTATATCATCTTCATATTATGCTTGCTGAAGTTGAATTCTACCGTCAGAGGAATCAAAAACGCTACTACCAAATCTGTTTCTGGATGGCATTTTGGGTAAATTTGATCATTAGTTTCTTTGTTTGTAAGAGGAATATAACAGAGAGTTTTCTCTTATTGTTCATTACCTGAGCTGATGAGGAGTCCATCTCCGAGCCACGGACGGATGATGTCGTAAACGAACGACTTGTTTATGTGATTCACGTGTGAAGCTATTACCTGAAAACAAATATGTGATACTGTGTGTCATCAAGAGGAGAGTTACTCTGTGTGTGTGTGTTTTACACACACACTTACCTCGTAATGCTTAGGATGATGAATTATGACGTGCGGGTGCGGCCCAACCCAAAGACGAAACAAAGGTTGACAATTTGCAGTCAGTGAACGAATCATCGGCATTATTTCTGGAGAAACAAAAAATTAAGCAAAAAAAATCAATATAAATTACATTTCATTATTTGGGGGGGGGGGAGCGGGGTTCTCTAACTCTCCGTATTGTCTTTTTTGATTTGATTTGATTTATTTTATTCCATTAGTCCTCGTATGAGGAAAACAGGACAAGTCAATACATAAAATTATAATATAATATAATTGGATGCTAGAATTAGAAGTTGACATAAAAATCGGGAACACACAAATTTCCCTGTCCAACAGAAGTAAAATAATGTCAATAATAACAAAAATAATCAAAGGTTTGAAGTCTTTCCCGGGGAAGTTGTTCAATAAATAGTTCTCGGAGTTCACACGGGATATATATATATATATATATATATATATATATATATAATATGAAATAGAATGGTTCCGGCACTTCGCCTAGAAGATGACGACAGTGCTTTCAGTCGTCGAAACGTTGCGTTTTAATATAAATATGCAAATCCCCGTGTGAATTCCGAGAACTATTTATTGAACAACAAAAATAATAAGTCTTTAAATATACTACGGAGGGTATAATAGAATATTTACAGTTCTAATAAAAATATTCAATATGTACCAGTGAATTAATTCATGATTATAGAATTAACTATCATAAAATGTAGAATTTAAGCATCACACAAGAATAAACATGAAACTTGACACACGCTAACACACTAGGAGGAAACACAAAGCAGGGACAAGTGACGTCACGAAACAGCGGGAAGAGGAATCTTGAATACCTCAGACCCTCGTGCATGAGACAAACAAGCAAAAGAGCAGAAAAGACCAACAGAAACTAAGCAAAGATATGAAATAAGTAGTTGTTATTAGCAACACATTCAACACTTTTGAAAGGTTTTTTTAAAAAAAAATATTAATTATAAGGGGAACTATCAAGAAAACTCCTGCACTGATTAAAACACCCGCGGCCTTTCAGTAAACTATTTTTACATTGAATCCCAAAACTCTTGCTGTGGCCCAGTGTGTAGAGTCCGAATGGAAGAATTTAATCTGTATTTTCTAATTAATTTAGATGTTTCCCTTGTGATATTAATTCGAATTAATTTCAATTTGATTTTATCGCCACAATTTATTTTTCTAAGATGAATAATAATTTTTTTTAAAAAATTGTTTTCTTAATAAATTGAATGCAGTTTACTAGCCGCTGTATGTAAATAACGGTAAAAGGTGTTTCTAGTCATCGGAACAATAAAGATCATAAAGTTATATGTGGTTATTCTCTCGCAAGCAGTACCTGCGAGGGATGTTCTCTCGCAGGCAGAACCTTGTAGGAGAGACACGAAGGGGCTACCTTTGGGGATGCCTTTTCCTCTCTCCGTTTTTGAACTAAGGTTCCCACATGCCGAGGCACCTCGGCCTGTTTTGAGAGGTGTATGTTCCGGGGTCGCAGACCTTGGGCATACGGTAAGAGTTGTTCGCTATTCCCACTGGAATAGTCGGCCAGCTGCCTCCTAAACTGGTCAAGGCACGGCGAGGGGAAAGCTGCGACCCCACAGTTAACCCCTCTCCCGCTATCGGAAGGGCGTGGGACAAGTACCCAGTGCCCGACCTACCTGAAGCAGGTTTTTCTAGGGTTTTCCCAGCATTACTTTTAGGCCAATGCCGGGTAGGATCCTTAAACTGTGGTCCGGGGGCCCCTAGTTAACCCTGGCTAGCTTCCTCTACCCTTCCGAATCTCCCCTTTCAAATCCCTTCCTATGCTATTAAAGGGGAGTTGCCGCCATGTGGATTACCCTCATGTAGCCTGTTAGCCTAAAAAAATGTGGTTTGATACATTTACAAGTAAATATATTTTTTCTTCTAATTCAATTCACCGATTAGATTAAATTTAGAAATTTAAATCCAATTGAACAGGTGTTGATGCTAATAACCTTATTGCGATTTGTCTGACCAAATACAGGAATACACGCTTTACCTTTCCGTTCGATGCCCACCACAATATGCATCGTTCCTATTATTGGTAAACGCATTGGTCCTGGAAGCTTGTCAATCAGTCTGTTAAAGCGGGTGAAGAGCTGAAGAACGTAGGCCACTGCGAAGGCCGCTATTAAAGTCACGGCCACCGTCAGGAAATCCATTTCGGAGAAAACCTGAAAAGAAAATGAAAAATGTAATCAATTGTTAACCGTCCGTGAGGACTGCGACCTTAACATGGTTAAGACGGTTCACGGGCTCTGATGACCCTGGGAACTCCTGATAGGGGCCACCGAAGCCAGACAGGTAGAATGTCGGTCCACTGGTTGGGGGATGGACATGAGGTAAGTCACAGAAATTGAAATAATGGAGGTCCTTTTACCTCAAATGGTTAGAAATAAAGCCGATGGCGATGAGACAAATAAAATTGACAATACATGGGGAAAAAAAGGTGAATTTTTAGGGACAGGTTGAGATGGAGAACCATGACAGAATGAAGAGGACTAATGAAATGAACTCTCATAAAGAAAATAAGATTATAGAAAGAAACTTGGGGCCAGAAGCGTCCGAGACTGTAGTGAATGATAATGATAAAAAATACTCTGTCACGGAGCACGTTTTCCTTCTATTTTTAGATGCCAATTATTACAGCTCATACAGGAATGTTTAAGTTGCTAATTTACTTTAACCATCCACATTCTCCATGGTTTACCAAATGTATCCAGCCAGGCCTTCGGTATTTATCCTCTTTATGCAATCCAATTACAGTGTTCTTGATTTCCGGAGGCGTAGATCAACCTTCTACCTCAACTCTGTTTCACGTTTTGTTTTCCATTCTGCACTGAACACGCACTTCATAATGAACATGAGGTAATGACGACTAATTTTAATATTACAATATCATTTTAAACAATAAAAAAAATTAATTCCTAACAAAAAAATGAGTCAATGGGTCAATATTGATATTCTGAATACTAAATAAATATTAGTAAGGGTTGGTAACAGCCAAAAAATAATTAAATTATTATTATTTGATTTATTATGATAATAATATACTCTCTTTTTATCTGTGTAACACAATTTTTTTTTCATTTAAAAACTGAAAGTCTGGCACATGATTCAATTAAACAGCTATTATTCCTTAATATCAATATACATATATTTATTATAATAACTATCATCTATCCTCTATTTAATATAAATTCATATTTAACAAAATTACTCCTTTTATTTTATATAGAAAGTATTACAGACTTTTTTTTCAGTTACAACACACTTCCACATTTCCTTTTAATTCTGTCATGGGTCTTTTTTACAGTCATTTCTCCAACACATTAAATCAAAAAATTTTCATTGAATTATTAAATAGGTCAAAACATACAATTATAATTCAATTAAAGTTATTTAACCTGTTTCTGTCCACAGGATTACAATAAACACATTAAAATATACATAAAAATTAAAAATAAGAATTTTTAATATGTTTATTGTAAACATTGATAAGGGTTCACATTAAATTAACTAAATTATTAATATTAATTGCCTTTTTTGGTCTGTATTATAATTGGAAATAGTATTTCATATTTCAACTGATTTTCTATTTTATTTTTTAAAAAAATTCTTTCATTTAATCACAAATATTTCTATAGGATATTCAGCAGAAATTTTGACTTCCAAAAAATATTATTTTCCAGCTAATTGAATTATTGTTTTTATACAGTTATGTTGTTAAACTCACTGCACTGTGTTATTATAGTATTTAATATTTCAACTGATTATCTATTTTATTTTTTTAAAAAAAATATTTCATTTAATCACAAATATTTCTATAGGATGTGCAGCAGTAATTTTGACTTCCAAAAAATTTTTATTTTGAAGCTAATTGAGTTATTTTCATTCAGCTATGTTATTAAACTCACTGCACTGTGTTATAATTGGAAATAGTATTTCCTATTTCAACTGACTTTCTATTTTATGAAAATATCCTCATTAAACATTTTTTAAAGTGTATACCAGACAAAAAAAATATATGCCGAAAATAAAATTCCAGAATTTCCTAGTTTATGAAATAAGACTCCCTGAAGTCTCTGTGAAGGATCTTGATTTAGTTACTGTGAAAACCAAAGAGGCATGTTTATATATTATCTGCTTTTCTTTTATCCATATACCGTTGTTTTTGTTTCATTTAATAAATTATAATGACAGCGTTGTGGGGGGGGGGGGTTGGTAACATTTCAACTGTATCAAAATGGAGGTTTAATTATTTTTTAAATATATATATATATCCTTAATTTGTATCATCTTGTAAATTCTCAATATTAAACAGCACTGGAATCATTTATAGAAGCTGCGATAAATATAATATAGTAAATATAATGCCAGGAAGAATATTTTTAATATTTTTTTTTACCCCTAAACAACGAACAACCGTTTCAAAAATTCCTAAACAAATTCCAAGTCCAATACTATTTTATATTTTACTATTCATAAAATGGACAGATCTGATAATCACCTCTACGCATTGACAAGTGACGTTATTAATCATCACTACTGTAAACGTAAAAAACCTCCCCCCCCCCGGTCAGAATTGAATTATCAACAAAAAAAAACATTTTTCACGGTTCTCATTATTATTTTACAGGGTGGGAAGAAATTATGAATCTGCAGATGCCTTTGCAATATAATTTAAGTGCACTGAGTGAGTGACTGTGATTAATTACATCATGTCGGTTGAGAAATTTACACCTGGTGGGTTTTTATTTTATTTTTTCTACTAACGAGAATCTAGATAAGACTTAAACGCCTTCCAGGTGGAATTTATCGTCTAATTAACTCGTTATTTTAGTTAAATATTTACCTGCACTTCACTTCCCTGCTCAACCAAATGAAAAATCCACAACGTTTTTATATATAATGTGACATACTACTACTACTACTATAAATTGGCGCCAGTGGTCGTAAAATTGAACTGATTAACGTATTTTAACTTTAAAAAAGCAAGGTTTCAAAACTGAGCCAATCGTATTTTCTAAATAGTAACCAAATTGTAAGAGATGTAAGAGCGTCTACTTACGTGTTGCATCCTACGAACTGACCCAAAACACAAATGCGAGAGAACGGAAGACGAAACTGTGTTTGTGTGGGTGTGTCTGTGTGTGTGTGTGTGTGCACGCGCGTGGCCTTGCTCTTGCGCAGTTCTGAGTCAAGGTTGTCTGCATTGGGGAGGAGAAAAAAGATTATATATTCCGCGACAGTCTACGAACGGCCTGCTGAGGCACACCACTAGGCTAAGTGGTGGTCTGACCAGATTGTCACTTCACATTACTACGCTAATGTGCTGCTTTCAAGATCAAGTCAGGGAAGTTATTAATATGACAGCTTATGAGAAAGGACCATTGTATAATAAGGGAAGGGAAATAAAATAAAATTATATTGCGAATTTACGTATTCTCGTCCTAATATCCCACATGCACCGACGGCGATATTTTGAAAAGAGGGCGAATAATCAGAACATTCGGGTCGGTCAAGATGTTTCTGTGTCATACACTTCCAACATCTTTACCTGATTGATATAGAACGCTGACCCACTTCAAAAAAACCCACCAGATCTCTGTAAATACCCCTCCAAAAACAAAATTATATCGTCGATTCCGCTTGTTAATTTAAACTCTAATATATTTTACAGGTAAACATTGTAAGCAGGAGGAGGTCAATAAACTTTCCAGAAAGGTTGCGTTTTCTACCACATTTGGTACACGTATCGCTGAAGACCCACGAAGAAACCCCGTGGGATTTAAGATAGTTCGATCACCCCCCTATATAAGGGCGTAGATATATTAAAATATGCAATAAAGACCAATATTGGCAACGAATAAATAATTTATAGTATCACTCAAGATGGTTTCAGTGAAAACTGTCGTCCAGTAACGGTATAAGGACAGCTCTACGGGTGGGGTGAAAAGGAATATTTAAAAAAAATTGCGATAACGTCGTAATTCGGTCGAATCCGATGTTATGGTAGTCGTTGGTTTAGTTATGGCATTCCAGAAGGGTGCAGATAAAGTTTAGCCCCTAGTGATATGGGTGGGATGGAAAGTAATATTTAAAAAAATTGCGATAACGTCCTAATACAGTCTAAGCCGGTGTTATGGTAGTCGTTGGTTTATTTATGACATTCCAGAAGGGTGCAGATAAAGTTTAGCCCCTAGTGAGATGGAAAGTAATATTTTAAAAAATTGGGTTAACGTCCTAATACAGTCAAATCCGGTGTTATAGTAGTCGTTGGTATATTTATGGCATTCCAGAAGGGTGCAGATAAAGTTTAGCCCCTGTGTTATGGGTGGGATGGAAAGTAATATTTAAAAAATTGCGATAACGTCCTAATACAGTCTAAGCCGGTGTTATGGTAGTCGTTGGTTTATTTATGGCATTCCAGAAGGGTGCATATAAAGTTTAGCCCCTAGTGATATGGGTGGGATGGAAAGTAATATTTAAAAAATAGCGATAACGTCCAAATCCGGTCGAATCCGGTGTTATGGTAGTCGTAGGTTTAATTATGGCATCTCAGAATGGTGCAGATAAAGTTTAGCCCCTAGTGTGATATGGTTGGGACGGAAAGTAATATTTAAAAAATTGGGATAACGTCCTCATACAGTCGAAGCCGGTGTTATGCTAGTCGTTTGTTTATTTATGGCATTCCACAAGGGTGCAGATAAAGTTTAGCTCCTAGTGATATGGGTGGGATGGAAAGTAATATTAAAAAAAATTGCGATAACGTCCTAATCCGGTGTTATGGTAGTCGTAGGTTTAGTTATGGCATCTCAGAAGGGTGCAGATAAAGTAGTTTAGCCCCTAGTGAGATGGAAAGTAATATTTAAAAAAATTGCGATAACGTCCTAATACAGTCAAATCCGGTGTTATAGTAGTCGTTGGTTTAGTTATGGCATTCCAGAAGGGTGCAGATAAAGTTGAGTCCCTAGTGAGATGGGTGGGCGGAAAGTAATATTTAAAAAATTGGGTTAACGTCCTAATACAGTCGAATCCGGTATTATAGTAGTCGTTGGTATATTTATGGCATCCCAGAAGGGTGCAGATAAAGTTTAGCTCCTAGTGATACGGGTGGGATGGAAAGTAATATTAAAAAAATTGCGATTACGTCCTAATACAGTCGAAGCCGGTGTTATGGTAGTCGTTGGTTTAGTTATGGCATTCCAGAAGGGTGCAGATAAAGTTTAGCGTCTAGGGATACGGGTGGTTCTGGGGTTGATAACAATAATTTGAGCCGACTCGAATACCATAACACCGGATTCGACGCCCATCTCGGGCGATATCAAAATATTATTACATGCCACTTCCACGTCCACCTCTAAGTGTTTTTATTTATCTTAACCCCTGCTCGAATGCCAAAACTAAAATCAGCGACCACTATAAGACCGGATTCGCAGTATTGTCTATCGTACTTACCCGACGAATAATAAAATCACTGAAGAAGTTCATTGCGAATCGCCGTCGCAGCAACTGATTTTCGCTCAGAGAACCTTTTTTTTATAGAACTACTACACTAACACGAGGAAAGGACCTCCTCATACATGTAAGACCAGTTTGCGACGTCGCGTAAGGACAATTACAGGACGATTACATTAAATTGTATGAGCGAAACTCGCAATTAAACGCTGATTGTTGATAAAGTTCACATTAAGGACCATGGAAATGTTGGGAAGGTTTACAGAGATAATTTAGCTAATTAAGTAGATGGAAACAAATATGGCATGTCTGTAACCATTGCAATTCAATCTCACAATTATCTATTTTTATGAATTAATTAATGAAACGTCAATCACGTACATAGTTCAATGTAATTAATAAATTGATAATAATGGAATCAAATAAATTTTAAAAATATTTTTTTCATTCAATATTTACATAGTATCCATTGTGATTATTAAAATCTAGAAAAATATATCCGGAGTAATTCATCTCTTGATCATGAAAATGTTATTAAAGATTAAAATAATCGTAGTCAATCACTATGAGAGTTCTGCAGAGGTAATAAAAACACATTTGAGGAGATGCGTGCGTAAGATAATGTCGTAATAATGCTTTGATACTGTCAACACCAAAATTTCTTATCGCAGGTCAAGATT
Source organism: Zhengitettix transpicula (assembly GCA_037074705.1). Lineage (NCBI taxonomy): Eukaryota > Metazoa > Arthropoda > Insecta > Orthoptera > Tetrigidae > Zhengitettix > Zhengitettix transpicula. Next base: position 8,436,217 of record CM073594.1, on the reverse strand, counting down.
TCTATCAAACAAAAGGACATGTCTTAATTACTCTGAAGAGTTGATAAGGAAGACTCTGTGGGTGTCATAAATAATAACTTCTCCTCAACCCAAGAGCGAACTCAGGGCGAAAAGGTCGATGTTCGATTGTTATCTCCGTCGATATATTTTTTTGATAATTGATTAGATGGATACTATTCGCTGTTATCGATATTGATACCCGATTTTATCTCTTTAATGACCGCATTGTTTTACGTATCGTATGAGGCATTATCAATTAACATTATTATTTAGATTATTTTGGTACTCCATTGCCTTGGAGTAGGTAAGGAAGAAAATGTGAAAAAAGGCAAAGAAAAGTTAAAAAAACTATCCGAATGCAAAGAAAAAAAGAAGGAGGTAGGTTAAAGAGATGACGTGAAAGGTCGTCTAAATGATCAGAAAAAAATATGTAGAAATATACTCCTCCAAGCGAAGAAAACAAAGAAAAAAAACAGAAAGAGAGATGTAGTGTGTGAGATCAAATTTGGTTAAAGAGATGACGTACGTGAAAAATCTTCAGGAAGTTCAGAGAAAGACGAAGAAACTCCAACGTTTGGGACAGTACAGTATTTATGTCAGGGTCAGTTTTGTTAATCTTATCTTATAAATAAAGCAGTGTGTTTGTATATATATTTGTTTGTATGTTCATTATACAAATCTACACCAGTGAAAAAAATTACACCAAATTTCGTACACGTGTTCTTTGAGACCAGGAAACAAACACTGTCGGGGTGATACACGTCTACCACCCCGAGGAGCGGGGGTTGACAGGGGTTAAAATATTCCAACATGTTAAAACAGACGATATTTGAGTCTGATAAATATTTTTAGGGGCCAAAGAGATTTATAGTGTTTCTACCGATGTGATATGAATATAATTTCAACCCTTTACAGCATTGGAAAGGAGCGCCGATAGGGGTAGGGGTGAACGGGCGTTACAAACAAATAACGCGAATACAACCGAGATTGGAGTCTAATCCATGGTTATAGGTGGCTGTGACTGTAATTATGACATTAAACTGGCCATTTAACCCCCAAGGGCGGGTACAGTTGGGGGTGGAAATTTTAAAATATGCAATTGAATATTTGCTTTTAATAATTATAGTTATAATGAATTAGTTTCATAGTATTTCTAATTGTGTATAATTTCAACCCCTTTCGATGTGGGAGCGGAGCACGGGTATGGGTGGGGGTTACATAAAAGTAACGAAAAATTCGGGAGTTATGGATAAATGACATCTCGGGCAACGCCGGGCACCCAGCTGGTATAAATATAAAATAAGAAAATTTACGTCCAATTGAAAATTAATAATAAGAAAGGGAGCCCCTTTCCTCCCAGCTGCTAAGGAGCGCCTAGAGCGACTCAACTGCACTCGACGAAACACTTATTCATTATTTTTAATCAGACGTATAATTTTTCAAAGCTATAAAAATTATATAACAATAACGTACTTAATCTTCTTTTATGATTGTTTTTAAATTTTTTCCTTGAAAATTCCAAATTTCCTAAAAACGCATTCTACTGACCTGTGAAACCATTTGTGATGATTAGACACGTTCCAATAATTTAAATTCCGTTCACTGTCTGGTCATGATTTAAGTTTGTCGCGGCTTCAGTAAACAATTATATGACAGCTGGGTTCAGAATCACATCCTTCTGTTTTCATAGTTGTTCACAATAAACGTGTCTCATTATTACGATATTACGTTTGTTGGTTTATTCTATCGAAGGACTCCAATGGTGTATTGAAATATTATGTAAAAATGTTGTTGTTTCCCGCTCGATAAACATCTCAAGTTATTAAATAATTGAACAGTGATAAAAATGAATTTTAGTTATCATATCACTGGAAGATATTTCTCGTCTTTAACGAGCTCTGTTTTGCGTGTTGTTTTTTTAAATTATACTCCTTTAATAGGATTTTTAAATTTTGTAATATACAATATAATATATATAATATACAAATAAATACAATGTTCTATGCTATTTTAATATTACAATATACCACTGTGAACAAAAAGTAAGGTGAATTTATATATAAAATATAAATTCTTTATTTATTCTTCCAAATGAATTTCATCCCCTTCAAAGTAATCCCTTCCGATGAAACGCACTTTTTTCTACGCTTTTTCCAGTCCTCGAAACAGTCGGAATAGTCTTTTTCCGGTATAGCCTTCAAGACCTTCTTCGATTCGGTTTTTATCTCCTCAGTCGTGTCAAAACTGTGTCTCCGCATTGGCCTCTTCAGTTTGCTGAATAGCCAGAAGTCGCATACGGTGGTTGCGGAACGATATGAGTCGAGTTTTTGGCAAAAAAAAGTCGCGAAGAACCAATGCAGTGTGACGTGGTGCATTATCGTGATGAAGGAACCAAGAGTTTCAGACGAATAGCTTCACGCAAACGACGCATAACGCTCAAATAATATTCTTTGTTGACAGTTTGGCCCGGCGGAAGGAATTCACAGTGCACCACACCACGGTAATCGAGGAAAACCTTGATATTCGCTGGATTGGTCGGTGGTTTCAGGGTCGTATGCGTAAATCCAAGTCTCGTCTCCAGTAATGATGCATTTCAAGTGGTCCTGACAGTCAGACAGCAAAGTTTCACACACATCAACGCGACTCTTTTTCCCCACCAATCGAGAGTTGACGCGTTTGAGACACAAAACGTTCTTCAAAATGGTTTGGGCTGATCCAAATGATATTCCAACACCGTCAGCGAGATCTCTAATTGTCCATCGACGATTTTCAAGCACCAAATCTTTGATTTTTTGGACGTGGTCATCGTCGGTAGACGTTGATGGTCGTCCAGAGTGCGTTTCGTCTTTGAACTCGTTGTACCACTTAATAAACGTTTTCATGTTCCATAGTTTGATCACCAAAGGCCTTCAACGTGTCCGCACAAGAATATTCGTTCCGCAAACAAAATTTGATGCAAGTTCTTCGCTTAACAAAATCACCCATTGCAAAAAATCGTTAAATTCACCTTTGGTTGTTTACAAAAACACACACGTGTAACTCTGAGATCATGAAACCTTTTAACAAACAGACGCTTGGCAAATATTACAGACAGTCCTACCAACCTATAGAAAAAAAATTACCTACCTTCCTAATACCCAGGAGTTTTAAATGACAATTTCACCTTACTTTTTGATCACAGTGCTATAACTCAATTTTTTACACGATAAACGAACTGAAACGTACTCAATGAGAGGAATAGATATAATTATATATATACTCGTATTAACTATTATCTTTCTGAGATAAACTACGCCCAAGTGGGTGTCAACTCTGTTTAGGACGCGATTTCAATATATAACTGATTAAAAAATTTGAAACCTATATAACGACACACTAATAGATTTTTTTAAGTATCATTTAAAGAATAAATAATAGACCATAATCTCAATATAAAAATGCATAATGAATTTTGATATTTTATCTCCTTAAAAAAAATACTAGAAAACATTTTAAAGTTATAATAATAATAAGAAGAAGAAAGACAGCCAAATACAGGAAAATAGATAATATAAATACCACACAACGTTTCTGGAAGCCTTGTACCCTTTGTTCAGGTGCAGAAAAAAAGGCGTAATAGTCTAGAGACACACGACTGCACGAGTCAGTTGACAAACCTCTAAAAAAATCTCTATGTTGTACAGCGATAATGTTTTCTTAGCACGACGGTTGTTCAGCCGCTACCATCAGCACAGTCAGGAACTTCGATAACGATTAAACTGCGGCGGTTGCTGTGACCGTTGACCAATAGTTTACAATCCTTTATCTGTTTTTGCCGAAACGTGGAACACATTTTTTTTGTCAACAAGTGTATTGTAAAAAAATGCGTTCGAGTATCCCACGCCCTTATGAAAGGTTACGTACCGGTAATTGTTTGGAGTATACGATGGTATACGGTGAATACGAGAAAACAACATGAGTGTGGTACAGCCACGTAAACTTAGACATGTTCATCGGGTACTAAATAAAAGTATTATTAGACCAATACTTCGAAATCTTTTCCACATCAGGAACTTTGCAACGTTATTTTGGTACACCTGAGAACATCATCCTGATTCAAGTAATAAAGGGACTAATAACAGCGATTAAATAATGTAAATAAGGACATTGAATTAAAAAGGAACCACTAAGACTCTTGTGTTGTAATGGCGGCCAATTTTTATTTATCTTTCTATTGTATTATGTTTATATAATATTATTATCTGTAAAAGAAAAAGATATTATATTACTTAGGAGAATCAGTGACTTCACGGCGACAGATTATCTTTGTCGTTGGTATCTAAAGAAGCACGTAAATTATTTCATAATATATATATATGATTGGTTTGGAAATTGTGCAAATAAATAAAAGTAAGTAAACTGCAGCTGAATTTACTTTAATTATCTTCTTAATCTGAGGAATAATTACTACGGAGTTTTTTTTGGGGTGTAGACAGGCTATGTAATCCACATAGTGGCAACTCCCCTCTTATAGCATAGGAAAGGCATTTGAAAGAGGGGATGCGGAATGGTAGAGGAAGGAAGTCAAGGGTTAACTAGGGGCCCCCGGGCTATGGTTTAAGGATCCTACCCGGCATTCACCTAAAAGAAATGCAGGACAAACCCTAGAAAAACCTGCATCAGGTAGGTCGGGGGTTGGGTACTTGTCCCACGCCCTTCTCGATAGCGGGAGGGGAGTTTGCTGTGAGGGCGCAGCATTCCCTTCTCCGTGCCTCGACCAGTTTAGGAGGCAGCTGGCCGACTATTCCAATGGGAATAGTGGACAACTCGAATAGCGGGCAAGAGGGATGTTCTCTCGCAGGCAGAACCTTGTAGCAAAGATACGAAGGGGCTACCTCTGGGGATGCCTTTTCCTCTCTTTTCCGTTTTTGAACTAAGGTTCCCACAAGCCTAGGCACCTCGGCCTGTTCTGAGAGGTGTATGTTCCGGGGTCACAGTCCTTGGAAATACGGTAAGAGTTGTTCGCTATTCCCATTGCAACAGTCGGCCAGCTGCTTCCTAAACTGGTCGAGGCACGGAGATTGGAATGCTGCGTCCCCACAGAAAACTCCTCTCCCGCTATCGGAAGGGCGTGGGACAAGTACCCAATGCCCGACCTACCTAATGCAGGTTTTTCTAGGGTTTGTCTTCCATTTCTTTTAGGCGAATGCCGGGTAGGATCCTTAAACCATAGCCCGGGGGCCCTAGTAACCCCTGGCTACCTTCCTCAACCCTCCCGCATCCCCCCTTTCAAATCCCTTCCTATGCTATAAGAGGGGAGTTGCCACCATGTGGATTACCTTCATGTAGCCTGTTACCCTAAAAAAAACTACGGAGTTTTAAACGTACATATTACACTGTCAATTTTTTGGCATTATAAAAAACTGCCCCCCCATCCCCCAAAAAAAGGCAAACAGTTTGTTTTACCAAAACTATAAAAAAAAATTGTAAAATGACAAGGAACGAAAAAATAAATATTATCCAGTTTTAATAAAACAAACTTTTGAACTAATGGATTTTTAAAATATCAGTCCTGTTATCTTTATTAAAATTAATTTCACCGACAGTTCTCTAGATATTAAAAATTATTTACACAATTACGAGTCTTAATATAAATTTTATTCGAAAAAAATTAAACATAGTACGTTTCGTCCTCTTTTTAGGATCTCTTCAGGTTTAATAAATTTTGAAGATAAAACGTGCAAAATTATTAAAACTGTAGAGATCCTAAAAGAGGACGAAACGTACATTTAATTTTTTTTCTAATTAAATTTATATTAAGACTCGTAATGGTGTAAATAATTTTTAATATCTAGAGAACTGTCGGTGAAATTAATTTTAATAAAGATAACAGTCAATATCACAGGACTGATTAGTAACTTGGTATTTTAAAAATCCTGAAGTCCAAAAGTGTTATTAAACCTGAAGAGGTTCAAAAAGAGGACGAAATATCGTACATTTAATTTCTTTATTTTGGGGGTGGGGGGGGGTCGGGGGGTACTAAACATTATTTTCTGACCCTAGTCAGTATATTTACTTGTTTGTATTATATAAAGAAGGCCAGATTTTTTTTTTCATCGTTATTAAATTTTCTTCATACACTCCAGGTTCTTGTGTTATTGTCTGGGATTCTGAATAATTAAAAACATGAGTTATTTAAAGCAAGGTTTTGATCTAAACAATTATTATTGTGTTACCTTGTATAATATAATTTTTTAAAAATCATGATTTTTACTATCTTAGTATATATTTATTTATAATTAATGTTATTATACCGAGTACCGCCGTTTAAGTACCACAAAAAAATCGTTAAAGAAATAAATTCCATCTAACTTTGGTCCGTAAATAATTCCTCCATTTCTGTAAGATAAGAAGATGTGCGGACGTTATTTAGATTACGATCGTGAAGTACAAACGGACTTCTTTGTAGATAGCGATAACCATTTCACTCGGAACATCAACTTGCTGATGTCGGACATTTTTACTTAGTCGCGGATGCTGCTAAAATAATTGACGTGAATAAATAATGTTATTATATACCCCAAAAAAATATGCAGTTGTGCCTAGATATTAATTTATAATCCTTAATAAACCTTCAAAGTGAGTGTCAGTGAAAATAAGTTTAACAGAGAATACCAGAATTCGATTAATTAATTGAAACTCTTTCTCTTAAAAAAAAGGGTTGGTTCATGACGAAATAAGCCGAGTGAATTTGTTAAAGTTTTACAGAAAGTCTGATTTTTTTTAAAAGAAAAAAAAATTAAACCTTAGGTTAGACGAATGTGTTTTTTTTAAGGGTAACAGGCTACATGAGGGTAATCCACACAGTGGCAACTCCCCTTTAATAGCATAGGAAAAGGATTTGAAAGGGGGGATGCGGAAGGATCGTGGAAGGTAGCCAAGGGTTAACTAGGGCCACCGGGATAAAGTTCAACGTTCCTACCCGGAAATTCGCCTAAGTGATGCAGGGAAAACCTGCATCAGGTAGGTCGGGCATTGGGTGCTTGTCCCACGCCCTTCCGATAGCGGGAGAGGAGTTTGCTTTGGGGACGCAGCATTCCCTTCTCCGTACCTCGACCAGTTTAGCTGGCCGACTGTTCCAATGGGAACAGCGAACAACTCTTACCGTATGCCCAAGGTCTGTGACCCCCACGGAACATACACCTCTCAGAACAGGCCGTGGTGCCTCGGCTTGTGGGAACCTTAGTTCAAAAACGGAGAGGAAAAGGCATCCTTTTTATTTGTAGGGTAACAGGCTACATGAGGGTAATCCACGTTGCGCAACTCCCCTTTAATAGCATAGGAAGGTATTTGAAAGGGGGGATGCGGAAGGGTAGAGGAAGGTAGCCAAGGGTTAACTAGGGCTCCCGGGCTATATTTTAAGGATCCTACCCGGCATTCACCTAAAGAAATGCAAGGAAAACCCTAGAAAAACCTACATCAGGTAGGTCGGGCATTGGGTACTTGTCCCACGCTCTTCCGATAGCGGGAGAGGAAAAGCCATCCCCAAAGGTAGCCCCTTCGTATCTCTCCTACAAGGTTCTGCCTGCGAGAGAATAGCCCTCGCAGACTAGTTCGGTAGACGAATGTGTAACGAATATCGTTGTTTACACTTTCAATTTTAATAAACATGGGCAAAGTAAGTCAGGTATTGTTTCAGAACTTGATCGGGCGCGTCATTAGGAATTTTATAACCAATTAAACAATTTATCTTTATCCGTAAAAGTGGCTGTTTAAATACACCTGTAGAACATTGGACTTAATACGTACTTCAGAGGTAAGAAAAATAAAAAAGAGGGATGACTTCACGTGTCGATTTTATGTATAATATAATAGTTTCGGTTTACGGTATATAGACTTTAGCACAGCCCGGATAATATTAGAAATAAAAAAATATATATATAACACTCGATAAATATTGTTATCTTGGTTGATAGGAGGCTGTGTGTCTACTTGCTTTCTTGTTCCATAATATTTGCCTCGTTGCCCGGACATATGTGCTTAAGTGAAGAGTCCACAAGTAGCGGTTTGAACACGTGTAGGAACTACAAATACATGATGTCACACATTTTAAGTGATGCTAAATGCTTTAAGCAGGAGATAAAGTGGTTATTAAAAAGACAGGAAATGCTAAAATTTGTATTTAAGTGGATATAATATTCCTGGTTATGGATATGTTAAGTGTGTGTGAAAAACGGTAGCTCTGTGTCACTGATAATATTCCGTGGCAAAAAATTATTATCTCTATAGTAACATTTATACCTTCATTTCTCAGGCGTTACTCTTCCGCTGACGTCACTACTTTCGTAACTTTGAAGATATATTTTATGAGGTTATTATTTTTTAGGGCCCCCGGGCTATAGTTTAAGGATCCTACCCGGCATTCTCCTAAAAGTAATTCAGGGTAAAACCCTAGAAAAACCTGCATCAGGTAGGTCGGGCTTTGGGTACTTGTCCCAAGGAGTTTGCTGTGGGGACGCAGAATTACCTTCTCCATACCTCGACCAGTATAGGAGGCAGCTGGCCGACTATTCCAATGGGAATCGCGGACAACTCTTACCGTATGCCCAAGGTCTGTGACCCCGGAACATAAACCTCTCAAAATAGGCCGAGGTGCCTCGGCTTGTGGGAACCTTAGTTCAAAACCGGAGAGAAAAAGGTATCCCCGAAGGTAGCCCCTTCCTATCTCTCCTAAAAGGTTCTGCCTGCGAGAGAACATCCCTCGCAGGTATTGCCTGTCGAGAGAATAGCCCTCGCAGACCTTTTTGAAGGTAGCCCTTCTTTTTTTTTTAGGGCAACAGGCTACATGAGGGTGATCCACATTGGGCAACTCCCCTTTAATAGCATAGGAAGGGATTAGAAAGGGGGCATGCGGAAGGGTAGAGGAAGGTAGCCAAGGGTTACTAGGCCCCCCGGGCTATATTAGCCCCTTGGAGGCTGTTGATTTACCTGGTAATATTTGCCAACACGGCTGAGGGAGTGGATATATTGAAGACTTATTGAAGCAGTTAAAATTTACAAGTTTGGTCTAAGGATTGTGATATTTGCGATTAAATTGTGTTAGACAGTAATTATTAACTTTTCAATTAATTGTTCATTTAAATGAAATTAAAAATCCTTCCAATATATTACTAAAAATTATCTTGTGATAAAAAACATTTTTTCCGATGTCTGCAAAACAAAATATGGTTCCCTTAATTAAAAAAAACTTAAAATTGGAATGTCAAATATATTGAAAAATAATTTTACAGTGTTATTGAACCCAATGTTACTTTAATTTCTACAAAATGACTCTGTGTGTCTGTTGTTAAGCATTATTCTTGTAATGGTTTTGTTAAATTTTCAAGCATGCAACAAAATATATTGATAGCAGGAGAGTAAAGTTGTATAAAAGGCGACCGTGACTGGTGATGCGTCATTATAGTACATTTACATCATTTTACGTCCTCAGAGGCCACCATATTAAAACTTAATTTCACTCATCTTTCTTACTGAAGTTTGTAATAAAAGACTGACTGTCACTATCAATCCACTAATGAAAATTAAAATTTTAAGAACCAAGTCACTATAACTTATAAATGTTGATCGCTAATATATTAATAATTTTGATATTTTCATCTGTATCTATTCAAATTAATTTTTTTTACATTAATTAAGATTATAGTAATGTAATATGTAGCCTACCATATGCTCTATGATTAGTTTCCTTCATTAGTCTACATTGTTTGATTTAAATTATTTTCTGAAACAAGTAATAGTTCATAGTCCATCTCATATAATTTATTAAGCAACAAATTTTTCCTTACAACAGTATATACAGTAATGAGGATTTTTTTGGAACACTAAGAGTTTAATAACAATTTTACATTCATGAAGAGGTCGTCATGATATAGAAGCAGCAGTGAGTTACTCTATACAAGGATATGAGAACTGTGTTCATAAAGTAAGAAGTTAACTTTAATAAACTATTATTAAATTTCTAAAATCTAATTTAAATTTTGAATAACTCAATCCAGTCTCAGAACTGATAACTAACTAAATATAATAGGACTTCTTACAAAATAAATTGTTCATCAATGAGTATGAATTGTACTATATAGGTCTTTTAATATAAATAATAATGAAGGCATCTAATAATAAAATTAAAGCAATTTACAACAATGTATTGATCAATTGCAAAATTACATAAATTTAACATTATTCTTTAACATAAATATTTAACATCTCTCTCGTGTTCTTTCTGGAGATTACTTGATATTTATTTGTTTTTCCACAAATCAGGTAATATTTTTAAAACGTGGCTTGATCTTGACGAAAATTCCATCAGCTGGTCTTAAAACTAGTTCCCCTGTTACTTTTATTTCAGTCATGTTTTGCACAGATTCAATCTCAAATCGTCGTAGAATGTTTGCTATTATCACTTTTTCTTCCAGCATTGCAAACTTTTGGCCTGTAATTAAAATATTATTAGTGAAACAAATTACTTCGGAAATGATAGAACTTAAAATATAAACTTTCTCAATTCATGTCAATAGCAAGGTATTTCACATAGTTTTTTATCTTTATAAACTTCATTGGTCTGAATTTTGGAACATGTAATTCCATTACAATATATAAAAAATAGTATTTTTGGTATGAATTATAATTTTTTGGTATAAATTGTATTAAAATTTAATTTTCAAACACATTAAGCTTTATCGTCATGAAAGTGTTCTAAGGATTGCATCCGTATCAACCAAAATTATGTACTACATTTAGCCTAAAAAATTAAGGTAGTTTATGTCACCTCATACTGTTAAATTCATAAAAGATTCTACAAACACTACTATATAAAATTATCACATAAATCGAAGCATTTTAAAATATGCTATATAACTATAATGTACTGCTGAACATTAATAAATTTTTCATTTTTATATATAATTATCTCTTTATTCTGTTATTTATACAGCCTGTAGAACCCACCAATGCAATTCCTCGGTCCACCACTGAAGGGAACATATGCAAAAGGATGCCTTTGTGAGCTATTTTCAATGGTGAAGTTTTCAGGGTTAAAAACGTCTGGATTTGGTCCCCAAGTATTGGGATCACGATGTACGTGGTATATGTGTAAATTTACATTACAACCGGCAGGTATCTTGTAGCCATCTATAAAAACATAATAAATGTGAGCTTTTAGACTTCAAACTTGATTACTTGGTATAAGGAAGAAATATTGATTTATCTTAATAGTAACAAATTGTACATAGTTATCTTAAAACATTGTTATTGTAAATGTTATCCAACTTAGCATGTTATGAATATTCCAGTTAAATCTAAGAAAACAAAAAACGACTTGTATATTAATAGTATATGCTTTTTTTAAAAAAAAAAAAATACCTATTTCAATTTCTTCAGACAGCTTACGACCAATAAATGGTACACTTGGGTAAAGTCTTAAAGTTTCTTTAATAACCCTCTCCAAGTATTTCATTTCTTGCAAATCCCGCATCGTTGCAGGTCTTTCACTGCCTTCAAATATTTTATCCAATTCTTCATACACTTCATTCTACATAAACAGTCATGGGTTATTGAATACTAAATATCATTGGAATCATACAATAGATTTTAATTGTTCATTACACAAAGTAATACAGTTTAATTTTTAAGAACAAAAAGAGCCATATAGAGACCCTTACTCTATGTAGGCTACAATTTGACGAGCAAACATTTCAGATGCATAAAAATGTTTTCAACATCTCATGTTTAGGGAGATGCAATTCTTTATATATAAATTATTTGTAATTTGGCTTGAAAAATAGTGAAATATTTTGTGTAAGCTGCTTGATACATTGGTTCTTCGAGCATTGAAATAATGTGTATATTCTTTACTATAGGAACAATGAATTTACATTCAATAATGTAAATTAAAAACAATATGTTTACCTGAATATTTTTATGGTGTCCCAAAAGAAATAAAGCCCAACTGATGCCAGCAAATGTTGTGTCATAACCCTAAATTGATACATTTAATTAATTTATATTATAATTATTCAAGCATATTTCATTCATTTATTTTACTTATTCCAATAAAACTGATATAAAATTGTTTACAAAGAATCAATGATTTATGTATTTTATTAATGTAGAATTTTGGTACAAGATTTGCCAGATATCCAACTAATATATCTCAGTCAAAATTTAGACATGACTAGAATAATAGTATTGTATTGTATTTATTTAATTTAGAAATCTCAATATACCAGAATAGGTCAAGTGATAACTTATTTGCTAAGTATATGACAAGTTAAATATAAAATATTAATATTATAATAAATAAAACTAGCTCACATAAAGGAATTGAGAAAAAGATTCATTCAATAATGTACCAAATATGCCTACACATAAAAAGTTCCAGTACATTTATATTTTACAATAACTTATTTCAAGAACATGGATTTTAAAAAAAATTCTTTAATACCAAAAACTAGAATGCATAAGCTTCTACATTTTTCAAGATTTTAATGTCTAGGGAAAAAAAAGAATTGTTCACAAAATTGAAGTTTACTTTAGTTTAATTTATTTATTGTCACATCATTACCTCAAACATAAAAGTATCAACTTCCTCCCGAATATCTTCATCTGATAACTTCCTACCGTTCTCAGATACGTCCAACAAGAGATCCAGGAAGGCTGATCTCCGTTTCACACCTGAAGTCATACTAAATTATATTTCATATATATATATAACAATTTTATTTTCTTGAAAAAAAAGAGAGGGGTAAGACAAGAGAAAAGAGAGCAAGGAGGGTGTGAGGCATGAGAAGAAAGAAGGAGTGGGAAAAATAAGATGAGAGGGGACAGAGAGAGATAAAGAGGGGGAATAAAAGAGTGGGAGAGAGAAAGAGGCTTTGTTTAATGTCAATATTTTCTGCCTACTGGCTTGCCCATTGAATTCTGAAATAACAATTCTGCAGTTGGCTGGCACAAAGTGCACATTTCCCCATTGTCATAGGCAGCCAGAAAGACATTCAGACCTACTCTCCTGAAGAAGAGGTCTCAGCTCCCACAAAATTTGTTTTGTTATAGGTTCCCTTCCTAGTGAGTGCAACTTTCAGATTATCTCTATATCTCTTTCTATCCAATTGAATTAGTTTGACCCTCTTCCTCAAAACAGAATAGGACTTAAATAGAAACAAGCGATCTTCTAATTTCTTGTTCATTTTATTTTACTTGATGCTTTTTTTGAAAGCTACATATGCTGATCAATTTTCCTTTATGATGTTACAATGACAGTGATTTTAAATATTATATTTAATCATTAAAAATTCCATTTACCAAAGTAGAGAGTGTCTTCTTTTATGTGAGTATCATAATCATTACATTTATTTTCGTTATTATGCTTCCTTTGTTTTCTCTCTCTTATGACCTGCAAATAAAGTAATAAATATTGATTTACTGTAATTGTAGCATTTGTAAATAAATACATAGGATGATTATTTAAAATATATAATACATAAAATTTACCATTTATTTCACTTATTTCTGTGTGTGTGTGTGTGTGTGTGTGTGTGTGTGTGTGTGTGTGTGTGTGTGTGTGTGAATTTCAATTTAAGCATATATTTCCAGAAACAATAAACATTTCATAATTAATGTTTGAAAGAAAGAAAAATTATAAGACAAAAGGATCATTTATGTTAACAAACAATAATGTTGAAAGAATCATATTGCAACAACAGTTTTTTCAACAGTTATTATAACATTATCTGTACTAAGTGTATATAGCATATGTGGACAGTGTGATCTCTAAGTTCAACAATTCATTGATTAATAAAATTTATTTGACTAACTGTATAAATGTTTGTAATTATTTTGCTGCTGGAAATTTTAACTTTCCTTTAATGTAACTGATCAAGGTAAAGTAAATGAAAAAATCATTATTTATTACAAAAGAATTTATTATTTATAATTGCAGATGAATCATTTTTACCCTTTATATTTAATTACAGTCTTACCTGCCTAGTAAAACTGTGTAATACTCTTAAAGAATCATAAAACAGTTTCCCCATTTCAGTTCTCTTGTATACATAGTCCATATGCAACCAAGGTTTCAGAAGACGGTGCAGAAGTAATTCGCAGACACTATGAAGATGTTGCATTGATTGTAGTATATTTTCTTTCAAAATTTAAATTGATAATATCATTAAAATGTTATATTATAATTTATACATTAACAACCATATGACGATAACTATAAATAAAAAACATTATGCCAGAAAAAACCAAAGTATACATAAATTTAAATTATTTATTGGACAATTTTTGTAATTAATGATTTATCTATTTTTAATGACTTCTCATCATTGAAAAAGTCTTCAATATAGGATTCGTACAAAAATAATTGCTATACGTCATTAGCATAGTATTGTTACTCACACATAAAGTGATGAAACATAAGGAGAATCTGCTCCTTCCTGTGCATTAATTGGTGTCCCCATTGCAGTTTCTAAGATAAATAATTCTTACTGCATTAAGAAATATAACATTAAGAAATTAGCCATTTTAAAACGTATCTGAAATCTGTCAATTAATTTTACTAACATAACAAAATTCAACAAGTATAGGGCAAGAATTCAAACTTGTGGCGTATCTATATATTTATTATTATGCATTAATTTGGCCCATCAAAAAATATGGCATATACAACTGGAAAAATATGCTTTTAACACATTTATTTGAATATTTGATTCCCTACTAAATTCAATGGGTATTTTTAAAACAATGTAATTTTTTATAATATTCAAGCAATACCTGAAGAATTCTCATTGTAAGTTATTACTTACCACATATAATATCTAATGTACACTTTGTTATGAAAGGGCATATGTCAAAAGCACTACCATTTTCACATTTCTGTAGCTTTTCAATGAGAATCTGACTTTTTTCATCAAATATTTCCAGAAATGTTTCAAGGATATTGAAATGAAATGTTGGTGTAATCATTTTTCTGTGTGAATGCCACCTTGCTCCTGCAAATTTAATGTAATTAATAAAATAGTTATTTTATAATTAATTTAAAATAAAACTTCCAAGATTCATAAAATTTAAATTACAACAAAATTTATTTCAATCAACAAACCTTTACTAGTGAGTAAGCCACGGCCCAGCCAACAATGTAAAAAAGAATATGTATCTGCTTTGTCAGTATTAGTTGCACTGGACATAATTTTCTAAAACAGTATCACATTAGTATTACTCAAAAATAAAATTTAATGACTTAGGTTATATACATTTTACCTCCATGTGATGTGGAAGAGTCAAATGAACATCTGGAATAGGACCAGCCCAAGTTCTAAATATTGATCCATGCTCTTTTGTTCTATCATCCAAAAACTGAAATAATTCTGAAACAAGGTACAATTAAGTTATTAAATGCCAAAAGACAAGATATTATCTGCTAGTAGACTAGTTTCAATATAAACCTATTGCCATTTCCTGAACATTTAAACTTTGTATGATTTTAATATGCCACCAAAACATATTTCTCAAAATGTAAGCTTTATATCAATAAAATTCCAAACATAAAAATTATAAGTTGGAAAAAGTGAATTTGATCTCAAAAGTGTCTTCTTTGATTTGAGAAGTGTAAATATTCAAGATTTCACTTCAATCAAACAATTACAAGGAGGTATACTGTGTTCAATTTTTTTAGGGAGAATAAAATTTCAACAGTGGAATTTTAAAGTAATGCAACCTGTCATGACCGAACACTATCAACTACATGCATACTAAATTTAAAATATTTTTTATGTCCAATAAATCTCTGAAGTGCATTGGTTATATTGTTTTGACAACATTATTCACATTTCCTGTCTTATTCTAATATAATAAAAATACATGGTTGGATATGATTGAATGTTCCACATACAAATTTAAATACTTGAGCAATTTCAACCAAACTTCATACACATGTTACAAACTGGGAACTAACAGAGTTAAGATGAGACACTTCTAGAGTGGGAGTAGAAGGGAATGGTATTTTAATATCAGCACTGAATTAACAGTTTCCAGGACCAATCAAATTAATAGTGACACTGTCAATGTATATAGTGTTTAATTTCATTCCCCAACAGCATATGAGACTAGCAACATAAGGAGTAGGGGTGGAAGGGGTGAAATAAGACAAAAACAACAGTGTTTGGCGTCAAATTCAGAGTTAGAGCAGTCACTGAGTATAATTCTAAAATCAATTGTGCCAGTTACATTCATAATCAGCCCTTGGGGGTGGAAGGGGATGGCACAATCATAATGCGATAATGACCATGATTGGGTAAATTTCACAGTTTTCGATTTAATTGAATTGAATACTGACATTCACTATACCGTTTTAAGTTAAGCCCCTCATTTATTTGGGAAGGGGTTAACCAGAACATGTCAAAATGGTTCAAGATTAGTGTTGAATACAGAGGTTTAGGGTTCGCTGAGTTGGATAGTGACATACATCATGCTGTTTGAGATTTGAGAACCAAAGCTGTTATTGGTCCTGTAAAATTGACTGCAGTTCAGAGGTGAGACAGAGATTTTAAAAGGACATGAATAAGGGGGCAACACAGAAATGGAAGTGAATTATAACAACAAAAGTCAGAAAGATAAGTGCTAGTGGTTTATTGGAAATAATTGGGAGAGTTGAAGATGGTTGGCAGAGTTGGAAGCAGTTAGGTCAATGAAATCGAGGAGCAGTGTAGTTTCAGGCAGATTTATTAGAGAAGATGGGATTTAGGAAAGTTGGTTGAAAATTGATGGTATAACTAACAAGCCTGAGGTAGGCTCAGTTGAAGCTCTAGAAAAGAAATATTTATTTACATCATCCAAATGAAATGTTATTGCAACAAAGAGATAAAATGGCCAAAATCAGATGGATCCTGTTATGCATCCCTGACCCTTTCACAAAAAAGCAGCCCTATTTTAAATAGTATGTAAATTTTAATTTTTTTAAATATTACTGTTTCCTTTGTTCTGATCATAGGTTTTAATAATTCCTTCTTTTAATACACTGAAACATTTATATTAATTGTTTTAACATTATTTTGATTAAATGTTTTCTGTTAAATAGAGTCATTAGAAACCCAATAAATGAATTATCATAAAACCTTAATTCCATCCACATACAACCATTGTTTGCAACAGACTCACCCTTTCTCGAAACTCCATACAATTGGAATGCAGTTCCTACAAGCGGATATGCTGTAGGGCCTGGTATTTTATTAATTTTATGGCAGAACTGCCTTCGCTTGAGGATTATACGAAAGAGATACAGAAATGGTATTAGTAGCAGTACGGTCCATAGGGCGATGTTGAGTAGCATCATTATCATCTGCAAAAGAAAGAGTTCACAAAATAGTCCACATGTCATCAATCTGATTACAGGTCTGAAGTTTTGATATAACATACATATATTGTCTTTTTTCTACTTTCATCATATATCATATACAGAAAAGGTTGCTGTGCTGTCGCTACCAGTAGTAATCATTCGCACGTGATATACCAATGCACAATCCTCAAGAGCAGTAGCATTTTGGGCCCAGTAGCATTTTGGGCCCTGGAGCATTCGAATTTCAGACATTAATGTTATCCATTACTTGCGCCCATTTGAGACTGGAAGCCATGGCAAGTGGGGAGGTATTACATGGTGGGCTTTCACAACTCTCTGGTTTTTTTAAACTAAGGTTCCCACATGCCGAGGCACCTCAGTCTGTTTTGAGAGGTGTATGTTCTGGGGTCGCAGACCTTGGGCATACGGTAAGAGTTGTCTGCTATTCCTATTGGAATAGTCGGCCAGCTGCCTTCTAAACTGGCCAGGGCATGGTGAGCGGTAAGCTGCGACCCCACAACAAATCCCTCTCCCGCCATCAGAAGGGCATGGGACAAGTACCAAATGCCCGACCTACCTGATGCAGGTTTTTATAGGGTTTGTCCGGCATTACTTTTAGGCGAATGCCGGGTAGGATCCTTAAAATATAGCCCGGGGGCCCTAGTTAACCCTTGGCTGCCTTCCACCACCCTTCTGCATCTCCTCTTTCAAATCCCTTTCCTATGCTATAAGAGGGGAGTTTACACTATGTGGATTACCCTATACATAGCCTGTCTACACCAAAAAAAATGTTCTACAGGATGAACCATTCTCTTTTCATTATTGTGCAAATAATTTTCAGTTTATTTTTCCTGCCTACTTTTACCTTTATTAAGTTAATGTTCCCATGTCAGACTAGCTGCCAGCTATATAATTTTTTTGAGCAGTGAGTTCCAGATTCGATTCTATTTTAATACTAAATTAAGTATATTCCAATTTCTTAATATGTTATTACTCATTAGTAAGGTAATGATTGCTTTAAGGTCCAGGCGCAACAATAGCTGGGAGCAGGACTGCCGAAAGAGCCAGCGCCCCACAACAGAAGTCCCTATGGCGCCCCCTATTCACCAGACCTAGCATTAAGGGACTTCTTCTTGTTCCCGAACTTGAAAAATTTGGCTTGGTGGGAAAAAAATTTCATGAAATGAAGAAGTGATCGAGGCCGTAATGGAGTATTATCCAGAGTTTCACAAAACCTATTTTTGTGATGGGTCGAAAGAAATTGGAAAAACGCTGGGCCAAGGAAGACTAGGTTGAGAAATAAAGTAAGATTTCTGTTTTTTTAAAAAAAAAAAATCTTATATTACATTTTCAAACAACCCTCGTAAGTTAGTACACGAAGAATATCCCTCTACTGATCACAATTAAAATAAATTCCACTCATTTTAATTTATCAGAAAACAAATAAATGAGATCGAATTAAACCTTTTTTTACAGAAAATAAAAGAGTATAGTGGAAGTTTTAAAAAAAACAGTAGTTTGGAATAATCAGTACCTTATTACGAAGTAGAATTGTAATTCTAGAATGAATTCTACAGAAATTGCGCGGTAAACCGCAGTGGATCTATGATTAAACCAAAGGGAGGTCTCTATAAGTAATTATACTAGATATATTTAAAAATATATTTCAGACATGAATTTTTTCCATTGTATTCACAGAGAAATTTTCTTTTGCAGCTTGAGTACGTTCACTGTCCATAGAAACATATTTATAAACAAATTAGTCAGGCGAAGAATCTCCTGCAAAAAAAAAATACTTGTCTTGTATAAGAACACCTGTTATTATTATTACTAGTAGGTCTAACAATTTATGAGAATTGTCTGAAGTCTCCCATTTCAGACAGACAGGATCTGCGAATTTTGTTCTTTAAGCGCGATGCAAAATCCTTCTTAGACTTTATGTGTACCAGAGCATTCATAACAGAAAATACTGAAAATTTCAATGGAACAAACTTAAAAACGAAACTATTCCACCACCTTCCATTATAATAAAATTGAAATTGTTAAAATCCGCTGTCATTGTGGTCAGATGATATGATATTTGGGGATTCAAAAGATAACGTGTCAATATGAAATTTCTGAGGTTTCAGTTACTTTGACTTTCATTTCCCTTTCTGGTCTCCATAAATTGAGAACTGAATACAAAATTTGGTCCCTTTACATTTAACAATACTAATATTTATTTAACACATCTTACTTTATTTATTTTCAATCAAGATAGGTCTTAATCCTCCATTACACATTATTTTTAAAATATTAATTACTTTACTGCTTATACCAAACAATAATAATAATTACTATAGTTTTCTTTTTATAAAAAGATTTAAATTAAAAATAATACATGGTACAAAATTTGATCCCTAACATTTAAAAAATCTAATATATATTTAACATATCTTACTGTATTTATTTTCAATAAAAATAGCTTTTAATCCTCTATTACACATTATTTATAATTTATTAATTACATTACTGCTTATACCAAACAATAATGATAATTACAATAGTTTGCTTTCTATATTCTATATTCAAATAAACAGCCCCTTATCTTTTCTATAAATAAAAATTACCACATGGTACAAAATTTGGTCCCCCGTATCAATTAACAATTCCATTGTTTATTTAACATATCCCTGAATCTTACTATATTTCTTTTCAATCAAGATAGCTCTTAATTAACTATTACATAATATTTATAATTTATTAATTACATTACAAATTATACCAAACAATAATAAATTACAATAGTTTGCTTTTTATAAAAATATTCAAATAAACTGTCCCTTATCTTTTATATAAATAAAAATTACCACATGGACCATAATTTGATCCCCCCTAACAATTAACAATTCCATTATTTATTTAACATATCCCTGATTCTTGCTATATTTATTTTCAATCAAGATAGCTCTTTATTCCCCTATTACATATTATTTCTAAATTATTATTTACCAAACAATAATGAATTACAATAGTTTTATTTTCATGAAAATATTTAAATAAACTGTTCCTTATTTTTTCTATAAATAAAAATTACCGCATGGTACAAAATTTGGTCCCCCCTAACAATTAACAATTCCATTATTTATTTAACATATCCCTGATTCTTACTATATTTATTGTCAATCAAGATTGCTCTTAATCCTCTATGTCGTATTATTACTGAGAGAAAACATGAACAAAATTATAGAGACTAGATTGCGGTGTTTATTAAATTATAGGTGACAGAATATAATCAAAATTTTTAATGATCGACGAATCGCATAAAACGCGTTATCAGGTTACTCTGCTTGAAACGTCCATGAATTTCCCAAGATCGGTCACTGACCGGAGTTGAGTATCTGAATGTAAGTCTGCCGGACGAGATTTACAAATCCATAAAGGACAGAGAATTTATTAGGCGCAAGTGAAAAATGTTTCATCTTTGCTCTGGATATGTTAAAAAAAAAATCTTGAAAATTAATTAATTTAGAAAAATGGGCTCGAGAGTCCGAACTTCTTTTCCTTTGTTAATGTAAACTCCTATGTGGCGTTCTCTTATTGCAACGTTGAGTTCACTACACATGACCATTGCAACAATGAGTCACTCCTGCGTGTCAGTTTTCCCACTTCAAGGCTGGTTGAAACATAAACTAAAAGGACAACGCATCCGAGATCCGCGTAGAGTTTCGTAACGCTGCGCGTTTAGTCGCCGTAATTGCGGAGAAACTACAGTTTCACTCACCTAGATGTGGGGACGTGCGGCTGCGTACCTTCCTCACTCTGCTTTCGCCACCAAAGTGGCGACGGTCAATGGAGAGGGAGATCGGCCCGAGACAAACCCGATCGGCGCAGCGAATGTCGGCTAGCTGACCTTGCCTCTTATCTGCAGTGATACTGTTTACAGTTTGTTTGGCAGGAATTAATCAATCAAATCCAGTTTTGTTAGTGTAGCTTGATGCTTATTTATTCTGACAATTTAGCTTCAATAAATGCACTGTCATTATTTTTTTATCTCTAACAATATTATTATAAAAAAATACAATACAACTTCTTGTATTCTTTACTGCTAGTATGAGTGTCAGCTTTTTTGTTTACTCTAGTGTGATGTGTAATTCTACATTTTATGATACTAAATTCTCTAATCATTAATTTGATACTATTTGCGTATTTAATTATTTTTTGAGTACTGTAAATATTATATTACACCCTTAGTAAAATTAAATAATTTTTTTTTGTTATTATTACTATATAGTTCTTTTTACTTATGTTGGACATGGAAATTTGTGTTCCCCAAATATTAGTATTTTTTTATTTTAACTGCTAATTATTTATAATTGTAGCATCCAGTAGATTCAGGGGATATGTTAAATAAATAATGGAATTGTTAATTGTTAGGGGAGGGACCAAATTTTGTACCATGTGCTAATTTTTATTTATAGAAAGATAAGGGGCAGTTTATTTAAAATATTTTCATGAAAATAAAACTATTGTAATTCATTATTGTTTGGTAATTAATAATTTAGAAATAATATGTAATAGAGAATTGAGAGCTATCTTGATTGAAAATAAATATAGTAAGTATCAGGGTTATGTTAAATAAATAATGGAATTGTTAATTGTTAGGGGAGGGACCAAATTTTGTACCATGTGGTAATTTTTATTTATAGAAAATATGAGGGACAGTTTATTTATATATTTTCATGGAAATAAAACTATTGTAATTCATTATATATATTATATTGTAGTTTTATGTAATGTTTCCTCATATGAGGACTAATTGAATAAAAATAAATCAAATCAAATGCTAACAGGCAACTCATTATATAATATTAACCACCCTCCCCCCTTTATCAAACAGGTGAATGTTTTAGTACTTCTTCAATTCAGGTGCTCAGTAAAAAAGGAATTAAAATTAATCTAATTTGCTTTTTATAAAAAAAATATTTAAATACACTGCCCCCTTATCTGTTCTATAAATAAAAATTGAAAAATTATAACAAATTTGGTCACTAGAATTTAACAATTCTAATATTTATTTAACTATATTCATTTTCAGTCATGATAGCTCTTAATCCTATGTTACATACTATTTATAATTTATTAATTACATTACTACTTATACCAAACAATTAATGATTTACATTTGTTTTCTTTTTATAAAACAAATATTTAAATAAATTGCCCCTTATCTATTTTATAAATAAAAATTAAACACATCATAACATTTAACAATTCTAATTTTTATTGACCATATCCCTGAATCTTACTATATTTATTTTCATTCAAAATAGCTCTTAATCCTATGTTACATATTGTTTATAATTTATTAATTAAATTACTACTTATACCATACAATTAATGAATTACAATAGTTGAGCTCAAAAAAATTTTTTGTCGTACAGTCTTTATATATATATATATATATATATATATATATATATATATATATATACTGTAATAACTACAAATAAAGAATTTAATTAAATGAAATATGAAACTTTGTCGCACCAAAAAAAATATAAATAATCGACAAATTATAAACTTGCTTCAAGTTGTTGCCCAAATTTTAATAACAACTTGAAAACTAATTTATAATTTGTCGATTATTAATATTTTTTTGCTGCGACAAAGTTTCAAATTTCATTTAATTAAATTCTTTATTTGTAGTTATTACATAATTGGCGCCCAACGTGGGGCGCCAATTAATGTAATAAGCAAATATAAAGAATTTAAATTTAAATTCATTAATTGTGGTTATTACAATATATATATTTTTTAATAACCACAATTTGAAATATTCGCCACTTGAGAGAGAAGTACTGTTTTGATTTATGTTAGTTTTAAATTATATATATATATATATATATTAGGAATGGGAAATATTGTTTTTTACCTTTCTTAAATAAAATCGTATTCTGTATAATATACAGTAATTAAAATCACGCATATTAATACGTTTGACGTTCCGTTGCCGTCGACCCTAAACACAGGCGTGGCCAACAGTTTTTGTCCCCCGGGTCAATATACGAAGAAAACATTTTTCACGGGGTCGGACGAAATATTAAAAATTAAAATACCAAAAATTATTTATTCAAGTAAACAAAAAATTTATTAAAGTTTGCACACTAAATATATGTCGAGCTGAAGATTACTAATTTTTTTATTATAAATTTTTATCTCATCTCGATATTTATCGTCGAGGAATATTAAAAATTTAATCGCGAGCCGCAGAAGCTCAATACGCGGGCCGGATTTTGGCCCGCGGGCCGCGTGTTGAAATATCCCTAGCCCGATAGAGGGAAACGTTTATTACATCACGACTAACCTTTATTTCAGTCACAGTTCGGTTAAAAATAAAATTTTGACCTAACGTAATGACGTTTCGATACACGTTTGTATCTTTTTCTGGGTTTTGCTTCCAAATTATTATAAAAAATAGTGGCACCAAAAACGAATGTGTATCGAAACGTCTAAATAAAATAAAGTGTCCATATAAGGTCGAAAATTGAGTTATTAATTCAAAAACAGAGTAATATACAAACTTTTATTTATTTATTAAAAAAAATTGTAAAAATAAAATTATATATTATTATTAAAAACAGATGTTGAAATAATGTAGATATATGGTTAATTAACGGGGGAAAACTTTCCAAAATAGTAAATGAACGAGTCATTGCAAAAAAGTTAAGTCAGAGATCACGGAATAACGTAAGGTTGTAACGACTATAAACAATCGCTCTAAAAGCAAAAGATACGAATATATCAGTGCACCCGTACAGACTTCTTCGGGTACCACAGTCGATGTAAATTGATGTTTTTTTTTAGGGTAACAGGCAACATGAGGGTAATCCACATGGTGGCAACTCCCCTTTAATAGCATAGGAAGGGATTTGAAAGGGGGGATGCGGAAGGGTAGAGGAAGGTAGCCAAGGGTTAACTAGGGCCCCCGGGCTATGGTTTAAGGATCCTACCTGGCAATTCGCCTAAAAGTGATGCAGGGAAAACCCTAGAAAAACCTGCATCAGAGTAGGTCGGGCATTGGGTACTTGTCCCACGCCCTTCCGATAGCGGGAGAGGGGTTTTCTGTGGGGACGCAGCATTTCCTTTCTCCGTACCTCTACCAGTTTAGGAGGCAGCTGGCCGACTGTTCCAATGTGAACAGCGAACAACTCTTACCGTATGACCAAGGTCTGTGACCCCGGAACATACACCTCTCAGTACAGGCCGAGGTGCCTCGGCATGTTGGAACCTTAGTTCAAAAACGGAGAGGAAAAGGCATCCCCAAAGGTAGCCCCTTCGTGTCTCTCCTACAAGGTCCTTCCCCCCTTAAAGTGGTTTGCTGTAAACTGAACGAATGGAATAATTATGATCTGGGCTCAACAAACTGCTGCAGGAAGTAAACTAATTTGGATAGCATACCAAACGTACCACATTTAGGAACCCAAATGAACAAAATAAAATAGTAGTGTGTATATTTAGCAATTTGTCAAAGAATTTAATCGACGTTAGGTAGTTGAAGGTTCACGTTAACCCAATCAAAGTCCAGTGAAAAACTCAAGAAGCTAAGATCTGTCACCCTATGGCGTATAAAGCAGTAAGAGGAAAGATAGCCAGGAATCAGCCTGAGGGACGTACACATCAACCACGGTTAAACCAGTACGATTACTCCCCCATAAGACCCTTCCGGAGTGCCAAAACTCGTAATGCCCCCTCCTTGTCCGCGTAAAAGTGAATCTGTTTTCAAATTAGGACTCTGAATATCCCTTTGACTATTTCATCAGATTCAAACTCGTTTAATATTCCCAATATATATCGAAGTGTGAAGTTATTATTAAATCGACAAAATATGTCGATTAACGTACGCACTTTATAATAATTTTACGTGTATCATTCCGCAAAAAAAATTAGGCTACTTCAATGTTGTTATTATAATATCAGTGACAAGTTTAAAAATCTGCCACACAAGATCACACGACACAAGGAAGGTCGACTGCTTTTCATCCAAGACGGAAGGAGATCCGGTTGTTCCTTGACGTTGTAATGTTTTTCTTTTTGTGTGTGTGTGCGTGAATAATGACGAAATAAGTATACGGCTCTTTGAAGGTCAAAAATGAATGACCTGCAATTTTGGTGTTGTGTCTTAAGGAGACGTCACCAGATTTTCAATACATACTTTCGACTACGAAACGATTTTAATCGAGTTAGGTGGTCGAATAGTCACAACGGCCAATCAGAATTGTATCAGTGATACGTGACGTCATTCCATAGAGACTGACGTCAACTAACCTCTAAATCCATATATATGTCAAGTATTCTCTCGTACCAATTACAGCTCAGTGCACGTAGACTCACGATAATTACAGTATGAGGGATTCATTATTATATATTGCCCAAAATAGAGAATTTTTTTAATCATGAACCAGAGGGAAATGAAAAAAACGCAAGAGCTGGGAAAATAACCTGGAAAAAAAGAAAGAAAGGACTAAATATTAAAGGCAAAGTTAGGATAGTAGATGAACGCTTAAAAAAACAAACAGAAATTTTGCCATGTACAAAGACACAAACTGCAGATCGTCCTTTGGTCTTGTAATGCTTCATGTTCTATCGACTAATATTTCAGGTTTCCTTTTAACGTCCCAGTGTTTCTTCTCAAAACAATCTCTTCCAATCTTCCTCAGCATGTCTCATACCACACTTGTGTGTGTGTGTGTAGCTTCTATGTTGCCGTTCAAGGTCCACGCTTCTGGGAGGACCCAGCTGGAGGCCAAATACCTTTCGTTGTTCCTGATCTACGCAACACAGGTGGCACGCAAGTCTGCCTGGACCCAGCTGGCCTTGTAATTAACCTGGCAGGTTCAATTCAACAGCCGCGCTTTTCCCATAACCAGGGCCTCTTTTATCACTGTCACCCAAGATTTTTTTTCTAATGTTTGAATTTAGAATTTTTATATTATTTAAAAATATATTATTTGAGGATAATCCACATTGTGGCCACTTCTCTGCCTATAGGAAGGGGGAACTAGGGGTTATCTAGACCCCTTTCTTTTTTTTTAACGAGGATAGTTGAAAAATCTTCAAAAAGATACCTGTAGCAGTAGTGTGGGATTTTTACCCACTGAAAAAAAACACCTCCCTTTCCATCGATGACCAATAATTGCTTCCTACGGAACTGCAGTTAAGTTCTGTGGCTCTTCCTCCTATTATGGCCTACTCTCTGTTTCAATTTTTATATTATTTATATTATTAAATCAGGAGAATTTTTATATTTCATAAATTTAATTATATGTTGTGTAATTTAATATGAAATGTTTTTTTTAAAAAAAAATTTTTATCAGAAATATGGGGTTCTGTCTTTATCCGAAAGCTCCTTGAATTTTTGAATAAATCCTCTTCACCTATAGAAGAGGTAATTTAAAAATAAATAAAAAGAAAATTAGAAGTCAAATATGGTAAATTTTCACTGTGTTTGAAAAGAAACCAATTATTTTTTCTTGTTTCATTACCAAAGATTATATTTAAATCCTTAATATCTCTACGAGGAATTAGGGGGTTTTCTTTTCCCGCTTTATGAATTTTGGAAGGAGCCGTCCGTGTATTCGATTGAGTTCCTAAACAGAAATGACAGATTAAACCACGTTACCTAAATGAGATTCTGCTGACGCATGACCTACAGTCACTTCGCAAATTAAATTTCCCTGTGATGTGGGACGCGTGAGTTCCTTGAAACACCTCTCCTCTTCTTCTTCTTCTTTTTAAAGAAGTTAAGGCGTCGTCAAGTTAATAACGAACAACATTTCTCCGAAATTGTTTCCGTTAACGTTACGACATAATAAAAGGACATTGAATTAAGGTTTGCTAATTGAACTTTAATTGGAACATTTAATAGTTTATTAAACACTGTTTACAATTTAAAATAATTTTATTCTGCTCTTTTTCACAGAATATCGTGGACATAATTTTTGTTGTCAATATTTGAAAAAATTAACTCTGGTTACATTGAGGGTGGTGGATTTACTGGGAAATTTTTGTGACGTCGCGCAGTTGCTCCAGGCGTTGTGGGGGCGCTCGATGACTCTCTGGAGTTTCCAAGTTTCGGGCTACATAACTGTAAAAATTTAATTTTGTTATTGTATTTATGTAAAAGTTTCGAATTAAAGAATTTTGTTTTTTGATTTTTGAAAGTGTATAAAGTATGACCCACATGGTGACAACTCCCCTTTAATAGCATAGGAAGGGATTTGAAAGGGGGGATGCGGAAGGGTAGAGGAAGGTAGCCAAGGGTTAACTAGGGGCCCCGGGCAATATTTTAAGGATCCTACCCGGCATTCGTCTAAAGAAATGCAGGACAAACCCTAGAAAAACCTGCATCAGGTAGGTCGGGCATTGGGTACATGTCCCACGCCCTTCCCTGGATGGCGGGAGAGGAGTTTGCTGTGGGGACGCAGCATTCCCTTCTCCGTGCCTCGACCAGTTTAGGAGGCAGCTGGCCGGCTATTCCAATGGGGATAGCGGGCAACTCTTACCGTATGCCCAAGGTCTGTGATCCCCGGAACATACACCTCTGAAAACAGGTACATATCACGATATTGCACGCAGTAGTCCGTCAAACGCTCAGTTACACAATGCGTTGTTGTTTTTTTTTTTTACTTTGAACTCGCTCACTGCAGTCACACAATCAAATAGCGTGCTTGGTTTACGCAGGCTGCCATTACTTAAAATTACGGAAATGAATTGTGAGCAAATAACTTAAGCACTTCCGGTGCACTAAACTCTATTGGATGCTGCTGTGGTGCTCGCCACGTTCTTTCATTGTAGCGTAGCACAGCACGGCGCATTATTATAATAATCGTGGGCGCCGCGAATTCCAGATTAAGACTTTTTTTTATCGAAAGGGCGTTGTTGATTGGCTGTGCTGAGAGGGGCGTGCCAAGGAGATTCCCTGGGGAGTCGAAGATTGCATAAATACGCAGGCTACGAGCCGCCTCGGCTGAATACGCTTCCAGAACGCCACCAAACTACCAGAAGGTAAGACCAACCACCACAGCATAACCATCATTTTATAATATTATTATTTATCTTTAGTAAAAAAAAAAGTTTTAAAATTAAAAGTAACAGCAGCACGTTAAAGAAAGTGATGGCAAGTCCGTAGTCTACAATTATTTGTTTCCGTTTTTTCCATCGACTTTAAACTTAACCTTCATTAGGTTCTTATCTGCCACTTCACTTTAATTTGTAGAATTGTTCCGTAACTCTTTCATCTTAAATTTTTATTGTATTTTTATTTAAAGATCTCTTTACTTTCTACCTATACTTTTTAATTTAACCTGTATTTATTTTCCGGAATAGCAAATCTCTCCGAATACTCCAGCAGGTTCCAGTTTCTAGTCTTAGTTATGAAGAATGTTTGTTAAAAGCTAAATAAATAAACAACAGCCAATTTTAAGTCAGAAAACAAATAATTTAGTGGATGAAGTTTTCTCGGGATTCCAACCGGGTAGCGTAGTTTTGTAAACACAACGTTTTCTTCAGGTGAAGAAGATGGCGGTGCAAGTCATCGAAACGTTGTGTTTACAAAACTACGCTACCCGGTTGGAATCCCGAGAAAACTTCATCCAGCAACTCACACCGGGAAAACCTACGTTCCTTATTAAATAATTTTGTGTTTGTAAAATTAAACAACGTTTCGTATTAGCCTATTTGGCGACCTCATCAAGGTTCAAGTTTAAAACCAAAAACAGGACAATTATTAGAATAACAAAGAAATTATATAAAATATGTTAAACTTACAAAATTTTGATAGACAGTTCGAAACGTTGTTTAATTTTTTTACATTAATAAATTCTTATTTTTTTTCTCTCACTCTTAAAAATGGCTGATGTTTATTTACTTTTTTGTTTTCTCAATAGTCAGAATATATAGTTATATATATATTTATTAAAAGCTGTTTTTTTATTTCCATTTTTAATTTCTTTTTTTAAAAAAAATAATTCAATGCTCGCATCTGCAGCAATATTTGTGCTTAATTTATTTATGTAAAATTAAACAACGTTTCATATTAGCCTATTTGGCGTCCTCATCAAGGTTGAAATTTAAAACCACATTAGTGTCAGATAACAAGGAAATTATATAAATTATGATAGGTCGAAACGTTGTTTAATTTTACATTAATAAATTATTTTTCTGACTTTAAAATGGCTGATGTTTATTTATTTGTTTTCTCAATACTCAGAATATATATATATATATATATATATATATATATATATATATATATATATATTGTAGCAACGCCGCTGCCCTCCTTGCGTTATTCGATTATTTTCATATCTGTTTCCAAACCCTCTGCCATTCTGATTATTATTTTCTCTTTGTATATTTTTTTATTACCTCTTCACTCTGCTGGTTGATGTTCTCGTTCACTTCTCCACACTCCCATAGTTCTTTGTTGCATGTATAAACAAACTTTGCAAAACTAAACAATTTATTGTCTAGCCACCTTTTCGCCCCTTTTATACTCAAATCAGCTATGTTTTTGTTAATGTCCGGCAAATTTTTATTATTTTCTGCTACATATTTCTTTATATCCTCCCTCATTCTTTCCAATGTCCACTATCTCGTCCCACTTGTCTCTGAGAATCATTAAAAATCTTATCACCTAAATTTTTACTTTCTATTTCTACATTCTCCGATTCCCTTAACCCTCTTTCAACTAATTCCATCCCATTACCTTCAGATTTGTCTAATACTTGTTCCAAAAACAAAAAATCATCAGTGATTGCCTGCCCACATTGAAACACGCTTTTTCCTCTGCATCCATTTTATTTCTAATTTTATCGTCTTCAACTTTTCTACAATCTATTTCTTTCTTATCTATCAATTGATTTTTATTTCTTAGCAGCAACATAATAAACCTAATAGGATCCTTACTATGCACATTTAATTATTTACTTTACCTTTAATAATCCTCTAAGTTTCACACGCGTAAAATTCATTTCAATATATATATGTATATATATATATATATATATATATATATATATACATATATATATATCAGGAGAATTTTTAGATTTCATAAATTTAATTATATAACTTGTATTTTAATTTTAGGATGAATTTTTTTAAAAAATAAATTTTATCCGTAAGATGGGGTATATATACATATATATATATATATATATATATATATATCTTTATAAAAATATATATGTTTATCAAAAGCTGGTTTTTTTTATTTAAATTTTTAAATTTTTTGAAATTCAATGCCAATGCTCGCATCTGCAGGAATATTTATGTAAAATTAAACAACGTTTCGTAGCTTATTTCGCGACATCATCAAGGTTCAAGCTTAAAACTACAAAACGGACAAAACAATGATTAGAATAAAAATTTTAAGAGACATTAGTGTCAGATAACAAAGAAATTTTGATAGGTCGAAACGTTGTTTAATTTTACATTAATAAATTATTTTTTTCTCTCTCTCTTTCTGACTTAAAAATCTCTGATTTTTTATTGTTTTCGCAACAGTCAGAAATATATTTATTAAAACCTGTTTTTTTGATTTCCATATTTTATTTTATTTTATTAATTTCAATGCTCGCATCTTCATTTTAATTTTTTTAAATTATTTCCATTATGTATATTTTTTCTTCTTCTAATATAAGCTTTAAATGTCCCTTTAATAATTTCCATCGTAATTATTTCACTTTATCTTGCCTTCACTTTAGCTTAACTCCCCCCCCCCCCTTTAGACTTGTTTTCTAAAATACATTCTATACTTTTCTGGTCTTGCGACTTACATACTCCTCCTTCTTCACAAGATTGTTGCTAAAATAAAGTTTCTGGAAGAGAAGTACAGCGGTAACACCAAAAAAAATTAGTTTTAAGTGACGTGTGAAGCATTGGAGCAAAAAAAAATGGAGGAGGGGGAGAAGGGAGGGTTCGATATGCTTAGAACTGGTTAGGCGTGAAAGCTTGTGTACATTTTTAAACGATTATCACAACCGTGGTTAGAGTTGGTCACAGACCAACCAATGATAGAGCAGCCGTTGTGTGTATCTGTGACCACGGAAGTGTACTATCGTGTGAACTCGTCACCGGTCACCATTTACCCTCCATACGAATGTTCTGTATTTATGCTCTTATAAATTTTTATTTTTGTTTTTCCTTTGTTAAATTTTTATTTCAAATTATTCCGTGTAAAATCTTTGGTTGCATTATTATTTTCCATTGCAATTTTAGTTTGTATATCTCTATATATTCACATGTTCCTACATTTGTAATTGTTTACCCCAAAAGGAGACCCATTTCATAATTATGATATATATAAATATATATTCTGACTATTAACAAGGCTAATAAATAAACATCAGCCAATTTTAAGTCAGAAAAAATAATTTATTAATGTGAAATTTCGACAACGTTTCGTCGCTTATTTTGCGACCTCATCAGGTTCAAGTTTAAATATTTTTTTTGTGTTCAGTGCTGACTGCCGTTTACAACATTTACGTGATGCTTGTTGGTTCCAGCGCGATGATTCGTACACGTGTGGTGGTGGCCGTGGCTCTGGGACTGGTGCTGGCGGGGCGAGCGTGGGCGACGGGGGCGGCGCCGGCCACGGCCCCGCAGTTCCTCAGGGCGCGTCTGGTGCCCAACCTGCTCGCAGATCTGGTCATCGACGACGGCGGCGGCGACAACAACGGCGAGGCGGACGCCGCCGACTTCGTCAAGAGGCAACCCTCCAGCGACGACTACGGTCACATGCGCTTCGGGAAACGCACGGGACACTTCGACGACTACGGACACATGCGCTTCGGCAAGCGGCTCGCCCTGGAATGATCCACGATGAGACTGGCAGCAGTCCTCAACCATGTACAAGACATATCATCACCCGCCCCCCGACCCTTCCCCCTAAAGAAACCTTCGTCCGTGATGGCAACGTTCTTCATTTGTGTGACTAAAATCCAAACCAGTATCACTACCAAATGTATATACCATGTTGTAAAAAAATAAAATGGGGTTTCATAATATATATTATTTATATTTTTTTTTAAACGAAATTTACAATAATATAATACGTAAACATAAATACCACTCCTCGGCGTTACAGGCCATGGAGGACCTTGGCCCCTCTAACGGTCCTCTGCTCGCTTCCTCCATCTTCTAACACCCGTCGTCCTCCACATCGTCCAACCATCGTTTCCGTGGTCTCCCTTTGCCCCCTTCTTCCACCTGGATTTCCTTTGTAGATCTTCTTGACTACCCCTGTCTTATGACATCCCTCTACATGGCCCCAACCACCTCAGTTCTGCTGTTCCCCCCTTTATTTCCAAAACACAATGTCTCCTCTCTAGTTCCCTGTTTCTTCGTATTCTCCATTTCTTAGCTTCGTTTACTGCTCCCAAAAACCCTTCTTAATATTTTCCTTTCCCATCGTCTTCTCAAACACACTCTTCTTCTTCCGCGGTCATTGCCCATGTTTCCGAGCCATATATGATCACCGGTCTTACCATTGTTCTTGAAAGAGCTGTCTGCGAGGGCTGTTCTCTCGCAGGTACAACCTTGTAGGAGAGACAGGAAGGGGCAACCTTTGGGGGTGCCTTTTCCTCTCTCTGTTTTTGAACTAAGGTTCCCCTCGAGCCGAGGCCGAATGTTGTGTGGTAGTAATGTATTTGGCTGTCTTTCTTATTTTTAATTTTCAATCAGACGTAAATTTTTGATTTTAACACTCTCACGGTTAAAGAACGGAACAGAATCCAAACTGTATCTATATATAAATAAATAAATGTCTGTCTGCATGTGTGTGTCCCCCTATGCGCTCCTAAACCATGCATCCGATTGCGATGAAACTTTGGTGAGTTGTTGTGCGCACCCTTCCCCCCCCCCCCCCGTGAAGGTTTCTGTCGGCCTTTCGAAGCGACAGGAGACTGCCAGGGGGGATGAAAATTAAAAGCATGCTAAAACGCTTGATATTAGCGTCGGTTATTGACTTTTCGGTGTCGAGGCGATTAATAGTTTCTATCCAGATGAATTCAGACTATAATTTCATCCCCTTAAAGCACCAAATAAGGGAGGGGGTGGACGGGATTTACATAAAAACAACGCTAAACAACCTTGATTCCTGTCAAATCCAGGGTTATAGAAGACAATGAATTTAATTCTGACATTCACTATGTCAGATCAGTTGTAGTTCAACCCCTATGAGTGTGGGGGATGGAAATGGGTGAGAGACCGTTATATAAAAGTGTAAACAACGGAATCTGGGGTTATGAAAGTCACTGAGTTTCATTCGGACATTTACCCCCACTGGTTAAGATTTAGTTCAACCCCCCTCCCCGGAAGTGGGGGTGGAAGGGGGCAAATCAAATTATCCTGTAAAATTGTTTAACGCGTATAGAAATTTCTACCAAACTTTTTTCGCGTGTTACTTACCATTCAGGAACAAGCACCGAGGGATTAAGACACACACCTACGACATCTAGGAGTGGGGGTAGAAGGAGGTGGAATTTAAAAAAATTCATAAACGGCCATTATTAGCATCGAATAAAACATTTTCGGGGTCGCTGAATTTGAGAAGTCTTAAGTGTCTAATTTTAACTGCAAGAGGCAAGGGAGGGAAGAAACCCTTACCGTAAGGGTGGTGGTTGGTGTGCAGCATCTAAGCTCAATTATGAACACCACCAGAGAACATTTATGAGGTATTTGTAGATCAATTTAAATTTCTAAGAGCAATTTATGTGTGAAGTATGAAAGGAATAAAGGGAAAAAATAAAACACCCGGTTTAAAATAACTAGTAGGGTACGTAATAGTTCGAAATATAGAATTAATCATAATCAAATAAAGCAAACCAATAGAACAATTTGTTCCGAAAACTTTGAAATTTTTAAAAAATCCTTTCGATAATCTTTAAATCTTTAAATAAATTTCAAGTCAGTTCATTTCACAATTATGTTATTATATAATAAGAGTCTTCGCTATATCACAATCCGAAGAAGCGTGGCAAAGAAAAGAAATCAAAGATTACCTTCATTAATGATATATTTTTCATACTTTGTGTGATTTAGGCATATCTTTTTTCTACAAGAACCATCTGTAATTTGTTACGTAGTTAACCACTAATAATTTTCACTTACATAATCATCATGTCTCGATCTGCAAAGAAAGGAGTGCAGCCTACAAATGTAAGGAATTACGTATGTCAATGTAGTAATTTAACGTACATCTGTATATCCATTACGTGCATTGTTCCACTTTATACTTTGAAACGCTTTAAAAAAATTTAATGTTCCATTTAAATCTAATAACAGTATCCATGCGTAAGCCTACATCTTTATATTAGTTCTTGCTTTGGTTACAATTCGAATAATGAAATTGTTTTGTAATTTATTGATTCGAAAACTGAAACGTTCTTTAATTAGTTTGGAGCTACTTCATTTGGTCGCTGTGGTCTACACAAATTGCCACAGAAATTATACTTTTATCGGCCAACAAAAATACTGCATCCCTGTGCTAGTTCTTGATGATACCAAAAAACAGGGTTTACATTTGGCGTCATCGCGTAAATATTTAGTGCGAGACGATTTACAGTTTCATTTCAAATTTTAAATTTCCTATAATTTCCTTACGATAACTGCGACGACTTTCAGAAAATGTTCTTAATCGTGCGTTAACAACTTCACTGTGACGTCATCACGCAGTTAAAACTTGCCGGTTTTTTGTGTTTTTCATAAAAAGTTAAAACGTCAAGCATTTTCGACTTCTTTCTGACGTCATCACGCGATTAATAATTTTTTTTTTTTGGTGGTGGTTTTATGTTGAAGTTGGCATCACTTCGGTGTGGCAGTAAGAGAGGCAAGTGACGTCATCAGCACTTCGATTTCGGGGCGTCATGGCCATGATGTCTCATAACGTCACAAATGACGTCATACGCGCAAAAAAAAAATTGGCCGTCCGTTTGGGTATCCCCAAGCCAAAAACCAATCCCTGATCTTCATTTACCGAACAGTACTGAATCCGTTTCTCAAAAATGTAATTACTTTCGAAGTTATAGTGGGAGTTAATAAATCAGACATGACATTATTACGGACACATTATTGTGTCGGGTCAAGGGGTACGCTTTGCATATTGTTGGAGTTTAAGAGATGGTCTATGAGAAAAAAATTAGTAAAACTCTATCGAAACAAAGTGAATAATATGAGTATTATTTTTTTTCTTGTCTGACATTGAGCAGAAGTTCTCTTGTATTTCTGTATTTATGCTATACAGCATGTGTGTCAATATATGGTTAAAAAGAAATATGGAGCATGAATTTATTTCCTACTTCATCTATGTCCTGCAACAAATACAGAAAACAATATGAATTCCAAATTTCATCAGAATGGAATTGCTACTTCCACTGTTGAATATGGAGTTCCTCAAGGAACCATTATAAACCCTATTGTTAGCCTAATGTTTTATTTCCTGTAGAATAAAGTAAATGCCCAGTTTTGAGAGAAATAAATCTAAGTTTCAATACAATGATTATATATATATATTTATATATATATATATATATATATATATATATATAAAAGCATTGTTATATATATATATATATATATAATCATTCATTTTATTTTCATTCTTCCAACACACAGTTAGCATAATTTTCACATATTATTTGAATGATTATTAATAGTTCAACAACAGATTATTTTGAAATTATTTTTTATTCTTCATGGGAGAAAGTATTAACAAATTTATAAATAATTAATTCAAATTATCAACATGTTTAAATCACTAATTGATCCAATAATTGATTTATCTCTTATTTTTAAGAATACTGATTTTTTCTTTCTACTTTCTGTCATACACACAAGAAAACTACCATAAAATTTTCCCAATCTCCATAATAAAATTTCAAATTTAGTTTAATTTAAAATGCTGATATTTCTGTTATAGAATCATGGAAAACGCAAAGCAACCAAAGATAAAACTAAAGTTGATAAGCCAGAGCAAACCATTCAAGATGATGAGTCCTGGATGAGAGCAAAACAACAGTTGAAGCCTGATGATCAATTGGAGCTTTCAGCTGATGTATGTTACATCATACTTACATAGCAATATGCATATATGTATCCTTTTAAAACACTTAAGGAAAATGTGAAGAGGTCAAATTAAATAACACACATTAGGATAGGAAAGAGAAACAGTGATGCCAACTTACCTGAAATCGGTAGTTGGTCCAGTCTGGCATAAGTGGAACTCCAAATTTTCTAGGGTCTAAGCCCTCTTCTCCAGAAAAAAAGATCTGTATGCTGGCTGGGCACAAATGTATGTGTGTATAAGAAAATTTTGCATTTTGATGTAATGGCTTCAAGATCTATATTATTCATGAATTATTGAATACACCCTAATTACTACACATTTATAGACAAAATAAGAATCAAAAAATGAAAAACATTATCTAGCATATTAGTTTTCAATATATCAAAAAGGTAATTATCAGAAACAGATTGCTACAAAGTTAAATTTTGTAGAATGTTGAAGCTGTAAATGGAAATGCAAATTTTTATTTCAAGTGCAAAGAATATATAGCATGAAAATATAATTGATTAAGATGTAAATTTTTAGTATTAATTTTTAAATACAATACATACACATTTAAAAAAGTAGTTATATTTAATCTTACAGATTTGATACTTATAATCAAGTACAACTTGCTTGACATCCAAATTTGTTATTTGTTTAATATATTCATATATCACACTTGTTCATTCCTATTCCAAACCATGTAAATAGTTATAAGTTGTCTTCTCATTTAGAATAGAAAAGATACTATGCAGCAAATGCACATATCTATATTTCATACTATGTCAGATACTGAAATATTCTACACATTATTTTTTAGAATGTGCAATATTTATTTGCAATTTACTAATACTTTTGGTGTAAAGCTAAAACTACATTTATATAATATTTGTATCTGCATTTTGTTTTAGGAACTAAAAGAAGATATCACTCGAATTCTTACCACAATAAATCCGCAAATTCCTGACAATGTTGTGCAGTTTAGTTTTAAGGATGGAGCTTTTGTATCTGTCCCTTCACCTGGTTCTACAATCCATATGATTTGTTTAGAATCTAACATGATTCTAAAAGATTCAGATGAAGCTCGCCGTCAAATTATTTTAGAAGAAGGAGGAGGTATTTTGTTTGAAATCTACTTATGATATGACTAAGTGCACTTTTTATTGAGGATTAATATGCATGTACATGTATGTATGTAAATTCACACATACATACTATATATATATATATATATATATATATATATATATATATATATATTGTAATAATTAAATAGAGTGGCTTAAATAAAAAGATTAAATTTTTAAACAACAAACAAATTTATTTTAATTCTTGAACAATTTTACAATTTAAAATAAAAAAGATCTCAATCTCTCAGGGTCTCAACTAGGTTTGATAACGGTGAATCATACAAAAATAATTAAAGAACACAAATTTTAGATTTAAAAGAAATATTTACTCGTCTAAACATAGACGAACTTTGCTTATCTAAGACATTAATACTAATAGATGGATTCTACTTTAAATAATTTTTTTATCAATAAGAAAAGAACGATATCTGACATATGTCTTTTAATTCAGTTTACAAAATTTATTGTTCTCTTGTTACTTACGGCTGCCGAGGATACTTTTAACTTTCGAAGCACAGTGACATTTTTTTTTCACAGCTTCTATTGAACTCACAGATTCTAATTTAAATGATTCTATTTCAAAATCAGGAACTAGGAACCCCGGCTTCGTCTCTCCCTCACTCAGTTGAGTCACTCACAGCTTGCCCAGCTTACTGCAGGTTTCTAGTTCTGCTTGTGTGAATGTTAATGTTTGGTCTCGTCTATTTCAACTTGACCAACGCTCCCAGCCAACTCCAGACTGAAGTTTTTAATATAATCTCTCGTTGATTTTAAAACAATCTTTGCTCAAACAACCTTCCAGCCAAACTCAAGACTGAACTTTCCTTAATCAGTGCTCCCAGCCAACTTCATACTGAACTTTTTAATATAATGTCTCGTCGATTTTCAAACGATCTGTGCTCGGCACAACCTTCCAGCTGACTCAACAACCGCTGTCCCAGCCAACGTAATACGAACTGCCTTTCTTTGAGCGCGCTATTCCTTCCCAACCAAGTCAACAATACTCTCCTTCATTGTTGCTGTTATGGGTTTGGTACCGCCATCAATAATGTTTCTCTAACAATTTAGATTATCAATCACAATTAATGTGGTCTTTCATTTACTGTGTTTAAATAATAGTATTTTAATTAAATATTGACACATACTAAAATACCAAATATATTTTTGCAGAAGT
This sequence comes from Zhengitettix transpicula, assembly GCA_037074705.1. Classification (NCBI taxonomy): domain Eukaryota; kingdom Metazoa; phylum Arthropoda; class Insecta; order Orthoptera; family Tetrigidae; genus Zhengitettix; species Zhengitettix transpicula. The sequence goes on along the minus strand of CM073594.1, from coordinate 8,397,455 downwards.
ACAACCTATTGGAGAAGAAACTGAGGATCACGGTGAATCAGAACAGGGTGAAGGGGAAGGGGAAGGGGAAGGGGAATGGGAAGGGGAAGAAGAAGCTGAAGCAGAAGATATTGATCCTGTAATAGACGAATCTTTCGCTGATGCAGGCGCTGCAGTAGAAGGGGGTGATGAAGGGGAAGGTGAAGGGGAAGGGGAAGGTGAAGACCAAAAAGGAGAAGAGGGAGATGCTGAGGAAGGAGATGAAGAAGGTGAGAGACCAGAGGACGGTACGAAGAAACCTCCCCCACCACCCTCATCTGGTCGAAAAAAAATTATGAACCAATTCAACTTCTGTGAAAGAGCAACACTTACATATAATAATCCTTTAAGAGTAAATATCCTGCTAAACTTAATTTTTCAACTAAATATTTCCTGTAGCATGAACAATATTAAATTAAGCTATTTTTGGTGTGTGCATGTTTATATTGGAATGAGTGTGCTACATAATTAAAACACTGGTTCTTAACCTTATTTTACCACAGCTTACGGCAAACCATCAGCCATTTCCAACTCTGTAAGATAGGTGGTATTTGTCATTAATTTGAAATGATTCTTTTTCATATCAAATGATGAATATTTCTTCAACACATCACATTAGTGATGTTTGTTGTTACCGTTAATCTTTAACTGTCATTTCCCAATCAGACATTTTAACTTTAACAAAAGTTTAATCGTGTGTATTGTACCATTCATATGACAAAAACTTAATTTTAATTTTAAAGTAATCTTTTAATCTTTAATGGTGGTTTTCAATGTTATTCTGTGATTAATCAAATTTAATTGTTATTTGCAGTTTAATATAATAATCATTTCTGTTGTATGCATTATTTCCCTTATTATAACTTACCTGCCAAAACCAACCTTATATTTTATATAAATACTTTTTTTCCAAATGTACACATACATAGATTTTAAATAATTTCATTTAATTAACTGTTGAACTGTGATGGTATCTGGCCTTCTTTAAAATTACCTATATTAATTTTGCATTGTATCTTTTTGCCTGTATCTGTATCACTCCAATTTTGTTATATCTCAAATATGTTATTTTTTCTGTAATATAGACTTCATCAAGTAAATATTTTATGTGTGATGTTGATTTAATGTTTTTCACTTCATTTGTTCCTTCTGATGCTTGTGGCACTTTCACATTCATCCAGACATCCTTCATCAAATTCTTCTTTACTGAATCAGTTCTGTGTATTATTTGCAAAATATTTATCTACAAATAGTAATTCATAGAATTTTATTTATTTATTGTACAATGTTTATCTTTCAATTTGCGGTTAGTTACATATTATTTACACTAATAATTAGAGAAATATTAGAGAGAGATATTCTCATTTCTATTATTTACAGTATATACCAAATTCAAATGCTGTGTACCATATAGAAGTGTTGTAACACATGTAATAATCCATTATTGGCAGCTGTTGTGGGACTTTCTTTGTTTGTATCTTTTTTATTTCCTGAGACTTTTTGCCTATCTTGTATGGGAAGGGAGGGGGGGGGGGGATTGAAATGTCTATTTTCCTATTTTTATTCTTTACTCTTACCCATTTTGCTATCTCTTATTCAATTATGAGGTATTCCATGTTGTTGTTTCTCATTCTTCTGAGAATTGGAGGACTTTAAATAGTAGTTCAGTGATCTTGCACAATTTTCTTGAAAAAGTTGTGTTTTTTATTAATTAATACCACATCATTGGATGAATGTGTTAGTTGTGTTTGATAAAACATTATTAATAAGTAATTGTGTGTAGTTGATGAATGGATAACAATTACAACTTTTGTTTAAATGTGAGTAACTAGACTGATTTTTCTTTCTCCAATGACTTTTCCATAGCATACATAGATTTCTTTCTCTTTTAGGAAGGCACAACACAAACCATACCGCCACCTAGAGCAACATTCTCAGATTTATGCAATCACTGGTTGGTATATGATGCATATCAAGAAGATTTTGCAGCCCAACAACGAGAAAAAGACAAGGAAAAGAAAGATAAGCCTTTGTTATCTGGAATGAAAAAAGAAGCTAAGAAAGTGGAAACTAAAGTTTCTGATATTAACAGTCGCTTACTTCTAGCAGCCAAAACTATTGAAAGAATGATAAATCAAAATTCTTTTGATGATATAGCACAAGGTAAATATTACATATTTGACACACATTTTTGCATGCATTGTAACAACTATTGCTAGAAATGAAAACATTTCATAACAATTGTTAAACTCATTGTCTAACTTCCTAAACAATTTTATTTAAATTCCACTTAATCATATGTACTTAAGTTAACTGCTGAATATTATTGCATGAATAATTCTTAGATTTCAGATATTGGGATGATCCGTGTGATGAATATCAAGAAAATGATGGAACATTGCTGCCACTTTGGAGGTTTAGTTATGAGCATTCAAAAAGCAACCATGTTACTGGGATTTGTTGGAATCCAAAACATGATGATTTATTTGCTGTATCTTTTGGATGTTGTAAGAAAAATCTGTAAATCTTAATTCCTAATTAACTAATTTTTTCTCATATTTAAAAAGTTGGTCCAGTATGGAAGTAGTGAAGGAATACAACAAATTTTTGAGCGCCTGAGACTCCTTCGTTGGGAGAGAGGTCTTAGCCAGCCAGGCATAACTGACGAAATCAAGTCAGGAGAGACGAAGGGGGAATGTACAGATGGGCAGAACTGAAACTTTGAGCAATGTAGACAAAAAATAAGACATGAAAAGAATAGCATAGTTTATTTACAACATCACAAAGTACTTATTTCCAGAAATGTTTACACTAAATGCTCCAAATTGTGACCACCAACAATAATACATGCTTGGTTAGCAGTAGATATACACATGAAGGAATGATTGACAAACAGTTCCAAAAATGTCAGGCATTTCATGTGTACTGGCAGCTAAAATGGATAGTCAAGCAACAAGGTCCTCAATTTAATCTAGTAAATGATGGCCTTCAGATGATAAGTATCAGCCGATAAGTGCCAATCTTCAACAGACAGCATTTCTTCTGTTCTCGAGTTAAAAATATTTTATATTTAATTATATGATTAATGATGTAAGTTTCCTGATTTTAATGATAATTGATATTTGTGTATAGGATTGAGTTCTTATTGAAATTATCAATTAAACATCCAGTATTTTCCATTTATTTTAAAGTAGTCATTAATTCGTTTTTGTTTTATTTCAGATGATTTTATGAGACCTCAGCCAGAAGGAGTATTATGCTTTTACACATTAAAAAATCCATCCTTTCCAGAGTATGCTTTCGTAACTGAATCGGGAATTACTTGTGTAGACATACACAAGAAATACACAAGTTTTATTTGTATTGGAATGTATGATGGTAGTGTTGCAATTTATAATGCAGGAATCAGAGAAAGTGGAACTTCAAAACCAATTACCAAAAGTAGCCCAGTAAAAACTAAACATGGAGGGATTGTTTGGCAGGTAGTAATTTATATTTTATCTAGCTCTAAAAATACCTAATATAGTATTTTTATTATTATTTATGTTAAATTCTGTTCCAAAACTGTATTCAATATTACAACTTTTATGCAGCTCTTGTACATGTATTTTCCAATTTAAGTGTTTTATAACTGACTGTTATCAAAAAATTTCTGTGAATCCCCATTTCTTATTTCTTCATTGTTTGTGATTTTTTCTGACAACATTCCTGCTTTGAACATTTCCAATTTTTTTTATAAACTGAATTACAACTTTTCATTTAATGTCTATCACCTATCTGGTAATCTTTTAGTAAATTTTTACAAAAATGAAGAATCCTGTGCAAATTTACTGATATTGTGTCCAGATATTAAAATAAATTTCATGTATTTCCACGACAAATACATATTTTTTGCAGGTATGTTGGACTCTTGATGAACTAGAAGAAGAAATGAACTTCTTTTCTGTGTCTGATGATGGATGTGTTTGTAGTTGGGTCTACAACCAAAGTGGTCTATCACGCATTATAGTTATTGAATTGTTTATGAATAGAGGTCCTATAAATGGGCCAGATGGTATATTGGTTCCTCTGAGAGGTAACATAACATAACACTTCTATTTTAATTAATTTTTGATAATTAAATCAGTTGAAACAATAAGTTAACATATCAATTAGTTTTAAAATTATCAATCTTTTGCATTGCAATTGTAAATCTAAAAGATAAGCAAAATTCTAAATCCTACCTACATTAACAAATAATTTTATTGCATCAATTACAGCATTAGATATAATAACAATATTATTTGCAGTTATATCAGTATAATATGTTAGTTTTATTTAGAAGGGAAAGAAGGACACAGTTCAGTTTACTTACCTTAAATTAACAAGTGGTGAAGTGTTCGGGGAAGGAATCCCGTCAGGCTGAGGTGGGAGAATGTTCAAACTTTTCTAGGACCTGAGCCCCTTTGATCAGGAAAGAGGGTCTGAAATTTGGAACATTCCCTCATCTCTGTCCGAATAGACCAACTGTTGATTTCAGGTAAGTCAACTTTGCTGTCTCTCTTTCATATCTTAATGAGTTATTTAATTAAATCCTAATGATTCAAAGTAATTAGCAAATCTTCAACTCAAATATCAATGAATTTATAACAGTGAAAATAATATATATATATATATATATATATATATATATATATATATATATAAATATAATTAAATTGTCAAACACTTGGTTCAAGGGGTGTGTGAGTGATAGTGGCCGGCCTTTTGTTGAGATGATTTGAGTCTGAAAATTTTTGACGGTCACTTTCACACATCTGTTTGACAGACTAGGGGAGTGGACAGTAGTTTACGAGAGCCCATTATAAACGGCTGAAATTTTTGTATATATATAATGTAAAGTTTTCAGAGAAGCTCCATGGAGGGTAACAGCAGCTGGTGATTGTCCAATGTGAAATGTCAAAGTAAATAAGTTTTAGTACAATTTTGAAAGTCTTAGAATTTTATGTGGAAGTAGCTAATATGGTGGAATGAAAGTAATCGTGCATTGAATCAATGTTAAAAGGCAGAATATAGTGTTGTTGATTTTATGAAAAACTCTTGAAGTGATTTGGAGAAGTTAAGGTGAAAAGTGTAGGTAAGCTATCAGCGAGGATTGCAGCAGGGTTTTCGACAGCTACATATTGGACAGTCTCAGATAAAACATTTAAATTAATATTAATAAAGAAATCTTGATCACATTGCCACATAAATTTAGCCATATTCTCTTCACAAAAAAATTTCAAGAATCAAAAGACTGTAATTACAAATCACTAAAATAAATTATTTGTAACACAGGTTCAGGAACTGCTATTGTTTTCCATCCTATCGATCATACTATATTTTTGGTGGGAACAGAAGATGGAAAAATTTACAAATGTAGCACATTATATGCAAAGTTGCTGCTAAAAACATATGAAGCACATGATTTACCTGTATATAAAATAGACTATAATAAATACTACCCACTAATTTTTGCATCATGTAGTGCAGACTGCAAAGTAAAAATTTGGGAGGATAATAGAAGGTAAAGTAGATCTATTAAAAAAACATGGCTGTATTTTTATATCAGGTTATTATCACAACTATTTAGATATTTCTGATTTTTGTTAATATGTCAAAATTATTAATATAATTTAATGACATGAGATTTTTATTAGTTAATAAATTGATTTCAGTGAACCACTTTTTAATATTGATCTTGGCTCACCTGTTGGAGATGTTGAGTGGGCTCCATATTCAAGTACTGTATTTGCTGCTGTGACTGATAATGGGAGAGTTATTGTATTTGATATAAATTTGAACAAATACAAATCTGTTTGTAACCAGCCAGTTGTTCCTGAAAAGAAAAATAAATTAACCCATCTGGCATTTAACTACAAGCACCCTATTATCGTAGTTGGTGATGCAAGGTACATTTTCAAACAGTTTCTAATAAAAATTTACATACAATAGATATGCCTAATTGCAGGTTTTATTCCTTAAACAGTTCAATTCAGAGATTTTTGGTCTGTATGTGTTGTTTAGTTGTGACAATTCCTTCGTTCTTGTGTTACAGTATTTGTCAGCATTAGAATAAATTAAACATATTTTATGAAAGTTCTGCTGTCAAGAAGACACACCTCTTAGGTTGTTGAATAATCTGAAATTAAGACTAGCAGAACTCATGTACAGTATTGTAATATTGAGAAATTGAACTTTAACTACGAATGATTTGATAGGATTGTATATACTTTATATTTATACACCTTGTCAGTCAAACATCACTCAAAGCAGGATATCAACAATTGCCAGAATGCTATTTAAAATTTAATAGGTCCCCAATTCTATTATATTAAGAAAATGACATATTTTTAATGTTCCATCTGCATGATCTCAAGTCTGATGTCCTTGGTAATTTATACATCTCAAAACTCTGAAAGGAATATAATGAAAACATAAAACACATCTTAATGAAAGACACATTTTTTCTGATAATGATTAATAGAAAATTGTTGATTATTCAGTCAAGTATAATGTATAAGGAAAATAAAAACTGTACATTTTTGTTACAATAGTTAGATGCAAGTTAATATGATTTTAAAAGCAAAATTGTATGAAAAATTGAAATTTAGGTAGTGACGGCTTTCCCGGTGAATCTGTTGTCGATAAAATTCTCGGGTACCAACCTGGGCAAATTATTTGTTGAATAACATTTTGACGGCAAGCTCTGCTATCGTCATCAGAATTCAATCTACAAATTGAAATTTAATTATGACATTTTACACATGAAAATGCTTTTTATAAGTAGTTGCCTTATTATTTACAAATTCTCTTCCCAACACATCCTACAGTCCAGTCGTAGACACAGCATCCTCTAGCTACTGTTTTTCCCCAATCACAGGCTCACTTACTTTACTTTTTATCACCCACCACAATTTAAAATGATAAATGTATTGTTACTTTGCCTCTGATCAAAATAGTCAACCACCCAACCTATGATTAAGAACTCATTTGCTTTGCATTATACATATTGTTTTGTGGTTTGATGAAAAAATTTAAACATGTATTGCTAATAACTAATAACTTTTGTTATTAGTCCAGTAAAAAGAAATAGTAGTAGATATTGTGTCCAAAATTCACTAGTAGTAAGTATTCAATGGAGTTATTATTTATCAATTACAAAATATATGTTAAAAGGTATAATGTTTATATAATTTTTACATCAATGACATTTTTTTTTTCAGAGGTGGAATAACAGCTCTTAAACTTTCACCAAACCTTCGCAAAAAGGAAAAACAACCAAAGAAAGGTCCACCTGTAACATGGCAGGAACTTGAAATAAAAAAATTAGAGAAGCTATTATCCAATATAATGGAACCTGAAACATTAACAGCCCCTCCTGATGTCCCTCCTAAAGAGTCATGAATTATCTTATTAAAATCAATTGTGTGATCTACATTGTTAATTTTTTTTTAAATGGTTGTAGTCAAAATGGGCTGGTCAGGCTATGCAGAAATAAAAAACCAAATTTTCAAGAACCCAGTATCAGGATAGTGGATCTGAACTGTGTGCCAACCAGGCTCAAATTCATATATATATATAAACACTTTCAAAATATTTAAAATAATTTGTATGTAAATGAAAGAAAGAAAGTTGGTGAATTGCCAGAAATTGAGTATCAGCATTTTCAATCAGGATAGAAGGAAATTATAGAAACTTTTGGGGGTGGTAGCCTTCTTCCTCAGGAGAAGGAAGGTGCACTCCAGTTGCCACCTAGATGTGGAGTAAATAAAATTTAAAAATTAGTAGGAAAGAGGGCAGAGAGCAGTTGGCATGGCTTAAATCAACATGTGGTGTAGTCAGCTAGGACAAAATAAAATTTCAAAATTTTCTTTCATCCCAGCTGACTCTATACCATATTTCCAATGAAATACTGAAGTTGAGCTCTGTATCTCATGATTAATTTGGCAAACTTGATAATTAAGTATTCGATGTTATAGCCAGGAAAAATAATGGGTAAGTTTTTATCTAAGTCAAATAAGAGGTGTGGAGAATATCACATCCATTTTTGTAAGTGGATACTAATTTCAAGACCAGATCAGCGAATTTATTAAAATTATTCACAGTAACATCGAGTATGTTCAAATTACTTTTTTGGTAATATTTCATGTATATAACTTGTGTTACATCCTATTGTATAATATTTTTTTTAGTACTCATTACGTTATCCTATGCAATATTGTCAATAACGAAAATGACGACCAAGTTCCGAAAAATTGAAGCAAAGGGTAGTAATTAATTAGGTGAATGTTGTTATGATCATGTAGCATAAAATGTTCCATGAAACACTGAATCATAATTTCCGCGGTGTTCCTAGCAAATTGCAATTAATCAGAAGCGTAGCGTGGGTTTCAGCCGCCCGGGACGTAGGTCAAATTCGCCGCCCCCGTATTAAGGTATTTTATTAAAAAAAATGCTCTAAAATGTACAGAAATTTAGCGACCTGCTTCGCTCCGTCACAGCAATCAGTCAGGATAAAGACTTACGTGCAAGGTTGCAACAATTGATGTCAAGAGGGATTTAGTAGAGTAAATGGGGTCAGCTTCGAAATCTAAATTTGACTGAGTGGGAGCCGAGTAAAGTTGACACTTGCAACGCCACATAAAGTACACTCCACTCAACAGTGATAAGAGAAGGTGTAGACGGACTATATGTAAAGTAATCCCCTCTTATAGAATAGGAAAGGGACTGAAGGCTGACAGGTAGAGCAAGGTAGCCAAAGAAACCAGGACACCCAGTCTATAGTTTTAAGGTTCCAACCCGGAAATTCGCCTAAATATGATGCAGGAAAAACCTGGCGGAAGAAGGGTTTGCTGTGTGAGCACTTCTGGTCACTGTTTTATTTCCAGTGCTACCTCATCATGGTACAGAGTTCTTCTCGACAGCAATAACTTAATAACAGTTTTAATTAAATAATAAATTAATCAATTTTATTTCATTCGTTCAAAATGAAGGAAATAACTGTAAAATCCTATTATATATACATATATCATATATGTGAGTACCATGTATTAGTTTCAGTTTTATGAAGTGCATTGACGTTTCGAGTTGCGTTATGTCTTTATCTTACAATCTTTGAAGCAAGCTATAAAGACTCGGGAAACCAAAATCTCCACTCAGTATGAGTGAAAATGAAGTATTGTATGGTACTGTTCTATCAGTAGAGAGTATTAAAGCAATTGCTGAAAGTATTGGTATAGGAAATTTACCTGACGAAGCAGCAAAAGAGTTGGGCGATGACGTTTCTTACAGATTGAAGCTAGTTATACAGGTAATTTTGGTTAGGTTCTTGTCTTTTTCCGTCAATTACTTTTATTTGTCATGTATTTACGGTAAACCCATTTTTTAATGCATTGTGTTAATATAGACATTTAACGCCCATGTAATTATCATTTAAATAATTTGTTTGTTTACGTAAATATGGTTACTTCGCCATGAAATTCTGTTTCCTATTAACTTGGCCGCTATTAATTTTATGTGCTGGATATACTTGAAATAAATATTTCTATATTGTAATTGTAAGTCCAACTTTTATCTCATTAATAATTAGACAATGAAGAAGAAGATGTTTTCATTTGTATTGAATAACCTACATAAACTTGTAATAATGTTGATACATTGTTGTCTGTAACTTAGATTCAAAATTCCTATTTATTTAATTATTGGTAAGTAACCAAATACTAATGACAAATTCACAATTAAAACAATTAACAAAACCCTTATTGTTGAGATTATTAGTACTACTACATTTCACAATCATAATTTTTTTTAAAAAAAACTTTATACTTTGCTTTGCAATGTCTATGCTGGTAGATTGCTTGACTGTGCAAAGTATGATATTATAAATTATTGCTCCTTTATAATAGTTAACTTTATATAGTTAATTTCACTGTGCTAGTTGTATTTCTTCTTACCCTATGGTCAAGTATAATAACTATGAATTTCATTCTCTCTTATTAACAACCTACTGAAGTAGCTAAATAACAATTTATTTTCATTTTGGATGCCAAAAAATATTTTGCTTAAGATCGAAGGCTTTCACGGCGAGTTGCATTAACAATATCAAAGCTGACAATGGAAGTGATAGCCTCGAAACATCGCTTTTAACATCATCATCTGGGTGGAAACCCATGAAGCTTTTGTGAATATTTTGCTTTATATACATGTGTTATTTCAAGTATAGTACGTTATATGCAAAATGATCAGTGTCTCCATTAACTTTTTCTTCATACATTTATGATCAGTTTGAGTTATTTATATTACCCTTTTTGTCTGTATTGTTGTCTTTCATATTCATTATATTTAGAATTAGCCATTTAATCTACAAATTATTTTTTATCATTTGGTACTTAAATATTTAATATTATTTAAGCTCTATCAGAAGAAAAGTAATCAGATAACTTTCTTGGTGTTGTAGCTTTCAATTTTGGTCATACAATAATTTAATAATCAATTTAGTTTAATTGGCATTTGAATAAAATCTTTAAACATTTGGTAAAGATCTTTTTATACATCACATTCCATAATTACATTAAACCTAAGTATTGCATAAGTAAACAGTTAAGCTTCTGTATACTATTTTTGGCTCCATATTTCATATCTAACGTAATTAGGCAATACAAAAAATTGTTAATCTATATATATATATATATATATATATATATATATATACACGTAATACTTGTGTGCTATTGTTCTCAGGATGCTACCAAATTTATGCATCATGGAAAACGACAACGGATGATTGGTGGTGATATAGATAATGCACTGAAAGTGAAAAATGTTGAGGTCAGTAGCTTTGAAATGAGGATAATCAAAATATGATAAGTAATTGTTTGATTTTTAAGTCTAATTATGTGTATTTTAATAGCCTTTGTATGGAATATATGCTCCCGATCATATTCCATTCAGATTTGCATCAGGTGGTGGCAGAGAGCTTCATTTTATTGAAGAAAAGGAGATAGAATTGAATGAAGTTGTAAGCACACCTTTACCAAAACTCCCTCTGGAAGTTTCTCTTAGAGGTAAAGGAATAACGCACACGCTGAAATATATTATTCCTGTTGAATTGGCATTTTATATTAATTCTACAATTTACCTTGCAGCTCATTGGTTATGTATTGAGGGAGTTCAGCCAACAATTCCTGAAAATCCACCTCCAGTTTCTAAAGAAATACAAAAACTGGAAAGTATTGATCCAGTTAGTAAACTGAAAAAATGTACTAAAGGTAAAGGTGAATCAGTTGGGAAGCTTTCTACAAGGTAATTTTATTTTCAATGAATGACTCCATCTATTAATATGTTAGCATTCTTGTTAATTAAATTAATGACATAAGATAGAGAAAATCGACAGAACTGGGTACTAATAGGTTTTCAGATGCTGTTCCACCTGAACTACCCTGTCAAAACCCAGCTGCATATGAGTCTTCTCTATTACGTTTGCATATATATATATATATATATATATATATATATATATATATATATATATATACATACTTGCATACATACATACACCCGTCTTTAACTCCTAAACCGTTGCAGATATAGGGCTAAAAACAACGGATTTGTGTTCAGCAAGGTCGCTTCCTTAAGAAACGTCACCTCATTTTTGCATTTTTTACAATTGACGAATATATATATATATATTCATTTGGATAGGAAAGAGGGACAGAGAGCAGTTAACTTACATTAAATTGACCGTTGGTGTTGCCATGCTGTGAAGCAATAACATCTCAAGTTACGTCGAAGAAGGCTGAAGAAGGGGGCTCAGGCCCTCAAAAATTTGACATGTCATTGCTTCCCAACCTGACAATGCCAACTGTCGATTTAACGTAAGCCTGCTGCTCTGTATCCCTCATAATGTGTGTATACTTCCCTGCATAGATAATAATCAAGTTAACAAATTTACAGAGCTTTGTTTTTACTTCAGAATTATTCAAATATTACTTCTGTTACAGTGGCATACAGAAACTTCGCAATGTGGAAACTGTTCATGTTAAACAGTTGGCTACACATGAATTATCAGTTGAGCAACAGTTGTATTACAAAGAAATTACTGAAGCCTGTGTAGGTTCAGATGAAACCAGGAGGGCTGTAAGTAACACAAAAATTTTTCTCAATTAGGTTGTTCATTCTATTGACGTGTATTAAAGTCACGATTAAGAATTTTTTGTACTCTTTTTTTAAATGGCAATGTATAATTTTATTCCAGGAGGCACTCCAAAGCTTGGCTTCTGATCCTGGGCTTCATGAAATGCTGCCAAGAATGTGTACATTTATTTCTGAAGGAGTTAAAGTGAATGTTGTACAGAATAACCTGGCTCTTCTCATTTATCTAATGAGAATGGTGAAGGCCCTTTTGGATAATCCATCTCTGTATCTGGAAAAATATGTAAGTAACAATTAGAGTTAAGATGGTTCATTTCAATGTGATTATAAAAATCATTTTGTGTTTAATGCTAATTAAAGCTTAACATTTTCATAACTTATTTAATACGTTTACAGATGGATATTAAATATCAATCATTTTAAATGATTATTTTTGTTGTTGTTTTTTGTTTGTAGTTTTGAGTAAATTACCTTTCTTTTCCAATATTTTGGATTTGCTTTTATTTGTATGTTTTTTTTTCTGTTATAGTTACATGAACTTATTCCATCTGTTGCTACATGTATAGTGAGTAAACAGTTGTGTATGCGACCTGAACTGGATAATCACTGGGCTCTCAGAGATTTTGCTTCACGTCTTATGGCTCAGATCTGCAAGAACTTCAATACTTCTACTAATAATGTTCAGACAAGAGTGACTCGCATGTTTAGTATTGCACTAAGAAATGAGAAAACTCAACTTTCGTCTCTGTATGGTGCAATAGAAGGTTTGTATTCTTCATTTCAAATCCGTGTTAACCAGATTGTATTGTTTTACAACAGCATATGAATATTGTCCATTTTTTTCTATTATGGGAAAGTCACTATTTATATTTATACAGATAAAATACCTCTTATTTGAAGAAGAAATTAAGCTGAATATTGTGGAGAAATTAGTGTACAGCCTCTTAGTAATTGTTTTGATTTTAGTTTTTTCTTTGAAAATGTTAATGGATGGACAAGGCGTTGAAGCTTCTAAGTTTACAATTTTGTAGGAAATTTATTTAATATTTTTTGATTAATTGCATTATTTCCATTAATTACATTAAACATTTAATCCTGTAGTTCAATTTTATCCTTGTAGCTGCTTTTCTTTTTGCAAGTTGATATTTATAGGATATTCCAAAATGTAAGTGGTACATTGTCTACATTGGATGCTTACATTCTTTTATAGGTTTGTCTGAACTTGGGACTGAGGTCAGCAAGGCTTTTATTTTGCCACGTGTAAGAAATATTGCAGACAGGATAGAGAGTGCATTAGAAGGTCCGCCACCAAATAACACCGACAAAATAGCTGCTGGCCACATCAAACATTTATTGGTGGTTTGTATTTATATATTTAATTTTAATTTTGATTTAAGCACACTGTATTAGTCTAATTTTGTCACAAGATCATCAAACAAGAATTTAGTATTAAATTATGTAACTTAAGAATGAGATATGTTGCAAAGCTTAACTAATTTTTACAATAGATTTTTAAGTATTCTGTTTTATAATTAAATATACAAGATTTACTAATTCACATATGAATTCAATGGAGATGTTTTTGTAAGTATTGACGTAAGCTGAGACTGCTGCTCTGAGTGTAAAATGATACACTCAAAATAACATTATATATTTTGGCATTATTACATAGATTGATCAATGGAAAGACCTATTCATTGTGCTGAAACACCTGCTTAGTATAATTATTTATTTGTTATTAATAAATGCAGTTTATGCTGCATTATTATTTACAGTTATGTGATTTCAGAAAGTTATGACTCCCCTTTTGAAGAGTATCAGACAACCACCGGACACACTTGATGAATACAGAGCAGAATTTGGCTACCTTGGCCCTGCTTTGCATGCTGCAGTAACAAAAGCTCGCACCCAACCAATGCCGTGTATTACAACTGCCTCTACAACCACTACACCAAGCAGTTTGCAGCCACCTCGTCCTACCCCAACCTTAGTACAGACTGGTAAATTTCAAATAATACTTTTTGTCTTTCATATATTTAATTTATTCTGACAGATATATGGTTACATGTATTAATATTTTGAACCCCAAAAGTTTTTAATCATTCGCAATTATAAAAATAAGAATTTTTACATAATTTCATTCAAATTTCTTTTATTAATTTTGATTGACCAAGAAGCTTTTGGCAATTGTCATAGTCTTCTATGAAAAATATAAATATTAATACATTTACTAACAGGGTATTTTTTAATGATCAATGGTTTTCTCGGTGTATATTCTGCACAAGTAGTTCTTGTTTTTCTACCTGGATCAAAATAAGCTTCAGCCACAAAATTTCATTGGAATACTCTGCCTTCTATCTCAAGTGACATTGAAACATTGTGGCTTAATTTGACCCATGTGCAAACTAAATAACTGCTTAACCAACACATTGGTTTTTTCATATTTGATCAAATCTATAATGACAAAGCAAAATTATTTCACACCTTCAAATTATTGATGTTATTTACCTCTATTTTAATTAATTGTTTTACATTCATATTTCCTATATACTATGTGTTCTTTTGATGGAATTTTGTAAAATAAATATGTAGGAACACATGAAATTAAAGTAAATGTAAGGAACATTGAAATTTTTGGAGGTATATAATAATTAACTTGTCATTGTAGATATATATTCATTAAAAACATAAAAAAAGATTGTATTTTTTTATGTACGACTGTGCCAATTATCGATAGGTTCTTGGACAATATTATTAATAAAAATAACAACAAAATTATATAATTGTTTATTTTTATTATTGAATGGGAAGTTAATTATTATTAACTGTTATTGTGCATTTTCCCAGTGGCAGTTAAATCTACAAAAGTTATAACATTACAATTATTAGTACAATATATGGGATTAACACTACTATATTGAATTAGGAAATTTTTTATTCAATTGTCAGTCAACATGAGAAACTTTTGATCTCTTATTAGACCATAGTTTTTTACCTGAAAAGAAGTTGGTAACCGCCTGTATTTCACTTCACTATTTTCTTGTTTTTTTAGAATTTTTATTATTATTCACTCCAATGTTTTTTTAGTTACCACTTATTTAATCAGAACAGATAAAAAAAGTTATAAATATTAGAAAATATAATATAAAATACCAAAATGTTCACTGCAGTTTCCTACCTCTAAACTACTGATCAGGCTATTTGGAAAAGTCCTCAGGACTTCTGCTGGCAAGAAATTCCAGTCACATATTGATCTGTTTACAAACTAATATTTTGCAATGTCATGTGTTGCCCTTCTTTAATTTTAAAAGGGTGATCATTTTTAGGCCCGGGTCACCTGCATAAGCTTGACACCTTTAGGGTTAAAAATATCGATATAATTATACGATAGGATAATATTTTGTCCTTCAATAACATTTATCTTTTTTGTATTCATTCAGACAAAAGTTTGAAATTATTCTATTTACAGGTGGTGCACAACAGGCTCGAACATTTGTTGTTGGTGCTGGTGGACCAAATCGATCTGTTGTGACTCCAACCAGCGGCTCAAAATATGTTATTGTTACATCACGTCCAACTACTCCTAGCCAGGTAATCTCAAAATAATTTTCTATCTTATGAGATATCAACTTATATTCTGAATTCTATCCTACAAAAACATCAAGTATATTCAAAGATTGAAGTCTTTCCCGGTGAAGTTGTTCAATAAATAGCTCTTGGAATTCACACGGGTTTTGCATATGTATATTAAGACGCAACGTTTCGACGACTAAAAGCACTGTCGTCATCTTCTAGGCGAAGATGACGACAGTGCTTTCAGTTGTCAAAATGTTGTGTCTTAATATAAATATGCAAAACCCGTGTGAATTCTGAGAACTATTTATTGATCAAGTATATTTTTTATCAAAGTTCAAATTTATAATTGTATTAAGCAGGCCATGAAAAAACAAGTATGTATTATACTATAGTTTTATTTTTGTTATTTTAACTGAATCTTTCTTTTAATGAAGATTAAGTAAAAAAAATTGATCTTGAATGCTGCTTTCATTAATATGTGATGAATTAAATAAATTTATTTGTTGATGTCTTAGCCCAATACATACATCAATGTAGCCTTCTCCAAAATCTACTTTTTTTGTTGTACGTTTTAAGTAAAATGAATTGATGAGGTAATAAGGCTGTTGGATTTCAGAGCCTTCAGTCAAGTGTTTCAGCCAACAGTCCAGCAGGCACTGTTGTTAAGTTTGGGTCATCGGCACAAGCAGTGAGTACCCAAAAAGTAGTTACAGCAACAGCAACCAGTTCCCAAATGACTAAGTTGGTGGTGGTTTCCATGACAAATTCGGGAAGCAATTCCAGTACCTCGTCACTTGTTACACAGGTAATAGCACTGGTTTTCAGCTCCAGACCTCCCATATTTTATACTTCTCCGCGTGTAATTTTACAAACAAGAGTTTAGTTTATTCTTTTAATTTATTTTTTCACACACATTGTAACCTTAATTATTTCATTGAAACCTCCAACTAATTCATTCAAAATTATGACAAATCCACATCCCTTCATTTTAAGTGTGTATATGTTGGTTGTATTTCTGACATAAATTCATTAAGTTTTCTTAGCCATTTGGGATATTCTTGCATTATTATTATTATTATTATTATTATATATAACACATTTAGATAGGAAAGAGAGACAGTGAAGTCGATTTACCTTAAATCAACAGTTGGTCCAGTGGTATGAGGAGTGGAAATATTTCAAATTTTTCAAGGGTCTGGGCCACCATAATCAGGTTTGATTTAATATAAGGACTTTAAATTTGGTGACAATCATATTTTAATCTTTGATTATCAGGAAAGATAGAAATATAGGAGAAAGGAACCTACCTAGCAAATATAGTCAGTTTTATTAGGTGTAGAGGGAGTTCAGACCTGATGAAGGGGCTCAGGTCCTTCAAAATTTGCTTTTTTATTTCTGCTCAGCCTGATTGGACCAACTGTTTATTTAAGTTTTACATGTTCAGTGCTGATGCAGTTTCAAGTAGAACCAAACTATCCTTGGCGGCCAACTACTTTGTGTTAGCACTGAATGTGTTAAAAAGTTATATGCAAAATTTTTCTCTTTTTTTTCTTCATGTGAAGTTAGTTTTATAATGTTATATTAATTACATTTATGTTCCTGGATTATTACTACCATTTTCAATTTTTTTAATCTAATTTTTAAGAATACTGTACTCAGTTCCATAGCAATATGTCAACATTGTCATTTGTTGTGTTGCACGATTGACCAACCTCTTACTTTCTCTTGTAACAGGCATGCTCTAATTTGGGGGTTAAGTCTGTGTACGTATCTCAGGGACAACAGCCCATGAAACTGGAAGCACCAGTTGTTGACGAAGATCACAATATTGGTTAAAAACTGCTGTGGTTTAGGGAATCCTTATTTATAAAACATGCTCATAATAGAGCAGTTGTTGATTTAATGTTATAATAGACTTCTGTTCCCTTTCCAAATGTTGGTAATATTATGCATTTATTGTTATGTATAACATATGGAATGTAATATTTAAATTATAGACTGATATTTGTACATAGGATTCAGAATAAATACATTTTTATAAATATACTGGTATTCTATTTCTAGATATATTAAACTAATAATTATTATTATTATTGTCTGGTGCTATGCAGGCATCTCATTTGAATTGTAAGGACCTTTTCTTTTAAGATGATATTGGAATTTAACTTTCTATATGACCACGAGTGGCCAAATATTTTTATTTATTCTTCTATGTTTGTGTTTCGATAAAGTTGAGTCCCGAAAAGAAAATTCCAGCAAAGACATTGGCACTTAACAGGTACATTTTTGAATGACTTGTAAATAATGGTGCAGTGAAACCCAACAAATATGGAATAAAAAAATTATACGCTTGTCAATGCTCGTCATTTCTACAACTGTAAAATGTAAGCGTATTTAGGACAGCAGCCTAAAGGTGAGTAAAATGTGAGCGATCAGCTGAAGAAATTTTTTGTAAGACGTATAAAACGTATTAGTGGAAGTGAGCATAACAACACAGTGGACAATTGGTACAAAAATTGTTCAGTACCACATCAATTGCTATTGGATCATTGTTTAACACTTGAGGAAAACTACACCAAAATAAAAGTGAGATAGAATTTTTGCCAAAGAAGAGTTCTGCAAACAAGATTTTTTTGGTTTCACAAAGTCTACAACTTTTATATTACGCACAAAAAATACAACAAGATAAGTTGATGGACATGATTTGGGTAATAAACAAAAAGCTTAAAATGTTGAACATTTTACAATATGACTAAAGGTGGAGTCAGTACATGTGATAAATTATGTGCAGCTTCCAACTTTTGAAGACACGGAAGGTGATGACCACTAGCATTAATTTACTATCTGTTTAATTTATGAGTTAGATATTTGTAAAACAAATAAAAGTTATTTAGTTGTAGTCTTACTAGATTCTAAAATTTAAAACATAATTTTTGCAAGTTTCAATTATGGGTCCTGTTAAAAGCTCGTATGAATTGGCCAATTCAATGAACACCCCCCTAACCTTGGATTACACTGATATGTAGTAAGTATCGACATGAAAAATCTGTTTCCCAATGTGCCAATGGAAGACACCATCACTATTAACAAAGAGAACACTTTGTTAACTACAAGACCGGGAAAGGCTTTGTTCGATGACCAACACTATTACCCACAGCCATTTTGTCACCATATTCTCTTCTAACACTCGTAGGACTTCTGTATCCCTTGTCAGTGAGCGCTATTCTCTTGCAGGCAATACCTGCGAGCTATGTTCTCTCGCAGACAGAACCTTGTAGGAGAGATACGAAGGGGATAACTTTGGGGATGCCTTTTCCTCTTCGTTTTTGAACTAAGGTTCCCACAAGCCGAGGCACCTTGGCCTGTTCTGAGAGGTGTATGTTCCAGGAGGGGGGGGGGGGGTCACAGACCTTGGGCATACGGTAAGTGTTGTCTGCTATTCCCATTGGAATAGTCGGCCAGCTGCCTCCTAAACTGGTCGAGGCACGGAGAAGGGAATGCTGCGTCCCCACAGCAAACTCCTCTCCTGCTATCGGAAGGGTGTGGGACAAGTACTCAATGCCCGACCTGCCTGATGCAGGTATTTCTAGGGTTTTCCCTGCATTACTTTTAGGTGAATGCCAGGTAGGATCCTTAAAATATAGCCCGGGGGCCCTAGTTAACCCTTGGATACCTTCCTCTACCCTTCCACGAAATTTTAAGAAAAATACGCAGCGATTGGCAGTTTTGAAACGGGGGAGCCGAAATCGGAGGAAGGTAGGAGAAATGATACCATTTGGATCCAAGTTGCGATGCAGTGAGGCTGTACCGAGAGCAGTGAAATTGTGGTCAGTGCAGCCGCCTTCCAGTAACGTTCCTCTGGTCGACGCCAAGAGGAACGGATCATCCTGATGCATCACCACGTAGGTTGCAGCAACAAAGCGACGCCTGTCTTCGCGATTTCAAACCACTCTCACGTTTAAAAGTAAATTTAAAGAATCCATCCACATATCATCCGGTAGAACAGTGTTAATGTGCTGGCAGGACCTTCGTAAATCCCCGATTCGTTGCGACAAAAAGTTAAGTGCCCCAGAAACGGAGTAAACAAAGCGCGTAACTCTCACCCCCCCCCCCCTAAACCTTATAAATTTTGCAGGAAGTTTTCAGGTTGATTTTCTGGAATAAGCTGAATCTAGGTTTATTTCGTTAAGGAATGTTCGGGTTCGTGAGCCCAGCTTTGATTATTAACCGGTTCCCTGAAGACAGAGTTTTATACTGCTCGAAACTTTGGACACATTTCTATATGTCTTCTACCACACTCTCTTGAGTGGGTTTTCTATAAACAGCGGAAAACTCGACAATTTATTTCTACCAAGCTGTGTCTCAATTATTCAATTCTATTTTGATCAAGTCTAGTCGTAGAGTCGAACGAGAAGTATCGATAGTCAGAAAAACAGCTGTTGTAATTCCTGGTTCGAGTTCAAATTATTTTTCACCAGAAAATCTCATCACAACCGCGCGTTATTTTAAATGTGGACATTATAAAGACATTGTTCGCAATTTAAACTTGGAGAATAATAATATTATGCAATTCCGTAGCAGAACGACTAAATGTTTAACCCGAATCTGAATGACAATATTAAAATATCAACGTATCTCACAACACATATTATATACATTTCTTCTACACCAAATTTAGATTAAAGTTGAACATAACCTGGCGCCTGACTGTTACAATGGACACAGAGCACAGAAACCATTTAAATATGGCCCTAAAGTTGGTGTCAGAGTATGCTTGGTTATTGGATGCTTATGTTTTGGTGTGTTTCATAAATTAATAAGTTTGATTTTAATGTTGTAAATTGTATTATAAAAGAGTTTTCTTTTAGGATTATTTTACTCAAAATCATTGGTCTAAATTGCCCAAATCGTGGCAAAATATTCTCAACGAGACAGATCCAGAAGAACTTAGTTATTTGCTTGAAGATAATGTTCAAGTTTGGTATGTTAATGTTGATTCTGAACCCAAATTATCCTCTTAAATTTTTAAGTAATTATTTTTCGGCCTGCTAAAGTTTCACCTTAATTTTAACAATTCTTTTGCACATTGTCTTGTTACATTCTTAATAATTAAATTATGTATTTTGTTCAGAAGGCGTAGGCTTAGAAACAAGTACACCAAATTGTGTCAATAAAACTTGACTTGTTAAGGAAATTTTATACAGGTGTTGTGTATTCCCGGGCTTGTTCAGATATGTCCTAGAAGTAAACCAAGAAATGCATAGAAAACTAGTCAATTATTCTTTTTTATTTAGAATATTTGACTAATATCCAACATACGTAAATGGAAACGATTAAAATATCAGCCATCGTAAACCACTTTCCGACCATTTACAAGTCGAATTCTTAAATAACTTTTTTTTGCGGAAACATATACTTATGAAGATAGGTTTAATTACAAATTAGCAGGTGTGACGTCCTTGTGTGGTATTGATATTATTACTTATTTTGTCTTTATTTGAGTATCTTATCATTAATTTTCAATCAGACGTAAATTTTTCATTTCAACATTTGACACCTAGCCGTTCCATTAGCGTCTTCTATTTCTTTTAACATATGTATTATTTATTTTTTCAATTATATTTTGCTCTCAATTGGCTTTAACAATTATGTAAACATATACATACTTTATAACTCCATTTCTTGTAATCTGAGGTGCATCCAAACGTGCTCGTGTGATACTGTTCAAACCTGATAGGGAAGTGTGACATTTAAAGAAGTTCAAGTCCAATTATTTTTTTTTAATATTATATTTATCAGCAATCAGATTACATTTTAATCTATAAGCTAATGTGGTAGCTTTGACATGTTATTTACATATAATACATTATGGCATGATGAGATCCCCTCCAGCGAAGAAACTTCTAAATCTCGTCTAGAGATGTGCTGGCCATTTTCTTTTCAGTCTTCTTGTTACATCATTTTCTAGTAGTGGTTGTAATAATGGGTTTGAATGTGATTTAAGCTTTTCGTGGCGTCTAACACTCTTTTGATGGGCAGTTTCCATAACAGTTGGTATTTTTAAGTCATTGTGTATTTGTTCATTTGTTATGTACCAGGGGGCGTTAACGATAGCTCTTAATATTTTAGACTGGCATCTTTGGATTATTGCAGTATTTGACTTACTGGCACATCCCCATAATTCTATCCCGTAGGTCCATATTGGTATAATTATGGTTTTATATAGTAGTAGTTTATTTTCTATGGAGAGGTGTGAATTGTGTCCTAGTAACCAGTACATTTCTTTTTGTTTAATATCCATTTGTTTTCTTTTCTTGGTTAAGTGGATTTTCCAATTGAGTTTGCTATCAAGTCGAATGACCAAATTTTACTAAAGCTTGCTTTATCTGATCACTGATTTCTATTAATAGTTACTATATTTTCTTACAACAGTAAAAAAGTGTGGCCACTTAGCTTATTAGCATTGAAATGTTGCTCAATGGCATTAAGTGTTCCAAGAAATAATAAAATTACAAAAAGTCACTGTAAAAACAGTTCTCCTGCTGTCATTAACCATCTACATTTGGATTATAAAACCAAGGAGTATGTGGATTTGGATACAAATAAATGTGAATTGGATGAGCATAAGTCTGAAGTTTTTTCTAAAATTGCCAAAGTTTATATGAAAGGGGTCAAGTTAAAGAAACAACATGAAATAAAACAAATGGCTCAGGTATATATGCATTAATTAATAAAATGAAAATTATATATGTATTATTTTCTATTTTGAAGTTTCACAATTTAATTTGACTGCAGGTTACAGCAGAAACAGCTACTAAGTTGGGGGTAAATTACATTGTTGATGTTGGATCTGGTGTTGGACATTTATCAAGATTGTTAGCATATCGATATGGCTTTAGAGTCTGTTGTATAGAAGCACAAAGTACTCTGTCTGTACAAGCAAGGTTTGTGGTACATGCATCTATGAAAATATTTTTTGAGGAGTTTTTAAATTAATACAGCTGATATACATTTTTTATTGTGACTGAAACAGTATTATTTATTTGTGTGATACACAATATCTTTGTATTTAAAATAACTATTTCTACTACCCAACCAATGGTGTGAAACAGTGTTGAACAGTTACATAACGGAATTATATAGGCGCTTTAATAAGTTTTCCATAAATAAATATAGATAATAAGATAAATAAATCACGGACAAAAATATAAATAAATACTTCACAAAGTTTCAACAAATCTTGTTACTTTCGTCAGCTGTTCCAAGAACTTAGAAGCATTTCAGTTCGTCACCTGATTTCTGTGGTGTTTCATTCTTGCATTTCATGAATCACCTTATGAAAGGATTGCAGACATGTTGTGTGATTCAATATATTGTCCTCGGAGTTCAATCGGGTTTTGCATAATTATATTAGAACGCAACGTTTCGACGACTAAAAGCTCTGTCGTCAACTTCTTCGCCTAGAACCCGGTTGAACTCCGAAAACAATATATTGAACAACTACACTGGGAAAGGCTTCAATCTTTGATTTTGTGTGATATTTATTTGTCACTTATTTTTGTCTTTCATTTGACTACTTATTATTATCTAATTACTGTACCTTAAACACAGCCATTTTATTTTCAATAAATGTAGATGAGATTTTACAGTTGCAGTTTTATTTTTTTTGTAATTCGAAGAAGTTTCTAATCACAGTAATGTTGTAGAAAACTTGATTTGGAAATGGAAAAAGTACTATCAAAATATCTCAAGGCCGAGGATACAGAAAAAAATTACAGGCCTGTCCACTTGAATGTTACCTTGGACTCTCAAATTAAGCCTGATGATTTTGTGAAAGTAAGTATTATTGCAAACATAAATTATACCTAAGATTTATGAAGCAAAAAGTTTGCCTGAGTTGAATTGTAGAAAAATGAAGTGACTGTTGTGTATTTTTATTTTAATTGTGATCTCTTTACCTAATATCATATTTAAGTCTTAGTCCATCGTAATTTCTAGTATTCTGATTTTTTTAAAAACAGGAATTTCATTCCATATATTAAACTTTTATGTAATCATTTCTGTCATGAAGCTTTAAGAGTCCAAATATAAACAATAAAGCACCTTTGCAAAGGTTTTCACTCATTCATATTTTTATAATTCATATTGTCTATTGAAACTATAACTTTTCAAGTTGAATATTTGTTACAATTTTAAGTATGATGAATAAGAAAGATAGCCAATACAGACAAAAAAGTGATAATATAAATACCACACATTTCTTGAATTTTGTCAACTGTCAAGTGCAGTCGTGTCACTCTAGGCTCTTCTTCGCACCTGACGAAAGGGACAAGGATCCCAGAAACATTGTGTGGTATTTATATTATCACTTTTTTGTCTGTATTAGTTATCTTTCTATTCATTATTTTCCTTCAGATGTAAATTTTTCATTTTAAGAATTATACTTTGAAATTCATATTTATTACTTATTATCGATCGTAAAAATATTTATTTTACAATTGTCCAGGTTTATTCTACATATTAACCGGGAAAGCATTCTCTCATTTTACATTAGTTTACACATTGGTCTTTTTTTTCATTGTTGTCATTATTCTGTCTCAATTTAACTGGTTGTTTCCATAATAATTGCTCTTTTACAGAAACTGAGTGATTGTTTCAATATCAAACCAGAGGATTTAAAATTTGGTATTGTAGGTCTGCACCCTTGTGGTGATTTAGCACCAGTATTATTAACCATTTTTGCCGAATGCTCAAACTCATTATTCATTAATATTGTAGGTTGCTGTTATATGAAGCTGAGCTTGCAATCTGTGAGGTGAGTTGCACAAAATACACAATTTAATAATTCAATAAAAATAGGTGTCAAAAATTGGTTACATTGTTTTTGTAAATTCATATGGAGTTGGATTTTGTATGTACGTCATAAAAATACATAATGATAAATTTCTTATACATTTACCATTCAGTTGTACATATTCATTTCTTTAATGATTGATTGCTTTAAAAAATCCTTATGAATTATAACCATAAGTTTATGATAACCCATGACTCCACTTAAATCCCTCATCTTTTAAGATTTTACTGCATAGATATTTAATTATTTACCACTTGAACAATTTTGCTGGAATGCTGTCAATGAGATATCACTTAAACAAACAAGCTGCACCAGAATAAGCTCAGAGTATTTTTTTATCTCTATTAATGATGTATTTCTGATATATCCACAAAAATTAAATGTAGGCCTAGTTAAAAAACTTTTGAGAAATAGACTTTTTATAGCATAATAGAGAAACATATTTAATGTGCAGAATAAACCAGGTTTATTTTCAGCACAGCTTAAGGAGGAGGTAATATGACGTATTGAAAATTCAGTATTATTTCATTGTTGTATTCTTTATTTTGGTTTTAGGGAATTGTGCATGGTTGATATAAAACAAATGTAGCTTTGACTACTACTCAAAACTTATACTTTTTTTTTGCTTGTTTTCAAATCTTGTTAATTTTATTACATTTTTGCAACTGAACGAAAACTGTATCTGTCTTTAATAGAGGCAAGTTTAAAGGATATCCTATGAGTGCATTTGTCTCACAAAGAAATCATGTTCTCAGCCAAGAAGCACTTGAAGTAGCCTGTCATGCTATAGAAAACTATTTACAGCGATTGAAATCTGGGAACTATGGTAATCTCAAGGTACCTAGTTTTTGTTTATATCAGTATTATATATGTGTTTACGTTTTCTAAAAAAAATTATCCGTTATTTTAATTAATGCTTCACACTGACCCTATATAAATCCACTACATTTATTATGTTATGTGAAGTCGACTACTTGTCTCTCTTTTCTATCCAAATATTTGATTTAATTTGACCTTGTCACATTTTCCTTATATTTTATATATGTATATATGTAACACAAGGAAAATGTGACGAGGTTATATTAAATAACACACTGCGAAGTTCAGACCTTCCTTCCTGACGAAGGGGACTCAGGCCCTCAAAAGTTTGTATTTTTCTGTCACTTCGTCCTGTCTGGACAAAACTATTGATTTCAGGTAAGTCGACATCGCTGTATCTCTCTTTCCCATCTAAATGTGTTATATATACATGAAATAGGATTGTTTTAATTGTCAACAATTTCTTTTCCATTTTTTTCACACTTAATTATTTATTTAAATTTAGTTTATTTGTACATTTTACATTTATCAGAAACTGATTCTAAAATTAATACCTTCAAAACCATAATGCAAGTTATGAAACTGAAATGTTTTTATTTTAGATTCATTGTTATCGAGCAGTTTTGGAGAAGATTCTTGTGAAATATTGGCCTAATCTACATCACACTGCTATTAAAAGCATCAAACATTACTCTACCTTAACATTTACTGAGTAAGTTCACACTAAATTATGTCTTAAGACATGGTGTATTTAAAATTTTTTAAATCAACCTTGATAATTATTTTGTAGGCCATTTATTTTGCAAGTAAAAAAGTGAAAACAGTGAATATTACATTTATATAGACTTCAATTAACAAAATGAACTCAGTATACGCATACATATTATTGCATTATTAATTTATTCTGTAATTGACATTGTCATTGTAAGTTTTGATTTGAAAATTGAATTAACAATAAAATGTTAGGATTTTAGAACAAAAACTATACTTGTGTGATATTTGTTAACAATTTTCATTTTTGAGATCAGTGGGAACTTTTGCATTTCTTTACAATTACTGGTGCATCTTTCAGTGATTACTTCATATTTCCTACTCTTTTCGGTAATGTATTGCACAAGATGAATTACTTAGTTCACTCCTTTGTTTCAATGTATTGTTTTATAAAACTGGCTTTTAATCATTAAATTATTAAGGACACTTACTTGTTGGTCAATAAGATAATTAATTAACACACATTTGAATGATTTCATTATCTTTTAAATATTTTGGCATATTTCAAATATAAGTTACAGTGTTTGAAAATATACATGTATTTATTTGGTTTTAAATGTATGACGAGTTTCCAGAATAGTTGTACTTCCTTTGTTGCTTAAAATTACACAAGGGCTTAATTTTATATTACAAAATATTATGTACAATTTAAATAAACTTAAATGATTTGTTTTAGCTACTGCCAAGCGGCAATTTCAAAACTAGGAGTAAACTTATCTCAAAGTGATATGTGTTCTGAAGAGACTGAAACAAATCTTGAAGAATGGAAGAAAGTTGTAATCATTTTTACTTTAAGACTTCTCCTAGCACCTCTGGTGGAAACAATTGTTCTGCAAGACAGAATTCTTTTCCTTCAGGAGCGAGGTACCATCAAATATCTTCTATAAGTTTTTAATTACATGTAATAAATAAATATTGAATTACACATTAATTTCAGGATTAGACAGTGTATTAATCCCATTATTTGATCCTGTGGTTTCTCCTCGAAATCAGCTATTGGTTGGAATGAAAAATACTTTTCACGTGTAACCAACAGTGGAGAGGATTTCAGAATTTAAGGTACGGTCAGTGGCACATTGCAATAGTTTTGATCAATGAAAAATGCAAAGCTTTACAGACATACTTTTATGTCGTTAAACACTATGCATATTCTGGATGTTGCAGAGTACTGCTACTTCCACTTGCTTCGTCATCACTTTCTTCAGTGCTTACTTTTTCAAAACCTTGATGGCGGTCAAGGAATTGTCCTAATTTGAAGCCTTCAACAGGAGAAATGGGAAAATCCCATCTTTTATGATGACTGTTGTATCCTAGCAGGCAGCCTGATGTAACAAAAATACAATGCACAAAGTTCTTTAATGCCTATTCCGAAGAAAGTTGCTACAATCTATTAAAGGTTTTAAAAAATTCTTAGTTACATTTCCACTTTGATGTATATAATCAAATTGATATTTTATGTTTAAACATTCATAGTTTTATAAATATATGTTTTCAACTTTATAATTGAAGATTTATTTATGATTTGAATTTGAGATCTAACAAATCTAATCTTGCTGTTTAAAATTCGTCCCCCTATTTAATAAATATCACATTTTGTAACCGATAAATTACAGACAATAGCTTGTGCATTAAATTTAAAAGTCATGATATTCCAATGTCCATAAGATCAATCACATGTCGGCACAGAATAATGGTTTTGGAAATAATAGCACTACTATTGTAGTTGCACATTCTTCTGCGTGTATTAATTCCTCAACAATTTACAGATTGATTATATAGACAGTAAATTATGTCAAGGTATTGACTGCATATGTATTGGTTACATTTGGATATGTTTAAATTTAATGTTCTGAAAGAACAACTACTTTTCTCCTCATATAGTAACTAATTTGTTTCAACGGGTACACAGAGAATACTTGAGAAACAGTGCAAATTAGAAGGCTCATGCTGAATTCTGAAAAAAATTTGGTAAAAGGAAAGGTTGTTCTAAACCTGCCTGAATTACATGATCATTTTTTGCAAAGTGTCATGAAATGATAAAAATATTTTCATGGGTGAAGTGGAGCTGTGCCTGTCTGTAATAAATCAACTATAAATGGTAAAAAAGTGAAAATTTGTTTCTCATTTTCATGCATTAGAATTTGCAATACTTTCAGTTGTACATACTTCGTGCGTAAGTGAATGCTTAGATTCATGCTAGGTCAATTCAACTCTCTTTCCTAAGTTGGTATGTATGTTACATGAATTTTTATAAGCAAAAAATAAAAAAAACTTTTAAAATAGAGGAAAGGATAAAATAATAAAATCACTACAGTTGTTTTTCATGCATCTTTATTCCACAAGTTTACTATACTCTGCTCCAAGGGCATCAAAATCTCTTGACCCACCTCGTTTCCTCATACGAGTGATGGCAGCGATTAATACAATACAGACAATCACAATCACACCTACGATAGTTCCAATTGCTACTGCTATTGAACCAACTTTAGTAACTTGTGGAAAAGTAGAATTCCCAGCAGTTTTCATGGTCTCTTTCTTTGTTATTAAATCTAGAACAGATGGAAAGCACTCTTACAAAAATTTTGAACAATTGTATATATACAGCAACAGTTTACAATAATTACATCTAAAAATGTAAACTATGGTGGGATAAATTTCCATAAGTTTTCCCAGTAAATAAGCTGCTGGAATTGTGGCGTTTACTAAGAAAATGTCATACTTACTAAATGATACTCGGTTGGAAACCCAAGGACAATTCCAGCAATGTTGGACGCGCAGTATCAATCCACCACGCCATCACTGTTAAATGGAATCATGTTTTATACAGTGCAATCTGCAGAGTGTTTCTTCTTTTCAAAGTGTCTATTGTTAAAAGCAATTAGGAGATTGCAGATATGGATGCATCTTACAGAAGGACAGAAGTGTTGAATAAGCAAAATATTACTTTAAGAATGACAATATGCTATGACATCGTCACCCCTGAGAAAAAGACTACTGCAGTGTGTGATGGTGGTTTGAGGACTTGAGGTACCATTTCTATTAATCATACCACCCCTTTGCATGGTAGGAGTGAGCTGTATAAGACTATAGAAAAGACATAAAGATTATTATTGTATACATTTTCTTGGCAAAGTCGTGTGAAAGTAGAAGAAACTAACTTCTCTTGAATATCGCAATACACAAGTGCAGGGAATACAACGGAAAAGTTAAAAACTTAATTTTATTTGTGTGTCATTACTTTACGAATAAGAGAGATATTCTCATTCCATTGACAAACTTCTTTTGTATATCAATTTAAAATTTTATGAAATAGGAAAGGAACTTGAAATATCAATGTTGGCAATTGGATAAATGATAAATTATTGAAAGTTACAAGGAAGATAAATTAACAAGAACAGAATAACCAAATGAATTTTGAGGCACTACTATAAATTTTACTGGAGCACGAAACATGATATTTGAGTGTGGGTTCAGTCCTTTTGACTATGACAAAAATTACTTACCACTTGATGAGGTAGGAGCTGAATTTCCAGATTGATTCAAAGCCAAACTAACAGCAGCTTCATTTCGAAGAGGCAGAGATTGCACAGCTACGTCTGGTTCCCAAAAACAATTTTTTACAGAAAAATATAAAATACTACTAACAAAGTATTAAATGAATAAAACATGATGTTTGATGATAATAAGATTTATAAAGTTTCGGAAGATTATTTTATCAACATTAACTTATAGCTCTCACAGGAATAATGAAAAACTGAGGTGTAATAATTTATAATACTCTCAATAACTCATAGGCAAAGACAAAAGCAAAACATTTTTATAATCATCTGACAAATAAATATTAATACAATTTTAAGTCAATTTGATAAAATTGTGTCAATACTGGGTGAATCAAATAAATACATATGATTTTCCATATAAAAATTATTTTATATTGTATTTTATAAAAGCAAACGTGTGCTATTTTGAAAGAGATGTAAGGAATCTGTAAGTTTACCTTCTGTGAACTTCCATACTTTGAAAGGGTTGAGTTCTACAACATATACTTTACTTCCATCCTTTGTAACAGCAACATCATGTGGATTCTTTAATCCTGGAGAATCTAAATTGAACTTGGTTATTTTACTTTGGCCAGAACCTAAATTTATTATAAATCCTCCAACTTCTGCTTCTTCAGATGGTCCATTAACAGCATAAAGTTGACCACCTACAACAATGTAATGCCACTATTTATAAATTACGACGTGCAAACCAATTCTTGTACGATTATGAATATAGGTAACATTGGGGTATCGGAAGATTGAAGGCTCTGTTTGAACCGGGTAGAAACCCGAGAATGTTTTCTTCAACATTGGGGTAGTTTAATTTAGAAAGCCACTCAATCCTGCACACTAATGATTTCCACAAATAAAACCAGTACTGGTATACTTGAAGTAATTTGCAATGTATTATTGTGTATTAAGATCATACAGATTTGATTAAACTTCATTAGTATTTTATATCGAGCAGTTATATTAGATTGATTGTGTGTTAAAGATCACTTCAGAGAAAATACAAGCCATTTTTGTACATATATTTCAGTTTCTGCACCTCTGAAGCCTCGAGTTTTATGAAAAGTCAATGTGGTACCTATGAAAACCATTAATTTAAACAAACATTTTATGTCGTTACAAGTGTTGAGCTTTTACAACAGTATTATCAGCCTTTTTAATGTGCCACTTAATGTTTCCAGTGCAGATTTCTTACAGATTGAGAAATAAATGTACCAGACTTGGCTTGAAGTGAACACTTCAGATATACCCAGATGTTATATGCATTGCAGTATGTATGAAGAATCAAAAATAGTGTCGACAAATGGGTATTCAAATATGCAGATGAAATGTCGTGTATGCTTCAATAGAGCAAATGTGATAACATTTGCCCCGATATCTATAAATACTCTGCATTAATCAATGCCAGAATAAATGTGGCTTTGCATAATTATTATTAAAATACCTTTAGCAGGGGAATAAGCAACACTGAATATTCTTGGGCCCATTTCACTTGATTTAGTTTCATACAAAGCTGATCCAGAAGTAACATTGAAACTTAAAATTCTTCCATTTTCACGGTCAGCAAGGAAAATTAATCCTTTGTCTTCTGCCAATGCCAGTGCATGAGGCACAGAAAATGAATACAAAGAGGATGGAAAGCTTTGAATACCTGAAAAAAACTCAACATTATAGAATTTAGAAATAACAAAACTATCAATCATACATAAAGAAAACTTGTTACCTAGGAATAAATGCCGACCTACTTCCATTAGTAAAGAGCCTTTCTTATCAAATTTCAGAATTCGACTATTACAGTACCCATCAGATATAAAAAAATCTCCAGAAGTCAAAACTGCAACGGCGGTCGGTTTGCAGAAATGGTAGTCGTCATTTCCAGGTACAAATTTTGTGCCAAGTTCTAATAATATTTTATGTCTGTCAGAGCTACTAAATTTAAAAACCTGATGTAAAGCCACGTCTGTAACCCATACGTTGTTTTCAAAGTCTACCGTCAGACCATGTGGTAAGTAGAACCTGTAAAAATATTTAATTTATATATATAATAAGAATTTATAATTATTAATTACTAGAGTTTAATAATATAAAAACATTAACCAAATTATTAACCATAAACACCTACATATTATTTCCCCATTCTTCCACAATGAAACCGCTTGAAGCATTGAGTACTACAATTGTGTTCTGTGGAATGGGGCCTCGATTAACTTCGTTATATATATTATTCACATTAAAAGTAATTGAAGTCCATGTACGGTCACCTCTGTGAAAAACTACTACATTTTCATTGTGATCAATGCTAACAGCAGACAATTGGCCCAGTTTGATTCTCGAGTCAGGCCAATTAGGTACAGCTCTCAATCCTTGGAGGAAAATATATATACATATAATATTAGTAAGGATAACAGCTGGATGAAATTATAATAACTTTATGTAAAAATAACATGATGAAAGATATTTTCTTTATTACTGAATGGCGTATTTAAAATACGTTGATGGATATCTATTTTTTTATGTAAATTATTTATTCAAATTTAAACATTTATAACATATTTAAATTGTTTCTTTAGTAATGTAAATAACCATGTTATACATTTTATATTTGTTTGGGATTGAATCTTTTTATTGTTTTTTTGATTATATTTCCCAATTATTATACAGCATATTTTAGTTAATATATGTAACTTTTAATGTTTATAAATAATCTTTCTGTTGGCCAATTTCTTTTACTAATTTAAAATAATAAATATCAGGTTATCAACACTGTACACATTACATCAAAAGGGTAATGTCTGGACAAGGATGAGAACCATTTTCATCATAATATGAATAACAAATTAGAAATGTTAGTCATATTATTTTGTACTGATATATCAATATCATAAATTGTAATTATTAATGTGCAAATATTAACTTTTGTACATGAATTTTGTTGAACAAAAACATGACAATTCAGAGGGTAACTGTTTTCAAAATTTTTACTTCACATGTATATTACAAATTAAACTAGTACATTTTAAATAATTATTCACAATACCATGTCCATTAACAAAATTGGTTGTTTCCAAATTTAAATGAGAATTTGAATTCGGTTTCGAAGATGGTAAGTGATCCCACTTCAAATCTCTATTACTAAGACCACGGCTCGCATCAGGACTGTATGCTGGAAACTGGTTGAATAATGAAGTGGGTATTTTTTTGTGCAAATCTGAGTAACTGCCTAGTGTATGTTCTTGATTCTGAAAAAGAATGGAATTGTAATCCAATACAACAAATTATAAATATTAGGAACTTAATTACTTACATTACCAAACTGTGAAGTGCTGTATTCAATGAAGTAAAATGTACAAAATAATGCACTAAATAAATAAGTATTCATTGTTCCTGAAACAAAACATATTAATTAATATAATTAAAATGTGATGCTCTGCTCATGCTTTTAAATAACCCTAGCTGCCGAAATTTGGTGGCACTGCAATTTCAGTTTCATAAAAAAAAAAACCGAGCATCAGAAGCGAGTTTTCTGTGACAATCTCGTCTGCATTTGAACTTGATGCAAAATCTCATTAACAGTGTCCCTATAAATGTTGGGCAATTGATTGTTGTTTTGTTACTTTTAAATGAAGTCACAATTACTACACGATCACAGTCTTCATATGCATATGCTGCTATCTGTGCTAAAAAATGATAATGTAATATAATTTAAAATAATATTCATATCAACTGAATTTCGAGGTCATCTGTGCTACTGCACGTAAAAACTCTAGTTGTGTAATTATGTTAAGTTAGCAATTTATAGAGCCTGTATAGGGTATAATTTACTTCTTAGTAATATTAAATTAAAAACTATGAGAAAAAAAAGTTTCTAGGTGAAAATGGAAACAAAAAATTTGTTCGCCCCAAAATACTTAAAGATAGGTTAACAATACTACATTACGAGGGTGTAGAAAAGTCAATCAAAAATAATTTTAGCATATAAGGAACAGACCAACTTATTGAATGTATAAATTAGTTGGTTAATAATAATTTGAAATCACTGTTCATTTTGGAGATAACCATTCCACTTGCCTGGGGTTTTTTCTCTCACTCACAAAATCACACAATATTCCATTGGAATGCAATATTTTCCCCAAACCTGTATGTCACAGTATGAAAGTTTAGGAATTTTCCCATGTTTCATATCATCAACATATCTGCAAAGTAAGATACATTACTTAAAATGTTATGCACCTAACATTTTTTTTTTTTCATCATGAACAGAATTCTTCCTTTTAAAACAGGTCCAGATGACACTATGGTCCTTGCTGGTGACGCACTTCGGAATGGCAATAATGCATTTATGTTCTAATGTGTAAGTAAGCATATACTATGTTTCAGACAACATATGTGTTGTCATATGGATTTTTTTTTGCGTGCAAACTTCAAAACTAAATAAATATTGATTCAATGACAAAATTTTAAATGTTGCTTTGATTTTTCTAAAAAAAAATTGTACGGCGGAAAAAATTAAAAATAAATATTGTAAACATTGAATGTTGTAATACTCATGAAATATGGTAAATAATTAATTTAACCTCTTGTATCATGAAACTGCGAGTTTGTGAGATACACTTGTAGAAATAATAAGCATTTCTGTAGAGTAAAGTGTTTATCAAGAGACTGTTCCCCGAAACATATTGTTAGAGATTCATGACAGATCTATACATTTCCCATTTGACAGTCAAGGATCAAGGATATTCGTAAAGATACTCCTTTTATATTAGTATAAAATATTTTAGGAACGAAAACGTGTTCTTCGAATTACTCAGCTCATTTATGACAAATTCTTAAATTTTAAATTCGTAGTTATTAGTAATTATGAACCATCTACCCTTGCAGATCAGGCAACTTACTAATTAAGTGTCAGTAAAGTTACCAAATATTCATTGAAATGGAAGCTGCTTATCGAAAAAATGTACGTTGTAACGTTAGATGTCAGTTCTAGAAGTAAATTAATATAGACTTTATCTGGCATTTAATAATAAATGAATATATTTATATGAGCAAGTAAGTCAGAACGTGTAAATGTAATTAATTGTTGAGTTCATTGTTTACATTAACATAGAAAATATTAAAGAAACACATTTCAGTTACGTCCTTTATACATAACATGGATCAGAAAAGGTTTATGTTATTTCATGGTCAGTTTTCAGTCTGTTACAGTCGAACAATAATAAAATGGGGTAGTATATACTAAGGGATGACGTGCCGCGAAACGTCCATTGACCATTATCTTAAATCACTAGTTATTATCTAACTTGTGGTAGGATTGTTTGCGTCTTATACGTATATGAGACTGATTGAACCTTGTAGAACCAGGTTGGAGGGTTTCAGTCTTCATGGCTTAGTGGTGACATCCAGAAGGTTCGCTGTACACAAAGACTTGTTTGATATTTGACACAATAATTTTCTTATAACGTCTCGCACTGGCTCAATACTAAAATAGTTTTGTATTATGTTATTAGACACAAACCGGCGCCTCAGCAATACACCTGAGGACTTTGTTCTGGAGCCTTTGAGATTTTCGTTATTAGAGGGCCTGGCGCTACTCCGCAGCTGAATGCCGTAAGTCCAGATAATTTTTTTTTAAGGGTAACAGGCTACATGAGGGTAATCCACATGGTGGCAACACCCCTTCAATAGCATAGGAAGGGATTTGAATGGGGGATGCGGAAGGGTAGAGGAAGGTAGCCAAGGGTTAACTAGGGCCCCCGGGCTATGGTTTAAGGATCCTACCCGGCAATTCGCCTAAAAGTGATGCAGGGAAAACCCTAAAAAAACCTGCATCAGGTAGGTCTGGCATTTGGTACTTGTCCCACGTCCTTCCGATGGCGGGAGAGGGGTTAGCTGTGGGGTCGCAGCTTTCCCCTCTCCGTGCCTCGACCAGTTTAGGAGGCAGCTGGCCGACTATTCCAATAGGAATAGCGGACAACTCTTACCGTATGCCCAAGGTCTGTGACCCCGGAACATTCACCTCTCAGAACAGGCCGAGGTGCCTCGGCTTGTGGGAACCTTAGTTCAAAAACGGAGAGGAAAAGGCATCCCCAAAGGTAGCCCTTTCGTATCTCTCCTACAAGGTTCTGCCTGCGAGAGAACATCCCTCGAAAGTACTGCCTGCGAGAGAATAGCCCTAGCAGACTTATATCCCAAGTCCAGATAAGACGGATATTGTAGAGTAAAAGCTTGTTTTCACTATTTCAATTGCGATTTTTTGCCAAATACCTAATGCATTTGTCTAAATTTTCAAGTTATTCGTAACATGTGTCGATTTGGAAGTGTTAACCTGCATTTTTTAGTTTCCAAGCCAGTCTTCGACCAAGTTTACGTTACGCCTCGGGCATTTGCGTTCTGAAAATTCATAATGAGATAGGGAAGGTGGGGATATACCTACATGGTGTTTCTTCTTCTTCTTCTTCTATGGTTCCACAGCCCGATATCGGGCCTTGACCTCCAGTAGTAGCTTCCTCCAAACTTCTCTGTCTAAAGCTATTCTCCTCCAGTTCCTCAAATCCATCATATGTCCACGTTTCTTTGCTTTAGTCATCTTTGTTTTACTTGTCCTTTCTGAGGCTGTTTCGAAACGGCAGCTTTTTACAAGATAGGGTTGTCAGCCATATGCTCAACCCCCAACCTGGAGGACCAGTGGGCTGTCCTTAGTCCGGCTCCTCTCCTTCGAACTGTCTGGCTTGGGTGGCCCTGCCAGGAGTGTACGCTCCCGCCACCATAGCTCTCTGGGTCGTTGGAGCACACAAACCTCCCCACTACGTTAAGGCTACAGCCCTTGGGGAGGACATGGTGTTTATAGGTAAATATAAAATTTATAGCCGACCCCCTGTGATGTATGGGGTCATTCTTGTTGTCTCACATCATGTAGGTGCCGGGTTCAAATCCCGCATGGATTTTGTATGTCTGTGCATTTCCTAACTGTGAAACTCCCACAAACTAATTTCCAACGAGTCAAATTTCAAAGAGTCGCTAATGACCCTGTCAGTTGATGTGACTATAAATAAATAAATATATATAAAATTATGGTCTATTTTATAATGCTGTATTAAATGCATATCAAAACTAGAATTACAAAAGTTTAATTTTAAAAAAAAGGCATTGGATGGATAAGATACCTCAATTTCACAAGTATACAATGGCATATGCCTCTTAAAACTGTTTCTGCGCAAAACAAACCAAGTTAAGTAAATATGAGCACAGTGGCGGCCTAAACAAATAAGAATGTCCTTTGTACATATTGTAAATTCCATAGTTTGTCAATAATTTTACTGCCTGAAGTGCAGAAAAAGGTGTATAACGAATGAAACTAGATGCTCAGCAACTTGTTTCTAATTACTTAAAAGTTTTGACCTGTTAAGAATCATAATAATGAAAGAAACCAATCCGTTTTCAGAGTTAATATGATTTATAAGTTTCTAATTTACATTCAATTTGATTCCGTATACTAACTTTAAATGTATTATACTAATATTACAATATGTTGATGCCAAATATTTTGAATATAGTGCAAATGTCAACTTTTCAAATACTGCATTGTTTAACACAGTACTTTTACTTTTCTTGCATTTTGGACGGCCCAATGACAAACTACAAACTATGGAATTTTCAACATTTAACAATCACAAGCTAATCTTAAAATTATTTAACCTCATTGCCTCACTCTGACAGGGCCAGTTATTCACTGAATTTTTTTTTCTAATACATTTGGGTAAATAAGGTCAAATATTTAAAAATATTAAGTTTCAAGTCATTCAACATGGTTCAAGGATCGCCAGCACTAAAAAGTGCATGGAAGATAACCAATTAAATTTAATTTAGGGGGAAATTCAACGTTTATGATTAACAAATTTGTATTCCTTGCTTCATAGTTCACCTTCAAATTTATAGTTCCTAGTCTGCATGATGGGAAATAATTACAGAACTATGAGTCGGTCACAAGTTGCTTATATAACAATTTGAAACTTTGCGAAAGTAAAATTAAAAACTCCAAATCATCTCGTACAAGTCTGAGACTCTTCGTAAAATGACATTCTGAAAGTTTATCAGTGTACACACATGTACAAAACTGGTTTCAATTAGAATTAATCAAGTTATGTTTACTTATTTTGTAAAGAGGGTATAAAATGACAATTTCACAGTATATTAGCCATTTCAAATATGAAGCTTTAAAAATTTAATTGCTTGGAGACAAAATTTCTATTTTTTACTACACTATTCACAACTAAAACAAATAAAATTTTGGATTAAAATTGTGATTCGCTATTTATTGTTAACGAATCTGGAACCAGTTTGAAAATTATTAAAGTTGAAATTATCTATTTAGGTATCCATGAAATGATTAATGTGTGTTTCGCAATGATTTATTACAATTATATTAGTGTTTACAATCTATATAATGATCTATGATTTTTAACATCAAGGCTAAATGAAGACAAACTTTAGTAATGTATAAAAATCCAAATTTATTGCAACATGGTACAATTTAACACAATTTCATCAGACACATCACATTTTTAAAACTAAATTATAATTTTTACATAATTTTAATTAACATAAACCACACTAAATTATCAAGAGACAGTTTAGAAATTTAAGAAGGTTTTACATGTTTGAAGTCTACATCAATTACATTAATATAGTTTGGTAGACATTAAGAGTTCTGATTTTATTAAGTTGAAGAGAAGGGAAGGGAATATTCAGACAAAAATGGTTAATTTTTACAGAAAAATTCCCATATTCCATAAGAAACTTTCTAGGAAGTAATTCTACTTTAGAACTAAAGCTTGAACGGTCTCCCTGTAAAAATTATTTATACACAATTTGTTAAAGG
The DNA here is from genome assembly GCA_037074705.1 of Zhengitettix transpicula. Classification (NCBI taxonomy): domain Eukaryota; kingdom Metazoa; phylum Arthropoda; class Insecta; order Orthoptera; family Tetrigidae; genus Zhengitettix; species Zhengitettix transpicula. The sequence continues at coordinate 8,358,820 of CM073594.1, read as the reverse complement.
TTTAGTTATTACTCAATTAGTTACTTTGTGAAAATTCAATTTTTGGTAGGAACTCCTCGTTACAGAATTTAGTATGAAGATTCCTTTCAAAATTCATTACAAAAAATATGAAGTATTCATTTAGTAAACTTTATCTGACCTCAATAGTTTTCTATGTTGATTGAAGAATTTTTGTACTTTAAACATGCTGCTATATATATATCTGCAGCTGAAGATTGTTATTAAATCATATTAAAGTTAAACACTAATGTATACCAAATACTTATGACCCAAAAAGTATTTGTGTTGTGTACTTTAAAAAGTCTTATTTACAAAAGTATCGATCCTAAACTGATTAATATTAATGGAAAATCCTGATCATTTAAAATGAAGTGTAACTTTCATCCAAGGTTGTCGACATTGTGCACAGCAAAGACTCGATCTTCTGACCGAGCTCCGAGTCACAATCTGAACTTTCTTCAAGAGTTGAACTATAGTGTAATGTTTGATCACTTATCTGAAAAACCGTGGCGATAATGAAAACTTCATTAGGCTTAAATCTCAACTAATCTTAATATCAAGATGATACAAACAAAATTAGTTTCATATTCAAATATATTCGATGTAAAATAAATATATGATGAATATTTATAATTATAAGATGCTATTGTAATGATGCACAATTCAAGACTCTTACCGCACCTTGAAACCCGGCTTCTCTACAGGGTCTACAGAATAGAAGTGTTTGAAAGTTAAATTTAAACTTTGTTTGCAAATGCATCACAATTTGTGTGTCAATATAAAACATTCTTACACTTACGGAATGTTTAAGCAAAACTGAACACCTTATAATTCCAAATATTTTGGTACCTGTGAATATGCATCCTCAACCATTGCACAGGCTCCTTCCTCCTCATCTGAATAAGTACTTTTTTCCCCTTTCACCTCCTTATCTTCAGTAGGTGTGGTGTCGTTATCCTGCAAGAAAGGCCAGTTGACAAATCAAAGAATTCTCATAATATGAACAAACTATTAAAATGATACATTTTCAAGGCCAGAAATTCCTGTAAGTGAGAGGGTCCATTAAACAGGCCAGCAGAAGCAAAGATGGGCCAGAAACACACTTATCTGACAGTTATTTATTTACATCAAAGCGACTATTTTGTTTAGGAAATCTTTATGTACAGGTCTATGGAGAAATTAGTATTTAGATTGATAATTTAGACAATTTTCCAGTAGTCATTTGATATGTAACTACAGACTTTGGTAGATACGAAATGATGTAATATTAGTAGAATTTTGCCATTAAAAATCTCCCAACGGCAATGCTATGATTTTCCGTACCATCTCTTTGTCCTCATTATCATCCTCCATTTTCTTCACTCCTATTTTCCTCATGACCAAAATATCATTACGTAGAGTCCTGATCGTGTTGATCTGTAAAGGGACATGCAATTATTTAAATATGTCTCTGCATTTATTTTTTAAAAAAGGCTTACATTCAAACAAACTATTGCCATATTTTTTTTAACAAAACTCATTCTACATTTCCTGTATTGAATTAAATGACTTACGACTCTTGTCTGGGTCGGCATGGGAAGTCCTGTCATTCTTTCCGTAGCAGAAAGGAAAAAATTAGTTACTCGTGCGGAAATCAAGAAAGGCAGCATAACGAGCCACGGCACGCATCTTAGAGAACTGGAGTCTGGAATACCATGAAATCAACTGTTAGGGAAAGGTCCACTCATTTCCTATTTACTCTTGCCCGCAATTTATTTTTTATTACAGAAGATTTAAGTAATGTAAATTTATTATGTTACGGATTCTTCAGGCCTGCGAGGGATATTCTCTTGCAGGCAGAACCTTGTAGGAGAGATATGAAGGGGCTACCCTTGGGAATGCCTTTTCCTCCGACCTACCCGATGCAGGTTTTTCTAAGGTTTTCCCTGCATTCCTTTAGGCGAATGCCGGGTAGGATCCTTAAAATATAGCCCGGGGCCCTAGTTAACCCTTGGCTACCTTCCTCTACCCTTCCGCATCCCCCCTTTCAAATCCCTTCCTATGCTATTAAAGGGGAGTTGCCCAAAGTGGATTACCCTCATGTAGCTTGTTGCCCTAAAAAAAAAAAAAAAAAGATGCCTTTTCCTCTCCGTTTTTGAACTGAGGTTTCCCACAAGCCGAGGCACCTCGGCCTGTTCTGAGTGGTGTATGTTCCGCGTGGGTCACAGACCTCTATTCCCATTGGAACAGTCGGCCAGCTGCCTCCTAAACTGGTCGAGGCACGGAGAAGGGAATGCTGCGTCCCCACAGCAAACTCCTCTCCTGCTATCGAGGGAAGGGCGTGGGACAAGTACCCAATGCCCGACCTACCTGTTGCAGGTTTTTCTAGGGTTTGTCCTGCATTTCTTTAGGCGAATGCCGGGTAGGATCCTTAAACCATAGCCCGGGGGCCCCCTAGTTAACCCTTGGCTACCTTCCTCTACCCTTCCGCATCCTTTTCAAATCCCTTTCCTATGCTATAAGAGGGGAGTTGCCACTATGTGGATCACCCTAAACATAGCCTGTCTTCACCCCCCCAAAAAATAAAATAATCATAATAAAATAATATGTTACGGATTGACGGGAAAATTAAATTATATTCGCAGGAAAGATTTCGTTGGTATGTATTTAACATTATATTATGAATTATATCCACATACTGTGGAAATTGTCTTTAAAAAAATGTTAAATACATACCAACGAAATCTTTCCTGCGAATATTATTTATTTTTCCCGTCAATCCGTAACATAATAATTTACATTACTTAAATCCTCTAAAATAAAACTAAATTGCGGGAAAGAGTAAATAGGAATTTAGTCTATATACATGCAATATTATGGTCTTGCTGGTGCAAGAGTATCTTTTCACGCCTAAGAGTACTTATTCCAATTTTAAAGTGGTGACTATATAAACTCCAAGACCAAAAAAATGCACAAAAAATATTTTTTTTCCAGTACCTTCGATCCATAACGAAACTGTTTCAGCGACGAGAAGACCGGAATCTGCGGTTCTCAGAACAATTTGACCGCCGGGTTTCGATGCAATGTTCTCGAACGTGAAGCGAAACCAGCATTTCAAGTGATCCACAATTAATGAGAACAGGGAATCGTCACCGTAAGGCTCTGACGGTTCAACCTCGTGTTGACGAGCGGCTGGATCCTCCTCCTTCCACTGCTCGGGACGAGATTTCTCTGGAACGTCACAGGCGAATTCGGATTTTTTGGGGTCGGCTGTCTTCTTAAGAGATACTCCGGGCCTATTTGTATCGCATGGGGGTTTTATGTCAATCGATACACTAGCCATGTTGACTTCTGGAAAAAAATAAACAAACAAACAAAGAAATACGCCTTGAGGAGCCATTTATATATATACATCTCAGCAACTGTGTGGCCGCCATTAAAACCAAGACTAACCATTAATTTACTTCTAAAAATCTTAAACTGTATACTTAACCACTAGAGCCTATCCAATGTTGCCTTCTAGATTTTTCTGGTCTTTGTACACTTTATAATAATAATAATAAGAAGAAGAAGAAGAAGGATAGCCAAATACAGACATAATAAGTGATTAAATAAATACCACACAACGTTTCAGGGATCCTTGTGCCTTTCGTCAGGTGCTGAGAAGGGGGTCTTTTGAGTTTTGTCAACTTACCAGTGCAGTTGTGTCGCTCCAGGCTCTTCGAAAGGGGCCAAGGATCCCAGAAACGTTGTGTGGTATTTATTTAATCACTTATTATGTCTCTATATTTGGCCGTTTTTCTTATTATTAATTTTCAATCACACGTATTTTTTTTTCTCACGCACTGAGCTCTGCAAGGTAGCCATTTTGAGTGTGAATACAGAACAAGACACGAAGTTAAGGGAAACGTAATAGACTCATAAATTTTTTTTCCCAGGAAGCATTAGTTTCGGGACGTTTTAGAAAGTTTAACAGCGACGATTTTCAATCCATTATTTGGTACAAATATTTAGTGTAAGCTTGACCCTTTGCACTCGAGGACTCCGGAGCGGAGCCATGTGTTGAATCTCGACGGCGCCGCTACGGAGCCCTCGAGTTCAAATGGTTAAAACTACGTCACAGATAATTCGTTCCTGATTATTAGGAAATTATTTAAGAACGAGCTAGTTGTACAACGCGTGCAGTAAAAACACCATCAGAGCTGCCATAAGATACTCACTCGCATGAACACACACAAGACTAAGTGTGTGTATGTGTGCGCGCGCCAGAGATCAGTCAGTCTATAAAATCTGAGCTTGTTGGTTGAACGGGGGGGACAAACAAGGGTTGGGAAAACACTGACGTCATAGTGTTACAAACACAATTTTTTTTTAAATCTCAAAACAGTACTAAAAAATAAATTTTCTAAACACCCCCCTTGAAAAAAAAACTTAATTCAAGCGCGGTGGCTTAGATCTCAAAATTAATAACAACATAAAATTAAAGCGGACGAAACTGACCAATTGGTGTTAATAATAATAATAATGAACCATATAATAAAAACATTTATTAAAAAATAAAGGTATATATCGGAAAATTAGACACGGTTCGGGAATACAATTAAATAAAACTCTTAATAAATATATCAGTAAATTAAAAATAAATACAAAGTCACTAAACTCAAATTACAGAATAATTACTACGACAGCCCTAGAATAAAAGGACTTATTAAATTACATAAAACTGACCGTCCATTTTATGTTAATAAAACAAATCAATACATTTAAGAAATATATAATAAATGACATCAGGACTATAAGTGAGGATGAATTAATGACTAGTTTCAATGTAGCTTCTATATATACAAATATTCCTTGTATAAATATAATGGATTATACAGCAGTAAAGAGGAAAAGGTTTATTTTTAGAGGGGGTGTTAAGTATTTGTTTAGAGTTGGGGGTTTTTAAGATTAGAAAACAATTTTTATAAACAAATAAATGTTGGTGGTTGCTTATCAACTAATATTTCAGGAATAGTTCTAAATAATATATATATATATATATATATATATATATATATATATATAATTAAAACAAAGAAACATGGAAATAACCAAAGTAAAATTAAGGTTTCACCTCCTACAGTGGTTTTAAATCAATTATATATTTTATAAGTTATTTTTATTTTCGTTGCATGTACATCTACAGTAGAATATATTATACATAATTATTATACTATAACATTATATTAAAGCAGGAAAGTTAAAATATTTGTACTGATATTTCAAGAAATTGTAAATAATTTTCTATAATTTTTTTTAACACAATTGCATTATAAAAAACATGTTTGTAAAATATTGTTATCTTTAATTATTCTTTTTTGATAGTCAGACTTGTTATAAAAATTTTAAATTTATACATGAAGAGGCTCCAAAAATGAAAGGATATGTCTAGCCAATTTTTATTTTATTAACATGAAGAAAAAAAAGTTATTTTATTAAAATATACTCCTGGCAAAAAAAGGCTGGTTTGCTCTTTTATATGAAATATATATTTTTTTAATGGTGTAGTATTTACAACAAACCTGGAAAATTATTTTGGGGCATCTATTTATTATGAATTTTAGCCACAGGTGCAATTAAGATGGTTATTTAGTAAATAATTAGACCATCAGGAACTACAGGCCGTCGAAATACCTTTTAAAATTTATTTTTAATAACTACTGGAAAAAATAGTGTTAGGCCTTTTCTTATATTTAATAATTAAATAAATAAATGTACCAATCATCAATCATTTTAAAACAGAAAAAACTGTAACAGACAGAGGAATCTTTTTTTTTGCAGGTAATGTAATTAAATTAATTATAGGTGTTAATATTGACACTATTCTCCGGGGGTTGTTTATGACGTTATTCCTTTTCTTAGATTTAACAAATAAATAAATGTACCAACCATACATTTTTAAACAGAAAAAACTGTAATAGACAGAGGAATCTTTTTTTTTGCAGGAAGTGTAATTTAATTAATTATAGGTGTTAATATTGACACTATTCTCCGGGGGTTGTTTATGACGTTAGTCTTTTTCTTAGATTTAATAAATAAATAAATGTACCAAACATACATTTTAAAAGAGAAAAAACTTTAATAGACAGAGGAATCTTTTTTTTGCAGGTAATGTAATTAAATTAATTATAGGTGTTAATATTGACACTATTCTCCGGGGGTTGTTTATGACGTTAGACCTTTTCTTAGATTTAATAAATAAATAAATGTACCAAACATACATTTTATAAGACAAAAACTGTAACAGACAGAGGAATCTTTTGTTGTTAATTTTTTTTGCAGGAAATGTAATTAAATTAATTATAGGTGTTAATATTGACACTATTCTCCGGGGGTTGTTTATGACGTTATTCCTTTTCTTAGATTTCATAAATAAATAAATGTACAAATCATCAATCATTTTAAAACAGAAAAACCTGTATCAGACAGAGGAATCTTTTGTTGTTATTTAATCTTTTTTGTTGCAGGAAATGTAATTTAATTAATTGACACTATTCTCCTTGGGGGGGGGGGGGGTTGTTCATGACGTCAATATGGAGGGATTCAGAATTAGAATATAATATTCCTTATGCAGTTTTGGAAATTTTAATTGGTAACACTGACCACAGTACAGTTATGAGACTTCAAAGTGGATTAAAAAATACTAAAATTAAAAGGAAGTCCTGAAGAACCAAAAAAAAAGACATAATCGGTTTATAAGATACATTGATACTACTTTTTCTTTTTTCACTGTTCACACGCCCAATAAATAAAGTTGAGTTTGTTTCAAACTCACACACACACACCCCTCCTCCATAGCCATAATATTTCAAATACTCAAGTTTCCCCCCCCCTCCCCCTGAATTTCGATAAATTTGACTATTTTCGACTACGAAAAACAGGACAAAAAAATCTAAATGTTAACTGAAGTTAGTAAAGGAACACGGTTCGTTTAAGAGGCATTTAGGAGTGCAAAGTTCCACAGGGATGAAGATGAAGGATTCGTAACGAGGTATATAAACCTTTATTCGTGTTTAGGGTACAGACAGATTATTAATAACATCAGTTTCGGTACTGTATGAAAATTTTAAAATGGACTCTTACTTGAACCATCACGTAAAATTATGATCTTCTTACCTTATATCAGGCTTCATGAGAATTTATTGGCTTTAAGGGAAAATTTGTAATATACATTGACTCCCATGGATACTCAAAAAATTGTTTTAAAGCTTCAAATTTCTCTTTCCGAGTAGATGTAGTAACAGCATGCACCTGATTGAAATTTTTTTTTGTCTAGGTTATGTCTGGATTTATGTAAACAAACTCACAATCTTTGAGGGCGACGTAACTTTTATTTTGGTTACTATGAAACATGTTTGTGTCAATTTTTCATTCTCGAGTGTGGTCCGTTATATTTTTTTTCCATCCTTAACTGTAATTATTTTCCTGTGAAAATGTTAACGAATTTTTTCTATTTTTTTTTGGTCAGTCTCTCAGTAATCCAGGAAAAGTGAAAGAAAAAATTTTAAAATGTTGATAAACTGATTTTGTAAAATTCTACGATGAATTCTACTTTTATAGCTTGATTTTTCTCATCATTTTAGTGAATATGACCTCCCACCCCACTTTTTTTTAGGGTAACAGCCTACATGAGGGTAATCCACATGGTGGCAACTCCACTTTAATAGCATAGGAAGGGATTTAAACACGGGGGGGATGTGGAAGGGTAGAGGAAGGTAGCCAAGGGTTAACTAGGGGGCCCGCGGGCTATATTTTAAGGATCCTACCCGGCATTCACCTAAAGAAATGCAGGGAAAACCGTAGGAAAACCTGCATCGGGTAGGTCGGGCATTGGGTACTTGTCCCACGCCCTTCCGATAGCGGGAGAGGAGTTTGCTGTGGGGACGCAGCATTCCCTTCTCCGTGCCTCGACCAGTTTAGGAGGCAGCTGGCAGTCTATTCCAATGGGAATAGCGGACAACTCTTATCGTACGGCCAAGGTCTGTGACCCCGGAACATACACCTCTCAGAATAGGCCGAGGTGTCTTGGCTTGTGGGAACCTTAGTTCAAAAACGGAGAGGAAAAGGCAGCCCCAAAGGTAGCCCCTTCCTGTCTCTCTTACAAGGTTCTGCCTGCGAGAGAACATCCCTCGCAGGTATTGGAAAAGGCATCCTTTTTTTTTAGGGTAACAGGCTACACGAGGGTAATCTACGTTGGGCAACTCACCTTTAATAGCATAGGAAGGGATTTGAAAGGGGGATGTGGAATGGTAGAGGAAGGTAGCCAAGGGTTAACTAAGGGCCCCCCCGGGCTATATTTTAAGGATCCTACCCGGCATTCACCTAAAAGTAATGCAGGGAAAACCCTAGAAAAACCTGCATCAGGTAGGTCGGGCATTGGGTACTTGTCCCACGCCCTTCCGATAGCGGGAGAGGAGTTTTCTGTGGGGACGCAGCATTCCCTTCTCCGTGCCTCGACCAGTTTAGGAGGCAGCTGGCCGACTATTTCAATGGGAACAGAGAACAACTCTTACCGTATGCTCAAGGTCTGTGACCTTCAATGAAACCAAAATCTTGGCTTGTGTCAATGGTTTCTGGAGCAGCATCATCAAAGAGGTCATACATATTAGGACACAAGACAACCCGCTAAACCGGGACACCGGGTTTCAATTGAGCAAGACGAGTGCATCACTTTTAGGCGAATGCCGGGTAGGATCCTTAAACCATAGCCCGGGGCCCCTAGTTAACCCTTGGGGTCCTTCCTCTACCCTTCCGCATCCCCCCTTTCAAATCCCTTCCTATGCTAATAAAGGGGAGTTGCCACAACGTGAATTACCCTCATGTAGCCTGTTACCCTAAAAAAAAGGTTCCGGCACTTCGCCTATGTTGCGTGTAAATATAAATATGCAGAACCCGTGTGAATTCCGATAACTATTTATTGAACAACTTCACCGGGAAAGACTTCAATCTTTGATCAAGATATGATTAGTTTTCATGTAGTTTGTACAAAAGTGTGTGTGTGTGTTTCTCTGGAATGTAAAGTTTGCCGTAGAAGTCGATACGTGTTCGTGAAAGCGTGTAATTTTTCCTGTAATTACGTTCTTCATAGACGAGACGTAATATTTTCCAGGGTGGAGCGCACTCACTCATGCTCAGAGAAACTAATTTCCTGTACACGTTCAGTGCTCCTTTAACACTTTCTTTCTTCCTTCGCTGACTTACTGCCGCGGAAAAATATCTTAAGGCTTATGGGACGGATTTCCCAGAAAACCTGTTCCTCTAATTTCACATTTCGTCACGCATATAATTTATAGTGTTGTATTATACCCAGCCTGAGTGGAAAATTACGCAAATGTGACACATAATAAATGCAGTATATAATATTTAGGATCTTTATTACGAGTGCGGTCCCCGTAATGTCAACTTGTCGCGGGAATTACTTTACAGTGGACTAATTAGATTTTTTTAAAAAGGTAACAAAATAAATACTCTTTATATTTAATCATTAATTTGGACTGGCAGTTTAACATCAATGGAGTGCCGGCGTTGCCCGGGTATTTACCACTGTGATCAAAAAAGTAAGGTGAAATTGTCATTTAAAACTCACGGGTATTAGGAAGGCAGGTAAAAGTTTGTTTTCCTAGGTTGGTAGGACTGTTTATAATATTTGCCAAGCGTCTGTTTGTTAAAAGGTTTAATTATCTCAGAGTTACACGTGTGTGTGTTTTTATAAACAACCAAAAGTGAATTTTTCGATTTTTTGCAATGGGTGATTTTGTTCATCAAAGAACTGTCATCACATTTTGTTTGCGGAACGAATATTCTTGTGCGGGGACACGTTGAAGGCCTTTGGTGGTCAAACTACGGCACGTTTATAAGTGGTACAACGAGTTCAAAGACGAACCTCGCGCGCTCTGGACGACCATCAACGTCCACCGACGAGGGCCACGTCCCAAAAAATCAAAGATTTGGTGCTTGAAAATCGTCACTGGACAATTAGAAATCTCGCTGATGGTGTTGGAATATCATTTGGCTCAGCCCAAACCATTTTGAAGAATGTTTTGTGTCTCAAACGCGTCAAGTCTCGATTGGTGGAAAGAAAGCGTCGCGTTGATGTGTGTGAAACTTTGCTGTCTGACTGTCAGGACCACTTGAAGTGCATCATTACTGGAGATGAGACTTGGATTTACGCCTACGACCCTGAAACCACCGACCAATCCAGTGAATATCAAGGTGATGTTGACAGTCGTGGTGTGGTGCACTGTGAATTCCTTCCGCCTGGCCAAACTGTCAACAAAGAATATTATTTGAGGGTTATGCGTCGTTTGCGTGAAGCTATTCGTCTGAAACTCTTGGTTCCTTCATCACGATAATGCACCATGTCACACTGCAGTGGTTCTTCGCAACCTTTTTTTGCCAAAACCTCGACTCATATCGTTCCGCAACTTCTGGCTATTCAGCAAACTCAAAAGGCCAATGAGGGGTCGCCGTTTTGACACGATTGAGGAGATAAAAACCAAATCGAAGAAGGTCTTGAAGGCTATACCGGAAAAAGACTATTCCGAGTGTTTCGAGGACTGGAAAAAGCGTTGGAAAAAGTGCGTTTTATCGGACGGGGATTACTTTGAAGGGGGGTGAAATTGATTTGGAAGAATAAATGAAGAATTTATATTTTATAAATAAATTCACCTTACTTTTTGTTCACAGTGGTATAAACAACCAATATTCACCTCTTTGGTTAATCTCGTGCATCTCTTTACTTGTGATTTTTTTTCTCATCGTTTTCATGTATGAAAATATTAATTCCTTTATCGAAATTAATTATTCCGTGAGATAACTTCAGTTACACGCCATAATAACCTTTTTAGTTGAAGTCAAAACATTTTTTTTTTAAAATCCGAGGAGAATTTTTTTTATCACTTGGAAAGGAAACAAAGACTACTTATAGGTAATAGATTTAATGTTTATAGGTGATATCAGTGAAGGTACCGAGTTCTAATGGCGTCCAGTGATAAAAAAAATCAATAAATAAGGTAAATGAGAAATATTGTCCTGTCCTGTCTGAGAATTATGAGGTTTGGAAGAACAGAGACACAGTGAGATTTTATTAAGACTTGAATTATTAAAAGAAAAAAAGAAATGAAAATATGGACCCATTTGAATATGAAAATATTTAATGAAGTGCATGTGGACAAAATTAATTATTCCGTGAGATAATTTCAGTTACACGCCGTAACCTTTTCTTCTTATTTTTATTTGAAGTCAAAACAATTTTTTTTTTACAATCCGAGGAGGATTTTTTTATCACTTGGAAAGACTACTTATAGGTGATGTCACTGAAGGTACCGAGTACTAATGGCGTCCAGTGATTAAAAATAAAATACGGTAAATGAGAAATATTGTCCTGTCCTGTGATGAGGTTTGGAAGAACAGAGAAACTGTAGGATTTTATTTAGACTTGAATTATTAAAAGAAAAAAAACCCTTTTTTTCGGTAGAAGAGAAATGAAAATAATATGGACACTTTGTTAATGAAAATTTAATGAAGTGCACGTTCTGTTATACGAAGCGCCATTTTTTTAAAATTTAGGTTTGCTACCATGGTCGCGACGCCATCTTGGCGACCCGTATTTTATTTCATATCATTTACATAGAGTTCTTAAAATCATTTCCAGTTGGGTTTCTATTTGTCTATATTTGTTCACTTCCTCGACATGAAAGACGGTGGTGCTGCTCATCACTTCCACTTGGAGGTACGTCACTCCTATGAGTGCCTCAATTCCAGAACGGTGGGTTGGAGTGAGGACTGTGTTCGTTGACGGTGACCTTCCAGATCACACGGCCATACATTATGCCACTTTTACGTATGATGTGTATCATCTGTAGGATGGTTGAGAACAGAAAACACCTATGAAAATTATGTTGTGGAAACCGGAGGGACGAAGAATCAGAGGAAGACCTCGGTTACGATGGAGTTGAGGAGGATATGAGGACGACGGGAGTACGAGGATGATAGGGGAGAATGGAATAATATTGTTGAGAAGGCCAAAAACCCATCCACGGTTGTAAAGCCAATAATTAAACATGCTACAAAACCAATTTCAGGAAGAACGGAATGGTTTCATCTTCATGTAAGACGGTGCTCCTCATCACTTCCACTTGGAGGTACGTCACTCCTCTGAGTGCCTCAATTCCAGAACGGTGGGTTGGGGTGAGGACTGTGGTCCTTGACGGTGACCTTCCAGATCACCAGGTCATACATACATTATTCCATATATGTATCGATCTGTTACAGGAGTGAATTCAATAACAAGGGACCAGTAAGAGACTTCAGATTCGTCGATTGTGCTCATGTTGACTTTTCTCTCTGTCCCAGTGATGTGTCATAACTGTTTCTACACGTCACAGTCAGTGACAAAGAAACTTTTTTCAGCTCTTCCTGTTTGACGGATCCTCCTGAAACTTAAATATAGTTTAAAGAATGTAGTCATGGAAAAATGATTGATGGTGGCGGACAACTTTGGGATGAAAGTAAGACGATGATGTTGCCATCCAAAGTAGGTATTGGCAGAACATGAACGATTTTTGGACAACATGATTAATTGGAGGTTTCCCCTGTTCGTGTCTGAATGCATCGTCTGCTCACTGACCTTCACCACGTAACTTTCTTATGGCTTCAGAATTGCGACGGTGCATGACGGAGAGTTAAAGAGTTTCATATTTGGCGCTTTCTAAGCCGGACATTGAGGAACTACGAGCGCATTTCCGTGCTTCGTCCAATTAAGACCGCGGACTGACTGACTCTCACCGTGGCACGCCAGCAGACGTTTCTCCGTCGTCATTCACGAGACACTTGCCTTGCATCGCAACTCATCACAATCCCAGCGTACCCCGGAACTGGAGGAACTATCTGATAACATTCTTGAGAGCGACGTCATGGCTTATAATTTACACAATCGTTACAACAATTTAAAAAATATCTTTAGGAATGATGGTGTAATAAATCGTAATGGTAACCTTTTATAAGACTAATTACTGTTAACACTATATTTCGATTTTAAGTCATCATTGGATTCCTAAAAAATTCCTGAGAATGTTTTACTACTACTGCTACTCCTCGGCGTTACAGTCCATGGAGATCCTTGGCCTCTCTAACGATCATAGCCCAATCTTGACGGTCCTCTGCTCGTTTCCTCCATATTCTAACACCCATCGTCCTCCACATCGTCCAACCATCGTTTTCGTGGTCTCCCTTTGACGCAAACAGGATCTTTTGGAGGTTTAATACTTTCCTAGTTAAAGTATAAGTGAGTGACACGCCACCTACTACTCTACTACTACTCCTCCTAGGCGTTACAGTCCATGTAGGACCTTGCTTGGCCTCTCTGCTCGCTCCCTCCATCTTCAAACACCCATCGTCCTTCACATCGCCCAACCATCGTTTTACCGGTCTCCCTTTGTCCCCTTCTACCAGACCTGGATTTCCCTTTTTTTAGATATTTTTGACAACCCCTGTCTTCTGACATTCGCTCTACATGGCCCAAACCATATCAGTCTTCTGTTCCCCTTTATTTCCAATACAATGTCTGCATACCCACACTGTTCCTCTCCAGTTCCCTATTTCTTCGTATTCTCCATTTCCCTGCTTCGTTTACCGCTCCCAAAAATCCTTCTTAATATTTTTTTCCTTTCCCATCATCTTCTCAAACACACTCTTCTTCTGCCGCGGTCATTGTCCATGTTCCCGAGCCATATAAGACCACAATTGTTCTATAAAAAGACTCACTTTTTTTTGAGTCCATGAGAGCTGATGTTTTGGCGATAGTTTAAAACAATACCAATTGGTATCACAGATCCACCCACGTGTTACACGTCTAACCATCCCATTTTCCCACCAAAAAAAAATCTGTTGTTTTTAATTTGGTAGCCAAGGGTTAACTAGGGCCCCCAGGCTATATTTTAAGGATCCTACCCTGCATTTGCCTAAAGAAATGCAGGGAAAACCTTAGGTTTTGCATAGTTACAATTTTATATCTTACTTTCAGTCTTAAGGCAGTGTAACTCATAGCAGACTCTACTTTGGACTTGCATTCAAACTGTAGTAGTTTAAATAAATAATAAGACTAGTTTTTTCTTGTATTTTATCTGACTCTGAGAATGCAGTCTTCTTGATTTATATTTTGAAAATTATATCTGAAGACAATTTTGGTGAAGTTGTAGCATTAAACTCAACTTTATTAATCTTTTCATTTCACTTAAATCCTGAAAAATAATAATAACAACCTATAAATGTTAATTAAATACATATATGGTATCATAAAGAAAAAAATTGACCAAGCAGTAGCATTAAACTCAAATTTATTTATATATACAGTAAAATAGTAATACCAACCTATAAATGTTAATTTAATACATATATAGTATCATAAAGATACATGTATAATATCATAAAGACATTTTGTACAAAGTAGTAGAATTAAACTCAAATTTATTTATATATACACTTAATTTAAGTACAGTAAAATAGTAATACCAACCTACAAATATTAATTTATTACATATATAGTATCATAAAGACAATTTTGACAAAGTAGCAGCATTAAACTCAAATTTATTAATATATACACTTCATTTAAATACAGTAAAATAGTAATACCAACCTTTAAATATTAATTTATTACATATACAGTATCATAAAGAAAATTTTGACAAAGAAGCAGCATTAAACTCAAATTTATTAATATATACACTTCATTTAAATACAGTAAAATAGTAATACCAACCTTTAAATATTAATTTATTACATATATTGTATCATAAAGACAATTTTGACAAAGTAGCAGCATTAAACTCAAATTTATTAATATATACACTTCATTTAAATACAGTAAAATAGTAATACCACCCTATAAATGTTAATTTAATACATATACAGTATCATAAAGAAAATTTTGACAAAGTAGTAGCTTTAAACTCAACTTTATTACTTTGAATTTAATTTAAATCAAGAAAAATAATAATATAAATATTAACGACGTGGAACAGTTTACAGTATTCCGCTGCGACGCATGGAGTATACAAAACGAGACAAATTAAATTCCTATCTCAAGGAAGAAATAAGTCCAGAAAATACCTGGGTAAACTCCTTGTAAAATCGGAGGACTGTTGGAAACGTACAGAAAATTACGCGAAGGAAGTAATGGACGCTAAGGACAGATTAATATTACAGAAAAAAAATAATCGGAGAATATAGTGTAAAAGACACCAGCCTTGAAGTAATACGCAAGTAGTTCCAGGGTGGATAAATGTCAGGAGTAAAGGGTTTGTGGTTTTAGCCGGTAAAAATCCGGCACCGTTGAGGAGTTGCTCACCCTCATCCTCGTCTTTCGAACATTTCCACAGTATCCCTCGAAACAAAAAAAACAAAAAAATATACATACAAACATACAGTCATTTTTATTTATAAGATACACTTAATTTAAAGACATAAAAATAATACACCAGCCTGTAAATGTTATTTTAATACATGTTGAGGGGGTTTTTTTGGAGTGCGAACTCGACTCTGTGACGTTGCCTTGACGTCATCTCGTTGCAAAATAAATAGTTTACTTACTGAACATTACTGAAAAGAACTGATTAAAGACGGCTGTCTGCATCAGTTATGATATTTTACATGCTGTAGGGTAAATTTAGAGTTTTTCAGCTGAAGCCGAATGTCTGAAGAAAAGAAAACATGTTCATGCTTGGAACTCAATAGACAAGTTTCGTTATTTGTTTTATTTAAAAAAAAAACAAATACGGCAGAGTTAAAGGAAACTTCTCTGTGATTATTACGTAACAATGTACGGCAAGTCGCAAAGGCAGCGCCGCCGCTGAGTGTGCAGTTTGTTCTCAAAGCGACGACGACGACGACGAGGAGGAGGAGAGGAGGAGGACTTTCTAGTTGAGACGAGACTTTGTGAGAAAGGTCGTTAACTATGCTTCAAGTAGTGCGTACTGCTAAATATATGTACAGAGAAAGGCTGCCTGGTACCGCCAAGATGAGACAGGCTTTCAATTACAGGTTAAGTATCTGCTGCTTCAGAATACTCCTGAATACCTAAGCTCGTGGCTCCTCAAAAAGTTTCAGGACAAAATATTTTTAACATAATGAAAGGGATAACGCGGAAATCGAAATAACAACACGAAATTGTGACCCAAATAATTCCTCTTGACCCCCATATTTTGCTTAAGTGGGGAGAGTATTTAAGAAAGATTAACAATTGTATCTTCATTTAATCGATGAACCAGTGACATTTGAAATATAATTAGGCCACAAATACTATGAATTAAGACACTTACAATTTAGGAGCAATAAACCCATATATTTGTATAAATAAATATAAATACTTATATCTACAAATTTTAGATTGTACCTGAAAAGATCCCAGAAGTGACGAAGGGTCGTTATTCTTAGATATTATTATATTTAATTTTTAATAAATATATTAAAAATATATTTAATAAATATATTAAAAATATATTTAATAAATATATTAAAAATATATTTAATAAATATATTTAATAACTATATTTAATTTTCATAAATTCACTTACAATTGCTGGATTAAAAGTAGCTGAAGAGGTCCAAGAAAAGGACGAAACGTAGTTGTTGTTGTCGTCGTCGTGTCGTAGTTGTAAATTAGATATATTTTTATTTGTAACGAAATGTTTTAAACAGTCACCTGAATCAGTCATTTATTTAATATATATATATATATATATATATATATATATATATATATATATTGTAATGATTAAAACTAATGAGGCTTTATTTAAATGAAGTATTAAACAAAATTTAAAACATAAAATAAAATTTATTATCAAATTATGGCTTCAAACTCAAAACAATTACAATTAAAATTTTTATATCTCAGGGCCTTTACTGGGTTTGATAATGAACACAAAAAAATTATTTAAAATCTTATTAACAAAACAGTTCACAATTTACCTAAACAATTTGTTGATAGAATGAAAGAAATTAAAAAGTAAATAAATTAACTTTGATTGACAATTAAAAGGGAACGAAATCTGACTTTATCCTTTAATTTGCGTTTACAATATTATTCAGGATTAGGTTACTTACGGACCGTCGGTCTGGTAGCAGGACAATCAATTTTACTTCGTTCGGATTTGTGTAGACACGGAGCATTCTGTTGGTTTAAAATACTTTACAAGTACCAACTTCTTTACAAAAACACATTTTCATTTAACGATAAAACAAATATATTCTCAGAACACACACAACATTTCCTCCTACATGTTTTCTAAAGCCCTCAATGAAGAAAACCATTATTCTGTTTAAAGAATCCTTACCAATTTATTGTCAAAATCAAGCACATCAACGTCCCTCATGACC
This sequence comes from Zhengitettix transpicula, assembly GCA_037074705.1. Classification (NCBI taxonomy): domain Eukaryota; kingdom Metazoa; phylum Arthropoda; class Insecta; order Orthoptera; family Tetrigidae; genus Zhengitettix; species Zhengitettix transpicula. Next base: position 8,341,420 of record CM073594.1, on the reverse strand, counting down.
ACTCTTTAATTTCTCTTTATGTCGTTCCCTTATTCAACTCTATTCCCAATTATCTAGTCATCAACAGATTCAAAAAAGCAGATGGCCCATTTTTCAGTCAATAAACTAAAATTCCACCCCTTTAATTTTTTTATATATATATATACGTCGTGGTACAAAATGAAAAGCGCTTATTTTGTTGTTAGGATTAACATTACGTATGAGTTTTACTTCAGACCGGAATTAATTCACCACCGCAATCAGCTTATTGCCGAAATTATCCCATGAACTGAAAACTTCGGCCCCCCCCCCTTCCCTTCCCGCCCCACCAACATGGGCTCGATATTTCGCTACTAGTTTTTAACACTTGAAATTAATACCCTTGTTAACAAATATACTACTTTGGAGAGAACAACAGTTTGAAGTACTGAAGCTTCGGTCGTCAATTTTACTAATATAAATTACATTTATTATTATTCAATTCTCCTCTAACTTGATTCAAATTTCGATTTGTAAATCAAAGGCGACTGAATTGGCCAATAATTAATATTATTAAATGTGTGTTATATTTTTTTTAAAAAAATTCGACTGGCTATTAGCCTTTTTAATAAGAAGCCACTCAAACGTAACCTAATAGTCAAAAGTGTTCTTATATGGCTTTTAATAAAATTTATTTGACCATTGCCAAAGATTAAAATTTAAAACTTCTTCAATTTACCCCCCGTAGTCAGCGTTGATTTTTACGATTTTTTTTTGTAACAGTCTACATGAGGGTAATCCACGTTGGGCAACTCCCCTTTAATAGCATAGGAAGGGATTTCAAAGGGGGATGCGGAAGGGTAGAGGAAGGTAGCCAAGGGTTAACTAGGGCCCCCGGGCTATATTTTAAGGATCCTACCCGGCATTTGTCTAAAGAAATGCAGGGAAAATCCCTAGAAAAACCTGCACCAAGTAGGTCGGGCATTGGGTACTTGTCCCACGCCCTTCCGATAGTGGGAGAGGAGTTAGCTGTGGGGACGCAGCATTCCCTTCTCCGTGCCTCGACCAGTTTAGGAGGCAGCTGGCCGACTGTTCCAATGGGAATAGCGGACAACTCTTACCGTATGCCCAAGGTCTGTGACCCCGGAACATATACCTCTCAGAACAGGTGGAGGTGCCTCAGCTTGTGGGTACCTTAGTTCAAAAACGGAGAGAGAGGAAAAGGCATCCCCAAAGGTAGCCCCTTCGTATCTCTCCTACAAGGTTCTCGTGTTATTATTATTTTATTTAAAGTCGAATTGTACTGCACCTGGAAGAAGATCTCCGAATTGCGATGATTAGAAGAAAAGAAGAAAATATTTGTTTCTGAAGATAGGATTAAAATCGAGAGATTATTATCATTACAAGTCCTTGGTTCTGTCGTCACCACGCTTAATACGTAATAACGGTCGATGTAGAACTATAATATGTTAGAAAATATAAGTAAAGAATTATGATGGTGTTGGTCTTTTCTGATCTTATGCTTGTTTGTCTCATGCACGAGGGCCTGAGCTATTGCAGATTCCTCTTCCCTCTGTTTCGTGACGTCACTTGTCCCTTTGTGTTTCCTCCCTAGTGTGTGCTCGTGCGTGTGTGTCAAGTTTCATGTTTATTCTTGTGTGATGCTTAAATTCTACATTTTATGATAGTTAATTCTATAATCATTAATTAATCACTGGTACATATTGAATATTTTTATTAGAACTGTAAATATTATGTTATACCCTCCTTAGTATATTTAAAGACTTATTATTTTTGTTATTCCATAAATAGTTCTCGGAATTCACACGGGGATTTGCATATTTATATTAAGACGCAACGTTTCGACGATTGAAAGCACTGTCGTCATCTTCTAGGCGAAGTGCCGGAACCATTCTATTTCATATTATATATATATATATATTGTAATCATAAAATTAAAAACGTTAATTTGCCCCACGTTGTGGTAGCCATTTTGTAATATTTAAAAAGCGGTTTAACAATAAAAGATTAAATTTTTTAAACAACAAACAAATTTATTTTCATTCTTGAACAATTTTACAATTTAAAATGAAAAGATCTCATTCTCTCAGGGTCTCAACTGGGTTTGATAACGGTGAATCATACAAAAATAATTAAAGAACACAAAAATTAGATTTAAAAGGAAATATTTACTCGTCTTAACATAGACGAAATTTGCTTGTCGACGACACTAATATTAAAAGATGTATTCTACTTTAAACAATTTTTTTTTATCAATAATAAAGGAACGATATCTGACAACTGTCTTTTAATTCGGTTTACAAAATTTATTGTTCTCTTGTTACTTACGGCTGCCGAGGATACTTTTAACTATCGAAGCACAGTAACGGGTTTGTTTCACAGCTTCTATTGAACTCACAGATTCTATTTTAAATGTTTCTATTTCAAAATCAGGAACCAGGAACCCCGGCTTCGTCTCTCCCTCGCTCGGTTCAGTCACTCACAGCTTACTGCAGGTTTCTAGTTCTGCTTGCGTGAATGTAAATGTTTGGTCTCGTCTATTTCAACTTGACCAAGGCTCCCAGCCAACTTCAGACTGAACGTTTTAATACAATGTCTCGTCGATTTTCAAACGATCTGTGCTCGGCACAACCTTCCAGCCGACTCAAGATTCAACAACCGCCGTTCCAGCCAACGTAATACGAACTGCCTTTCTTTCAAGTCGCTATTCCTCTCCTTCATTGTTGCTGTTATGGGTTCGGTACCGCCGTCAATAATGTTTCTCCAACAATTTGGAATATCAATTACAATTAATGCCTTAATTAATAGGCATTACAATATATATATCCCGTGTGAATTCCGACAACTATTTATTGAACAACTTCACCGGGAAAGACTTCAATCTTTGATTATTTTTGTTATTATTCACATTATTTCACTTCTGTTGGACAGGGAAATTTGTGTGTTCGCGATTTTTTATGTCAACGTCTAATTGTAGCATCCAATTATATTATATTGTAATTTTATTTACTGACGTGTCCTGTTTTCCTCAAAGGAGGACTAATGGAATAAAATAAATAAAATAGAAATCAAACGATAGGTGCGTGTAGTATGAACTTCAACCATCTCGGTAGAGATTTTTTTTAGGGTTTCTTTACCCTTTAAAATAAGTTTTAATTACTGAAATGTAGTGAGGTATTTATATTATTATTATTTATTTTTTTAGGGCAACAGGCTACATGAGGGTGATCCACATTGGGCAACTCCCCTTTAATAGCATAGGAAGGGATTTGAAAGGGGGGGTGCGGAAGGGTAGAGGAAGGTAGCCAAGGGTTAACTAGGGGCCCCCGGGCTATGGTTTAAGGATCCTACCCGGCATTCGCTTAAAGAAATGCAGGGAAAACCCTAGAAAAACCTGCATTGGGTAGGTCGGGCATTTGGTACTTGTCCCACGCCCTTCCGATGACGGGAGAGGAGTTTGCTGTGGGGACGCATCTTACCCCTCGCCATGCCTTGGCCTGTTTAGGAGGCAGCTGGCCGACTATTCCAATAGGAATAGCGGACAACTCTTGCCGTATGCCCAAGGTCTGCGACCCCGGAACATACAGCTCTCAAAACAGACCGAGGTGCCTCGGCATGTGGGAACCTTAGGTCAAAAAAACCAGAGAGATGTGAGAGCATCCCCAAAGGTAGCACCCGCCAGAGCTCTCTGGGAAGGTTCACCTGCGAGAAATCCTCTCGCAGGCTTACTTTTTTGTATTTATATTATCACTCATTTATTTATTTATTAATTGTTTGATATTTTTCGACTGATGGAACAACAACTCAATTGATAACATATTGAATAAGTTAGTTTGGCAACTGGGTGAAGAGATTTTTAAATGGGGGGGGGGGGATTGTTTGAATAGTTACGCATGTTTATACTCCTTGGGAAACTGCTACAAATTAGAAAATTTCAGCAAGTAATTACTTTCGATCCATTTCTCGAGGACAGTTGCGCAAGAGCGCTTCAAAGTGTCCCCCTACCGTGTCTGAGGATGTTGCATTGCCGGACCGGCAGGAAGAGAAACCTGGCACCGACACCCCTAGGAAGGAAGTGGGGGGGTCCGCATGTGTGTGTGTGAAAGTGAGACAGTTTTCTCTGGGCGAGTATAAAACGGTCGGCAGCATCCCAAGCCGCCAGTCAGTCTCAGGCTCTCGGCTGGTATCACAGCTCTCACACCCCACACGAGGTATCATGCGGAGTCTGGTAAGTTGTGACGTCACCGAGATTACGAATACATAGAACCAATCACGTTTATTATTTTTTATTTTGACCTTCTTAATATATCTTTTTTACGTTGGATTATTATTATACAAGTTATATAGGTTATTAGGGTACCAAACAATATATATATTGTAATACACAAAAAAATAAACAATTAAAACAATTAATTTGCCTGTCGTTAGCAGAAGAAATTAAGTTAATCAATGGTTAATTAATGGATGACCTTATTTTATTAAAATTTAAAATGAAAGGTTGTTAAATAATTTACAAATTTAAGCTTCACAAAACAATTAATTTATTCAAAGTAAAATAACAAAATTTCTTGTCGTTATTGATTTACTATTTTAAAAACTTATCTACCTACCACGCATCTAATCTTTCAACCCCCTCCAGAAATCAGGCCAATTATATGAACCTTGAGGAAGTAAAAAATACAAATATGATATTAATATATATATATATTGTAATATTCACAATTAGGTGATCGTTAATTAATTTAATGAATTTGAAGAATTCGAGCCCCACGTTGTGGAAGCCATTATGTAATATTCTCAATTAGAGGTCGTTAATTAAATAAAAGATTTAAATTTACAAACAATATTTATTTATTTTGTGGCAATAATTAAAAAAAAGTTACAAATTTGAAATATTAAATTTCTCAGGGTCTTCACTGGGTTTGATAATGGACACATTAATTATGTTTAAAAATCTTATTAACAACCAAATCACAATTAAAAGAAAAGGCATTTACTCGACCATTAAACTAGAACGAAATTTAAAATGAGAACGAAATTTAAACTGAAAAGATTAGAACGAATTAACAATTTAAACGGAGAACGAAATCTGCCTTCTATCTTTCAATTACGTTTACATAATTAATTATTTTGTTAATTGTTACTCACATCTGTCCAGCTGATTCCAGCAGACCTTTCATTTTCTAAATACACTGTTGCGGTATTTTACACTGACTCTAAGCCAAAATTTTATATGATGTCAGGAACTCGGATGATCCTCCCCTTTTGTTGTCAGCTACCTGTTGACTGCTTGCCTTAGGCGACTTCCGTGGTCTGTAGATTTGCCAGTCTTTACTGCATTGGACTCAAACTCAAATTTTTACTATTTCTGGCCGGCTATGGACACAAAACTGCTTTTACTTAGCAAGTTTCAACGTTATGCTCCCGTGAATGTTTTACTTTGTCCTCAGAAATGTCCAGGCACCAACCAACTCTGTTAAATCCTTAATCGCCGACTCTGTTGAATTCTCCTCCAGCTAACAGTTATACCTTGACGGTGTCTTTCCGCGAACTTCTCCTCACAATATTTTCCTGCGAACTCAACACTCGTCTCGCATTTTAGCTCGCAATCCGCCATTTTTCGGACCTTCCGACAAAGGAACAGAGCTGGGCTACATTGTCGCTATGTTCTGGACCGCAGCTACAAAGGATTTCTCAAACAATTTAGATTTTTATGTTCAAACAATTAATGTCCTAATTAATTGGCTTTACACTATATATATATACTATAAATAATTACAGGTAACCGTCGAAATGAATTAAACATTAACTTTTGTTTTGTGAAAATAAAATATTTAATGCCTCGTGGAGAAAGTGCCGGAGTAAAAGCTACGGATAGCTGGTGACGGGATAATGAGCTCTTCGTCGCACGCAGGTGGTAAAACGAACAGCCACTTTGCCGCTCTAATTGCGGCTTGTCCCGCCGGCTTGATGAAATCGAAAGCTGACGAACGCATCGCAACGATATGGACGGATTCTACGATTCCTCTGGCTGCTAATCAACGACCACCAGCAGCCAATTATGTTTCATAAGTGCACTGCTGGGCTGGAGAGCCTGCAGCAGCATGTTGTCTGTAACTGGAATGGAGCAAGCTTAACTTTGTGATGTGTGTGTGTGTGATTCTCCAGCTGAGGTAAACCCGACGGTATTTCTGTCATCTGATGTGCATCTCAATACCAATGGGTTGACCTGAATGGGTAATACACGTTCAAGAGGGATCTTATATATTCTAGTAATAATTTACTAATGAATGGCAATTAGAGCCCCACGTTGGGCGCCAACTTATAATGATAAAACTATGAATCACAATTTAATAAAATCCCCAGGGCCTCACGTTGAGGTTGTAATATGAAATGTGATTTAAATACTTTGCTTTAATTAACTAATTTGTTTGTATATTTTAAATCTTGATTTTTTAAAATTAAAACATCCGATCATTTTAATTGTTTCACTACAAAATTTGGCGTCGTCAACGTGTGGTTTTTTCTTAGTAAAATTTTAATTGTTTTGGTAATTATTTTATTGGACCCCCGATTTTGTATTGTAATTATAAAATTAGAATTGGCCCTCTAAGGTGGGGCTGCTGTAACTGTCAGTTATCTTAAACCATTACAAATTGTAACCTCAACGTGTGGCCTTGGTTTTTATTAAATTGTGATTAATAGTTTATAATTACAATATATATAGTATAGATGGGTGCCCTGCGTTGCCCGGGTATTCATTCTTTACAACGTTTACAATCAAATAATAGAAATTGCAATGATATACACAAAGTAACCAACATTTTTTCAAGAATATCACTTGAAATAATTAGTAAATTTTAGCACTATTAAAATAATCAATTAAATTATAATGATTAACAAATATTAGAGGTATTTATTTTATCATAATTCTATGTGTCCTCCAGTACATACATAATTGGGCAACACCATGGTACGCGCTATATTTATGCCCCGACAGTTCAGTTAGAAGTCAAGTTATTTAAAATAAAATTACGAGGGTTGTCTGAAAAGTTTCCGACTACGTCATGATAAAAGATATTTTTTTTAAAATTTTAATTTATTTAATTTTTTTATTTTTCAACGTAGTCTCCTTGTAACCCTCCACACTTCTTCCAGCGATGCTCCCATCTCTGTAACCCGTCCGAAAAGTACTCAACGTTTTTCCCCTGCAAAATAATTGTCGGAAACGTTTCAGACTGCCATCGTACTTCCACAGATTCTATAATCTTTCATATTATTGTATTTTTTTTATATCATCATTCGATGGAGTATCCCTGGATAAAATTATACTTTTTTTTGTATTCAATGGAAATATTTCCGCTTTATTTCATTACGGAAGAAGGAACTATTTCCTTTGTTCGTCACGTAGTAACGTCTCTCTCTCTCTCTCTTGGGAGATAATACCTGAAGAAGTTACTGACGGGTATCGAAACGTCGTAAAGCTATAAATAAAAGATTAAGATAGCCAATTGAGACAAAAAAGGGGAAATATAAATACCACACAACAACGGTTCTGGGATCCTTGTTCCTTTCCCCAGGTGCGAAGAAGAGCGAATCGATGGAGTATCCCTGGATAAAATTATACTTTTTTTATTCAATGGAAATATTTTCGCTTCATTTCATTACGGAAGAAGGAACTATTTCCTTTGTTCGTCGCGTAGTAACGTCTCTCTCTCTCTCTCTCTCTCTCTCTTGGGAGATAATACCTGAAAAAGTTACTGACGAGTATCGAAACGTCGTAACGCTATAAATAAAAAAATTACGGTAGCCAATTGACGCAAAAAAGGGTAATATAAATACCACACAACAACGGTTCTGAGATCCTTGTTCCTTTCCCCAGGTGCGAAGAAGAGCCAATCGATGGAGTATCACTGGATAAAATTATACATTTTTTTAATCAATGGAAATATTTCCGCTTCATTTCATTACGGAAGAAGGAACTATTTCCTTTGTTCGTCGCGTAGTAACGTCTCTCTCTCTCTCTCTCTTTAGCGATAATACCTGAAGAAGTTACTTACGAGTATCGAAACGTCGTATCGCTATAAATAAAAAAATTAAGATAGCCCATTGGGACAAAAAAAGGGTAATATAAATACCACATAACGTTTCTGGGATCCTTGTCCCTTTCCCCAGGTGTGAAGAAGAGCCTAGAGCGACACAACCGCACACAAAACTCCATTACTTTCAATCAGACGTAAATTGTTTTTTTTTTCATTTTAAAAAAATTGAAGTGTCTGTAAAAAGGGGTCCATCAACAACTGACTGATTAAATCCCTCTGCAGGTTTGCGCGTAGATGGAGACGGCGTAAATTGCGGGGCGATTAGTGCCTGTGATTGCGCGTCCCTTGTTTTCCAGCAGACTGGTCGGGAGAAGTTCCTAATTAAGGCAGTTCCTGGATGGTCACGATTTCACCGCCGCCACGCGCTGCTAGGCACAAACGGCTCCATTACGCAGCCTCTAACTGAATTCGTGACTGCATTAGGCCGATAGCCGACCACGTCGTTAAAGCTGCGTGTGTGTGGAACTCGCTCACTTTCTACCGGAAATAATACCTTCAGGAAGTACGGGGGAACTCGACGCCCCCGAGCCACGGATGTTCCATATGTTTACGTAATTGATTTTACGATTTTTTTTTGGAATCCACAGACAGGTAAAAACGGTTAACTAATCGTCTAGGCGATGACGACACAGCTTTCAGTCGACGAAACGTCGCGTTTAAATATATTATACCCGTGTGAAAACCGAGAACTGTTTATCTTTAATCTTTGATGGTTCTATTGTAGTTACTTGTCCATTTATGGAATAAGTCTTGCAGATTCGTTCTGGAACAAATATTTGGGAATCACTAGGACGTGTTCTCGTGGATTACATCATGACGCAATGGACCAGATAGACGGGGGGGATTTGATTTATTTTATTCCATTAGTCGTCGTATGAGGAAGTAGGAAACGTCAGTACATAAAACTACAATATAAAATAATCGGATGATACAATTACAAATAACTAGAAGTTATCGTAAAAATCCTAAAATTCTGGAACATTCCAACATTAGTAAAATATATGAATAATAACAATAATTCTTTAACCATACCAAGGGCATAACATAATATTTAGAGTTCAATATGTACTAGTAAATAATTAATGATTAATAGAACTAACCACCATAAAATACAGAATCACACAAGAATAAACACAGTACTTGACACACGTACGGCACACACGAGGAAGGAAAAACACACAAACGACGGACAAGTGACGTCACGAAACAGAGGGAAGAGGAATCTGAAAACTCCAGGCCCCTCGTATAGATAGATAGATTTTATTCACCATTAGCCCTCTAATGAGGAAATAGGATTCGTCACAAATGCACAGTAGATAAATTACATATAAACAGAATTAATATTCAATATATTGTTCTCGGAGTTCAACCGCGTTTTTGCATAATTTTATTAGAACGCAACGTTTCGACGACTAAAAGCTCTGTCGTCATCTTCTAGGCGATGACGACAGAGCTTTTAGTCGTCGAATATAATTATGTTATAATATAATATAATATAATTATGCAAAACCCGGTTGAACTCCGAGAACAATATATTGAACAACTACACCGGGAAAGGCTTCAATCTTTGATCAGAATTACTATTAATAGGTTACACACACACACACACGCACGCATAAAAAATTCATATCAGTTCACATGTGTCTAGTCACCACAATCATACATCACTATCTTTAAGAAACACACACACAACACTCGTCACTTCCTGGTCGCTCTGAACGGAGGGATGTCGTCATGGATGTTTACTGAAACAGAAAGCAGAGGCAGGGGAAAAACAGGACCAAAAATGGGAAAACTGGACAAACTATTTACATATTTATAGCATATTCGGGAATTTTTGTAGGCAAGGCAGCTCAAAGAATGTGAGACCGATTCAAAAGCTCCTGTACGGAGTAATAAGGTCCATTTACAAAGAAAAGTTTTACATTCCTTGACGAATGAGTTGTAGTTGTTGATGTTGAGGAAGGCTGTTAAACAGTGCGACACTGGAATAATGGACGCTAGACTCGTAGAGACTGAGGCTGACAACTGAACGGTTCCTCCATGGTTGTCCCCGTTACTTGCAAAAAGGTTCATGTTGCGCTAGGTAGAGTCAGAATATGGAGTCTGCAGCTTTCTCTAGGATCTGAACCTGATAAAATTCTAAAGCCTCGTTTTTGCAGTTTGAAAACATCCACGTTACGAGAACATGAAACAAACAAGCAAAAGAGCAGGAAAGACCAACAGAGACTAAACAAAGATATGAGATAAGTAGTTGTTACTAGCAACACATTCAACACTTTAGCAGCTTTTTTTTAACAAAAGATAATTAATTATTAGGGGAACGATCAAGAACCTCCTGCAGTGAGTAAAACACCCGCGGTCGTGCAGTAGAATATTCTTACATTGAAAACCTCTTGTAGTTATTATTGTTCTTAACATCTCTGGAGGAAGACTATTATCTCTGGATGGGGAATACTTCCTCTGGTATAATATATTAATCGTAGACAGCGGAATTCTTTTAGAGCGAGGACATGCTTGATGATGTGTGATTGCGATCGTCCACCACCCAATGTTGTGTGTGTGTGTGTGTGTGTACACGGATTATCTGCAAATGTGCCTTCTACTGGAACTCCCGCAGTGTAAACACGTGGCCGCTAACACAATCAACTTTACTGACGGAAAAATAATCCGCGTGCACGCGTTGAGCGCCTCTAGAGAAATTACTTGATAGGGCGCTTTGCAAATTAGCTCGTCCGTCCTCTTCCAGGTCAGCTTCGCCTCTTACCAAACATTTACCCGATTACGAACGCCGTACTTTGAAAATTTATTTGGTAACTGCCTCGAGTAGATTACCATGGGTCATAAGGTCAATGGTAAATTAATAATTATTCGTTTATTTTTCTTTTTAACTAAACCAACTGTAAATATTGTATTAATACGTATATGCACATGTAAGTGCGCAGAGAACTTTGGCCATGAGTAGCATGCGTCTATTTTTTAACTGTAATGCATTTGAATATTCATGAAATAGTTATTTGTTATTATAAATGACTGGGTTCGTTACTTGATGTCAACGTTTTCCTGTGCAGGTGGCTCTAACTGTGTTGGCCCTCGCGGCCTCGACCTTAGCCAAGGAGGAGGTCAAGGAGAAGACGGCGGCGGCAGAGAGCGAGCAGAAGCCTCAGGCTGTGGCTGTCGACGCCGAGGACAAGAACCAGAGCAAGCGCGGGCTCTTCGATTTAGGCCTCGGCTACGGAGGCGGCTTCGGTGACGGAGACAGTTTCGGTCACGAAGGCGGACTGGGTTACGGGGGCGGCTTCGGTTACGGAGGCGGCTTTGAGTATGGAGGAGGTTCTTCCCTGTCGTTGTTTGACGGCGGCCACGGCATCCCTCTGGGCGAACACGTCTCCAAGACCATCACTCTGACCCAGAAAGTCGGCGTGCCGATCCCGCAGCCTGTGCCAGTCCACATCCCCGTGGAGAAGCACGTGCCCTACCCCGTGGAGAAGCCGTACGCTGTTCCTGTCAAGGTCCCCGTGGACAGGCCTTACCCCGTCCCAGTGGAGAAGCACGTACCATACCCCGTGGAGAAGCTCGTGCCGTACCCGGTCAAGGTACCGGTCGACAGACCAATTCCCGTCCACGTGCCTGTTGAGAAAGAGGTTCCGTACCCAGTGGAGGTGAAGGTCCCCGTCCCCGCCCCGTACCCTGTGCACATTTCCAAGCCCTACCCAGTCCTGGTCGAGAAGAAAGTCCCTGTGCCGGCGCCATACCCAGTCCACGTCAAGGTTCCCGTCCCAGCTCCCTACCCTGTCCACATCAAGGTTCCAGTCAAGATTCCCGTTGACAGGCCGTACCCTGTCCACGTCAAGGTCCCTGTCGACAGACCGTACCCCGTTCACGTACCAAAGCCCTACCCCGTGCACGTGGAAAAGCCTGTACCGTACCCCGTGGAGAAGCCTGTGCCAGTGCCAGTGAAGGTTCCCTATGATAGGCCCTACCCTGTGCCTGTGCCAAAACCGTACCCTGTTCCTGTTGAGAAACACGTACCATATCCAGTGGAGAAGCCAGTTCCGTACCCAGTGGAGAAACCTGTTCCGTATCCAGTGAAGGTGCCAGTCGACAGGCCTTACGCTGTTCCCGTACCAAAGCCGTACCCAGTTCCCGTAGAGAAACCGGTGCCGTACCCAGTTGAAAAGCCAGTTCCGTACCCCGTGAAGATCCCCGTGGAGAAGCCGGTTCCGTTCCCTGTGAAGATCCCAGTCGCAGTTCCAGTCAAACACCACTTCGAGGAATTCGACTTCCATCACCATTAAGTCTCTCCGTCTTTGCCGACCGTGATCGTCGAGGGGACGCATCGTAGCCCTCAGCGTCACTCCTGTATCTTCTATGTCATTAGTTAAGTTTGGTTACTTTTTATACTTTTGCTCCTAATAAAAACATTTTAAGCTTAATTTTCTTTTTGTGTTTTTAATTCCCTGAACGACACTACCTAGGACTGTTCAGAGTGTTAGCACTACCCGCCACCATTATTACAGTTGCGCTGAGGCTCAGATCAGTCGTGTTAAATCAGGAACAAGCTGGGGAGAAACCACTCAGCTCGACACCTGCGGAACGGAAGATTTTACCATGGTGGAGCAGGGCCTGTTGGCCACCGTGAGGCCCAGATCTCACTGCCTGCCAAACATTCAAATACGATACAACCCCCCCCCCCTATTCGAGAGTTAGTGAGCTACGGACGGTGGTGGCGTAAACAGTTTGATACGGAAGATGGCGGCGTGAACTACGGACCCTGAAGTCCAGTGATCAACGTGCTGGAGGCGGATGGTGCGTCCACACGTGGTGAAGTGATGAGTACTATTAAACTTTCATCCCACTGTAGGACGAATAAGAAAACGATTTAAAACGTTATTGACGACATTTCGAGACATTTGACCTCACGAATGATTGGATCAAAATACATTTCTTTGATACAACGTAAATTAATTGCTAATTTCTATATAATGAGGGATCTATTTGTAATTTTTTTCCAGTGATGTTTGGATGTAAAGAACCTTGAATTTATCTGCCTTGTGGAAGGTGATTATTAATTAAAAGTAACTCAATTAGAGTCCATTATTTATTTAACTTCTTTTAACTTGAGTATTAACTTAAAAATAAATTTTCTTTTTGATCTTGAAGTTTTAGTGATTAATTACTTTTTTAAATTTATTGATTTTGATTGGACTTAATCCTGTTAGTAAATTTTATTTTTATTTTTGATTCCATGCTTGTGTGTGTGTGTGTTTTAAATATCCAAGGCATATGAATTCATTTAAATTTTCGGAATTGTTATTAATAACGTTCTCTTAATACAACGACCACAAACATATATTTTGGCGCTGTGTTCGTGCGACCTAGTTATACCCCTGTGGTGGATTATTATAACTCTACATATTTGCAAGGTTGTTTGAATTTTGAAAATTCAACTGGTTATTCGTCCTTCTTATCGTGGTTCCCCTTATAAATATTTGCTCTGCTGACGGAGCCCCAAGCTTTCGGTATTTAAATGCGGTACGGTAACGCACAACCGACCGTCTCGATATGTTATGTAATAAACAAAATTCTTAATATTGTTTAAACACAGCATGCCCCACGTTGGGAACCAATTTATGTAATAAACAAATTAGTTAATATTTCTTATAGATAGCATGCCCCACGTTGGGAACCAATTTATGTAATAAACAAATTAGTTAATATTGCTTATAGATAGAATGCCCCACGTTGGGAACCAATTTATGTAATAAACAAATTAGTTAATATTGCTTATAGATAGAATGCCCCACGTTGGGAACCAATTTATGTAATAAACAAAATAGTTAATATTTCTTATAGATAGAATGCCCCACGTTGGGAACCAATTTATGTAATAAATAAAATAGTTAATATTGCTTATAGATACCATGCCCCACGTTGGGAACCAATTTATGTAATAAACAAAATTCTTAATATTGCTTAAATATAGAATGCCCCACGTTGGGAACCAACTTAATAAATAAATAAAATACTTAATACTGTTTAAAGATAGAATGTCAGCACGTTATGTGGTAATCACTGTTTCCCTTTAGTAAAATAGTGAATACACTACAGTTCGTATCTAACGTGGTGGTTTATTTCCGAAAATAAAAAGTGATTGCTACATAATTTGGCGTCACAACGTGCTGACATTCTACCTTAAAACAATATTAACTATTTTGTTTATTAAATAAATTGGTTCCTAACGTGGGGCATGCTATCTATAAGCAATATAAACATATTTTGTTTATTACATAAATTGGTTCCAAACGTGGGGCATTCTATCTTTAAAATATATAAACTATTTTATTACATAAATTGGTTCCCAACGTGGGGCATTCTATCTATAAGCAATAATAACTATTTTGTTTATTACATAAATTGGTTCCCAACGTGGGGCATTCTATCTATAAGCAATATTAACAATTTTGTTTATTACATAAATTGGTTCCCAACGTGGGGCATGCTATCTTTAAAATATATAAACTATTTTATTACATAAATTGGTTCCCCACGTGGGGCATTCTATCTATAAGCAATAATAACTATTTTGTTTATTACATAAATTGGTTCCCAACGTGGGGCATTCTATCTTTAAAATATATAAACTATTTTATTACATAAATTGGTTCCCAACGTGGGGCATTCTATCTATAAGCAATAATAACTATTTTGTTTATTACATAAATTGGTTCCCAACGTGGGGCATTCTATCTATAAGCAATATTAACAATTTTGTTTTTTACATAAATTGGTTCCCAACGTGGGGTATGCTATCTTTAAAATATATAAACTATTTTATTACATAAATTGGTTCCCAACGTGAGGCATTCTATCTTTAATCAATATTAACTATTTTGTTTATTAATATATATATATATATGGTTCAATTTTGTGATCGCTGTTAATGCGTACAGAACAATATTATTAATACGGATGATTTAATGTACTGAAGGACCAAATTATTAATTTCCGTGGAATATGTTTCGTATATTTAATAATAACGAATAAAGCCAAGTAGAACCAGCGATTTGTAACAATAATTTATTGACTTCCACAGGACGTAATAATTATTAAAGGTTTTAAGTTGAACCAAAAATAAAAATTAGTCTTCTGAATTTTAAGCTTTGTCTGAACTGAATGGAGCTTTAGTAAATCCACAACTATTTTATTCGACGGTGATTACAGGCCGTAATATTATCAAAGTAGTAAAAGTATAAATATTTATACTTTTATAATAATAAACATTCCTAATTGGTGTATAAATATAATGAAAT
Source organism: Zhengitettix transpicula (assembly GCA_037074705.1). Taxonomy (NCBI): domain Eukaryota; kingdom Metazoa; phylum Arthropoda; class Insecta; order Orthoptera; family Tetrigidae; genus Zhengitettix; species Zhengitettix transpicula. The sequence goes on along the minus strand of CM073594.1, from coordinate 8,326,026 downwards.
AATATTGAATGAAGTGTCGTTGCGCTTATTTACGTAAATGATTTGCATGAATCCGTTTTCCACTGTGACGCTGACGCAGTGTGTGTGTGTGTGTGTGTGTGTGTGTCGTGTATCACACGGAATTGATATGTCACACATGTGTGTCGCAGTCATTACAAGCACAGAAAATATGCTTCCCCCCCCCCCCCCTATTAATCAGCGCAATTTATAACAGCTTAAATGAAAATTGACCATTTTCCTCAGCGTATTCCATTAAAATTCGACATTTTGTTTCAGTGTTATACATGTTATAAACAGACGACGGTTCAGTGTTTTGGTAGTTGTAGTGGCTATTAATTAATCAACGTCTTTGGTATGGCGACTACCAAAGAGAGTGCGGCTTAAGATAAACTGTTTCCTGCGGTTTTTGAGAGCTTTTAAACTTGTTTTTCAGGATTTTTACAGTCCACTTGCTTTTTTTTTATGACAACAGGCTACATGAGGGTGATCCACGTTGGGCTACTCCCCTTTAATAGCATAGGAAGGGATTTGAAAGTGGGGGTGGTGCGGAAGGGTAGAGGAAGGTAGCCAAGGGTTAACTAGGGGCCCCCGGGCTATATTTTAAGGATCCTACCTGGCATTCGCCTAAAGAAATGCAGGGAAAACCCTAGAATAACCACCATCAGGAACGTCGGGCATTGGGTACTTGTCCCACGCCCTTTCGATAGCGGGAGAGGAGTTTTCTGTGGGGACGACGCATTCTATTCTCCGTGCCTCGACCAGTTTAGGAGGCAGCTGGCCGACTGTTCCAATGGGAATAGCGGACAACTCTTACCGTATGCCCAAGGTCTGTGACCTCGGAACATACACCTCTAAAAACAGGCCGAGGTGCCTCGGCTTGTGGGAACCTTAGTTCAAAAACGGAGAGGAACAGTCCACTTGAGTATACGAGTTGATATAATTATATCTATGACTAGCTGTGACTGTGTGTGTATGTGAGCCATTTTAATTATTTTACGTGATATTTACACACACACGTTGCTCTCTCTCTCTTCGTCGTCTGTCTTGCTGCTTCTAGTGTGGGATGATGACGTAATGGCGTCGTCCGATTACCTTAACAGCGCGACCGCCCGTGTCTGTGTTGATGGTTGCGGATGTGTCAGGCGTTACAGTGGTCAAAAAAATATTTTTTTATTTTCAATCGGTTCTATTTAACTTAACTCCGTTGGTGTTACTTGAGTATACGAGTTGATATAATTATATCTATGACTAGCTGTGACTGTGTGTATGTGAGCCATTTTAATTATTTTACGTGATATTTACACACACACACGTTGCTGACTTGTTGCTTCTAGTGTGGGATGATGACGTAATGGCGTCGTCCGACTACCTTAACCGCGCGACACAAGTAAATACCATTTTGATCATATGAATATATATCAGTTATTTTTCTCTATAATATTTTTTATATCATTCTCTTAATATGGTATAATGGTATAATTTTACAGTCCACGAGAAAAATAACAACAACCTGAAATTGACCATGGTAGTTGATAGGCAAGCAAGTATAATTGAGGGAATAAGCTTTAAAACAAACCCCAGAGAGGTAGAAGCAGCGAAAGCTGCGTTTATCTTCGGTGATTCTCAAAACTTTCCCCAATCAACTTTTAACGTGTCGTTAAATGTGTAAGTTCTCTAACCCAAAGTGACACAAGTTCCTTTCTTCTTCTCCACCTTTTCCAATCCATTAACCTGGATTTTTCGTTTAATCAAAGTCGTTGGAAAAATCCAAAATAAAAACAACTACGATATTAAGTGCTCTTCGAAAGACAGACAGCTTGGTGTTTGACTTCTTCAAAAATATATCAGAAAAATAAATATAAAAAAGATGACCACATTTAAATGTGGTAATTGTGTAACTGTTTAAATTTCTACTAAATTATTAGTATTAAAATAATTATTAAATAATAACATGGATGCCTGATTTATCAGAGATAATAACATATTGGTCGTGTCATGTAATATCTCAGTAGAAGGACTAACATCTATACTCTTTTTCAAAATTTGAATTTTTGGGGTAAACCTTTCGAGAATCATCAATAGGTTTCACCAACTTCAAAATGACTGAATTAAAACGACTTCATTTTAATTGCACATCTGTTAAAAGAGAGACGCTTTTTTTATGTATTCCATATTTATAAATTTAAAATGTCTTTCTGTTTGTTCTAAAGATAACGCACGACCGCCCGTGTCTGTGTTGATGGTTGCGGATGTCTCAGGCGTGACAGTCTCTGGCGGACAAAGAAATAAAAATTTTATTTTCAATAGAACTCCGTTGGTGCTACTTGATTAAACGAGTTGATATAATTATATCTATGACTAGCTGTGACTGTGTGTGTGTGTGAGCCATTTTAATTATTTTACGTGATATTTACACACACACGTTGCTCTCTCCTCGTCGTCTGACTTGTTGCTTCTAGTGTGGGATGACGTAATGGCGTCGTCCGATCACCTTAACAGCGCGACATAAGTAAATTTCGTTTTGATCATATGAATATATATATCCGTTATTTTTCTCTATAATATTTTTTATATCATTCTCTTAATACGTTATAATTTTATAGTTTAGTAATTAAGAGTTAGTGATGCACAAGTATATAAATAATTATTTTTTCTAAATTTTTAAATTTTACATACTGTAAGGAATGATGAAAAAATTACAAGATTATTTATAATAATATAAATAGACGGTTTTGAATCCCAACAGTAATTATAATGTTCATTAACAAAAATATTCACTTCACGTTTTTTTGGTCCTATTGTTTTAATTAGTTCTTTTTATTAAATTAAATATTATATTATATTAAATATTGTTTGATGGCTTATATCGAAGAAATAGCACTTTCCGACCAATTACAAGTCGATTTGTTAAGTACCTTTTTTTGTTGAAAAAAAACCAACATATTCTTACGAAGATAGGCTTAATTAAAAAAATTAGCAGGTATGACGTCGTTGTGTGACGTCACCAACAGGGCCCGAGGAACCATTGATAAGCAAATTACAAGTCGATTTGTTAAATAACCTCCTTTTTTTGCGGAAAAGAAAAACATATTCTTACGAATTAATTAAAATAATTAGCAGGTGTGACGTCATTGTGTGACGTCACCAACAAAGGGCCCGAGGAGCCATTGAGAAGCGAATTACAAGTCGATTTGTTAAATACTTTTTTTTTGCGGAAAAGAAAAACATATTCTTACAAAGATAGGCTTAATTAAAAAATTAGCAGGTGTGACGTCATTGTGTGACGTCACCAACAGGGTCTGAGGAGCGCTTTGCAATAATAATGATCAGGCATTTGTGAACAGCGCCGCTGTTGTATTTATATTTCGTAACGTATATTTAAATGTATTCTCAGGGAACCAGATATGAAGGTGCTGTGTGATATTTGATGTCCGTCCTAGGCGCAGGATTATCTGCGTTCGCTACAGGTGTTGGGATGCGGCGGCTATGTCGGTTTTCCGACCGCAAATAGTATTGACTGATGTAAATTAGCTTATCTCCATGCTGCCCGGCGGAAGTCATCCCGACAGATTCCGAATTAGTAGTGCTACACGTACAATCCGTTCTGATGGCGGTTCCCTGACCCCCGCAGCTTCAGCTCATACTGGAAAACTATTTTGATTGTACGTCCTCTTCGTTATGAGGCATACGGATCGTGCTACATCTAGAACTTGCTGGGTGTCGCAGCGTTGCCATGTGTACTTATTTATATAAACCCGAAAAAGTATTTAATTCTATATTAATCTTTAGTCAGGAAGTGATTTAACCTCAATCTAACTGTTCCTAGTTCCGTTTCCACCCAAAAAAATAAAAACAGAAATTTAGAGGCAATGTTCAAGAAACAAGTTAGGTTAAAGAGGTGAATAGAAAGAAAACAAGAAAAAGCGAAAGAAAGAGGCAGTGTTCGAGAAACAAGCCAGGTTAGACATGAAAAAAAAACAGAAAGAAAGAGGCAGAGTGCAACAAAGAAGTCAGTTAATATTTAAGAAAAAATTCTGAGGTATGTTTGTTGCGACTGATGCAATAAAATTCCATGTATTTTACAGCTGTTCAATTAATGCGTATTGTTTTATTTATTTTCATCTCTTTAACCTAACTTGTTTCTTGAACACTGCCTCTTTCTTTCTGTTTTTGATGTTCTCATCTTTTTTTCATATTTATTTCGCTTTTTATTGTTTTCTTCCTTTTCACCTCTTTAACCTAACTTGTTTCTTGAACACTGCCTCTTAATTTCTGTTTTTCTTGTTTTCATCTCCTTAACCTGACTTGTTTTTTTTTGCAGGCTGCCTCTTTCTTTCTGTCTTTGTTGTTTTCATCTCCTTAACCTGACTTGTCTTTTTGCACGCTGCCTCTTTCTTTGTGTTTTTGTTGTTTTCATCTCCTTAACCTGTCTTCTTTGTTGCACTCTGCCTTTTTCTTTCTTTTTTTTTTGTTTTCATCTCTTTAACCTGGCTTGTTTCTTGAACATTGCCGCTTTCTTTCTATTTTTCTTGTTTTATTTGCTTGGAAAATATCTATACTTTTTTCTGATCTCCTAGAAGATCTTTCTCCTCATCTCTTTGACCTGCCTCTTTCTTTCTGTTTTTCTTACTTCTTGCTCACCTATCTTCTACTCCAAGACAACGGAATATCCGAATAATCTAAATAATAATGTTACCTCACCATTGTCAACAAGTATGAAATGCAAATTAACCTTCGTAAATCTCTTACCACAATTTGCGTAATACACCTTGAGTACTGCAGGATATAATTGTCCCTCAGTCTTCAGACATTACGAAAAGATTAAATTGATGAAATTCTTAGCTAGATTCACAATGTAAACAAATAGTCGTCATATTGGAGTCACTAAACATGGCCACGAAAATTAACTTACATTTTCCCGCAAGGATCGTAAAGTATTTCGTATTGTTTTTTTTATTATCATTCGATGGAGTATTGCTGGATAAAATTATACTTTTTATTCAATGAAAATATTTCTGCTTTCTTTCATTACGGGAAAAAGGAACTATTTCCTTCGTTCGTCGCGTAGTAACGTCTCTCACCCTCTCTCTCTATCTGGCGTGACGTCACGGTCTGTTGGCGCGCGCAGTAATTTAGCACAAAATGATGACGTTTCTAAATTACTATTTATGCTAGGTGGTTTCACACCCCCCCACCACCCCCCAAACAGTACTGTTTCTCGTGTTTTTAAGAATATCTTTACCAAGTTTCATTGCAATGTTGTCGACGGGTTTAAATTTTGTAATTTTGTATAGAGATTACCGTAAATACATTCAAATATACATCCTTTTTTTAATTATACAGATACAGTGAAATGATTTGAAATTTTAATGTTCAATATTAAGAAAAATGAAATCCGTATTCCACTCCTGTTTTATTTATAATCAGACGGAAGTTAAAAATATTTGTATATCATTTACATTAATCTAATTTTATTTATTTAAAAAAATAATAAACAAATCGTCAGATTTAGGGTTTTTGAATATCGTAAATATTTTTGTATTGGCATCATTGTGAATAATACTTTAAGGTGAATAATAGCGTCACAGTAATTTGATTTGTTTAAAAATAAATAACTTTTCTTTATTTAAAGCCCCAGTTAAAAAAGATCTTCTGAGATAGATAGAGATAGAGAGAGAAAGAGAGAGATAGAGAGAGATAGAAATAGAGAGAGATAGAGATAGAGAGAGAGAGAGAGAGAGAGAGAGAGATAGAGAGATAGAGAGAGAGATAAAGAGATATATAGAGAGATAGAGATAGAGAGAGATAGAGAGAGATAGAGAGAGATAGAGAGAGATAGAGAGAGATAGAGAGAGATAGAGAGAGAGAGAGAGATAGAGATAGAGATAGAGATAGAGATAGATAGAGAGATAGAGAGAGATAGAGAGAGAGATCGCAAAAGAGATAGACATAGAGACAGATTGAGAGAGATAGGGAGAGAGATAGAGAGAGATAGAGAGACATAGAGACAGATAGAGAGAGATAGAGAGAGAGATCGCGAAAGAGATAGAGAGAGATAGAGAGAGATAGGGAGAGAGATAGAGAGAGATAGAGAGACATAGAGACAGATAGAGAGAGAGAGAGAGAGAGAGAGAGAGAGAGAGTTTTGATTGCACTTGGTAAATATTGTAAAAATTCAATGAATAACTAATTTTGTAACTTGAAATCTTTGTGCATCTAATAAAATTAATCCGTTTGTTTAGTTAACTCAAAGAAGTCTTATTTATTAACATCCTTTCATTTAAAAGTTAAAATAATTTAAATGTAAGAATAGCATAATTTGGCACCTCATCGTGAGGCTAATCATATGTATATATATAATTGTTTAATTTAGTAAATACTACAATATATATACGGCTTGTGCCAATATATCTCTCCACATTGCGAGAGAAGAATTCCTCTGAACGCGGCCATTTCCCAGCGAGAGAGTTTTTTATTCCGCTGTTATGGACTGCAGTGCTGAAGGGAAATCACTGCTGACAACCTTGGAGATAGAAACTCCCTGGCAATAAACAACGGCTGCAGTTGTGAAGACGTTCTTCTTCAGGACAGACAACAGCAGTCACCAACTTCCGCGACCAGACGAACTGGTCCTTGACGTTTAATTTATTATTAAATTAAAATTATTCTATACAAATTGGGTCGTTAGTGACGTAAATTGAGGCCATTTCTTAGCTTTAAAATACAGTTTGGTTGGCGATGAACGGAGACGTTGATAACCTTCGATTCTGAAAATATATTGAGTTTATAAAAACAAATATAAATAACTGATGCAGGTTTATAAACATTTTATAATATATGCGAAACATTCTGTATACTCTTAAAAATGTAATACGTCGATGTTCGTGAAGACATCAAGAAAACCTCGACGAAAGCGAGTCCTTGGTAAAGAGAAACTTTTCCAAGGCCGTAATAAAGTCTGTAAATTAGAATCCACCCCGTTAATCAGAGACGGAGCGACTTTCTGAGGAAAACCGTTCCTCATAAATCAGAGCAGCTGAAGAAGGTTTGTCCAGAGTTTCTCCCTGGAGGAAGCCGGTCTTGACGCCGAGAAAACGAAAGATGGACAAACACAGCAGCGACTTTTCCTGATCTGCTTTCACTATCGGAGGCTCTGCTGCTTTCTAAGTATGGTTCGTTCGTGTGGTCCAGCGCGGAGTCACGGCGTTTAATTTGCGACTCTCACCCCCCCCCCGCCCCACTGCCGTCACTCCGGCGCAAAACTCAAACTCGATTACTCCAACCTCCTCATTTAGGGCCACTCGCTCCATCACCAGAGCAAAAACGATCGCGTGCGCTCCAGGCGGAAAACAATTCACCTAATTGTTGCTGAGTTCCTACTGTAGTAATGAGGAGACTAATCTAAAGGTCTCGTAAAACTCCCAAGGGCAACTCTGACAACGATTTATTTACCTAACGCTTAATATCAATTTTCAAATATAATAATTAATTAAATTTAAATAATAGCTACTTTATTTCCTGAGAAACAGATATGAAATACTTCATTTATCTATCTCTGAAATTAAATCCAAAGCTTCTTCTTCTTCTTGACCGGCGCTACAGCCCTTAGCCTCCTTAATGATATCCTTCCATCTATTCCCATTCCGCCTCTATCCACCATGCTTTAACCTTCAAGGACCGGTCTAGCCATCTTAACTAGGGCTTTCCTTATACCTTTGTGAAGGTTAGCGCTTCTTACATGGGTTAGTATCCTCCATCCCTTTCCTTAATGATATCCTTCCATCTATTCCCATCTTTGCACCTCTATCCACCATGCTTTAACTTTTAATGTTTGTATGTCCTTCAAGGCTCTTGACTTGGGCCTTCCTTTTCTTCTACCTTTGTGAAGGTTAGCTTCTTACATGGGTTAATATCCTCCATGCCTTTTCACGTGTCCTGAAACCATTTCAGTCTACCTATTTTTGAGGTGTTGTACTATGTTAGTATTTTTTGTGTATAGTCTGCATATCTCGTCGTTGTATTTTATTCTCCATATTTTTCCATCAACACATCAGCTTGGATCATAAATATTTCCTGAGGATTGTCCTTTCAAATATTTTCAATTTTTCTTCGTCGGCCTTGGTTATTTTTCCAACTCTCACACACCCCCATACAGGAGGACTACAGGTTTTATTAGAGTTGTGTATATTTTTATTTTAATCTGTTAGTAATAATAGTTACTTTATTTCCTGAGAAACAGATATAAAAATATTTCATTTATCTATTTATCAAATTAAATCCAAATATTACCATCTTCAAAAAAAATTCCTATTCTCCGGGAATATTTTTAACCAAATGCCTAGTTATGTCATTTTTTGAACGACATGAATAATTAACAAATTGGAACCGATTTTTCCCTCGTGCCGTCCAATCAAAATTAGTGCGACGTTGTCACATATTACTGTCCACGCAGGGCTGCAGTAAGTGATTTTTTTGTCATTCATTTTTTTTGACGATGTGGCAACGTCTGCTCTCATTCGCTGACAGTCCCAACGCGCCCCTCCCACCCCCAATTTGAAAAATTATGGATCATATAATTCTTACACACACACAAACACACACACACAGACACACACAGACACACGCACACACACACACACACACATATATATATATTTCATTTTAACTTCACAGAATTAATTTTTAATTATTAAATTCTTACGCATTATTAATTACTTAATGTTTAATTACTCGATTTCTTACTCATTACTAATTACTTAATTTTTAATTATTTAGATTCTTACGCATTACTAGTTACTTAATTTTTAATTGTTTCATTTCTTACTCGTTACTAATTACTTAACGTTCAATTATTTAATTTATTACGCATTACTAATTACTTAATTTTTAATTATTCAATTTCTTACTCGTTAGTAATTACTTCATTTTTAATTATTCAATTTCTTACTCATTACTAATTACTTAATTTATAGTTATTTAGTTTCTTACGCATTGCTTATTACTTAACGTTTAATTATTTAGATTCTTACGCATTACTAGTTACTTAATTTTTAATTGTTTCATTTCTTACTCGTTACTAATTACTTAACGTTCAATTATTTAATTTATTACGCATTACTAATTACTTAATTTTTAATTATTCAATTTCTTACTCGTTAGTAATTACTTCATTTTTAATTATTCAATTTCTTACTCATTACTAATTACTTAATTTATAGTTATTTAGTTTCTTACGCATTGCTTATTACTTAACGTTTAATTATTTAGATTCTTACGCATTACTAGTTACTTAATTTTTAATTGTTTCATTTCTTACTCGTTACTAATTACTTAACGTTCAATTATTTAATCTATTACGCATTACTAATTACTTAATTTTTAATTATTCAATTTCTTACTCGTTACTAATTACTTAACGTTCAATTATTTAATCTATTACGCATTACTAATTACTTAATTTTTAATTATTCAATTTCTTACTCGTTACTAATTACTTAATTTTTAATTATTCAATTTCTTACTCATTACTAATTACTTAATTTATAGTTATTTAGTTTCTTACGCATTGCTAATTACTTAACGATTAATTATTTATTTTCTTATTCATTACTAATAACTTAATTTTTAATTGTTTAATTTCTTACTCGTTACTAATTACTCAACGTTCAATTATTTAATTTAACACGCATTACTAATTGCTTAATTTTTAATTATTTAATTTATTACTCGTTATTAATTACTTAATTTTTAATTATTTAGTTTCTTACGAATTGCTGATTACTTAATTTTTAATTATTTAATTTCTTACTCATTACTAAATTCTTAATTTAATGTTAAAATTAACTGTTAATCCTGTCAATATATAAACTTTCATGGATATATTATATATAGGAAAAACTTAAGTGGTAAGTCAATTAAGTAACTTTATCCAATTTTAAGAAGGTGAAAATTCAATGTAAAAATTACCCTTGAATCCTGTCAATGTATAAAATTTTATAGGTTTAATATATCCAAGAAATATTATATATTGACAGGGTTAAAGGTTAATTTTATCATTTAATTTTGACCTGTTTTAAATTCTATATAAATTACTTAATTTACTTTATCTTCATGATCTTGAATAATATAAACATAAGGCTCCAATGAGAAACTAGTCGTGTATTTGCGTTCATTTTTTTATTTAAAATAAAATTAAGGAGTACCTCACAATCACAGTTCATCCTCAGGTAACTTTCATTATTAAAAATAAATCCCTCAAGTCATTCAAATATCAGTTATAAATTGGTTACCGTATTGTTGTATCTGAAAAGGAGTCACGGTAATGTTGTGATACACGAATTAAAATATTTTATTAATTCCAAATATCTCTTTAAATTTTCTCAATTCACTCGGCAACATTTTTATCGAGGCTAGTTTTAAATAAAAAAAAAATTCTTTTCAATAGACAGTTGTCATCTAAGATCCAAGACATTTTTTTTGCTGTAAAAATAACCTAAGGATCACTAATCTTCTACAGTTACGTTATCCTAACATTAACTGTATAAATATATTGACTCTCAAGTATGAAAATGTTTCGTGTAAGAGGATTCAGAGCAATGCAACTGTAATTCATGCAACGTTGTTTGCAAATGGAAATTTCTTCCGAGAAAGCTACTGTTTAGAGAAGAAACTGTGTCTTCAAGCACACAAAGGAGCGTAACTTTCAAGTCACACAACTTCTCCAGACTTGATACTATACATTATTTCGTCCTGTTGTGATGATATCCGTGTGTTGGGACAGAGAGAGATATTAAAGGTAGCAGGTGAATGAATAGTTAGTTGTCATCTTTGATGTTAGGAAGAGAGAGACATTGTGTTTAGGTCGTGTGGAGACAAATAAATATTTAATGTGTTTTCTTAGTATAACTGTGAATTAAGAATATTAAATCAACAACAGTCGTCAATGTAGCGAGCGTATTATACAGAACAAATCTTAACAATAAATAATAAATGTCAATTCCCACAAAATATTTTAATAAAAAAAAATCATTAGTAATTAATTACTTATTTAATTACTTATTTCTTGAACTATTTAATTTCTTACTCATTACTAATTACTTAATTTTTTATTATTTAATTACTTAATCATTACTAAGAACTAATTTTTTAAAATTATTTAATTTATTACTAATTACTAATTTTTTAATTTTTTTAATTTCATACTCAATACTGATACTAAATTTTTAAATTTATTACTCATTACTAAATACTTAATTTTTATATATTTAGTTTCTTACTTATTACTAATTACTTAATTTTTAATTATTTAATTTATTACTCATTTCTAATTACTTAATTTTTAAATATTTAATTTATTACTCATTACAAATTATTTAATTCTTAACTATTTAATTTCTTGCTCATTACGAATTACTAAATTCATTACGAATTACTAAATTTTTAATTATTTAATTTCTTACTCAAACAAAATATTTTAATAAAAAAAATCAGAAATCGATTAGCCCAAAAGGCATTTGTGCATATTACATCTTTTGAATATTGTAAATATTGTGGATTGGCTTAGTTTCACAGTAATTAGATTGTTTAATATTTTGGGGGGCGGGTAACAGGTTACACGAGGGTAATCCACTTGGTGGCAACTCCCCTTTAATAGTATAGGAAGGGATTTGAAAGGGGGGATGCGGAAGGGTAGAGGAAGGTAGTCAAGGGTTAACTAGGTTTCCCCCCTGGCTGTGGTTTAAGGATCCTACCCGGCATTCGCCAAATGAAATGCAGGAAGAACCCTAGAAAAACCTGCATCAGGTAGGTCGGGCATTTGGTACTTGTCCCACGTCCTTCCCTGGATGGTGGGAGAGCTCGTATCATAATTTTAATACTAACAGTTGGTTGATTGTCTGCTGTATTAAAACTCGTAATTTTGGACTATTTTTAACATTCTTAAGTTAGTAAAGTTTCTGAAGACTTCAGTGTGTTAATGGACGCATATTCGTGCCCATGATAAAACGCATTGGTAAACCAACCAAAAATCATCCTCATTTTGGAGCGGAGGCGTCTATTTAATTTCCGGGGGAAAATAGAATGCTGTAAACAGTAACGCTCCGGCATTATCGTTTATTGCAAACGGTTCTCATACATTTAGAGGGGGGGCGGGGGCGGTGCTTGTGTTAAACAAACTAATTTCGCAGGTCCAGCAGTGTTGCCACATTTACAAACAAATTCAGACGATTAAACGATTTTCCGAATCGAACAGTTGCATTACATTACGTTTAAACATTTCTGGGTTCATAGGAAAATCTGCGCCATCACGAGGACTTTAAAATCATAAAATTTGGTTTGGTTTTATTTGGTATTACGAAAAAAATTATTATATCATTAAATTAATGGAATTGAATGAAGAAATTTAAACCATTAACATTAACTGCAAACATAAAGCATTACAAGGATATTAAAAACCAAGTAGAATACGAGCTGACGGGAAAATTTTCTTGTAGGACAGACACGAAGGGACTACTTTTGGGGATGCCTTTTCCTCTCCGTTTTTGAACTAAGGTTCCCACATGCCGAGGCACCTGGGCCTGTTCTGAGAGGTGTATGTTCCGGGGTCACAGACCTTGGTGGCATACGGTAAGAGTTGTCCGCTATTCCCATTGGAACAGTCGGCCAGCTGCCTCCTAAACCGGTTAAGGCACCGCGAGGGGAAAGCTGCGACCCGACAGCTAACCCCTCTCTCTCGCCATCCAGGGAAGTGCGTGGGACAAGTACCCAATGCCCGACCTTTCGGATGCTGGTTTTTCTAGTGTTTTCCCGGCGTCACTTTTAGGCGTATTGCCGGGTAGGACCCTTAAAATATAGGCCGGGGGCCCCTAGTTAACCCTTGGCTACTTTCCTCTACCCATCCGCATCCTTTTTTTCACTCCCTTCCTATGCTATAAGAGGGGGGAGTTGTCACCATGTGGATTACCCTCATGTAGCCTGTTGCCCTAAAAGAATCACTCTCGGCTTAAATCGTTTCGATCTCATTTCCCTGTTCACGTCACCGCAGCTTCTGTTAGATACATATATCGTTTTTCCTATCGCTCTCTTACAAAGGCCAATGGTACAAAATTAATAATAAGACAGAAGAAGTAGTGATATAAATACCACACAACGTTCTTCAGGTGCTAATAAGAGCCTACAGCGACACAACTGCACTAGTCAGTTGAAAAAACTGAAAAGCGAAGAATGTTCTTCAATGCACTGTTTCAATAAAAAAAATTGTTTGCGACTTGATTGGCCGCACCGTGTTACCAATGATATTACTTAAATAAAAATGGTATAAATCCAAAGACAATAATTGAAATCAGAACCCACAGTCTTATCTTTAAAACTCGGCAAGTTCTCTAACCCGTGCTGTACCTTGCGGAAGTTGTCGTGCAAATATATGAATATTTATTGTATATTTCCCCCCCCCCGGATAATTTTAAAGTTTAAATGGCCGGACAAAGAGACACTGTACCTTTTTATTAGCTTAATATAACTGGTATTTTGATTTTCTAGAATCCTTGACGTGTTTTTAAAATCAAATATTATCCTTGGCTGCAGAGTTCTGTGGCACATTGTCTACACGAACGTAACGATGGAGGAGGAAGAGGAGAGAGTATGAAGCTGGCGACACCTCGACGCTTCCGGTCAGATAATGGCGCGTGCTGCCGCGGGGCGACTTTCACTTTAATCATACCCCCAAAAGACTCAGTGCCGTGTAATTGTATTACGGTGGCCGACTCTACTCCACATATGCACACAATTGCCAGCTCTCTCTCTCTCTGCCGCCTCACCAGGAAGAAGATCTTCCTTCCGGAGATAAATGGTTGAGTAACAACAAAGACCATAAAGGAAAAATAATCACAAAACTTACACGGGAATATTTATAAATAGCAATATACTAAGATAATTGTTTAAAAAATATTTATATTTATTTTTTTAACAATATTGCCAGTATGAGTATGAGTGGGGGTGAAAATTTGCAAACACGCTAAAACGGCCGATAATTCACTCGGATAAAATCTGTGGTCAAAGAGATTGATTTATTTCTACCACTGTTATATATATTTAATTTCAACCCCTTTCAGCACCCTTAGGGGAGAGGATGGAAGGGCGTTAAGGGAAAATAACACGAATAAAACCGAGATTGTAATCAAATCCACGGTTATGGACGTTGCTAAGTTTAATTATGACATTAAATTGGCCACTTAACCCCCAGAGGTTGAGGGTGGAAATTCTAAAAACACGCTAAAACGGCCGATTTTTCACTCGGATAAAATCGGGGGTCCATGAGATTGATTTCTTTCTACCACTGTTATATATATTTAATTTCAACCCCTTTCAGCACCCTTAGGGGAGAGGATGGAAGGGCGTTAAAAGAAAATAACATGAATAAAACCGAGATTGTGGTCAAATCCACGGTTATGGACGGCGCTGAGTTTAATTATGACATTAAATTGGCCACTTAACCCCCAGAGGTGGAGGGTGGAAATTCTAAAAACACGCTAAAACGGCCGATATCTCAGTCGGATAAAATCGGAGGGACACAGAGATTGATATTTTTTCCTGAAAATGTTATATATGTTTAATTTGAACCCCTTACAGCACCCTTAGACGGGAGGGGGGGGTTGAGGGGCGTTATAGGAAAATAAAACCGAGATTGAAGTAAAATCCAAGGTATTGGACATCGCTGTGTTTAATTATGACATTAAATTGGCCATTTAACCCCTCCCACCCCAGGAGTGGGGGAAGAAATTTTGAAACATGCAAACACGGCCGATATTTGCGTTTAGTAAATATTTTTCTGTGTTAATTAGATATATAGTGTTTATACCGGCGTTGTTTCTCAACCTGGGAGGGGATCACGCTTAGGGAACAACAACAACCGTGATTTGAGTCAAATCCGGGGTTATATATGTCGCTGAGATTATTTACGACAACTTGGCCAATTACTCTAAATGGGCTGGAATGGAATTTTCAAACATATTAACCGGGCCGGATTTTGCGTCGAATAAATATATATCGTGGGTCAAGCACGATGTCTGTGTATAATTTCAACCCCTTTCGGGGTAAGAGAGGTGCACCCTTATTGAGTGGAGGGGTTGAGTGGCATAACATAAAAATAACGCAAACAAAAGAACCGAGATTGGAGTCGAATCCTGGTATATGGATGTATGTCACTGAGTTTAATTATGACAGTCAGGTTGCCGTTTAACTCGCTCAAGCCCGGAGGGTGGAAATTTTATAACATGTGAAAACAGGCCGATAGTTGCGTGTAATAAATATTTGTCTGGGTCGATGACATTGATAGTGTTTCTACCGATGTTGTTCGTGCATTATTTCAACCCCTTTCGACTTATGGTTGGAGGAGGGCATTACACGAAAAATCTGAAGAAGCAGCTGAGATTGTTATGGATACATGACAACCCGGGCAACGCCGAGCATCCACCCAATAAATCTGTATTCAGTTGGTTGAAAATTGTCTACGTTATAGTTATAGAATGATTTAATATATTATTATTCTTCTATGACCCATTGTGAGTTTTGGCCGTTATTAACAATTTCTCCTGTGTCAGTCTCAACCATCCTCTTACTTTCATGGTTTGTATATCCTTCTCAATGTCTGCTAGTCGTCTTGTCTGGGGTCTCCCCCTTTTTTTCCTCCTCCCGACTGGTTTCCAGTGCATAATCCGTCTAGGTGTCCTGCTTTCATCCATCCTAAGCACGTGTCCCAACCTTCTGCTCTTGATAAACCTAACAATGTCCTCGTTATTCATGAGCTGCTCCAGTTCTCTTGTTTGTTCTCATTCTCCATTCTCCATTCTCACATACGGGTCCGTGTAATCCTTCTCAGTAATCTTGCGCTCAAGTAAGTGCTTAGGATGAATTGCTATATATATGTCGTTCAAAATGTTTATATTTATCTAATTATTTTTATATCCATATTTTTGAAATTTATCCAGAGTGTGCGCAAATAAAAAAGAGGGAGATAAAGAATCCACACCCGCAGAATAAATACAACCACGTTGAGGTTGTGCCGGGGCCATAAGCTTTCATGACGCCAGCCGTGCTTACTAATTAAATAGTAATCGGAAGTAATTGACTGAGAACACTTAGAATTAGGAAGGCATTAAGGGACGGGGCGAGGCGAAGCGAAGCGAGGCGGCGACGTTCCCCCCAAGAAACTTTCCTGCGGTCCGAATAACACAGTTAAACTTGACAAAGCCTCTCCACGACTGGTCATTAAAAGTTTCCCCAGCAAGTTGTTCTTACGCTGTTTCTTCACAATTGGCACAGTTGCGCTACTTTATATAAAGTTCAAAAGGCAGGGAAGCGCGCGTGTAAAAAACAGAGGGGGGGAGAGGAGGGGGAAGCCTAGAAAACGGGGGGGGGGGGAAATTGGATAATCACAGTTATCAAATAAGATTAAATACTGGTGAAAGTGTTAAATTCTCACCTCCAGACCGCTCGTAATGAAGGTCAGAGACTGTATTAAGCAGCTGGAGATGGTTTGAGCCGATCGCTTTATAAACATCCGTGGACAGACATCGCCGTCTACGACTCAATAAAGTGTTATATATATATTGATCGTAAAAAAAATCTGGACCTGTGCCACAAACGAAACCCAAAATATAATTAATCACGATCTTTAAGGGTGAGTCGAATATACCCAACTCCCCCCTCCCCCCCCCCCTCCCGGGACGATGAACGTAACGTGGACAGAGACAGATGATTAGGGATGACAGCTTTTGTATTAATTTAAAAAATAACGTGTGGTTTTTAAATGAACAATAATATTATTACGGGTATTGAGGTATACAGACGAGCAAGAAAAAAGTGGAAAAAGGGTAACGCTAAAAGAAAATGTAAACAAGAGAAATAGAAAGAAAAAAAGTCGGGTGCAAGAGATGACTTGAAAGACCGTCTAGAATAATAATAATAAAAAAGAATGTAGAGCTTTACTCCAAGCGAAGAAAACAAGAAAAACAGAAAGAAAAAAGGCGGGTTAAAGAGATGTCGTGAAAGATCGCCTAGAATGTCAGAAGAAAAATGATGTAGAGCTTTACTCAAAGCGAATAAAACAAAGAAAAATAGAAAGTAAAAAAGGCAGGTGCAAGAGAGGACGTGAATGATCGTCTAGAAGAAAAGACAAAACAATATAGAGACATACTCCAAGCGAATAAAACAAAGAAAAATAGAAAGAAAAAATGGCTGGTGCAAGAGATGACGTGAAAGACCGTGTAGAATATAAGAAAAAAAAGGATGTAGAGCTTTACTCAAAGCGATGAAAACAAAGGAAACAGGAAAAACCGAGAGAAAAAAGGCGGGTGCAACAGATGAAGTGAATGACCTTCTAGAAGAAAACAGAAAACGATTTAGAGATTTACTCCAAGCGAAGAAAACAAGAAAAACTGAAAGAAAAAAGGCGGGTTAAAGAGATGACGTGATAGATCGTCTAGAAGATCAGAAGAAAAAGGATGTAGAGCTTTACTCCAAGCGAATAAAACAAAGAAAAATAGAAAGAAAAAAAGGTGGGCTAAAGAGATGACGGTAAAGATCGTCTAGAAGAAAAGAAAAAACGATATAGAGCTTTACTCCAAGCGAAGAAAAAAAGAAATACAGAAAGAAAAAAGGCGGGTGAAAGAGATGTCGTGAAAGATCGCCTAGAATGTCAGAAGAAAAATGATGTATAGCTTTACTCAAAGCGAATAAAACAAAGAAAAATAGAAAGGAAAAAAGGCAGGTGCAAGAGAGGACGTGAATGATCGTCTAGAAGAAAAGATAAAACAATATAGAGATATACTCAAAGCGAATAAAACAAAGAAAAATAGAAAGAAAAAAAGGCGGGTGCAAGAGATGACGTGAAAGACCGTCTAGAAATATACGACAAAAAAAGGATGTAGAGCTTTACTCAAAGCGATGAAAACAAAGGAAACAAGAGAAATAGAAAGAAATTTAATAAATGATTTTTTTAGCTTTTGAAATAAATTTATTAAAAAAATTTATTCCCTAACCTTAATTAAATAAGTACATATAAATAAATAAATAGTTATAGATAATATTGGTTTTTCGACTCACAGTACTTTCATATTATAGATATAAAATATATTAGGCGCAACCCCAAAAATATTTCATTATTTTAAGAAAATTAATGTTCCCATTAAGAATATTATTTTTGTATTTACTCTCTGGGGGATTTTTTTTTCTAAGAAAAATAAAAATTTTACCTGTACGCTTTTAGTATTATTATTTTTATTTCTGATAGTTAAGGACTTTGGCTTGACGTAAGTTATTTGTTTTGTTTTGTTTTATCTCTCTATCAAAGCACTTTTACAACGGCCATCACACAAGGATTGTTTTCATGGACCTGCAACAACAAATGTATGAAATGAATAATTATAAATTTTAATTATGTTTTACACGTTCAATATGTAATTTAAAAACCATTGTATGTATTATTGATGATAGGTTTACGAGTTAATTAACTGAAATAAATATTAAAACGAAGAGCTGTTAATGATATTGAATCGCGTTTGAGCTCAGGACGTTTACTGAATTTTTAATTGGAACCATTACATTCATATTGAAATTAAATATTAATGCCTCATTATTCTGTCAACAGTCGATAAAAATTTCCCCCCTTCTTTTCCCACATAACCGTAAAGGGGTTTGTAATTGAAGTCTGTTTTCTGTTTAAATAGAATAAGGAAAATATTAGTGTTTTTACCTTTTAAATAAGTTTTATGTGCAACAAATCGTCCAATTCTCCCCTTATTTTTCGATTTTGCAAAAGTTCTCTTGTGTTTTTTAATTTTTCTCCCCCACCCCCGCCCAATGTCTGTTGACTCTGCGGCCTTGTCCGACTGGTTTACTCTGCTGCGGGTCTCGATAATTACGTGTTTGAGTCAATACGAACATGATGGCAACATCCCACGTCACTCAACACACATTATGGCTGTGGAGTCAAATACTGGCTTATTTAATTATTAATTAGGTTTAACCCCATTTAAAAACTTTTGTTGTTATCTTTTAAAAACTAATGAAGTTGTTGACTTCACTGTACTAATATTTGAAAATTTCACCAAATTTCTAACACGTGTTCCTTGCAACCAGGAAAAAAAAACACTGTCGGGGGGTGAGACACGTCTAACCACCACCTAAGAGCGTGGGGGTGGAAATATTCAAACCGGCCGATATTTCGGGATCAATGACATTTATAAAACGTCCCAACATGTTCTCAGTGCATAATTTATACCCTCTCGGCAGTGTACCTCCCTTAAGGGTGGGGGTGGAGTGGCGTTACATTAAAAAAACGCAAAAAAACCGATAATGGGGTCGATTCCTGGTATATGTTTCTCACTGAGTTTAATTATGACATTCGACTTGCCGTTTAACTCTCCCCATCCTCACCCCCCATGCGGGGGTGGAAAGTTTTCAAACCTGTTAACCGGCCGATATTTGCATCAAAATAAATATATTTTGGGATCAATGAGATTTATAAAATGTTGCTACATGTTCACTGTGCATTATTTCTACCCTCTCGGGGGTGAGAAGGAGGTCTTTGGTGTGGAGCACCCTTAAGGGTGGCGGGGGTGAAATGGCATTACTTAAAAATAACGCAGATACAACCGAGATTGGGGTCGAATCCTGGTATATGGATGTCACTGAGTTTCATTTTGACATTCAGCTTGCCGTTTCACTCCCCCCTCCACCCCAATGCTGGGGGTGGAAATTTTCAAAGTTGTTATTTGCGTGGAATAAATATTTGTCGTGGTCAGTGACAATTGATAGTATTCCTACTGATATTGTTTGTGTATAAATTGCACCCCTTTCGGAGCACACTTAAGGGTGGGGATGGAGTGACACACAAAGAAATGGAAAAAGCAACCGGTTTTGGAGTCAAATCGGGGGTTGTGCATATATGACATCCAGGGCAAGGAACGGGCACCTCGCTGTAGAAAAAAATAAATTATTCCTCCCATCTTTAGAAGCTTGAGCTTGATTAAGGGTGTGTATAATGTGGGAAGGCTGGACAACAGTTTCGTTAATAATTCAGAAAAATTACTGAAATATCGGTGTCCCGATAAACAGTCGCCAGCAATACCGAGTGACAAGCGACTGTCCGAAATCCCTCGTGAATAAACTTGATCAGGTAGCTAGAGTGAAAGATTATTTCAAAGGTAATTTTTGAGGTATTGAGGAGCATTCCAAGTGCAGATAATTGGCGATAGAGAGAGACTCGCCTAGTGGGAACGTTCGCCATTAGGAGATGAAAACTCCTGCCGCCGAGCTAATCACATTAGTCCGGTGACGTCACAGGGCTGGTGGCTATTAGGTTAGACGATTGAATTACAGCCCCCCCGGGGGTGGGGGGCGGGGGGCGGGAGAGGAAGGAAACGGCTCAAAAACGGCGTTCGTCTGCACAAATTTCGTTTCATTCCCAGGTTTGTCTTTAGGAGGAAAAGTAAACTTTCTTAACTTTCACAGACGACTGGATTAAAAGGATCCTCTCATTAGAGTTCCAAGTGGCTAAACGACAGTGACGAAAAGTCTTGTTATACCTTCAGCGGCGGCACTTCCACTAAATATGTGCTCGTATGGTTTAAATACTTTCATCTAGACTGTAGCCATAATTAGTAGAGAAATAATATTTTTTTTTTAGGGCAACAGGCTACATGAGGGTAATCCACATTGGGCAACTCCCCTTTAATAGCATAGGAAGGGATTTGAAAGGGGGGATGCAGAAGGGTAGAGGAAGGTAGCCAAGAGTTAACTAGGGTGTCCCGGGATCCTACCCGGCATTCGCCTAAAGAAATGCAGGGAAAACCCTAGAAAAACCTGCATCGGGTAGGTCGGGCATTGGACACTTGTTCCACGCCCTTCCGATAGCGGGAAAGGAGTTTGCTGTGGGGACGCAGCATTCCCTTCTCCGTGCCTCAATCAGTTTAGGAGGCATCTGGCCGACTATTCCAATGGGAATTGCGAACAACGTGTAACGCTCCACCAAACCCCCACCCCTAAGCGTGCTCCCCTCCCACACGGCAAGGGGTTAAAATTATACAGAAACAAAGTCATGGAAATATTATCAATCTAAATAATTCTAAATATAATTATTAAAAGCAAATATCGTCCTCAATTGCAGGTTAAAAAATTTCCTCCCCCGACTGTACCCGTCCCTGATGGTTAAATGGCAAGTTGAATGTCATAATTACACCCAGAGCCACCTAAATTGGATTTGAGTCCAATCTCGTTATTTTCTTGTAACGCCCGTCCACCCCCAGCCCTTTTCCATGGTATAAGGGATGAAAATTATACTCAGATAACATTGGCGGAAACACTATCAATATTTTAGACCCATAATAATATTTGTCCGACTCAAATATCGGTGTTTTTCAGCATGTTTAAATATTTTCACCCCCGACCACCTCCGCTTCTGGTGGTGGTAGACATGTCTCACACCGACGGTGTTGGTTTCCTGGTCGTAAAGAACATGTGTACGAAATTTGGTGTAATTTGCTCTACCGGTGTACATTTGTATAAGGAACATACAAATATACATACAAACAAACATTCTGCTTTATTTATTAGACTAGCTGGTTGCCCGGCGTTGCCCGAGATGTAATTTATCTGTAACCCCCGGTATGACTCCTATTTCGGTTGCTTTTGCGCTATTTTTATGTAACGCTCCTCGAACCCTATCCCTACATGTGCTCTCCTCGCATGCCGAAAGGGGTTGAAATTATACACAAAAAACATCAGTAGAAATACAATCAATATAATTAACCCTGAAAAATATTGATTCAACGCAAATATCTGCCGTGTTTGCATGTTCCGAAATTGCCACCTTTGCATCTAAGGATAAAATGTCCAAGTTTAATGTCATAACTAAACTCAGTGACATCCATAACTTTCGATTTGACTCCAATCTCGGTTGTATTCGCGTTATTTTTTTGTAAAGCATCTCCACCCCCAAAACCATAAGAGCGCCCTTTTCTCAGGATTTTGGGGATGAAAATTATATTCAGATAACATCGTTAGAAACACTATCAATATCGTTGACCCCTGAAAATTTTTATCCAAATCTAATATCGGCTGTTTTTGCATGTTTAAGTATTTCCCCCAACGTCCATCCCCGCTTCTGGGGGTGGTAGACGCGTCTCACCCCGACAGTGTTTGTTTCCTGGTCACAAAGAACACGTGTACGAAATTTGGTGAAATTTTTTGCAGCGGTGTAGATTTGTATAAGGAACATACAAATATATATACATACATACATATATACATACAAACAAACACTCTGCTTTATTTATTAGATAAGAAGCTTCAGTTGCTATGTAAATTAGTTATGTACTTTTAGATATTTTCTGATAATAATAGATGTTCTTTGGCTGCGAAAAGTATTATTTAAATATTTTTCTTAAAAAAGTAATGTTGGCAGGACTGAACTTGCCCCTTCAGTGAAAGAGGTATTGTTAAAACAGTTCAAATAATTGCTGCTAATTAACTTTATTTATATTATAGTCTGATTTTGGCCATCGTGCAATGTTTTAAGATTTCGTTTCAAGGTTTAAGACTTGTCTTCAATACTACGGTGAGGAGTGGATGTACATATTTGTACAGGTGCTGTTGTCACGTGTTGTTTAAATTTGACCTGGGCACGTGTCTCACGCAAACATCAGCAATTTATATAATTACTTGTGGTGGGGGAAAAAAAGTGTGTGACAGTCAATGTGAAGGTCAGTTGCAGTCCAACAGTTTCCATTTCAGTCAAATATAACACGCTAGAAGAAGAAAAAAAATAGCTCTGCCTTTTAACATTACAGAAATATTCTTAAAATCTTTTCAGTAGAAATTTCGGAAGAAGTTTTATCCTTTCCTTGATTTCACATATTTAGGCTCAAAACTTAGCAGTGGAAATAATGTGGGAAGTGAAATACAGAATACAGAACTAACTACATGTATGGAAAATTAATGAAATCCAAGATGTTAAATAGAGAATTGAAGTTAAAAACTTACAAAACAAATGTTTCTTTATAACAAAATATTTGACATAAATGGAAATAGCTTTGCCTAGAACGTAGACTACTCCGCGGAACTGTATATGCGAATGGGATGCCTATCTCGTGGGGGTAATTGTCGCTTTACATACATATAAGACCTGTAGTGATATACGGTTGTGAAACGTGGACCCTTAATAATAATGATGAGCATTCACTAAGAATATTTGAACGCAAGATACTGAGAAGGATACACGGACCTGTATATAAGAATGGAGAATGGAGTATTAGAACAAACAGAGAACTAGAGCAGCTCATGAATAACGAGGACATTATTAGGTTTATAAAGAGCAGAAGGTAGGCCTTTATGGGACAAGTACTTAGGATGGATGAAAGCAGACACCGAGACGGATTATGAATTGGAAGCCAATTGGGAGGAGGAAAAAAAGGAGACCCCGGACAAGATGGGTAGGTAGATGACATCGAGAAGGATATACAAACCATGAACGTAAGAGGATGGCGGAAGCTGACACAGGAGAGGGCGGAATGGAAGAAAATTGTTAATAAGGGCAAAACTCACATTTGGTTATAGTGCCAATAAAAGAAGAAGAATATTATCCTTTCCTTACAGTTTCTGTAACATCTCCAGGTGAATTAATCTGTTCGCAAAACAGTAGATACTCTACCCACTCATGTTAATTTCTTTTAGAGTCTCATGCCGGGTTTTATATATTCCAGTATGTAATGAATAATCTATCAAATAAATTTAAAAATTTTACAGACTTATATAAAACATTTTTTTTTAATTAAATTATCATTTTCCATCGCCCCATTATTTGTGAACTGCGACTATTCGTCCGTAATGGTTAAATGTTTAGAAACAAGCTTCCGTTGTTGTTCAATTGATGAGTATTAACAGATGACACCAAACCTTTTAAACTGTTGCTTCATCATCGATTCGTAACCGTCATGCGGGAGCACAGCCCAAAAGCCTGGGTGTCTAAAGCGTCGCCGGTTGCCAAGCAACAGCGACTAGAGACATTTCCGGTGGCGGGAATATCGATTTGGTTTATCGAATTGTCGCGAACGCGAAGCTGCAGTTGAAAATTTCATAACACCTGTCAGGCGATGTCTGGAGGAAATTGTGAAACGCTACAACGAACGGGGACTGAAATAGAAGAGAGAGAGAGAGAAAAAAAAAGTGTGTCGAGCTTCGTTTTCACCAACCCATAACTTATTGTGGCAATTGAAACAACGCAAAAATGGTTGCGGTAGCAGAAAAAGGAGAATTTAATTTTTTTTTGCGTCACCGACGACATATGGAGGAAAATATTTGTGACGTTTGCGGAATTAGTGGTTCTTGCAAAGAAAAAAAACCCGAAAATATATTCGCAAATTAACAAGAGTTTTCTTTATCCTTGCCATTATTACCATCAATATTCCATTTTAAGTGGTACTGAAAATAGACATGCAAATGGAATATTTGCGAATTATTATTCAATGGTACATGACGAAATTATTGATATATATGATGGAATAATATGTTTATTACTAGTAGTGGGGGTCCGTTCTAAATGACGGTGATAAGATAAACCAATATGTGGTGAATATAGGAAAATCAAAAATGAAGGAAAATTAATACGTAGGGTATGAGGACCAGAATAACACTGAAATGAATTTATTTTAGTATTTATTGCTACAAGAAAGGTTGAACAGTCCAGATAATTCAGTAATAATGTTACCAGAGCAAATCAAGTTGAGAGATAATATTTAAGTTGTAGCGGTAGTAATTAACGGAAAAAAAATATAGTTGTAGAATAAAATGTTTATATTATTGCGAACTAATGATTGATAAAAAAATTTGTTTGAAATAATTAGCTGGATTCTTTAAATAAACAAAAAAATTCAGTCGTATTAAGTCAAGAATTTATTACGAGTATAAATTTTAAAAACTTATTTTGGAAGAAAAATAATTAAAACTGACTCGTGGTTTTATCCCTAGTCTTTTAGGACCTCGTCTGGTTTATAAAACTTTAATTAAATTCGTAATAATTTAATTACATGAAATATAATTTTATTGAAAATGACGAGATACATAAATTTTTGTAATGAGCGATTTGTACACATGTTTGAAATAATATAATTTAATTTAATTTTATAAGAGGTCCCAAAATATTAGCGTTGAAACTTCGTGTCTTCTTCCATTACAGAAATAATTTCCGAACATGCGGATTCGGCAATGTCCCCTGACAGGTAGACAACCTTCCTTACTGGGAAGTGCGACGCACAGCCTGGAAGCAGGCGTTAGTATTAACTTAACGTCACAAGATGAAATCAAAAGAGGAGAGTGTTTTAGAGACTGTAATATAACGCGACCGTAATTATTAACGCATGTTGTTTGTAAATGTATAAAATTAACTGAAAGAATTTTATCTGATTCATTGCTGTGAATGTCCGTGGATCTGATAGGCCGGCTGTAAGAATCGCAATGCTTAGTTGTTCATACGTTGTAGTTCACGGCACGACACTGCTTTTTATGACACGCAACGACGTTAATAAATGGCTCATAATTAAATTGACGGTCTTTGTTTTTCTCTTTCTGTTAAACAGTTAATTCTCATCTTAGAGACTTGATATTTTTAGCGAGGTCAGCGATCACGGTATGTGGCGTGATCTGGCTTCTGCTATTAAGGGCAGTTAAATATGCCGACTGGAAATAACCACTCCGGGGAGAAATCGGCGTAGGGCGTCGATCCAGACCAAGCTAATTACCAAACACGTGCCTAGCTAATTACTATTACATTTCTCGGATCAATTTTAACTCTACATACGCAATTGTAACTTTTTTCCCCCGCTGTAAAATAATTCTACGTGTATGCAGCTCCACACAATAAAGACTCTTTTTGTCGATTTTCAAGATTTAAACGTATCAGGACCAGAAAATGTGTAAAGAACGAGACGAAAAATGGAATCACAACTTACGTTACTCATTAAATTATGTTACTTTAAATGAATTTTAATATTATAATTTCAGTGATTACTCCTATTAAACATGTATCCGGTTTTATTGAATAATAAACCAAATTTATTTTATTAACGTCTCCAATTTCCTGTCTCTCTCGAGGACAAACGGAAAAAAACAACAACAAATAAATCTAAATCTACACTGTATATATATTTCCATTACTCCCCTCCAAATGATCGGTATCCTGAAATATGGTTCGAAAAGCTGATGCAATGTGTGTTTGTGTTTGGGCAGAGGACACAGATTTGATTTAGTCGGTAAATATGGCTCATAAATGAGGGATACGATGGGAATAGAAAATAGTGGGAATTTAAACAATTAAAAACATGATAATATATAATTATTAAATATAACAAATTTTCGAGGACGTAGTATCAAAACAATTTCTGTAATTATTTACTTTTCCTGCTTTTATAAATAAATTTTTAGACTAATTTCTTTCTCATAAACTTGTTCACTTAATTAAATTCTTTAATAACAAATCTCTGAAGTGTTGTTCGCTCCACGAGTTTTCCCGGCTCTTTAGGGCGCTGATGGATAATTAACGAACTCTTCAAGTTGTTGCGTGTAGAAGATCGCATCTTTCAGTTATTTTTTTTAATAAGTGCATTACTTTAGTCTTTATGCTCATAAATTTGTATCAGCAAGGAACGTAAATAAGTTAGTTTTATTTAATTCTTAAGCTGTTAATTGTTTGAAGTGTTTTCTGAGTTGATCCAACTGCGGGGTAATTTGTTAGTATTTGTGCACCGTAATGGGATACCCCATGTGGCTAATTAGGACATCCACGTTCCCCTGCTTGATATGTAAGAAGCGAGCCGAGGTCCCGGACCAAGTTGCTGTTTGGAGTTACGGCCCCCCGGGACTTCCCCTTTACATCTGCCAATCCTCAGACCGGAAACGCTTTCGGGAGAAGGAAATTCTCTGAGGACTTGGTCGTGAGGCTGAGGACTGTTTCCCGGCCCGTCTATTAGTCCCTGAAGATAATTGACACAAACTATTTCTTAACATTATGAAAGATTATTTTTATATACAATAATTCAAATAGTTATATAATATTACTAATATTTGCGTATTGATCTCTTTCAAACGGCTACTATTTCATTCATTTAATATATTAGCGGATTTTGATATTCATCTCGGCGTTGCCCGAGATGTCATTTACCCATAAACCCCTCCCCCCCCGATTTTTTTCGTTATTTTTATGTAACGCAGCTCGACCCCTACCCCTAAATGTGTTATCGGCCGGTTACATTATTTTAAACTTTCTACCCCCGCCCCATCCCCCGAGGAAAACCCAGTATGTCACAATGAAACTGAGCGACATCCATAACCGCCCCCCCCCCGAATTGACTCGAATATCTCAGTATATTCACGTTATTTTCATGTAACGCTTTACCAAACCCCACCCCTAAGCGTGTTCCCCTCCCATGTCCATAGGGGTTGTAATTATACACAGAATATGTTTAGAAATATTGCGAGTCTCACTGACCCCACAAAATATTTATTCGACGCAAATATCAACAGGTTAACATTTTTTGAACATTTCTACGCCCGCCCACGTGCAACCAGCCCTCCAAACCTCCACCCACCTCCGCGCGCTACACAGGTTGCCACATATAAATTCAGTGACGTCTATACACCCTGATTTGTCTCGAATTTCTGTTGTTTTCGCGTTATTTTCTTTGTAACTGCCCCCCACCCCTACACGTGCTCCCGTCCCATGCCGAAACGGGTTTAAATTATACACAAACAGAGTCGTAGAAATATTATCAACCTAATTAATTCTAAATATAATTATTAAAAGCAAATATCGTCCTCAATTGCATGATTAAAAATTTCCACCGGGCTGTAGTTTAAAAATCCTACGCGGGATTCGCCTCAAAGTGATGCAGAAGAAAACATAGAAAACCTGCATCAGGTAGGTCGGTCATTGGTTACTTGTCGCACGCCCTTCCGGGAGAGGCGGATTTGCTGTGGGGACGCAGCATTCCATTCTCCGTGCCTCGACCAGTTTAGGAGGCAGCTGGCCGACTGTTCCAATGATAACAGCGGACAACTCCTACCGAATGTTCAAAGTCTACGACCCCGTAACATACACCTCTTAAAAACAGGCCGAGGTGCCTCGGCATGTGGGAACCTTAATTCAAAAATGGAGATTGAGAAGGCATCCCCAAAGGTAGCCCTCTGCGTGTGTCCAGAAAAGGTCCACCTGCGAGAGAACAGCTCTCGGAAGCTTTCTCCTCCAACCGACAATATACATATATTGTTTAAAGGTGTAGCCGGGATATATATAGAGTAATTCACA
This sequence comes from Zhengitettix transpicula, assembly GCA_037074705.1. NCBI lineage: Eukaryota > Metazoa > Arthropoda > Insecta > Orthoptera > Tetrigidae > Zhengitettix > Zhengitettix transpicula. The sequence continues at coordinate 8,297,675 of CM073594.1, read as the reverse complement.
TAGTGGCAACTCCCCTCTTATAGCATAGGAAAGGGAGTGAAATGGGGGATGCGGGAAGGTAGACGAAGGTAGCCAAGGGATAACCAGGGCCCCCGGGCTATAGTTTAAGGATCCTACCCGGCATTCGCATAAAAGTGATGCAGGGAAAACCCCAGCAAAACCCACATCAGGTACGTCGGGCATTGGGTACTTGTCCCATGCCCTTCCGATGGCGGGAGAGGAGTTTGTTGTGGGGACGCAGCATTCCCTTCTCGGTGCCGCGACCAGTTTAGGAGGCAGCTGGCCGACTGTTCCAATGGGGACAGCGGACAACTCTTACGGAATGCCCAAAGTTTACGACGCCGGAACAAACACACCTCAAAAGCAGGCCCAGGTGCCTCGGCTTGTGGGAACCTTAGTTTAAAAAAACGAGAGAGAGGAGAAGGCATCCCCTTAAGAGATCTCTCCATTATAAATAATATGTTAATGATTTATGAATGGAATGTATGAGTTAATCGTCTGCGATTTATTCAAAAATTCTCGTCAAATAACGCATGAAGGAACAAAACATTTTTTTATTTTGTAATTTTATACACACACAACTGTAACATCAGTGACAAATTTTTTTTTTTGTACAGTAAGATAAAAAATTATCTATTTGCAAAATAACAGTTAAAACACTTATCAATAGCGTACTAACAAAATACGCCTCTTTGCTTTGCGTAATTATTTAATTTCGAACACGAGGTAAAAGCTACTTCTACGTACCAACATTATAAAATATAATCCTATCGTTAGGCCCTACGAACTGTCTGGAGCGTGAACAACGTCCCAGAGGAGCATCGCTGTGATGCAGTTATGTTAACAAGCGTCAAAGTAAAACCGTGGCAAAACATCGTGAAATCCAAGCACCAGCGAACCAGAGTCGCGAGGTGTCGGGCACAAAAACACATCATTAAAAAATTACAACTGTTGTCCAATCAGAAATGGCGGCATTTAAAATGACGGACTTGCACTCGTATCACAAAAATATGCAAACAGTTGTTTGTTAAATGAAGAGACTCCTCTCGTCTTAAGGCTCTATGTACACTAGAGAATCTTCACCCTTCCCGACGTATACGTGGTTGCAGGAGGAGGGGTGGCTGCAATGTCCCCGTTGCCACACTTCGCATGACAAGTGTTCCGCTGTGACGTGGGGGGGACCAGGAGGGTTGGGGGGGTGGGTTGGCGCCTTCGAGGGGCGGAGGATCCTCAAACGTAGCCCTGGGCTTCCAGGCGAAGGGCCGCCTCGTACGAAGGCAGGTCCTCGTCGCCGTCTTCCTTGTTCTCCCTCAGGACCACGGCCTCGTAAGCCGGCGGCGGGCTGCGTGGTGGCGGCGGGCGCGGGGGCGGCAGAGGCGGCCGGGGGGCCGTGCACATCTCGCCCGTCACGAACAGGCCGGCAACCTCGTAACACTGTGGACAGCAGATCGAACTCTTAGGTTACAAGGTCATCGACTCCCGTAAGGGATGAAAGGAAACTACGGAACCACTCTGAATAAATGAAAGGAACAGATTCAACACGCTCCATGTAGATGTCACTAAATCCCGAAACGTTGTTCAGCACTAGAGAGAACGACGGCTTTCCCGGTGAATCTGTAGTAAATAAAATTCTCGGGGTCACACACAGTTAACCTGATGACGATGACGTTGTTATTCAACCCGGGAATTTTGTTTTCAATACTCTTTGACGCCTTTCATTTAGAAAGAACCAGTTGACCAATCAGATAGCAGCATGTCCGACCCTATAAATACGACGCACACGTCACGCAGCGCCACAGTCTGAAGACGGCGGAGGAGAATGACCGCAGAAACGTCAACATTGAGAAATCTGAACCTGATGCATAACCGCGAAATTTTTTTAATAAGTATTATATATATATATATATATATATGAATTAAAGTGAGCGTAAATCAGATGGTTTGTACGCAAATTAATATATTTTATATTTAAAGTACACGTTTAAATTAATTTTTTTAAAAATCTATCCCGATAAAATCGTCGTCGTTATTCGTCCGCGTGTTATTTTATAACTTACGTACACCTTTAAATGGATGTAGCTCAGTGTGATGCGTGAGATGTTGTGGATGCGTTGTTGCGACATCGTCTCTGATTCCCCCCCCCCCCCCCGCAATTGTTCTCTGGAATTTGCCAGCACTCCGTCTACGTCTCTCGTCGCTATCGATCCCCTTCAGATAATTTCTCTTCAATGTCTCTGACCCTGTCTTTGTCTGAGTCGTGGCTCTGCTCTGCAGCATATCTACAAATTAACTGACCGTCCTGTCTGTCTGTCTGTCCATTTATCACCGTAGCCTCTCAGTACATAATAATTTATTTATTTTATTCTTGATAGGTGTCGCACCTCAAGTCGGACAAGTGATCCAATCACTTTTTTTTTCTATAGAAATATCAAAGGTTCAGCCGAAAATCCTCGTCCTCGGGTGGAATGCCTTGTATTTCCACAAACTCTACCAGCTACTATAATATCTTGTCTAGTTTTAGAATCACAATTCTCAGAAAACATCAACTACAATACTTGCTAACAAAACTAAAAACTATTACTACCAATAGGGTGCGAAGAGTAATGAAGTTATAATAATAATAATAAAGATAAATAAATAAATACAGACAAAAGAAGTGATGATATCAAATACCACACAACAACGTTTCTGTCCCCTTTTTCTTCAGCTGCTAAGAAGAGCCTAGAGCGACACAACCGCACGCACCAGTCAGTTGAGAAATTTCGAAACCAATTTTTTGGTCAGCGTGAAGAGTGCAGTTGTGTTACTCTAGGTTTTTTGATTACCATGCGGAACATATTTCGTGGACACGCCCAGAAACGGTTCGTTTCCTGATTGGTGGAAGTTGAAAACTTCAATTGCAAACACCTTTGCATCACTCGTGTGTCACATTTACTACGTTATCAAGATCATATATATTTATTTACTAGCTGAGTGCCCGGCGTTGTCCGTGTCTTATTTATATAAACCCGAAAAAGAATTTAATTCTATATTAATCTTTAGTCAAGAAGACACAACCTAAATCTAACTATTCCTAGTTCCGTACACAATTTCGACCAATAGTGCTTTAATTGAACAGCTGTAAAATACATTGAATTTTATTGCATCAATCTCAACAAACATACATAAATATACTGCATTAATTTAATAGCTATAAGATACATAGAATTTAATTGCATAATAGCAACAAACATACCATCGTTATTCTTTAGAAATATAATTCTCCGCGAACAAATAATTGTCAGTAAGTCTTCAGACAGTACTTCTTGAGTATTGTCCATCAGTATTCGCACATTACGAAGGATTGAAGTGATCAAATTGTTAGCTACATTCCAAATGTAAAGAAATGGTGGCCATATTGTACTTACTAAATTAACTAACATATTCCGCAACGATTGTAAAGTATTTTGTATTGTTTTTTATTATCACTCGATGGAGTGAATTATACTTTTATTCAATGAAAATATTTCTGCTTCATTTCATTACGGAAAAATCGAACTATTTCCTTTGTTCGTCGCGTAGTAACGTCTCTCTCTGTCGCGTCATGTCATGATATATTGGCGCGCAGTAATTTATCACTTAATGATAACTTTTTAAAATAATAATTCTTTTCACATTTATGCTAGTGGTTTGTCACCCTCACAGTACCGGTTCTCGATTTTGGCAGAATACGTATACAAATTTTTGTTGCATTCTGTCCACGCGATAAAATTTGTATAAAGAACAACGTAAATACATACATACATACAAACAAATATACATCCTTTTTTATTATATAGATATATAAATAACAATTTTTTTAAAAAACTGGCGATACTAAAATCAATAATAAAAATTATAGCCAAGTACAAATGAAAGAAGTGATAATATAAAATACCGGGATCCCTTGTTCCTTTCTTCAGGTGCTAAGAAGACTCCCTAGAGCGACACAACTGCACCAGTCCGTTGACAAAAATTCAAAAGCCTGTTCATATAATATGAAACACACACTTGTTTCTGTATTTTAAAATTGAATTTGTGAGTAATGTTTTCATTTAACTAAATCCCTCTCTAGTTTTAGTTCCCTTTCGATAAACTGTTTTTTCTAAAATAAATTAAAATATTAATTGGTTATCACAATATACAGAGTTTGTGTCTACATGTGTGTGTGTGTGTGGAGTTTGACATATAGCGACGTACTGTGAGTCACACGCACGCACGCACGCACATGTATATAGAGAGAGGAACCTTGTTGGACATTCGCGTCAGCGTAATGCCTCTGTAAAAAAAAAAGGAAGGCTTAATAGCGACGCAGGCCTTTCCCAGATGTGCTGCAGATGAGGACGGGAAGGCTGCGTTCGCACCATCCTAGTAAGTACAGCTTCAACACCGGTACCACTGTCCGAGGTGCATTTTCAATTTCCTTTGTCATAAAATAATAAATTGTATCAACATAATATTATTATAACTTTCCAGTGCTTAAAATTCACCATTGTAGATTTTTCTACACGGTAAAAAAAAGACTTAATTTCACACAACTCCATTCGAGCCTCGACCGATACAGTTGTCAAGAGTGACGTTACGACAGTTGACGCGCCTGAATATTTTAATAGCAACGACACATCAGATAACATCCTTGATGATCAGCTTCCATCTTCACTAGGAGATCCGCCCTGTCGTGTCCTACTATGTCCTTATGCGCCCGTAGCCAGGCTGTAGTGATCCGGTTTCCGTTTTCTTGTATTTTATACTAGTTATATTTCTCTAGTCTCCTATTTTGTTCAATAAATTAATTAAAACTTCTCATCAAGTAAACCCCCATAATTAATTCTCTGTAACATGCAATTTAAGTTTTAAAGTTCTTCCTCCTCATTTTTTTTCTTCTTCTTAGAAACAGCACCCATCAAAATAATTTTATAGCTTTTATTAATTCAACTTGCATTGATTTTTAATATTAAATACTTACAAATAAAACGAATCCTATGGATTTTTAACACGACAAAGTTTTACTGGAGGATAAAGAAGTGGAAAAAAAACCCGGCAGGCTTGACTACATACGCCTCACTAAACCACATTTACATGGTCACAGAGCATCCTACAGTGGTTGGACAATGACCAGAGTAAACAATATTTCTTCTTCTTTATTCTTTCCTCTTTTTTTATGGTAACAGGCTACATGAGGGTAGTCCACATGGTGGAAACTTCCCTTTAATAGCATAGGAAGGGATATGAAAGGGGGGATGTGGAAGGGTAGAGGACTGGGGGCCCCCGGGCTATATTTTAAGGATCCTACCCGCTATTCGCCTAAAGAAATGCAGGAAAAACCCTAGAAAAACCTGCATAAGGTAGGTCGGGCATTCGGTACGTGTCCCACGCCCTTCCGATAGCGGGAGAAGAGTTTGCTGTGGGGTCGCAGCATTCCCTTCTCTGTACCTCGACCAGTTTAGGAGGCAGCTGGCCGACTGTTCCAATGGGAACAGCGGACAACTCTTACCGTATGCCCATGGTCTGTGACCCCGGAACATACACCTCTCAGAACAGGCCGAGGTGCCTCGGCTTGTGGGAATCTTAGTTCAAAAAACAGAGAGAGGAAAAGGCATCCTTTTTTATTTTTTAGGGCAACAGGCTACATGAGGGTAATCCACATTGGGCAACTCCCCTTTAATAGCATAGGAAGGAATTAGAAAGGGGGATGCGGAAGGGTAGAGGAAGGTAGCCAAGGGTTAACTAGGGCCTTCGGGCTATGGTTTAAGGATCCTACCCGGCATTCGCCTAAAGAAATGCAGGGAAAACCCTACAAAAACCTGCATCGGGTAGGTCGGGCATTGGGTACTTGTCCCACGCCCTTCCGATAGCGGGAGAGGAGGTTTCTGTGGAGACGCAGCATTCCCCAAAGGTAGCCCCTTCGTGTTTCTCCTACAAGGTTCTGCCTGCGAGAGAACATCCGTCGCAGGTACTGCCTGCCCTTCTTCTTTCCTCTTCTTCGGACAGAGTCAATGAAGTTTAATATCAGACCTGCACAATTATTTAAAACCCCACGAAATAAAAAATAAATCGTTTACAGTAATAATAAGATACAGCGCTGCAAACAAATACCAGCGAGACGTCTCTTGGCACAGTCCAAAGTACCTTTATATTCCACACCATTTACACCTATTCTTCAGGTTGGCGATTTCCTTCCCCCCCCCCCCGCCATTATTTATAGGAGGCAGGTCTCCGTGACAGAAACTTCCTGCCCTGCCCCCTGGCCAGACAACTACAAATGGCTCAAGTGCATCCACTACAGAGGCTCTCAAGAGAAATGCGTTTCACTCAGAGAATCCATTCGCTTCTCTGATGAAAACCTTCCACTTGGTAGCAGCCCACAAAATTTGGGGCCAGTTGTGATTTGGGTCTGAGTCACACACATCTGGCTCGTAACAGTAAACCCTTATAAGATCCACACATAACTGATTCTTAAAATTTATCTAGTGCAAATATTTTTTTGTCTCTTATGGAATGTATAATTTGACAGAATAAACTTTCATTAAAACTATTTAGGGATACAGAAACCAATATTTTTCCCTTACTATTGGAGATTTTAAAAATTTATTACTTGATATAGTCAAAGTCCTCTCTTTAACATCAAATATATAAAAGGCACTGACAAATAGAAACTAATTAAACATTGTTACAGCTGTTCTATTGTAGATTGTGGGGGGGGGGGGAAGAGACAGGCTACATGAGGGTAATCCACATGGTGGCGACTCCCCTTTAATAGCATAGGAAGGGATTTGAAAGGGGGGATGCGGAAGGGTAGAGGAAGATAGCCAAGGGTTAACTAGGGCCCCCGGACTATATTTTAAGGATCCTACACGGCAAATCGCCTAAAAATGATGCAGGGAAAACCCTAGAAAAACCAGCATCAGGTAGGTCGGGAATTGGGTACTTGTCCCACGCCCTTCCCTGGATGGAGGGAGAGGGGTTTTGTTGTGGGGTCGCAACCTTCCCCTCACCGTGCCTTGACCGGTTTAGAAGGCAGCTGGTCGACTATTCCAATACGAACAGCGAACAACTCTTACCGTATGCCCCCAAGGTGTGTGACCCCCGGAACATACACCTCTCAAAACAGGCCGAGGTGCCTCGGCTTGTGGGAACCATAGTTCAAAAAACCAGAGAGATGTGAAGGCATCCCCTACTCCAGAGCTCTCTGTGAAGGTTCAGAGAGAATCCTCTCGCAAATATATTTGATAAAAGATAGCTTTTATAAAATATAGCCCCATTAAATTGTAAAATTTGTTTGTCAAAGATCTTTTATAAAATCTCTAATGGTGTAAAACCGGACTGATTCAATGTATTCAACATACAATAAGCAGGTTAATGTTCTAAAGTAAAATATATTATTAGCCTGTAGTGTAATTAAAGTTAAACTTAATGAATGTTTATTAGAAGAAGTTGAAAAGTTTCACCATACTTTTCCTAATATATTCGTTAGTAAATCGAAATTAAAGCAAATCTTTGTTTCCTTGATCGAACTTTTACTTAACACACTAATAAAAGTCAAGAGTTTCCCGTGTAATACAATAAAGGCTATTTCCTCAGGGTTTCTCCGTTTCCTTTAACCTCAAATAATAAAAAAAAAGGTTTCACCTCCGTGAACTTAAATCGCATACAAAACTTTTACCACCAAAATAAAACTAGATGTGAAATGTGCTTCTGGAATATCACATAAATAATTACATTGCTATCACGCGACGGTTTTTTTTGGGGGGGGGGGTTGTAGACAGGCTACATGAGGGTAATCCACATAGTGGCAACTCCCCTCTCATAGCATAGGAAAGGGATTTGAAAGGGGGGATGTGGAAGGGTAGAGGAAGGTAGTCAAGGGTTAACTAGGGCCCCCGGGCTATATTTTAAGTATTTTACCCGGCATTCGCCTAAAGAAATGCAGAACAAACCCTAGAAAAACCTGCATGAGGTAGGTCGGGCATTCGGTACTTGTCCCACGCCCTTCAGATAGCGGGAGAAGAGTTTGCTGTGGGGTCGAAGCATTCCCTTCTCCGTGACCAGTTTAGGAGGCAGCTGGCCGACTGTTCCAATGAGAATAGAGAACAACTCTTACCGTATGCCCCAAGGTCTGTGACCCCGGAACATACACCTCTCAAACAGGCCGAGGTGCTTCGGCTTGTGGGAACCTTAGTTCAAAAACGGAGAGAGGAAAAGGCATCCCCAGACCGTGAGGTGCGACGAATTTATAAACTCCAACTTTAATATATAAAAAAAAAAACATGCAGATGAGAGCTGACACAAATCCATTCGGAAAACTGCTGTTGGCCATTTTGTCTAATTTTTTATTTAAAAAAATATAATACAACTCTAGTACCATTCGACATTATTATTTTCTTTAGTTCAAAGGTAAACTGTATTTTTACATGCCACTTTTGTCATACAAACTAACAGCATAATACTTTTTTTTCCCTAGAGAGTAATAAAATATTTCAGTACAGTAGCATAATAAGGGTGGTGCTGCGCGTTTTATCGAACAGTTAAATATCAGTGGAATTCTGGTTCACCTATCAATTTTTATTAATTATGTCACTATCAAATAATTTTTCAGCTCCGCTAATATCACTCCATATTTTAAGCGTGTTATTATTTAATTTATATTTTGGGATAAAATTAAAGAAAAATCCTGCCAGTAAATTTCACATTCCATGGCTCTTGTAAATTGTAAAACTGTACATGGAGGCGTAAAAATTAATTGATCGCCCCTTCGGGAATGCAACACGCAACACAGCGTTGGTACAGGTTGTGTTTATTTCGCCTCTGATTGGCTGTGAAAGGAAGGCGCCGCTGCAAACGCTACACGTCTAACGAGTAACACAGTTTTCAAACTAATGTGTTCGCTTGATGAATTTATTACGACGTTTCAGCGCTAACGACGAAAACTTCAGGTGCCATGATTTTCCCCAATTCTCGCTTCTCATTATGAAGGTATCGCAAAAATTTTTAAGAATTTATGCGACAACCCCTGGCTGGTTACAACTACGGAGTATATACTTGCTTCCTTATTAAGGTTATCCACTAAATAACAATATATGGCTTGAAAAATACGGCCAATAAAATTATGAACATTTAAACAGAAACACAAAATTTTAAACTCTATTTATGATTCGGTGTTTTTATGATTTAAAATAATGTATTCGTGCAATTTTTAACGCTTAATTATTGAGACTTAAAAAAATCAGTTACAACGATGTCAGCTTTGTTAAGTGTCTGATTCGGTCATGAAACTTGATTCAGGATGTCTAAATATTTTCTGTTAAATTGTTTTATTCAAATTTACAGTATAATTCAATTGTTTCTTCAATAATTAAATAAACATATTATATAAACAGATAATTAATTAAATAAAATACGTAACATTATCCCCTCTTCAGATGTAATTAAAAAATTAAATAGGAAATATAATGTAATAAAACTTTGAACCCCGAAAAAAGTAATACAATTGAATTAATTTTTTAAAATACATCTGAAGAGGTCCATAAACAAAGGGAAGGAACGTTATGTATTTTAGTTAATTGTAAATTACAGTGTTTATAATATATTACAGGCAACTTTTAATAATTATGTTGAATAGAGTTAGAAAAAGTTCAATGTTTAGTTAGGAAAGACATTAATTTAATTAATATTATAATATATTAACAATTACTCAGATTCTGACCTTATTAGTAGCATGAAATAATTAAAAAATAATAAATAATATTATCGTTTATTAACAATTACTCAGACGCAGGCCTTTTAAATAGCATTAATTAATCAGAAAACAATTGATTTAAATAATATTATAATTTTTTAACAATTACTCAGAAAAGAAAAGAAATTAATTTAAATAATATTATAATTTATTAACAATTACACTGACGCTGCCTTTTTGAGTAGCATTAATTAATTAATTAGAAAAGAAAGTAATTTAAATAATATTATAATTTATTAACAACTACACAGACGCTGGCCTTTTGAATAACACTAATTAATTAATAAGAAAATAAATTAATTTAAATAATATTATAATTAATTAACAATTACTCAGAATATGGCCTTATTAGTAGCATAAATTAATAAGAAAAGAAATTAATTTAAATAATATTATAATTAATTAACAATTACTCAGAATATGGCCTTATTAGTAGCATTAATTAATAAGAAAAGAAATTAATTTAAATAATAATTATGATTTATTAACAATTACTCAGACGCTGACCCTGTGAGTAACATTAATTAATTAATTAGAAAATAAAGTAAATTAAATAATATGATAATTTATTAACAATTACTCAGACGCTGGAATTTTGAATAACATTAATTAATTAATTTGAAAATAAAGTAATTTAAATAATAATTATAATTTATTAACAATTATTCAGACTCTGGCCTTTTGAGTAGCATTAATTAATTGGAAAATAAATTAATTTAATTAATATAATATATTAACAATTACTCAGAAGCTGGCCCTAATTAATAAGAAAATAAATTTATTTAAATGATATTACAATTTATTAGCAATTACTTTGAGTAACTTTAATTAATTAATTAAGAAAGAAATTAATTTAAATAATAATTATGATTTATTAACAATTACTCAGACGCTGGCCATGTGAGTAGCATTAATTAATTAATTAGAAAAGAAAGTAATTTAAATATTATTATAATTTATTAACAATTACTCAGAATATGGCCGTATTAGTAGCAAGAAATAATTAAAAAGAAATTAATTTAAATAATAATTATAATTTATTAACAATTATTCAGACGCTGGCCTTTTGAGTAGCCCTGTGTGTAACATTAATTAATTAGAACAGAAAATAAACTAATATAATTTATAAACAATTACCCACACGCTGGCCCTGTGAGTAGCATTAATTATTGTCAACTAACCGTTACAACAATATAATTTTATCCCTGTTTGTTTTTTTAATTGTTACTTAAAATATTTATTTTATAAATCTAACTGATAGAGGTCAAACCAAGTAAATTAATTCCGATGTTAAATACCATAAAAATAGTTCACCTGACTGCTGCAGTGTGTGGACCTAATTAGATTTCTGAATTACACGCGAGTCTTTCGACTCCGGCCTTCAGCGCTCGTGTTTCGCAGTTGTGCCGCATATAGTACCAGCAGGGTTCCTCTGTGTGTCAGACTGGATCAACCATTGTCCCCACAAACGTGTTGTCTGAATTGCCACGGCCAGTGGACCCTGGAATTCTCTTGTGCTTTGATGCACGCGATCGTTGCGCTTGCAGTCAATAGAGGCGCTGCCCAAGAATCGCTCTCAGGGGGGCACACACGGACAATTAGATGTCGAGGTACGTGTCGTGGACAACGGAAATAGACATTGCAGTTATTCGGAACTCGGTTCGTAATTTCTCAGCACGTGGACATGGTGGTCCACTACTCTCTCACATGTTACATGTTGTAAATATGGCGTATTATTGAAGAACATTCTATGTTATGGGAAGTTAATCTTGGCCCCTGACAGAAAGAACAAAATTAGAACAGTAGAATTCGATTATCTGGGGATAAGTCTTCAAAAAACAACAAGACAGGATGAAATTAGAAATGAGCTCCTTTGGAAAGAAACGAACGTAGCCACGATGTCTGTCGTTAAAAGGACTGAAAATCAAAAACCCTTAAATGGTAGATGGAAGATGGCCCAAAAGAAATATACCAATGGTCACCTCCTGGAAAAAAATGATAAACGTGGCAGACCCAGATTAAAGTGGGAAAACCCTATATGAAAACCATAATGAAGGATAGGAATGGAAAATGGAAGATGGCCCAAAAGAAATATACCAATGGTCACCTCCTGGAAAAAAATGATAAACGTGGCAGACCCAGATTAAAGTGGGAAAACCCCCATGTGATAACCATAATGGAGGATAGGAATGGAAAATGGAAGTTGGCCCAAAAGAAATATACTAATGGTCACCTTCTGAAAAAAGAAAAATAAACGTGGCAGACCCAGATTAAAGTGGGAAAACCCCCATGTGAAAACCATAATGGAGGATAGGAATGGAAAATGGAAGATGCCCCAAAAGAAATATACCAATGGTCACCTCCTGAAAAAATAAAAATAAACGTGGCAGACCCAGATTAAAGTGGGAAAACCCCATTTGAAAACAATAATGGAGGATAGGAATTTAGGAAGAGGGAGATTAGAACGAACAGACAGAAATGGAAATTGAAGACGACAAACCTATAAAAGGGGGAAAAGCCGAAGAAGAAGGAAAAATATTCACTTTTTTTTTAAAAAAAAATTGTTTGATGTTTCAGGCTTTTACTTAGATGCGACTATACAAAGTATTGCAATTTTTTACTTTAAACACTAAAAGCAGTAGGATGTTTGTTACTCACTTCATACACTTATTTTATTTATTATGGCGAAATTTGCTCCACCGGCATAGATTTGTATTCTCCACCACAAACGCTAAGGGTGCTTTTCTCCCAGGGTGTAGAGGATGAAAATTATACTCAGGAAACATCGATAGTAACAATAAGAATCTCTTTGAACCCTAAAAATATTTATCAGACTCAAATATCGGCTGTTTTAACATGTTTGAATTTTTTCCACCCCTCCTGGGGGTAGTAGACGTGTCCCACCCCGACAGTGTTTGTTTCCTGGTCGCAAAGTCGCAAAGAGCACGTGTACGAAATTGGTGAAATTTGCTCCACCAGTGTGGATTTGTATAAGGAACATACAAATATACATACATACATACAAACAAACGCTCTGCTTTATTTATTAGATTAGCAATTTTTCTCGTGAATCTAAACAAAAGGGTAAAAAATTCATATATACATCAGCTGATATATATTCATGGGAAACGTGCAAGACGTCGGGAAAGCGACCACATAACAACAGCAATCAACGTTTCGGATCTACGGAGACTAACCACAATTCAATTTATTTTTCTTTCAGCTGTATTCTGACTTCAATAAACTTCTCTCCGTATTCTCAGTACCTTTAATAATTTTTTTCCCCTACGAGTTTATAGGAACGCTCTGACTTGGGTTGCAATATTTACTATTCATCACGTTCTTTATTTTCCCTTTTCCCGAGCGCGCCCGCGTTTTTCTTCCGTTGTTGTTGATTTTATATAAATAAACAAAAACAATAGAAAAAATAATTTAATCGATGGAATGCTTATAAGTTAGGAGGACAATAAATGAGTTAATTCCAGAGATAATCAACTAAACGTCAGCGCGGACCAGAGAATAATAACAGCTGTGTATATTTTGGACGGGGCAAAATCCTAACCATCAGGGCAACCAAAACATTGCTAAGTTACATAAACGCAATTCTCGTGGGGTCACCAAAACAATGGAATTAAAAATTCTGAACTTTAGAAGGCAGGCGTGGTGACAACAAGAACCATCAACTGGCCCAGGGATCATAAATTTATTTTTTACAATCCGGTTAAAAAAATAAAAATTCTTTCTCATTCTCCACATAAATGTGGAAACAATTATAATTGACAGACGTGAACGTTTTGTGTTAAATTACTTGCGTGCGCCAAGAGACCGTGACGTCACGCGAGAGAGAGAGAGAGTGAGAGACGTTACAACGCGACGAACAAAGGTAATAGTTCATTTTTCCGGTAATGAAATAAAGCAGAAATATTTTCATTGAATAAAAAAGTATAATTTCATCCAGTGATACTCCATCGAATGATGATAAAAAAACAATAGGAAATACTTTGCGATCCTTGTGGGAAATGTAAGTTAATTTTCGTTGCCATGTTTAGTGACTCCAATATGGCGACTATTTGTTTACATTGTGAATCTAGCTAAGAATTTAATCAGTTTTAATCTTTCGTAATGTCTGAAGACTGAGGAACAATTATATCCTGCAGTACTCAAGGAGTATATTTAAGAAGAAGTTCGGAGGTGTGTTTGTAGGGACTGATGCAATAAAATTCAGTGTATTTTACAGCTGTTTAATTAATGCACTATCGAAGGTCTAAAGTATGTGCTGAAGTAGGAGCTTAAGATTAATATAGAATTAAATACCTTTTCGGATTTATATAGATAAGTGCACGAGCAACGACGAGCAGCCTACTAGTGAATAATAAATCTGAATTTAAATTAAATTGCCATGAACAGTGTCGTTGTAAGAAGCTTGTGTCATTTTCTGTCAAGTCGTTTAATATATAATATATATATATATATATATATATATATATAATAAAAAAGGATGTATGTTTGTATGTATGTATTTACGTAAATCTCTAAACATTTTTTAAAAAAAGGAATAAACAGAATGAAAAAAAAATTGGTACACATATTCTGAAAAACTCGAGAAACGGTACTGTGTGTGGGGAGGAACGGGGGTGAGAAAACACCCCTAGCGTAAATGTGGAAAGAAATATAATTTTAAAAAACGGGACAATTTCGTGTTTAATTACTACTACGCGCCACGAGACCGTGACGTCACGCTAGAGAGAGAGAGAGAGAGAGAGAGAGAGAGAGAGACTGAGAGAGAGAGACAGAGAGAGAGAGAGCGCGCGAGAGAGCGAGAGAGCGAGAGAGCGAGAGAGCGAGAGCGACGTTACTACGCGACGAACGAAGGAAATAGTTACTTTTTTCCGATAATGAAATAAAGCAGAAATATTTTATTTAAATAAAAAGTATTATTTTATCCAGTGATACTTTTTCGAATGATAATAAAAAAATGCAATACGAAATACTTTACGATCCTAGGGGAAAATGTAAGTTAATTTTCGTCGCCATGTTTAGTGACTCCAATATGGCGACTATTTGTTTACATTGTGAATCTGGCTAAGAATTTCATCAATTTAATCTTTTCCTAATGTCTGAAGGCTGAGGCACAATTATATCCTGCAGTACTCAAGGAGTATATTTAAGAAGAAATTCTGAGGTATGTTTGTAGGGACTGATGCAATAAAATTCAATGTATTTTACAGCTGTTCAATTAATGCTCTATCGTTCGAAACGGAACTAGGAACAGTTATATTTAGGTTAAATCACTTCTTGACTAAAGATTAATATGGAATTAAATACTTTTCCTGGTTTATTTAAATAAGTACACGTGGCAACGCCGGGCTCCAAGGCTAGTATAAAATAATTATAAGTAAAACAGATTCTCCGTTGATTGATGATACCGTTTTCTGATTTGTTATGTGTGCTAAAACATTATTCTAGTTCAGCAACTGCAACGATGGGGGTTAATTTCGACTCTAGCACGCGAACCACACCTTGGGGAAACCCACACGATATCCAGTAATAAATTTAATATCTCCCCCGCATTCAACATTACGAGCCGCAGCTGAGTGAAAGTCAGCACAGATATGGAAACTGCTCGAATTACCAGAAGCACATCATTCCCCCCATCCCCCCCACCACCCACGTCTGTTTCAGGTTTCACTAGAGCATTCATAGCGCACAACATGACAGGATAATGGTTGCAGAGTTACAATCCAATGCGTCACTGTGGGCGCTGAAACGAATACGCGCGCGCAGTGGTGCAAAACTGCGGCCCCTGAAGCTTCCTTCCGGATCTAAGATCACAACCAACGCTAAACATGGCGCTAAACCCTTGAAGGTGAAATATATACCAATTTAAGAGAACCCAAACTGATGATTCGTCAATTTTTCTTTATTTTTTTAAAAAAAATTGATATTCCTCTGTGTAAATCTTGCTTTCCATTTCAGAACTTAATCAACTTTATCCTCTCAATTTATTTTATTTTACTAGCGGCCTCGATTACACAGCATTCTTTTAGGGCAATAGGCTACATGAGGGTAATCCACGTTGGGCAACTCCCCTTTAATAGCATAGGAAGTGTAGAGGAAGGTAGCCAAGGGTTAACTAGGGCCCCCGGGCTATATTTTAAGGATCCTACCCGGCATTGCCTAAAAGTAATGCAGGAAAAACCATAGAAAAACCTGCATCAGGAAGGTCGGGCATTGGGTACTTGTCCCACGCCCTTCCGATAGCGGGAGAGGAGTTTGCTGTGGGGACGCAGCATTCCCTTCTGCGTGCCTCGACCAGTTTAGGAGGCAGCTAGCCCACTATTCCAATGGGAATAGCGGACAACTCTTACCGTATGCCCAAGGTCTGTGAAACCGGAACATACACCTCTCAGAACAGGCCGAGGTGCCTCGGCTTGTGGGAACCTTAGTTCAAAAACGGAGAGGAAACGGCATTCCCAAAGGTAGCCCCTTCGTGTCTCTCCTACAAGGTTCTGTCTGCGAGAGAATAGCCCTCACAGGCCTTCGATTCTCCTCACTCATATGTTTTAAATGATGCCGCCAAGCGTGACTGCAGTATGAATTACCGCGTTATCGCTGACGAGACGCTGCAGCTTAACACGTCCAACGGGATTCTCTTTGATTTCGTAATAAGATTCCCATAGAAGGAAAAGTCTGTTCCGAAAGGTGTGTGCTTGGTTGCACTGGATCAAACCGCCAGGTGCATCGCAAATGTGGTCGAGGCATGGAGTCGGAAATGCTGCTTCCCCACCGAAAACGCTATTGTCATCATCGGAAGAGCCCGCTGACGTTTCTCAAGTGTTTTTTCTGCACTTAGGCGATTAAAATGTATATAAGAAATTAATAACAGTAATTTGGGCGATAGTTTAAAGATTTGAATGTTTATTTGGAAAGAAATAAGAACTTACTAGCCGATAACATGGATTCGCGATTACAAAAATCACGTTTTAGAGTGGTGAACCGGGATTTAATTTGAGTTTTAAAGAAGTACTTACAAGTCCATCTATGGTGAAAACCTCCAGAGGCACGTCGGGTTCCTCCTCGTAGTAGTGCACGCCTCTGCCTCCTTTCCGCACGTTCCGGTGGCAGCAGTAGCAGACAAGGCACACCACCAGGATCACCCCGCTCAGCATGGCTCTGCAACAAGTTAATTAATCTCAGTTAATTTATTTCCTAATTTTTTGAGGTAACATACAACAGTACAGTTGACTCAGCGCCTGAGAAGCTTCTACAGACAGGTGGTGGTGGTGCTGATGGTCCATTAAATGAACTTTCAAAACCTCTGTTATTAACTCGCAACCATGATTTTCTGGTACGCAGGTACTGACTGGTTAATTCACGTACAGACCAGCTGGAGCATGTTGGTTCAAGCTATTTCTCAAAGTTGTTGCGTAAATCACTTTATTTACTTATATTTTAATATGAGGTTTCAGTATAAATATATTGAAAAAAGTATTTATATTATTTTTATTCTATAACGTTTTTGGGGATCCTTGTTCCTTTCGTCAGGTGCTAAATTGTGTGGTATTTATGTTACTCTTTTTTTTTGTCTGTATTGGCTATTTTTCTTATTCATTATTTTCAATCAGACGTAATTTTTTTTCATAAACTGATTTATATTACTTAATAAAAAAATACTCTTCACTAATTTATTTATATTACTCTTAAACCGTTCTTCTTGGAAGATTCTGCCGCAGCTTAATTTGGTCCAATCGCCCTATAGAACTGTTTAGAAATGAGGCTCCCGCCATCGGAAGGGCGTGGGACAAGTACCCAATGCCCGACCTACCTGATGCAGGTTTTTCTAGGGTTTTCCCTGCATTGCTTTTAGGCGAATTCCGGGTAGGATCCTTAACATATAGCCCGGGGGCCCTAGTTAACCCTTGGCTACCTTCCTCTACGCTTCTACATCCCCCCTTTCAGATCCCATCCTATGCTATTAAAGGGGAGTTGTCACCATGTGGATTACCCTCATGTAGCCTGTTGCCCTAAAAAATAAATATTAAAATAATAAATTCCCCCTCCGTCTGTATTTTTTGTGCGGTCTCGTTTTAATTTTAAATTTGTTCGCTTTTTCATGGGGTTTTTAAATTAAGAAACCATTCCGTTGAACAAATAACTATTCTACATCATTCAATCTCTTCTTCTTTTTTCTCTCGTAAATTTAACGTTCCCAGTTAAATTATTTGGGTAACATTACTATGAAATATGTATCGATGCCGTTCACCTGAATCTGAATTCAAACCCAGCTGTTTTTTTCTTCTACAGCCCGTTTGAATATATTTTTACGCTCTGCTCTCCTGAAATTATCACACTAATACTATCAAACAGTTCTTGTGTACTTAGTGAAGAGCTGAAATTGGTGATTAGCGTCAAATATGAGAGAAGAGAGAAGAGAGAAGAGATAGAGAGAGAGATAGAGAGATAGATAGCGAGAGAGATAGAGAGAGATAGAGAGAGAGATAGAGAGAGAGATAGAGAAAGTGATAGAGAGAGATAGAGAGAGATAGAGAGAGATAGAGAGAGATAGAGAGAGATAGATAGAGAGATAGAGAGAGAGATAGAGAGAGAGATAGAGAGAGATAGAGAGAGATAGAGAGATAGAGAGAGAGATAGATAGAGAGATAGAGAGAGATATAGAGAGAGATATAGAGAGATAGAGAGAGATATAGAGAGATAGAGAGAGATAGAGAGAGAGATAGAGAGAGAGAGATAGAGAGAGAGATAGAGAGATAGAGAGAGAGATATATATATATATAGAGAGGGGGGGCGCGGACGTAATTTCGAATTTCAGATTAGGGACGAATTAAAAAATAATAATAAAGCATGTTCCCAATAGTCAGGTACAAGGCCGTAATCCGTGATAAATTAAATGCGACTCGTAATTATGTAGCAACTATGAACGTGCGCAGCTGCTCCAACATGTACATACACATACATACATACATATATATATATATATATATATATATATATATATATATATATATATATACAGATCACACCTGGGCAAATATGCACACAGGCTTCGGTAAATACGCAACGGGAAATGCAACATTCACTGACGTTGCAACACAATATCAAATCCTTTCCGTTTTTCTCCTTTTATTATTCTTAATAAACTTTAATCTTTGGATTATACAGTTAAGATATTCACAAGTGTTTACAACAATTAAAATTAAAAAAAAGTACTATTTAAAGAAAAGAAAAAAATGTGATAACATAAATACCATTAAGTCACTAATTTTCCATAAATATATAGTTTAAATTATCGCAAAAAAATTCTGTTTTAATCAATTTAAGTGCAATTTTGTTTATCGACTTCTGTACTGACACATCATAATATACTTCCTGTAAACTAAGTAAACGTAACAAAATCCGTTGAAACATTTATAAAAAACGTTAAGTTTATCAAAAAGTCTAAAAATACCAAAATAATTTAAAAAGGTAAAAGTACCAAGTAATTTGAAAAAATGTAAAAGTAAAAAATCATTTATTAACAAAGTAAAAGAACAAAATTTAATAATAAAAATATTTTTGCAAATTTGAAAAAACGTTAAGATTATCATTAAAGTAACAATACAAAAAAAATAACTTTAAAAAGAGACTAAAAATTTTTTCTAAAAATTTGAAAAAACGTTAAGGTTATTATAAAAGTAAAAAACAAAATTATTTAAAAAATAAAAAAAAACATTATTAAAAAAGTAATAATAAAAAAATATGTAAAAATCTTGAAAAACGTTAAGGTTATCAAGAAAATAAAAATACAAAATTATTTAACAAAATAGGAAGCAAAAAAATTTTAAAACAGTAATAATAAAAAATATTTTTGAAAATTTTGAAAAACTTTTAGTTTACGAAGAAAGTAAAAATAGAAAATTCTTAAAAAAATCAAAGTAATTTTAAAAAAGTAATAAAAATATTATTGACAATTTTGAAAAATTAAGGTTATCAAGCAAGTTAAAAAAACAAGATTATTTAAAATTAAAAAAAATAAAACATGGAATAATAATTTTTTTTTCAAAAATTGGAAAAACGTTAAGGTTATAGAGAAAGTAAAAATATTATTACAATTAAAATAAATTAAAAAATGTAATAATCAAAAATATATTTAAAAATTTGGAAAAACTTTATGGTTATCATAAAAGTAAAAAAACCAACTAATTCAAAAAATATAAAACATACTAATTTAAAAAAGTAATAATAAAAATTATTTTTGAAAGTTTTGAAGTACGTTAAGGTTATCAAGAAAGTAAAAAAACCAAATTATTTAAAAAGAAATAGAAAAAAATGTATATAAGTAATATTAAAAAATATATCTCAAATCGTTAAGGTTTAACAATTATTTTGGAAAGTTTTCGGTAATTATTTTTATTTTTACTCTTTCAAATTTATTTTGTATTTTTTTTTATATATCCGTAACGTTTTTCAAAATTTTCACAATTATTTTATGTTCTTGACTGGGCAGTTTTTATAGAAATTCAGAATCCTTACACATTGCAAATTGAACTGAAGAATACTATCTAAAGTAATTGCTTTCCAATATTAGCTTGTATTTTTAACTATTATCAACGTTTTTCAACTTTTTTTGTAGAATTACTTTTCTTAAACTATTTGGTATTTTTACTTTTTTTTGATAACCTTATCTTTTACTTGGATTTCAAGAACAAAATTATGACGTATCATCAGTCCATAAGTCTATAAATAAAATTCTTTAAATAAGTATTTTTCCCATAATTCCCTGCTGTTGATGCAAGTGACACCCTGATCATTTATCCTCATAGATGCCGCTGTTAACTCGGGCTGCTTCAGGAAGTAACCTTCAGTGCAATTTCAGTGTAAGGATTCTGATTTTCAAGAAAAAAAAATATTTCTCAGTAATTAACCTCAATACTTTTATTTCAATCAGAAAATGCGAACCATGTTGCCTTTTTGTTTTTTTCTCAATCGATTGTAATTACCTCAGGTGTTTTCATCAACACATTTGATCCTTGATGGTTAACTCAGTTAACCAGAGTGGGTTCCTTTTAACTGAACAGATCGATCTGCAGACAATCTCTTAAAGGCAACGACCAAGACCAGCTCGGTTCGCAAAGATCCGTGGGATCTGATGAGCGCTGGTACTGTCTTACTGTCTGTGAGGAGCTTGACTTGCCGGAAGAACTCAGCAATTATTAATCCTCCGCGACGGATGACGTCGCGGCCGCGGCGGTGGTGTTGTTGATGAATAACGAGCAGTAGATGTTCCAATCAGGTCGCGAATGTTTCTAACATTGCGCAAAATGAGCGCAATGTCATTTGGAGGCCTTAATGGTGGTCGTTCGAGGGTGATGAGTCGGTTGCGCCATTGGAATCTGATTACAACCCACGCAATGTCGGACGCTGATGAACCCATGAGCCTCCCTCGCAATGCAATCATTAACGCCGCCACCTCTCTAATTGACCCCCCCCCCACCCCCAGAATTCGCTCCTCTCCGAAGCAAATTATTTGCAAAGTTCACGAATCAAGAGGCAGCAGCAGCAGCAGCAGCCACCAAAATCGTGGTCCAGGGGCACGCGTCCCGAATAAAGTCTCCATTGGAATCAGAAGGAAAGGGGGTGAATATGACAGAATTTTATTAAACTAGTTTGATTATCACATTACGACGTTTTTACCCCGACTGATGACGTCACGAAGAGGAACACATACCACTGTTGGTCCTCCTCAACTACCGTTTCACAGTTTAATTTCCAATTCAACTAATCAGAGAATAAACCCCCCCACCACCACACACACACCCCCACCATAAAAAAAATATTGGCGTGTGGCATAAATAAGTAATGACGGACCTATATTCGTTTACTCGACCAAATAAAGGCACGTGTGTATTTAGAGTGACTTTATATCTGATTTAATTAAGAACTTCGTTGTTATAGTCGGCACCACGAAAATGTAATATCAATGGTCATGGACCAATAATGCGGCTAAGTAAGTTGACTGGTACTGAGGGAGTTTCACAAGCTGACAACGCCGCTGGACGAGGCCAGATGACGTCGATATTACATTTTCGTGGCGCCGACTATAGTACGGCGTAAGACTATGAGCAGCTTTTTCACTGTGACCACAGAGACAATCTGGATAAAAAAAATATTGTTTGGTATTGCTAACAGTTTAATGAGCAGTCATCAAGATAAAAAGCAGAATAATTCCTTTCTGTGTTGTAATAATCACTTTTAAATTATCGTTCAACTTTAAGTATCAGGGTAAATTCCTTTAAATGCAGGGGTACGTATATTAAATAAATTATTTTAGTTTCCTTTAAAAAAAATCAAGAATTTCGTTGTTATAGTCGGCACCACGAAAATGTAATATCAATGGCCATGGACCAATAATGCAGCTCAGTAAGTTAACTGGTACTGCTTTATTTCATTACGGGGAAAAAGGAACTATTTCCTTTATTCGTGTCGTAGTAACGTCTCTCTCTCTCTCTCTCTCTCTCTCTCTCTCTCTCTCTCTCTGTCGCGTGACGTCACGGTCTAATGGTGCGCGCAAGTAATATAACGCAAAATTATCACGTTTTTCAAATTATAATTCTTTCTACCTTTATGCTAGGGGGTTTCTAATCCCCCCCCCCCCCACAGTAGTACAGCTTCTCGTGTTTTTAAGAATATGTGTACCAAGTTAAGTTGCAATCTTTTTCACGCGTTTAAATTTATATAGAAATTAACGTAAATACATACATTCAAATATACATCCTTTTTTGTTATATAGATTAGAATTATATAAATTATTTTTCTGAGTAATATCACAATTCAAGTCATATTTAATATATATATAGATATAGTTGTGCAAAATACGGACAAAATAAGTGATAATATAAATACCACACAACAACGTTGGAAGCGACCTGACTGAAAAAATGTTTAGCAATGTTTGGAATCGATACCGTCAAAGGATCTCAGGCAAAATGAACATGTTATAATTTAAAATCGGTAATAAAAATAAAAGAAACCTTGCTGAAAATATATTTATTAGTCCCAGCATATTTTAAAGATAAGGAAAGAGTAAGCTAACATGTAAGGGTAAAAGAGAAGCTGTTAGGTTATAAGACGACGAGTATTCAGTCATGGTGTGAATCAGTAAACGCGGACGACGCCAACGACCCCAGACGTGAAAATCACTCGAGTTATATGTCTAAATAAAGTGTTCAGTGTGTTGTCATTTTTTAAATTTTATTTTCTATTGTTATTAACCTGTCTAAAAAATTTGGTTGTTTTCATGGGATCAGGTTTCGTCTTCTTCGCGTAATTATTCTGTTTTGTATTATTTTTCTCCTATTTAGGACTGGTTTTTGTCATTACTTATTCAGTTACCCTTGGCTACCTTCCTCTACCCCTCCGCATCCCCCCTTTCTAATCCCTTCCTATGCTATTAAAGGGGAGTTGCCCAATGTGGATTACCCTCATGTAGCCTGTTGCCCTAAAAAAAAAATAGTTTACCTTGAAAAACTAAAGCCTGCGAGAGGTTTCTCTTCCAGGTAATCTGCGAGGGATGTTCTCTCGCAGGCAGAACCTTTCAGGAGAGATACGAAGGGGCTACCTTAGAGGATGCCTTTTTCTATCCGTTTTTGAACTAAGGTTCCCACAAGCCGAGGCACCTCGGCCTGTTCTGAGAGGTGTATGTTCCGGGGTCACAGACCTTGGGCATACGGAGAGTGTTGTCCGCTATTCCCATTGGAATAGTCGGCCAGCTGCCCTCCTAAACTGGTCGAGGCACGGAGAAGAGAATGCTGCGTCCCCACAGCAAACTCTTCTCCCGCTATCGGAAGGGCGTAGGACAAGTACCCAATGCCCGCCCTACCCGATGCAGGTTTTCCTAGGGTTTTTCCTGCATTTCTTTAGGCGAATGCCGGGTAGGATCCTTAAACCATAGCCCGGGGGCCCCTAGTTAACCCTTGGATACCTTCCTTTACTCTTCCGCATCCACCCTTTCAAATTCCTTCCTATGCTATTAAAGAGGAGTTGCCCAATGAGGAATACCCTCATGTAGCCTGTTGCCCCAAACAAAAAATAATTTACCTATTTTTCCTGTTCGTTTCGATGAAATTATTCTCACAGTTTTTCTATAAAGAGAAAAAAAGAGTTGGAGTAAAAGCAATCAGTCTGTCAAAAAATAATTAATAATTAAATGACAAACGCATAAATGGCGTCTGTAGCTCCTATATGTAATGATTCTCTCACTTTTCTACAAAGAAAGAAGTATACGAGTGTGGGTCCGACAAGTTTCTGACCCAACAATGATAGAAGATATTTTTTATAAATTTTTTATTTATTTTTTATTATTTTATTTCTCAACATAGTCTCCTTGTAACTCTTCTCCCAGCGGTTTTCCTAACTCTGTAAATTCACTATCTTTTTTCTATTAGTGCTGCCATTTTCACGTTGAGGTCGGAAACTTTTCATACCACCCTCGTATGTATTTATATATATTATTTTTGAACATAGTCTCCTTGTAACTCTACATACTTCTCCCAGTGATGCTCCCATCTCCGTAAATTCACTATCTTTTTTTAATAGTGCTGCCATCTTCACGTTGAGGTCGGAAACTTTTCAGACCGCCCTCGTATTTATATTATTTTTGAACATAGTCTCCTTGTAGCTCTACACACTTCTTCTCCAAGCGATGCTCCCCATCTCTGTAAATCCACTAGCTTTTATTTTACTAGTGCTGCCATCTTCACGTCGAGGTCGGAAACTTTTCAGACCTCCCTCGTATTAATTTAATTACTTATTCTTCTGCTGCTCACATGAGTTTAGTTGTGATAGGTCTTTTAATTATAAATAGTGGGGATACGCTTTTTAATGTATTGTGGTTCTAAATATTATTTTATTGTAATTGTGTGAAGTACTCCCAATGTAATAACTGGATGATTCTGTTTCGGTTTCGTTCTCAATCTTTTACAGAACAAAAATAGTCAGCAGGTTTTTTATTAGAATATATTTTGTGTGTGTCGGCGGCGACGCATATATTTCGTTTCCCTCTCCCAACGTGAAAAGCCCTAAGGTAGGTTAATTCTGTATATGTGACAGACGGCAATAAAATACGAGGCCTCTTAACTGAATAATATTCACAGGACATTAAATCCTACGGCAGTAAATACAGAGAGGGAGAGAGCGGGAGAGAGAGAGAGAGAGACACGTGTTTCCGATTTGTGAGGCGTTTGGCAGTCGGCAGCTTGCCGCAGAAACCGTTTTGTGCCTCGCGAAAATCATTACCTTAAAAGGTTGACTTGTAGGGATTCAGGGGGCAACGAGGGGGGGGGGGGGGGGGTCGATAGAGCCGCTGAGAATAAACTTGGTATCGACCACGAAGGCAAATGATATGCGACTGCTCGGCTGGAATTGTGTCACTTCCGAAAACCAAGTTCACAGCCAGGAGATAAAACGAAAAATTATCTATCTAATAAATAAAGCAGAGTGTTTGTTTGTATGTATATATATATTTGTAGGTTCCTTATACAAATCTAGACCGGTGGAGCAAAATTCACCAAATTTCGTACACGTGTTCTTTGCGACCAGGAAACAAACACTGTTGGGGTAACACGCGTCTACCACCCCCAAGAACGAGGGTGGACGGGGATAGAAATATTTTTAAGTGTCACAGATATTGATAGTAAACAAACACTGTCGGGGTGAAACGCGTGTACCCCCCCCCCCAGAAGCGGGGGTGGAAATATTTAATCATGCTAAAACAGTCGATATGTCAGTCGTATAACTATTTTGTGTATATATGTGTATTTTTTCAAATATATTGATAGTGTTTCTACCGATGTTATCTGAATATAATTTTCATCCTCTACACCCTGGGAAAAGAGCACCCTTAGGATTTGGGGAGGAGAATACAAATCTACACCGGTGGAGAAAATTTCACCAAAATTCGTACACATGTTCTTTACGTTCAGGAAACAAACACTGTCGGGGTGAGACGCGTCTACCACCCCCAACGAGGGTGGAAATATATAAACCTGCTAAAACAGCCGATATTTGATTCGAATAAATATTTTTGGGGGGTCAACGAGATGTGATATTAGTATAATTTCAACCCCTTACAGCATTGGAAAGGAGAAACGTTAGGGGTGAGGGTGGAAGGACGTTACAAGAAAATAACGCGAATACAACTGAGATTGGAGTCAAATCCAGGGTTACGGATGTCGGTGAGTTTAATTATGACATTCAATTGGCCATTTAACCCCCCACGGCCGGAGGTGGAATTTTTCAAACATGGTCGATATTTACCTGGAAGAAATATTTGTCGGGGTCAGTGACGTTGATATTATTTCTACCGATGTTGTTTGTAAAATTTTAACCCCTTTCAGCATGGTAGGGGAGCACCCTTAGGGGTGGGGGTAGAGAGGCGTTTCATATAATTAACACAAAAACAACCGAGATTCGAGTCAAATTTGGGGGTTATAGATATACGACATCCCGGGGAAACGCCGGGAACCCAGCTAGTACTTAAATAAAATGAAATTATTATCGACCACTAATATATATAATTTTAATGGTTGACATAAAATTTTATTTAACGGTACAACGTTTAATTACATATTTGACATTATATTTCGGTTCGTCTTAAAATTAGACAGCACCTTTGAATGAAAATAGGGAAATCCAATTTTTTTAAAAAAACATGGACACGATAAATTAAATCTTCGATTTTTTAATGCGGTTATCTATATTTAAATATGACCACAAATTTAATTCCGGTATTCTACAAATTTATAATATAGAATCATTTAATATGAATGCGTGTATTATATAAAACCTTTGGTTGTTAAATACGTTCGGCAAAGATATCACTGGATTGTTTGTGAAATCTTTGAAGCCAGAGAGTTTCGTTGTTGAGCTTTTTTTGTTTTTTCGGAAATGTAGCTGCGAGTGTGAAGTTCAGTTGCGTAAATAAATGTTGTTTTTTTTAAAAAAAGTTTTAATTGTGTTTGTGATTAATTTTTTTTAAAATATATGTATGTAAGTAAACTGCACAACAATTACCTTTATTTATTTATCTGTGTGCGAGTTGAATTTTTACTGAAACCGAGACTTGATTAAAAATATTCGGTGAAAGTTTTAATACAAATATGGCGCCCGAACAGGGGCCTACTTATTGTAGTAGTAGTAACGTGTTTTGATGGTTTTGTTCTTAAAAAGGTTAGATATTCGGAGATTCCTGAGCCAAGATTACTCCTGGAAGCAAACAAAACCAATAAATTCAGAAAATTCGGACAGATATTTTACATAAATTAACTGAATGGAATAAATTTCCAACATTGAGAAAAAAAATCATATTCTCTCTTCAAGAAAATTTTACTGATGTATGAGGGTGAGTCAATAATTTTCTCTATTATTTCTCCCACATTTAGTTCTCAGCAAACATGCTCAGTTTTGATTGAAATAGTGTAAAAATATTAGACAGTAACCACTTCAGACTCTGGTGTTTTTTTTAATCACCTAAAAAAAGGGTTTAATGTTTCCAGAAACGTTGTGTGATATTTAAATCATGACTTCAGTTTGTCTGTAATTATTAGCAATTATTGGATTCATGTTGAATATTAATGTTGTGCGATTTAAAGTATTCTATTACTTTAAAATATATATTAAATAAATAAAAAGTAAGTAAACTGCACAAAATTTAGCTTTATTTATTTATTTATCTCTGTGTGAGTTGAATTTTTTTTACTACAATTTATGAAACCAGGACTTGATTAAAAATATTCGGTGAAAGTTTTATTACAAATATGGCGCCCGAACAGGGGCCTAATTATTGTAGTAGTAACGTGTTTTGATGGTTTGTTCTTAAAAAAGGTTAGATATTCCAATATTCCTGAGGCAAGACTGGAAGCAAACAAAACCAATCAGTCGGAAATTGAAACAGATATTTAACATAAAGTAACTGAATGGAATAAATTTTCAACGTAGAAAAAAAAAACATATTCTCTCTTAGAGAAAATTTTTACTCATGTATGAGGGTGAGTCAATAATTTTGTCTTTTATTTTTCCCACATTTAGTTCTCAGTAAACATGTCAGATAAGCACAGTTTGGAATAAAATAATGTAGAGGAGAAAAGTCCTGCGAGTGCTTTTTTCTTGCAGGTAGTACTTGCGAGGGATGTTCTCTCGCAGGTAGAACCTTGTAGGAGAGATACGAAGGGGCTACCTTTGGGGTTGCCTTTTCCTCTCCGTTTTTGAACTAAGGTCCCCACAAGCCGAGGACTCCTGGGCCAGTTTTGAGAGGTATATGTTCCGTGAGGGTCACAGACCTTGGGCATACGGTTAGAGTTGTCCGCTATTCCCATTGGAATAGTCGGCCAGCTGCCTCCTGAACTGGTCGAGGCACGGAGAAGGGAATGCTGCGTCCCCACAGCAAACTCCTCTCCCGCTATCGGAAGGGCGTGGGACAAGTACCAAATGCCCGACCTACCTGATGCAGGTTTTTCTAGGGTTTGTCCTGCATTTCTTTAGGTGAGTGCCGGGTAGGATCCTTAAACTATAGCTCGGGGACCCCTAGTTAACCCTTGGCTACCTTCTTCTACCCTTCCGCATCCCCCCTTTCAAATCCCTTTCCTATGCTATTAAACGGGAGTTGCCCAACGTGGATTACCCTCATGTAGCCTGTTACCCTAAAAAAAAAGAAGAAATAGTGCAAAAATATTAGACAGTACCACTTCAGACTGGTGTTTTTTTAATCACCTAAAAAAAAGGTTTAATGTTTCTAGAAACGTTGTGTGATATTTAAATCATCACTTCAGTTTGTCTGTAATGATTAAGAATTGTTGGATTTATGTTGAATATTAATGTTGCACTATTAATTTAAAATGTAACTTCTTTAAAGGATGGAATAAGGATAAAATCCTTTGAAACAACACAACGTTTCGGTCGGTAGACTATATATTATTAATTTGAGAATATAATTCAAAACTAAATAAGATAATGGTTACCTAGAATTTGTCCAATAAGTCTGTTGTGAACAGTCGATGAAATTCAGTTAGAAATTTTAAATCAGAATGACTGAATTGTATACTGTTTGAATGTATACAGTCAAAATAATTTATTCTGTGCTTATTTTTTTCGTTTTATGTTCAACTACCACGTTATTTTCCTTGTGATTCCGGGGACAAAATTAACACTGAACCCGTTTATGTGTTTGTTTAAGCTAAACCCCCAACTCCGCAGAAGTTCTAAGGACAGACAAGGGCCCTGGTGTTTGTATTTCTTCGCGAGGCGACAGTTACGAGTTATCTTTTCGGTGCGACACCACGATTAAATAAACATTTTCTTGGCGCTGGCCTACTCCAAAGACAACTTCGACACACCCCGAGGTAACGTGCTCCGCCGCCATGTTTACAAATCTCTGACGCAACAGTTGGCGAGAACAAAGTTGCCAACTCCGCGCGAATAATTTCGTCCTGCGGTGCGGCCTCGGGATGCTTATAATCCCATCCCCCCCTCGGGAAATGGCGTTAGTATAGCTATATTTATTCCTTTGCGCTTTGTTGTCGCCTCGCATAAGTAACTGGAGAAAATCCTCCCCCCACAGATATTTTAAAAAGAAAAGTTTATTTTCGTAACGCACAAAAACGTAGATTCTCTTCAGAATATTTATTCGTGAAATTTTATAAGACTTCATATTCCATGCATATAATATTCTGACTGGTAAAGCTTGGGTAATATAAACCAATAATAGTGTAAATAACTTTGTAATAAACAGGGACGGAGGAAGTGGAATTCAGTTCCCGCGTATATTTCAATGAATAATTTGAAAAGAAAATCAGTTGTGTCGTCAGTACATTAAATAACACTGTAAAGGCCGAACGTGGCAAGTCACCTAAGGGACCTTCCAATTGAGTTTAATTACACTGATGTTTTATATATGTTTTACTTATTGTTCCAAAGAATATAAACACCGCTCAGCATTATTTACATAGAACATATCACCCATTTAATTTTATTTACAGTACATTTGCGTCCACATACGCAGTTTCTTCCCCATCTCATACTTAGATACATGTGATATATATGTTTATTCCGCTCCGCCGCTCCCCTCCCTCAATATGCGCCACACGCCGTCTTTACTGACGCGTGATATAGTAACGTTGGTATTTAAAACCTAATTAAATCTATTGAGACATTTGTTGATGTATTAAATAATACAGTGTAAAATTAAACAATCTTAATGTCATAAATAGATGGATTAACAAATATTGTGTTGCACAAGTACAGTATTAAATGAAATTTTATTTAAAAAAATATCATTCTCATAAATATTCAAATAAGGTAACACAATGAAGCTCATTTTCTTTATTTCATTTTATTAATTAGTATCGTTTTATATTTAATGGAGTTAATTCTGATTTGAATGCGTTTCTGTAATAATCATTTATGAGGGTTTTGTGTTAATTAAAATAATGTTGAAAACTTGGTTGTCGAAACTGTGATGAGATAATTTAGTTGTCCTGGCCACAAAGTTATATATTTGATTTGATTTATTCAATTAGTTCTGTTATGAGGAAAATAGGATACGTCATTACATAAAATTACAATATAATTATTGGATGCTACAATTATAAACTATTGGAAGTTAACAGAAAAATACTAAAAATCTGGAACACAAATTTCCCTTGTCAAACATAAGAAAAAGAAGTGTAATAGTAATAACAGAAATGATAATTATTTTACTATACTAAGGATATAATATAATATTTACTGTACTAAAACAGTAGTAAAAAAATTAATGATTTTAATAATAAGTACAGAACTACACGTGACACTAGAGTTTACCATAGCTGTCTTTCGTTTGAAAAAAAAGGGGTGTTTAGAATTATACTTTACCTCTTAATTTTTCTAATTTTTTTTATTGCTGAATGATCTTCAAATTTTATTATTATTTTCATTAAAGGTCCCATAATTTTTATAGCTGCAAATTATTAGTTTCTCACTTTCGGCCAAGTTATACCTTTTAGAATTAAATGCCTTCTAAACCGGTCAATGTACGGCGAGGGGAAAGTTGCGACCCCATAGAAAACTCTTGTCCCGCCATCGGAAGGGCGTGGGACAAGTACCAAATGCCCGACCTACCCTGATGTAGGTTTATCTCGGGTTTTCCCTGCATCACTTTTAGGCGAATTGCTGGGTAGGATCCTTAAACCATAGCCCGGGGGCCCTAGTTAACCATTTGCATTCCTCCTCTACCCTTCCGCATCCCCCCTTTCAAATCCTTTTCCTATGCTATAAGAGGGGAGTTGCCACTATGTGGATTACCCTATACATAGGCTGTCTACACCTCAAAAAAAAATTCCCGCGTTAAATTAATTACATATATATTTTTCAATAGTTGAATAGTTAATCTCTTTTCTCAGATATCTTTCCACTGTTCTTTTCAGGCCAGAACAATATTAATTTTTTCTTCAACTTTTTCAAAATTAACCTTTAATTAATATTATTCCATATACATGTGTTTATAGTTTATAACCTGGCTTATACTTTAAAATAATTATATTGATTTACTCTAATTTATTTTATTTCGGTTTTAATTAAATTATAACTTGATGTATCTATCACCGGGCAAACCGCCCCATTTGTAAATCAAATACATGCATACAAATTCAAATATATATTTATATTGACTTCGAAAAATTTAAACAGTTGCAATATGCATTTTACTATTAATTTTTGGAACTTTGCAGTAACACAAAGCTCTCGGTCTATCTCATGCATAAATAACGGTGTTCTTGAA
This sequence comes from Zhengitettix transpicula, assembly GCA_037074705.1. Lineage (NCBI taxonomy): Eukaryota > Metazoa > Arthropoda > Insecta > Orthoptera > Tetrigidae > Zhengitettix > Zhengitettix transpicula. Next base: position 8,266,116 of record CM073594.1, on the reverse strand, counting down.
CCTTTAATTGTGCTACTTCGTAACAGAACCCGTTATTTTAAGTCCAACGTACGACATCAATTGAAGGACCAGGCCGTAAAAACAAAACGGGATTCTCTCCCTCTGTTCATTCGCCCGCACAATTTCTTGCTTATTAAGAGTCGGGATGAATGCGTGGATTAAGTCCCTGAGTAATTGTATCATCCTGTCTCATTTCTGAGAAACGCAGGGACGAAGTCTGCTAATTAAAAACTTTGGTGGTAATTCTGGAGAGCAATTTATTTTTTTTCTATTATGTTTTTTTTGTTGTTGTTGCTCGCATTGCGCAACGAAACACTTAATTCGGCGTAACATTCAGGAAGGTGGAGCTGGGGCAGGCGGGGAAGGTTATGGATGGCGGACAGTAATGGCTATGCACGGCTGGCTAAGGTCGCCCCGGATTAAGGGAGGCGTGTGTGAAATATTCCCGCTTTGGTGGTTTGTGCTGCTCTCTAGAAAACGACTTTCTAATATCATGGAATATGGAAACTGGAATCCAAGAAAATTGTAGTAATGCTTCTTGGTTAACGTCGGCGGATTCCTTGACTTCAATTTCACTTACACCGGACTTTCGTCTAAATGCGTCCAAGGAATTATGAAATCATATTTTTCTACTGTAAAAATGATCATCACATCCTACAAGAAACACATGTCTTTGCTTTAAGAAAGTTTTTTTTAATGCAGGAAACTTTACAATCTAATGATTTTTCCGTTGTGATATTTCTAAATTTTATATTATGCTATTGATTGGTCAGAGAAACGGAGGGGAAGACGGAGAGTGGAGAAGCTTCCAAATACATGGTCAGCGGCATTGAAGGGTTGGAATGACGTTTATTAATTCACAATTGCCGGACATGTAAAGGGAAAATAAATATTTAAATAATAATCATTCACTGAGATGCAGCGGCATTTTTTTCTCCTGTATTTCCAGGCTTGTAGCAAACTGAACTGTTACGTGAATGGTCAACTCAAAGAAGACGAAAATCGTCCAATGACAATCACGGGAGATTAATGGCGGACTTGAGGGTCAAGTCCTGATTGGCGCTAAAAATAAATGGGGCCCGGAACGTAAACAGTCAACATTCGTCATCTAATGGAGGGTGGAGTAATATTTGAATATCGAACTCTGATTGGTCCGAGACACGGAAGGGACGACGTAATAGTGGAGAATCTTGTGGAGAACATTTTGTTTACCTGCTTTACGTTAATTAGATACTAGCTAGGTGCCCGTCATTGCCCGGGTTGTCGTATATACGTTTTGCGTTGTTTTTACGTATCAGGCCTCAACCCGTATCCCTAAATGTGCTCACCTTCCGAAAAGGGGTTGAACTCATTGACCCCCGAAAAAGTTTCTTTGAACGAATATATCGGCTGTATAAACAGGTTCAAAAAATTTCATCTCCGTCTACACCCTCCCCCCCCCACCCGTTCCCGTTACTGCGGGTTGAAAAAAAGTCATAATTAATCTCAGACACATCCATGAACCCGAATTTATCTCGAATCTCGGCTGTTTTTGTAATATTTTTATGTAACGTCCACTCCACCCAAACCCCCTAAGCGTGGTCCCGCCCCCGCATGCCGAAATGGGGTTGAAAATATAAAGAAACAACATAGGTAGAAATATTATCAAGCTAATTAACCCTGAAAATAGTTATTCAAAGCAAATGTCGGCCGTTATAGCATGCTTGAATTTTTCACCCCCGCTCCTGGGGGGTGGTAGTCGTGTCTCTCACCGCCCACAGTATTTGTTTCCCGGTTACATGAAAAAATGTACGAAATTTGCTCGACGGGTGTAGATTTGTATCCGGAACGTCCACACACACTATTTGCATTTATAAGAAGAAGAAGAAGATAAGAGGGTCTTCGCCTGTGTCTCTCATCATCGTGTACATATTCTCTACATAAAGTAAATTCGAAAAAATAATAGTTATTACTATACACAAATAAATAAATTAATATAATAGTCTAGATGAAACGATTTCAATTCAAAAACATTTTAATAAATTCGCCTTGAGATGATTCTTTTTAGTTCCAGGTTCCTTCTGTTTCATTTTAATTCAGCCAACCAGAAAAAAAAATACAAATTTTTATTTTACGATCTTATTCACATAATTTAAAAAAATTATGTAATTATATAAGCCGGGAAAAATACTGGAAAATGTGTATTAATAAATTTTAATCCATCCTTCAATGGCGCTGACAATGTATTTGGAAGATTCTCCACTATTACGTCGTCCCTTCCGTGTCTCGGACCAATCAGAGTTCGATATCCAAATATTACTCCACCCCCATTAGATGACGAATGTTGACTGTTCACGTTCCGGGCCCCATTTATCTGTAAAGCCAATCAGGACTTGACCCTCAAGGCCGCCATTAATCTCCCGTGATTATCATTGGACGATTTTCGTCTTCTTTGAGTTGACCATTCACGTAACACTTGAGTTTGCTACAAGCCTGGAAATACAGGAGAAAAAAATGTCGCTGCATCTCAGTGAATGATTATTATTTATATATTTATTTTCCCTTTACATGTCAAGAAATTGTGAATTAATAAACCTCAATCCAACCCTTCAATGCCATGTATTTGGAAGCTTCTCCACTCTCCGTCTTCCCCTCCGTTTCTCTGACCAATCAGAATTCAATATTAATTTTTAGCGCCAATCAGGACTTGACCCTCAAGGCCGCCATTAATCTCTCGTGATTGTCATTGGACGATTGTCGTCTTCATTGTTCTAGCCATTCCTCCTAACACTTGAGTTTACTACAAGCCTGCAACTACGTGGAAATTGTCGCTACATCATTGTTATTTATTTATATATATATATATATATATATATATATATATATATATATATATATTTCTAAATATAATTATTAAAAGCAATTATCGTCATCAATTGCAATGTTTAAAAATTTCCACCCCCGACATGGTTAATGGCACTTTGCAGTTGTATTGTAGCCGATTCGTAGTCATGGGACTGGCAAAGTATGGCTGTATCGTCGGCAAATATGGCAGTTTTACTTGCGGTTGTTTGGGGGGGGGATATCATGGGTATAGATGGAATATAGAAGTGTGTCAAACTCCTCTCCCGCTATCGGAAGGGCGTGGGACAAGTACCCAATGCCCGACCTACCTGGTGCAGGTTTTTATAGGGTTTTCCCTGCATTACTTTTAGGCGAATGCCGGGTAGGATCCTTAAACCATAGCCCGGGGGCCCCTAGTTTACTCTTGGCTACCTTCCTCTACCCTTCCGCATCCCCCCTTTCAAATCCCTTCCTATGCTATTAAAGGGGAGTTGCCCAATGTGGATCACCCTCATTTAGCCTGTTGCCATAAAAAAAAGTGCCTAGGAGACTACCTTGAGGGACCACTGAGTGAATAGGGTTTTTGATATTTGACAAGGTAAGAGCGGTTTGTAAGATAGTTGGATAGGAGGTCAAAGAAGGGGGTGGATAGGTGAGGTTTTAATTTGAAGAGGAGTGAGGGATGTCGAATGCGTTTTCAGAATCCAGCTGTTTAAAAAAGACATAAATCATCGAAAAGGGAATATTACCTACTGGGCATCACTTTCTTCAGTTTACAAGTTGAATATTTTGATAAGAAATGATCTGGTTAACTTCTAACATAGTAGGATATCTTTCAAGGTATAAATTATGATAATACGGCGCCTTAAGCCGCGACTCAGCATCCAAGGAATATTAATCCATGGCAGGTAATAAAAGTTGGAAGCATAATTAATTACATCATATAAAAAGTCGAGCTTTAGTAAAACTTGTATGAATACTCTGTATATTTATGATGACGTCTCTAACAATTTTTTTTTGGAGTCCGTGAAGGGAAATATATACCATTTGGATCCGTAAACATAAATATGGGAATAAATTAGGGTGTGGTGGTCGAACATGACGAGGAAGCCACTTCTCGCCTCGGTTCTGCGTCATGTCTCGCATGTAATTAAAATTTTATGAGCGTCCCTCGTCGTTGTCTCTAATTAAAAATCACGAGTGTTGTTTGCAACAAGTTAGATTACAGTTGTGTCTAATTCGAAAACATCATCAAATAGCAAATATATTTGAATACAGTAGTGTTAGTTACAGACATTAAAACCCATCGGAATATGGGGTAGTATCTTCTGATTTATAGATAACAAAATATTTAACTCAAGATAGTAGAAATGTGTTTATTTCCAACTTCTATTAAAATTAAAGATTCTTATATTGTACATATTCATGGTGGTCTTTCTTTACTACCGATATTTTCCTCATTGTTACAAAACAATAAGATACTTGTAGTAAAATATTCCTGTACGTTATTTTTAAAAAATAATGAATTTCTGAATTCCTTTTAAAAAGTTAAACTGAAAAAAAATTGCAAATAATATTAACATTCAATTATATGGGATTGTTTTCCATTAAATTGATTTTAATATTGAAAGGAATAATAAATAATTAATAACAAGGAATATAGCGAAATACAGACCAAATAAGTGATAATATAAATACCACACAGCAACGTTTCTGGGATCCTTGTCGCCTTTCTTCAGGTGTTGAGAAGAGCCTAGAGTGTTTTGAGTTTAGTCAACTGACGAGTGCAGTTGTGTCGCTCTAGGTTCTTCTTATAGGACAAGGATCACAGAAACGTTGTTGTGTGGTATTTATATTATCACTATTTTTTTGTCTGTAATTCTTTATTATTCTTAATTTTCAATCGGACGTAAATTTTTTTATCATTTATATTTACCAAAACTGACCCTGACATAAATAATAAATTAATAAACATAGATTTTCCAATATTTTTAAGAATATTCAGTTATATTTTATCTCATTTTCTTTTCAATGTCTGGATTTAATGTGAGTTAGGGATTAACAAGTGGTAATAATTTATTAAAAATTATTGGCTTTTCAGTTTTTGTCAACTGAACTGTCCAGTTGTGTCGCTCTAGGCTCTTCTTAACACCTGTAAAAAATGAAGCAAGGGACCCAGAAACTTTGTTGTGTGGTATTTATATCATCACTTTTTTTGTCTGTCTTTCTTATTCAATACAGAATAATTTTGAATACTACTATTTATATTATTTCTACATTCGTTTAACCCAGTTTTTAATGAGGCCTTGGTTCGGCCTATATATGGGGCTTCACAATCCAGACAATTTATAAACTACATTATGCATAATTAAGTTTTCTATTTCATCGTTAATATTTTTACAATGTTTAAATAGTTATGAGGCTTAAAAAATAATAATTTTGACTCCATACTTTTCTAACAGTACAATTAAAGCGATGAAACGACGTTAATTTAATAATTATTTTTCTGACTTAAAATTGGATTATGTTTATTTATTTAAAAGTGGATTTTAATTCCGGCCTCGACAATCTTGTGTTTTTACCATCTATCGGCCACTTACCGATATTTTCCGACTTAATCCAGTTTCCTGTCTTCCAAGTATGCCACGGTTTCCTTACAGTAGTAGGATTAACTCTCCTTTGTAGTTGAGAAATGAAGTCATTTACGCTAGCCTCATCTTTATTCTCATTTTTTCAGAAGAACATCAGCTATGATCACTACGAATATCTCTAAATTGAAAGTTGTGACACCATAAAAACAAATGTTGCTTCGCTACCACGTCGTCGGTGAAGAGTTAAAATAATTTTTACCTACAATGGCGGTTGACCCAATCGGCCGCCGACTACGAAGCCGTCAGGACCATTCTTTTTGGAGTCACTTTTAAATCTATCTGTTTTAAGTCGAAATTTCTTCTTGAGCGCACTCGGTATTTTTTTTTACCAAGAAACGAGACACTGCCACAAGTGACGTAATTTTTCTCTTTTGAAGGGCGGTTCTTATAGAGTCCCACGTGCCATGGGAACCCTGTATCGCCCTGTAGGTTTGATGCAGACGTTTCTCCGCCTTTGTTTCACTGTGAGCGTGCCTAAAGAATGAGACGTGTGACCACGCTCCATGTGTCCCTGTAGGACTTGCAGACGCTGCAAGAAGGGATCAATACCCCGCGGCTAGAGGTATTCATCAACGGTGCAACCGCAGCCGCTAGAAGAAACGAAGACACAAGACTCTGGCTGTACTAAATCCGCGAAACGTGGCTCACACAAAATTCAGAACAGAAAATAATAACCACAATTCACACAGTACAATCAGTGAATTACAATAAGTCCGGAAGTATAATTAATTTACCGGGCTAAAATAGGCTCTTCATGCAATCAAAGCATAGCCAAATACAGACAGAAGAAGTGATGATATAAATAGCACACAACGCTTCTTGGATCCTTGTCCCTTTCTTCTGGTGCTAAGATGAGCCTAGAGCGCCACAACTGCAGTAGTCAGTTTACAAAACTCCCAGTTTAATAAAAATATTGATTTTCAATCATGACGTAAATTTTTTATTTCAGTTTATGTAGACATTAAAAACAAATATAGCGAGTCTTATTTTTATAGAAACTGAGAGAATAATAATAGAGAAAAATACGACTGAATAACAAATAAACATTTGAACTGAGGAGGAAAGTGGCAAGCCGCAAAATTGAATTGAATTACAACAACCATATTTTTTTAAAAATGTTCTAATAAATAATATTGACGGTTTGTGTGAATGTGTGTGTTGTGTTTTCTACATCCACAGTCTACATCCACAGAGAAAATATGACCAAATTTTGCAAAATAGTTACGATGAAAAAAAAACATTATACATAAAAGACACCCCTAGGGGTGGGGGTGAAAAATTTCAAACATGGTCAAACGGCTGATATTACGGTCCAATAAATATTTTTCGGTACCGATGAAATCGATAGTGTTTCTACCGATGTTTTTTCGTAAAATTTCATCGAATTTTGGGGGGAGGGAGGGGGGGGGTGGAAGGGAGGGGGGTAAGACAAAGTTCCGAGTACTATCTTATACACGTGCAGCAATTTGAACCAAAATTTTGTACGCGTGTTCCTATTAAACCGGAAACAAACACTGTAGAGGCGGGGGGGAGGGGAGTAAGACACGACTAACACCCTTGGGGACGGGGGTGGAACGTGATGGAAATTTTCAAACCGTTATAAAAGTCCGATATTTGTATCAAATATATACCTATATATATATATATAGTGCTCAGTGAGTATTTTTTACTCTCAATTATACCGGGAGTATTTCTAAGACTCAATAAATTTTGACTCACTCAGTATAATTAACTCTCTTAAGGGGGTGCGGGCATTTTTGGCTGTATTAGAGTACCGAATATATTTTTTAAGTCACTTAAGGTTTCCAAATTTTATTAAAAATATTAATTAATCTGGCTTATATACAGAAACTATAGTCAATTAGTAATAATAGCACATTTATTTAAAGATATTGTTTCCACTTAATAGATTTGTGATGTACACTTATATGTTTGTTGATACAAAAAATAATTTTCTTTGTTTCTGCTCGAACAGGTTTAAAATGAGAAATATGTCGAAATCGACCGCCTATTAATTTAAAAAATGTGAGGCTTTGTCTGGGGTTTAACCCCCCAGAATATTACCACGAATTAATTTCTTTTGAGGTACAAAATAAATAAATTAATACCAGGGCAACCACAGCAGAATAGGTTCTTTCTGATAAATGAATAAATTATTTAGTGAATATTAGTGATGACCCAATTTCAATACTATTAATTTACATCGCTATTATAAATTTAATGTTTTATTGTAAATCCGTCATGTAATCTCTATTGAAATGTTGTAAATTTAGTATATTTTGATTCCTAAACACGGTATTGATCCACCGTTGTACGTGGCTTTTATGTATTCTCGCTCTCTCTGTTTTATATATATATATATATATATATATAACCCTATCTGTTAGATCTGCGTGACAATTGAGGACGTCAGGGATACGCGTTTGAATTTCGTAACGACCCTGGACACATCACAGCTGGCCCCCATCTAGGCCAAATAAAACGGGACGCTACATCAAAGGGCGATTAAACTACAGATTGAAACGAGGCCGTGCCACTCACTGCGGAGTTCTGCCATTGTACTCAAAAAACATAAGATAATCCGTATTAATAGAAATGTCTAATTTTGACAATGTGTAAAGGACAATGAAAATGGGGAAATACAACGTAAGACGCTAAAAGAGCTCTATAAATACTTTATTGGAGCCCCGACATTTATAATATCAAATATAAACTACTGGAACTTTCGCGAATAACAGGATAAAAGAATATCGATTTATAGGGGGAAAAGAATGGGAATGTTATACAGGATGTTCGGAAAGTTTCTGTGCAGCTATGGAAACATTCCTCAGCCAATTCAAGTCCGCTAAACTTAACTAAATTTTTTTTTCGGAAGATCTGGTTGTGATATTCGCCTCTCGTTCAGTTTTTAAGTCACTTTGTTGCGAGCGTCCAACGTAGGTCAGTGGTCCAGTGCACACAGATACTTTGCGAACACCCTGTACACGCAACAAGTGATTAGTTATAACATAGTAATTATATTGTACTAATAATATATGAGGAATTCTCTGACAGGAAAAGTCGGTGGAAATTTTCTCTCATGTTGGTACAACTGTCAGGTAGACGTGGTGTGAAACTGCGAGAAGTTGGTCCCAACAGTGGACGCAGTCGTTAAATCTGTTGAAAGAATTTATTGAATTAACAACGTTTCATCGATTTTTTAAAAAAAAAAATATATATGGTGTCAAAATTATTTTTAAGGCTCATAAAGCGGTAAAAATATTAAGGTCAAAATCGAAAATTTAGATTTGCATTATCTTATTTTATGAAATTAATTGTCTGGATTTTTAAGCACTCATTAAAAATTAGGTTAAAAGAACATAAATAATATAAATAGTAGTATTCAAAATTATTCTGTTTCGTCTAAACATATTTATTTAAATAATCACAAATTATATTGGTGTAAAGTATCAATTTTGGACGAGGAAACGAACCACTTTTCCAGATTAATGAGTGAAGTGCTGCATATCACATCCTATAAAACAGCTATTAACATAAATAAATATATATACAACCAATTTGAATTTCTAAATTTTTTTCCATTGTTAACCGCAGCCAACAACCATGTAAATTAATTTTTACCGGCAGAGATTCACCTGGCCATCAAAAATCTATTGATTGAACGCAACTTTGAGACACATTTCATTCTTTGTGTTCGAAAAGGAAACTGGCAAATATACTTGGGTAGTGCATTGAACACCAAATCGCCAATTTAGTGGTGCTTAGATCGATCAACGTATCTACAACATTCAACCGTGCGAACCGGTTAATTTCGACAACATCAAAGACAGACCTCCACGTGGGTATCTGGATCCACTGACCATCAATAGCAGAGCACTGGATTTTCATTTTATATTTGGTGGCTGTATTTACATATGGAGTGGATGGCGGGTGGGGGGGGGGACGAGACGTATAAGTTTGTGTTTACTCCCTCTCATTTCCACGGAGCTTTACAAACAAACAAACAAACAAAAAATATATATATTTGCAATTTTGTTCTGTCCATCTCACTGTTTCATAGCTTCACGGTTAAATGACCTACTGTTCACTCAGAAGATAAAAATTCACAATTCGCTCTCTCTTTCTCTCTTAAAAAAACACGGTTTAGTTTTAAGTACATTGTCATTCTCTGCTTGGCTACCTTCCTCTACCCTTCCGCATCCCCCCTTTCAAATCCCATCCTATGCTCTTAAATGGGAGTTGCCCAACGTGGATTACCCTCATGTAGCCTGTTGCCATAAAAAAAACTGTATCTGGTAACTGGAAACTGTCTGCGAGGGCTATTCTCTCGCAGGCAGTACCTGCGAGGGATGTTCTCTCACAGGCAGAACCTTGTAGTAGAGACAGGAATGCCTTTTCCTCTCTCCGTTTTTGAACTAAGGTTCCCACATGCCGAAGCACCTCGGTCTGTTTTGAGAGGTGTATGTTCCGGGGTCGCAGACCTTGGGGCATACGGTAAGAGTTGTTTTCTGTTCCCATTGGAACAGTCGGCCAGCTGCCTCCTAAACTGGTCGAGGTACGGAGAAGGGAATGCGGCGTCCCCAGCGCAAACTCTTCTCCCACTATCCAGGGAAGGGCGTGGGACAAGTACCCAATGCCCAACCTACCTGATGCAGGTTTTTCTAGAGTTTTCCCTGCATTACTTTTAGGCGTATACCGGGTAGGATCCTTAAACTATAGCCCGGGGCCCCTAGTTAACCCTTGACTACCTTCCTCTACCCTTCCGCTTCCCTCTTTTCAAATCCCTTTCTATGCTATTAAAGGGGAGTTGCCACCATGTGGATTACCCTCATGTAGCCTGTTACCTTAAAAAAAATCTGTATCTGGTCTAGCATGTGATTTAGACTCGTGATAATACAATTGATTGAGAGTGGAATCGAACTGATATTTGGAAAGTGTAACTCCATTTTCCTCGCCGAAGTAATGGAAATCAACTGATGATCGTCTGTGGTGTGGTCAGCGATTTAATCGCGAATGCAGACTTAATTGCGTAGAAAGTGTAATACTATGGTCTGTTTAATTAAAGCCATTTAAATAATTTGTGATCTAAACTCGAAAGTGGTGGAGTGAAAGATTTAGCGTGATACGAGCACTTCTCCGATGCCTGACGGTATGTACAACAAGCCATTGTAAACGTCGTATAATATTCTTCACCGTCAGGATTTTTACGCCAGTCTCATAGAGTAATATTTAAGGAAATTTATTCCAATATTTTATAAATTTAATTGCCGGTTCCTATTACTGTTACAGGCCTGATCAGTCCCCTTTAAGGTTTTAAGAATGTCATTGTGTAAAAACTAATTAAATTTAAATTTTATTCACTTTTCCGTGTTTAAAATTGGATTTGATAGTAATCATTTCATTTATAAAATCCGCCAGTAGATGATAGTTCCCTTTTAATAAGTTCCCTAATTGCTCACCACATTAAGTGACACGCAACGTGGTGACTATGTTTTTCACCCCAATTGTTTATTACATTAGACTGGCACCACGTCGTGGGGTTTTGATATTTTCCTAATGGATTATTACAATATATATCATCGCATGAAATTTACGGAATTGTCTTGAAGCCTGCCTAAAATGATTCCACGACTCTAATATTTCAGAAAATCTTTGAAAACGGAATAACGGAGTATCGAATTTAGCTGTAAATTAAATTAGTGTGTCGATGAAGTTAAGAAATTTGTATGCGCCCAATATTTCGTTGTGAAAGATTACCACTGGTTCCGAAACTTTGCTACGTGATACACACCGCAGTTTTTCTCACCGGGTTTCTTATTTTTTGGATGTCAGGATAGCTTCGACAGCGCAATTTCCTCAACGCCGACCAACTTACGATCTGCTTCCGTTGTGTAATGTAAGCTTCTGGCCGGAAGCGTGTGGTCAGCGGAAAGCCTTCCCCCCCCCCCTACAACAGTTTTCCCTTTAGTAGACCAGCTTAAAAAAATATAAAAAAATCGTTTGTCCGTTGAGCAAGTGAGAAAATGCTTTAATATAATTAAATTTATGTCATGTAATTTACACTCAATTCTCGAAAATTGATGAGCATGCATATGTATATACAGTAGGATTACCGATATGTAATGAAAGTTTTTTTAAAAAAATAATTTTCGTTCATATTATTATCGGCGTAATTATGAGGTCAGAGCAGTGTAAAGAAGAGTCAGTGTGGCGCAAGGTTGCGGAGGTTGGAATGGTTTTCCAGTCTATTGTTGTCGGCAATGTGTGTAATACGGAGACCTTTGGCGAGAACGACAGTGTGTGTTTGGGAGCCTGACCGATGATGGTCATGGCGAGTGTGGTCTGGGAGCTCGAACGATAATGTTGTTCGTAGTGAAGTCTGTCTTGGGGCATTGACCGATGATAGTCAGAGTGAGTCTAGATCAGCCGAGGATAACCATAGGTGTAAGGGTGTTCTCCCTACAAGTACAAGTACTGGAATTCAGCGAAGTGAAATAATGTTGTGAAGAGTATAAGGGCATGTTGAATAAATTTTTCTTTAAAAGGGAGAGAAAAAATAGTGAAGTGCACAATTAATTTGGTACTAGAGCATCTTTAATAAACTGATACGTAAAAACCTTCCATTGTAAACCTTTATATAAATATGAGTACCGTCAGATTTCTATAGATTCTTTGAAATTCCTGTAAATTTCACTGGGTTTCAGAATTATTTAGATTTTTTTATATAAACTGTTATTGTAAATTTAATTAGTATTCTTTTGTAACTCTATAATTACTCTATAATGCTATAATTATTATAGGACCAGTAAGTGGTCCAGAAGATTTGTCTCATTAAAAGATATGGCGTTTATTTAAAATATGTACAAAAATTTAACTAAATAGAAAGATAAAATAATAATAATAAGGAAGATAAACATGAAGAAAACGAGATATTTATTTACCATTTATCCATTATTTCCTAAAGATCCTAAGTTAAAATTGTCAACAAGGCTAGAAATAAATTAAACACTTCATTTAACAGCCATTTAATGGAATTTACATACCAGTATTAAACATAACATATTCTTCTTCTTTTATCTTTCGATTTATCTTTAAAAATTATTTACTACAATATATATATATGTATATATCCACAGAAAGTAACGATATATCTTGCATGTAGACCTTTTTTGGATTGTAGCGTGAAGTTTATACGCCGCAGATGATGCATACTTGAAGTATGCGGTGCTCTACGATCCCTGGGTTTCCATGACGACGAAAGTTGTTGATTGTATTTGGCATTCGGTCTGAATAAACATTTATAACAGTATTGAACACAATTTACTATTTATTTAGAGCTTAGCTCTCAATATTAGGTAAACATATCCAACGTATTAATATGTATTATAACAATTAGTATAAAAGTCATATGCATTATGGCAACTGTGACTTGGTATTTTTTGCAAAGCGTTAGCGTGGCTCAACAACAAAAACTGTATTGCCGAATACGTACGAGTATAACTTTTCGTATCAAGTAAAAAATAAAGAGCTGTGTTCGTTACGGCGTCAACATTGCGAACCGACGTGATTAATTGCGAATGCAGGAAAATCTATTGAGCATTCATTGAACCGATTCCCGTTCGGAAGCCATCGCCGAGCGCTCACGTTGGCAAGTTTGGAACGTTACGACTTCAAAAGACCGCACTCTTCAGTTTCAAAGATTAATAGCTGAAACCTTCTGCTGCTGTGACGCTGAAAAGATACAGGAAATATTTCGTGAGCCGAGTAGTGAGAGAAAATGCTGCACGAGAAGCGGCTACAGCTACTAATAAATTTAATTAGACCAGCGCATCTGCGAAAGTAAAAATAAAAAAATTAAGAAAAGTGCTTTAAAAGGGTTATTTAGTCAGAAACCGACGCCTGCAGTCAGCAGGAAATTTAATTTAACCGCGGTTATTCATTTACGTATCAAGGCATTTTTTATATGCAGAAAAACGAGGAGGTTTCGTAGATTTGTGGACCGTAAGAACCATCCATATTTTTTTTTTCAAATAAAAGCCTTTTATCAGCAGATCACAATATTCACACTCCGAAATTAAATTCCGATCTAATTTCCTGTGTATTGTGCTGCTGTGTTAACAGTCGCTCGTACCAACCTCTGCAACAGAAAATTCCCTTAAAAATCATCCCAATATTTATGTTTTCATAAATAAGGTTATATTTTTCAAAATTTATATTATATTAGTCGAAACACTTCCTTGCGTCAACGTCCTTTACAGAAAATTAATAAATTTATCTGCAATTAGTATCCAAAAAAAATTATTTTTTAATCGGGAATTTTTTACTAACGTTAATTTCGTAGTTGATGAAGCGTGCAGATCATAAATGTTTCATTACGTGACTTACCACTGTGTACAAAAAGTAAGGTGAATTTATTTATAAAATATAAATTCCATATTTATTCTTCCAAATCAATTTCATCCCCTTCAAAGTGATCCCCATCCGATAAAACGCATTTTTTCCAACGCTTTTTCCAGTCCTCGAAACAGTCGGAATAGTCTTTTTCCGGTATAGCCTTCAAGACCTTCTTCGATTCGGTTTTTATCTCCTCAATCGTGTCAAATCGGCGACCCCGCATTGGCCTTTGGAGTTTGCTGAATAGCCAGAAGTCGCATACGGTGGTTGCGGAACGATATGAGTCCAGTTTTTGGCAAAAAAAGTCGCGAAGAACCAATGCAGTGTGACATGGTGCATTATCGTGATGAAGGAAACAAGAGTTTCAGACGAATAGCTTCACGCAAACGACGCATAACGCTCAAATAATATTCTTTGTTGACAGTTTGGCCCGGCGGAAGGAATTCACAGTGCACCACACCACGGTAATCAAAGAAAACTTCGGTCTTGCTTCACATTTTGCACGATATTCGCTGGATTGGTCGGTGGTTTCAGGTTTCAAGTGGTCCTGACAGTCAGACAGCAAAGTTTCACACACATCAATGCGACGCTTTTGGCACCAATCGAGTCTTGACGCGCTTCAGACACAAAACATTTTTCAAAATGGTTTGGGCTGAGCCAAATGATATTCCAACACCATCAGCGAGATCTCTAATTGTCCATCGACGATTTTCAAGCACCAAATCTTTGATTTTTTGGACGTGGCCCTCGTCGGTAGACGTTGATGGTCGTCCAGAGTGCGCGAGGTTCGTCTTTGAACTCGTTGTACCACTTATAAACGTTTTCTTGTGCCATAGTTTGATCACCAAAGGCCTTCAACGTGTCCGCAGAAGAATATTCGTTCCGCAAACAAAATTTGATGCAAGTTCTTTGCTCAACAAAATCACCCATTGCAAAAATCGAAAAATTCACTTTTGGTTGTTTACAAGAAACACGTGTAACGCGGAGATAATTAAACCTTTTAACAAACAGACGCTTGGCAAACATTATAGACAGTCCTACCAACCTAGGGAAAAAAATTTACCTGCCTTCCTAATACCCGGGAGTTTTTAAATGAGAATTTCACCTTACTTTTTGATCACAGTGGTATAATATAGTATATCCTCTGAAAACAGTATTCCACGGGCAAAACGTATTTCACATTACCGGTTAGAATGAAGTGACTAGAGAAAAATAGTTTGTTACTTAAATTGGTCCACGTAGAGTTCCAGTAGTAGGAAACGTTAACTCCAAAACGATTTTACATCGGGTTGTAGAACTATAATAGGTTTAGATTATGTACTTACATAATTTATACAAATCATCGAACTCTTTATAAAGTATAAAAGATGAAACACGGCAGATTAAATTAATTTACTAAATTAATTAAAAGTTTCTTTAAAATATTAATAAATTGCAGTTTAGAATACAAAATTAATGTAAAACATAACGTTTCTTCTCTACTTTGTTGATCTCTTCAGGAGTATATGTTCCAAAAAATGCAAAAAAAAATTATCCCAACTTTCTTAGGTAGCAAATTATTAAGTAGAACGCATAATAGGAATTTTACTTCTACAGAATCACGACAATCGATTGTAAATAATAATAATAATAATAATAATAATAATAATAATAATAATAAAGACAAAAACAGTTTTAAGAATAACGCAAAAAGTGTAAAACCTAAATTAAGAGATATTAGGTACTAATTATACATTATACATTATACGGATAATAATAATGTATTATAATATTCCTGTACAAAACGGAAGACCCATTATGCAGAAAAAACAACAACTATAAGACGCTTGTTGGGTATAATGCAATCACGCCACATTTATTTGCGCCCCAGTTTGTGTGTCTTTCTCCTCGCGAGCTGTCAATTAGCTTCAGTAAGCCGCTAGAGCGTGACCGCGTTGTTTATAATTTGACAGGTATATATATATATATATATATATATATATGTAGTTAAGATTTTTTCTATGACAAATTAGAAGTAATAATACGTCTATGATGATTGAGATGAAATAATATTTATTCTTACAAATATATTTTTCAAATAAGTCAGAAAATGGTTATTTGAATTTATTTTGATAAATTCAATAATTTTGTTTTCCCTTTTTTAAGTGTGTATATACAAAAAAATCTAATTTGGGGCAACATAAGGTCATTCATATACATTAACGACAAGAAAGGACCCCCAATTTAATAAATCTGTTGATACCACAGAAGTTAAAGTAGGATTAATTAGTTATAAATATGTAAATTCAATTAACGAGTTCCAAATCAAGTAACTTTACCTCATTAATGTTGATTAGTTTATTACTTTTAAACATGTGTTTACAGAAGCAAGATATTACAAAAATTGACATCATTTTAATATATTTATAAATGTCCTGTCAACCTCCCATTTGAATTTCTTTTTATTTCCACTGGTGTCCGGAGTGTAATATTTTGTCAGTTTATTTTTTCTGCCCCTTTTCGGAAGCTGACGTGTCGTTGATCTTCCAAGTGTGACGGATACGACGCTCCATAGCCGTTATTATTGGATTGACTCGTCGTTCCGTCGCGCCAGGCGCACACAATAATTTTCGTGTACGTAGTCAACGCTCAGCCTCGTTGTTGTTTGTTTTCTCTCTTCGTGAGCAGACGTGTAGAGTTGCGACAGGACGCCCCAAATGTGTGAGTGAACGCGTGGTTCGTCGCGGAAATTCCGCTTCCTGGACGCGAGACGGGCAATCAGTCCCGCGGGAGCCTCCGGAAGCGGTGGCTGTGCACCAACAGTCGGGGAGCCTCGCGCTCAGAGGTACGACTAACCCCCCTCAAACACTGCTCATGTTTTGACTCGTCCAGTGGATCTCTCCAATTTTTATTTTCTCCCGCGTCTTACGATATCCAGCACCGGATTCCTAGGCTGTGGTTATAACTTTACTACGTTTCGGGTTTATCCTCTCACTGTCAGGAGACTTACAACAACTCCTTTCTTTGTTTCACATTCTCAAATTGCAACTCTTTCGGTCTCCTCTTGTGCTCATAATTTATCTGTATAAATTATTCGTCAGCACTCATATATTTATAACTATCTGGGTGCTCGGCGTTGCCCCGAGATGTCATTTATCCATAACCCCGATTTGACTCCAATCTAGGTATCTTTTAGGTTATTTTTATGTAACGCAACTCCACCCCTATCATTAAATGTGTTCTCGGCTGCTTACGTAGTTTGAATATTTCCACCCCCACCCCTATGTGTGCTTAGCTCTCATGCCAAAAGGGGTTGAAATTTTACAAAAACTATTGGTAGTTATTTTATAAACGTCATTGACCTCAACAATTATTTATTACACGCAAATATCGACCATTTTATCTGTTAGAAAAATTCTTCCCCCCGTGTAGCCCGGCCCCTGGGGGTTAAATGGCGAATTGAATGTCATTATTAAACTCAGCTGCATGCATATAACTGGATTTGACTCCAATCTTGATTGTATTAGCGTTATTTTCTTTGTAATACGCGTCCACCCCCAACCCTAAGGGTCCTCCATTCCAATGATGTTCTATTCAGATAACATCGGTAGAAACACTATGAATATCTTTGACCTCCTAAAAATATTTATCCGACTGAAATATCGACTGTTTTAGCTTGTTTAAATATTTCCACCCACGCTTCTGAGGGGGTGGTAGACGCGTCTCACCCCGACAGTGTTTGTTTCCTGATCGCAAAGAACATGTGTACGAAATTTGGTAAAATTTTCTCGACTGCTGTAGATTTGTATGAGGTACATACAAATATATATACAAACAAACATACAAACAAACAAACACTCTGCTTTATTTATTAGATTCAGTAGTACAAACTGTAAAAAAATAAATCTCGATTAGTTTCGTACTATAGTTAACCAGTAACCACTTTCCTTTTAAAAAAAATTAACCAAGATTCTCATATAATTTATAAATAACGCCACCTGAAGCGGAAGAAACTTTACGACAAATTTTAGTTAATATAAGGAATTTTTATTGTTTGTAAAAAATCTTCTGTTGGCCTATTTCAATTAATTTCTAATTAATTAGTAGCTCGCCTCGTTATTACCATTTTGGGAAAATAACTTAACAGAAATCAGTAGGTCTACACGCCCCATTATTTTTTTTTAAAAAAATGGTTTCTATTGCAGCTATATTTTCGGGTTTACCAAAGTAACCTTAAACTACGAGGCATGTTCAGAAAGTACGGGTACTAGATATTTATAATTTTTTTAAAGGAAAAGTGTATGTTTTTAATACTATTTTTCCACATAATCGTCATCCCGTTCGACGCACGTGGTCAGCCGTGTCACAAGCTTCTTTACGCCCTCCTCGAAGAACTCTCCCGCCAGTTCCTTCAGAGTCGTTTTTCTACGACCTGCTCGTCAGTTAAAAATTTAGTTCTACCGATATGTGCCTTCAGAGATGATAATCTGAAGGCGCCAAGTCAGGGGAAATCCGAACCTAATGAGTCCTAAAGCGCCTCGGGGTGGCTAAGGCTGTCGTGCAACAAGCACACTCCTCTCGTCAGCATTCCCTTCTCCTTTTTTTATTATTATTTAGATAGTCTCATCAACAACACCAGTCATTAGCGATCTTCGACCTCGTGATACGTAAATAGGTTACGTATTGTGCAATGTTCTACGTGACAATAATATATAATAGTTAGTATAAGGTCGTCTATGAACTCGTGACAGTCCTATTTGTCTTGGATGCTCCTTTTAAGTTTATTTTTAGCGTCTCACAATATCGTTGTGCAGTGAGGCAGAAATTATGCCGTTTCTGTCCCAAAACAGTGATGCTATGATCTTCTTTTTGTTCGGAATTTTTGGTTCAGACATTTTTTGGCGCATTACACTTAGTTTCTGAACATGCCTCGTACAAAACTGCCGTATAATTTTACTCGCAACCGTACCTCCTATTATAATAAACTGTTCGCTCCTATAAGATTAATAAATCTCTTTTGTCTTTTAACCACTTTTTATTTTCCTGGAAAGCTCTTAATTTTATTGTTTTTATTTTTGGGACGTATTGCAGAATACTTTAAGAGCTCTGGATGTATTCATCTGGAAAAGAATAAAGGTAGCTCGGTAATTACGAATCAATAGCAAAATGCTGTAAATGAAGATTCAGCGATATCAAGAAGAAGAGAGGGTACGTTTAATTAACTGCTCGTCGCTGAATAGAACTGCTGTTCGCTCGAATGTGAGACGAAGGGGGGGGGGGGTGCTGGACAAAAAGAAATCGAATAACTTAAAAAGGGGGCAGCAAGTTTGCGTTATGAGGAGGACAATAAGTGGAATTCCGGATATGATAACCACAAAATTCTTCAGAGCATAGTCTAGCACATATGTAACATAACTTGTAGAATCACCTCAAAGGCATCTGATGGTTGCTAACAGAGCTAAATTGTGATGCAGATTTAAAATGAAAACAAAATGAACTTGAAATTTTTGACATTCGTGTACAAGATAAAAACGTGCCTGTGTCCGAGCTTTCTGTGAGTCAACCCCTTCAAGCCAGGTTTAGCTACCCGCCGGTCCCCTTCACAATATTTATTTTCTGTTCTTTTTACTTAAAAGCAGAAAATTAAAGGATCATTACGGTTTTCTAATCGCATCAAAATAATAATTATCCAATTAATGTGAATTATTGATAAACCACACCTAATTATAACTTCTGGTTCAAAATAAAGAATAAGAAAGACGACCAATACAGACTATAAAAGGCTGATAATATAAATATTACACAACAACGTTTCTGGGATCCTTTGCTGTCCCTTTCGTCAGGTGCTGAGAAGAACCTAGAGCGACACAACTGCACTGGCCAGTTGACAACACTCAAAAGATTAGCACCTGACGAAAGGAACAAGAATCCCAGAAACATTGTTGTGTGGTATTTACATTATTACCCTCTTATAGTCTGTATTGGCTATCTTTCTTATTCAGACCTAATTATATTTATGTTGAATATGAGCCAAATTGCCTTTGGTCACGTTTCAGTATTTTTTTTTCTTTATTTCATTCACAAAAAAAAACATTATATAAAATTTATAGTTTTAAAAGAATACAAAAACAATCAGGGTTAATTATAAAAAATATTTTTTTTTGGTTTATTCCCCAAGGGGTGATATTTTCCCGATCCTTTTTCCTGTGTCTATTCTATTATCCTTAACTCGTCTCTAAAAACGAAATCAATAAAGCTCACAAGAATCTCGTAACTACGGGGGTAAATTGAAGAAGTTTTAAAATTTAATCTTTGGCATGTGATCGCAGAAATTTAATCGTGAAAAATTATCCAGACTCTTTAAAAACGCCAAGTAAATTCTTAAAAATATCCGTGATACGTCGCATGAAAGTTTTAAGTACTGAAGTCGTTCTCTGCAAAAGCGATGAACATCTCGTAGTATTATAATCAGGATTATATAACGTTTGAAATATATCCTGAGACAATATTATTATAATCCGTGGGAAAAGTACCCAATGCCCGACTTACCTGATACAGGTTTTTCTAGGGTTTGTCCTGCATTTCTTTAGGCGAATTCCGGGTCGGATCCTTAAACCATAGCCCGGGGGCCCTTGGATACCATCCTTTACCCTTCCGCATCCACCCTTTCAAATCCCTTCCTATGCTATTAAAGGGAAGTTGCCACAATGTGGATTACCCTCATGTAGCCTGTTGCCCCTCCCCCCCAAAAACAATTAACAGACCTTGGGCATACGGTAAGAGTTGTCAGCTATTCCTATTGGAATAGTCGGCCAGCTACCTCCTAAACTGGCCAAGGTATGGCGAGGGATAAGCTGCGACCCCACAGCAAACCCCTCTCCCGCCATCGGAAGGGCGTGGGACAAGTACCCAATGCCCGACCTACCTGATGTAGGTTTTTCTAGGATTTTCCCTGCATTTCTTTAGGCGAATGCCGGGTAGGATCCTTAAAATATAGCCCGGGGGCCCTAGTTAACCCTTGGCTGCTTTCCTCTACCTTTCCGCATGCCCCCTTTCAAATCCCTTCCTATGCTATTAAAGGGCAGTTGCCCAACGTGGATCACCCTCATGTAGACTGTTGCCCTAAAAAAAACCTTAACGTGGGGAAAATCAAATTAGAAACTATTGTAAAAATGCCTTTGTATTTTATTATTACAAATTGGCGTCCAAAGTAGGGAAAAATTGAATTAAAAACTATTTTTAAATGCATTATAGCTTAATTATTACAAATTGGCGCCCAACGTAAGGGAAAAACAAATTTAAAACGCATTGTAGTTTAATTACTACAAATTGGCGCCCATTGTGGGGACAAATTAAATTAAAAAAACATTATAGTTCAATACAAAGGCATTTTTACTATTTATATATACCTAAATAATACTAAAACCGTTTTCTTAATTCTAAATCAATTGATTTGTCAAGACGTTTCTCCATTTTCATTTATTTATTTCTATGACAATCATGCTCCTGCGTCGTTGTGAAGGCTATATATCACTTTATTGCAGACTTTATAACTTCCCCGCGAAGGAAGAGAAACGTTCTGTCGTCGTCGCCTCTAGCTGAATACACAATTACAGACAATTTTTTCTCCTTATCTGTTTGAGCGACGTGTTTGCCAAGGACCAACCAACTCTGGTCGGATTCACATTAAAAGAGCTCACCTTTTATCTCACATTACTTAAATTAAATATGTACGCATAAAAAAAAAGGTCATGAGAACGTTCCACTTCTTAATAAAAGTGTAATTTTTTCTCGAGTCCAAGCGACTTCTTGGCAAAGTCGTTTTCTAATAGAAAATTGTGGGGGTTTTAGATTCGGATTTTTGAAGTAGTGACGAGGAAGCTGGAGGGAGAGATCTTGGGGGAGGATTAGAAAAGTTGGCGCACAGGAAGAAGTAAATTGAGAACTACGTTGGCGGCCGAAATACGTAATGACGTTTCGAATCGATTCACGTGGTTTAATCTCGACGACTGTATTATTACGTCACCTATTTTACTGTTCCCGTTATCAATATTTATATATGATTAATAACAATGTATTAAAATTAATTACATAAATAAATACACTGCCATGTGTTCGATAATTGTTTATTAACAACACAAATAATTTCACGACGTTTCGACCTTTTTAAGGACCTCTTCAGGGGTTGACAGTTTTCTTATGAGACAACATACTGACACAAGGCCGTATATTTATTTATTCATATATGATTACAAATGTCAATTTTTTTCATTATTATTATTATTAAATTTTATTTGAAAATAATCACTTATACAGCCGCAATAATTTATTAAGCTTAAGACTTCTTTAGCCATAATAATAATAATAATAATCATGTCATAAAACAAATAGAATCGTCTGAATTTTAAATGTGTTGAATATGGTGAGGTAACATTATTATTTTGATCAATCGGATATATTTCATTGTCTTTGGAGTAGAAAAGTGCGCGAGAAAAAGAAAAAAATAATAGGGAAATAAAAGTAAAAGAAGAGAAAGCACAGAAAACAAGAAAAAAAGAAACAAAGAAACAGGCAGGGTAAAAGAGATGACGTTAAAGATCGTCTAGAAGATAAGAAAAAAATATGTAGATACAAAAATAAACTGTCTGTTAGAAAAATACATACATATACATATATATATTAACAGGAGAAAAAATTAAGCGAAATTTATAAAAATTATAAAGATTACATTTTCAAAATGTTTTTATTTTACGTCAGTTTTTGAATTAATAAACCAGTTGATGACCTTTTATCTTATCTTTTATATCGTTACTTAGTTACGATACGATATCGTATCGTCAAAAGGTATTAATCAAATTAATAAATAAATAAACAGCTAATTTCAAGTCAGGAAAATAAAGAGAATTTATTAAATTTCTTCGCTTAATTTGTGACCTCATCAGGTTTTTGTTTTTTAAAAAAGCCTTTGATTAAATTTTTATATAAAAAAGTAAGTAATGAAACGTTTTTTAATTTAATAAATTCTCTTTTCTTTCCTGACTTAAAATAGGCTGTTTATTTATTTATTATTTTCTCCATTTTTTTTGTTTATTTTTAACGGTAACAGGCTATGTATAGGGTAATCCACGTAGTGGCAACTCTCCATTAATAGCATAGGAAAGGGATTTGAAAGGGGGGATGCTGAAGGGTAGAGGAAGGTAGCCAAGGGTTAACTAGGGCCCCCCGGGCTATGGTTTAAGGATCCTTCCCGGCAATTCGCCCAAAAGTGATGCAGGGAAACCCCTAGAAAAAACCTGCATCAGGTAGGTCGGGCATTGGGAACTTGTCCCACGCCCTTCCGATAGCGGGAGAGGAGTTTTCTGTGGGGACGCAGCATTCCCTTCTCCGTACCTCGACCAGTTTAGGAGGCAGCTGGCCGACTGTTCCAATGGGAATAGCGGACAACTCTTACCGTATGCCCAAGGTCTGTGACCCCGGAACATACACCTCTCAGAACAGGCCGAGGAGCCTCTGTTTGTGGGAACCTTAGTCCAAAAACGGAGAGAGGAGAAGGCATCCCCAAAGGTAGCCTTTTCCGTCTCTCCTACAAGGTTAGTCATAATACATATTTATATATATCATTATTATAACTAACTAGTAGTACAATATCGTTGGTGTAAAGTGAATTCTGTGCCTCTGACTCGTTTCCAAAGACTTTGTAGCTTTATCTCCATTTTAATTATTTTGAGTACTAGTTGTTTTTATAATAAATTGGATAATACCTGAAGAAGATAGGAACTCGTACCAAAACGTCGTAGCGGTAAAAATAAAAAATAAAGTGTCGGTAAAAGGTCATTAATTAATTTTCTTTTTTTAAATATTAAATGTACCCCCCACCCCCCCCCCCTTCATCCGCAAGAAAAAAGTTCCGTTCTCTGTAAATCCTTGGAACATAAATGATTTTCACTAGCTGTAACATAATACATTATCAGAGAAAGTCGTAAACAACAGTCCCGGAAATCAGTTTCCGGCACATAGATAATTTTAACGGAAATCATTTGTCACGAAAGCTTCAATATTTTCGCATGCTGCTTATTGTCCTCTAAAATGGCGACCCATCGCGATGAGGTGTAGATAAACGTATAAAAGCTGTGATTGGCTCGTCGGTCGCCTACGTGTTTATTATCGATTTTCTACTTGAGCTAATTGTTACTTTTTTCTCCTGCGAATTCAGATTTTAAAAGTTTCGAGAGCAACTTGACGGTTCTTTGATTCCACAATTGTGTTGTTTTTCCTACTTTACGTACTTGTACTCTTTCAGATGCATGTAAAAAGTATAATTTTCCTATAACTAAAATAATCAGTAACATTGTATATTCTTTTACTACTAATCTACTTATTTTTTTTTTGGTAACTGAAGAAATAAAAAATTATTTCCGCAGAAATTATTACAATCAGGAAATAATGTGCGGTATTGAGGAAGTTAATAATTAGTAATACATTATACAAACTATTTGGATGTGATAAAATTATGTCTGAGTGTATTTAGCGTCCCGATATTAAGGGCAGTGCATGTGTGTGTGTGTGTGTGTGTGTTTGTAGAGAGGCTATATATAGGGTAATCTGCGTAATGGCCACTCCCCCGCTCTTATAGCATAGGAAATGGACTGAAAATGGCCGATACAGAAAGAGGCTGTAGCTTTTAAGGATCCTACCCAGAAATTCGTTTAAAAGTCATGCAGGGGAAACCCTCGAAAAATCCTGCATCAGATAGGTTGGACTCTTGGTACTTCTTCCACGCCATTCCGATGGCCGGAGTGTGGGAACGCAGCATTACCTTCTCCATGCCTCGACCAGGCAGCTGGCCGACTATTCTAATAGAAACACGTCTCAAATGGAAGAAATCGGAACATTACCTCAATCTTCTTCTTCTACGGCTTTTTCCCCCTTTTATAGGTTTGCCCGTCTTCCATTTCCATTTCTGTCAGTGGCTCCAATCTCCCTCTTCCAAATCCCTATCCTCCCATTATGGTTTTCACATGGGTTTTCCCACTTTAATCTGGGTCTGCCTCGTTTATTTTTTTTCCAGGTGGTGTGACCATTGGTATATTTCTTTTCGGCCATCTTCCATTCTTTCTACGTGACCATACCATATTAAAGGGTTTCATTTTGAATCCTTTTTAACGACAGACGTCGTTGTTACGTGTTCATTTCTTTCCGAAGGAGCTCATTTCCAATGTCATCCTGTCTTCTTGTTTTTTTTGTTTGAAGACTTCTCCTCAGATAATCTAATTATACTGTTCTAATTTTTTTTTGGCAGGGGCCAAGTTTTACTTCCATAACATAGAATGTTCTGTTTTTATTATACTCATAAATTTTGATTTTTTGTTTCCTTTATTAAATTTTTATTCCAAACTATTCCTTAATCAAATTTGTGATTATTTAAATAAATATATTTAGG
This sequence comes from Zhengitettix transpicula, assembly GCA_037074705.1. NCBI lineage: Eukaryota > Metazoa > Arthropoda > Insecta > Orthoptera > Tetrigidae > Zhengitettix > Zhengitettix transpicula. The sequence continues at coordinate 8,240,829 of CM073594.1, read as the reverse complement.
CAAAACAGTACTACTATGTATATTACTTTTATGTTCTTTTAACCTAGTTTTTATTGAACCGTTTGGTTTGGCCTATATATATATATATATATATATATATATATATATATATTGTAATAATTAATAAGAATGATTAAATAAATTAATTTGCCCCACGTTGTGGAAGCCAATTTATGTAATCATTAAAAGGAGATTTAATTAAAAGAATTAATTAACAAAATTATTAAGATTTAAAAATTTATTCTTTAAAAGTACAAATTGTAATCCCTACTTTTTACGCCGAATTTCATCAAGGTTAACAAATAAATATTTTATTTCATTTTTGCAATTCCTGGCGTTCTAGGGAAAATACAACTTTATATTTTACAATCCAATACGTCGAAATTCTCTTTATCTCAGGGTCATTACTGGGGTTGATAGTCAGAACAATCCAATTTAGTAAACTAACATTAACAATTCAAACTAATTGAAGCTAACTTAATACAATATTGACAATAAACGAAATGAAAGAAACTAAATGAAAGAAAAACGAACGAAATCTGACTTCTACCTTTAATCCTCGTTTACAGATTTTACATAATTGTTTTTCTGGTACCAGATCTGATTTTTGGAGCTTCAGGACAACACTCACTAAAAAGGCCATTCACTGATTCTACACAATAAAATTTTAATACACACGGTCGATGCTCTCGTTCTCTGCCACCTGGAACTTTGAATCACCCGCGTCTCAGTCAGCCCTCGGACATACTAGGTCTCCTTTGTGCCCCTAAGTGAAATTTAGTTCAGTCTGTGCGAAGTTTGCAACAACTTTGCGTTTATTTTTTGAGTCTCTCCGTCAAAACTGTTTACTGGCGTTTTATGTAATCTAATAGATCTCGCAGTTGGACTTCTTGAACCGCGCTATTCATACTTTTAAATCAGCATCCACATTTTTACTGTAACCTTTGCCGACGCAGACTGATCTGTGTCGCCTCTCGTTGCAGACTGAGTAATTCTCGTACCGAAAGCAGTTCACAACAAAGGCTCCGCCGACACAGAGTTACCGTCCATTGTTGTTGTTCTTTGGCAGCTCGTACCGCTAACAATCCAATTCAATTAAAACGATTAATGGCCTTTTTAATTGATATTACAATATATATATATATATATATATATATATTGTAGCCGCTCCGCTACCCTCCTTGCGTTTTTCGTTGATTATTCATGTTTGGGCGCCAGGTAATTTTTGGGAGAAAATCACCAAAACACTTTTTAATCTTTCATAATTTTATTTAATCGAACATGAGGCACAAGTTAATTTCAGGGCGTGGTTTATCAAACTTTGAAATCTATTTGGAGCACGTCCATCCTTGGTCGAGTCCAGTCTGGAACTGACTCTTACGCTTCTCCCCTTGGCCGGCCTAAAACAACTTCGCATTTCCGGCACCTGCATAAACATTACAATTCCCCCTCGCCAAGGGTCTCGACCGTACCTCGCAATGTAACAATCATGTTACAATATATATATATATATATATGTGTGTGTGTGTGTGTGTGTGTGTGGCTTGACAATTAATTTCATAAACTGCATTATGCTTTTCTAAATTTTCAATTTTGTCCTTAATGCATCAAATTTTGGACGAGGAAACGAATTTATTATGAATTTATAAGTTGTTCTTCGCAAGACCACTCTCCACCCTTCCACAGACCTTAGTAACGAGACCATTCAAATTTTACGTCATCAGGTTTATCATTACCAACATTTACTGAATGTAGCAGCATTGTATATAGGAGAAAGCAGAGTTCATAGGTTTTTCAATATAAACAAAAAAAATTGCTCAATTTGGCAACTAGGCTGCATCATCACAACACGTCCGCTGTGTCGGACAACCTTTGTTTGGTTTTATATTCACAACTGAACGCACCCCCCCCTCCCTCTCGCTCTCTGATTTATGGTCGGCGCCGTGTTTGGTTACATCTGTAAAGTAAATACGTAATGCGTTTGTAACTCGCCAATTATTTGAACATTTGTCCGTACAAACATCTGAATGAGACAAACAAGTCGAGTGTTGCGCGTTGTGTTTGTGTACCCCCGACAATTTAAAATAGCTTCTTCGAAACGGTGATTGAATAAACCAATAGCAATCAACGGCAACGTAACTCCGAGGAAAGTGATTTGATTAACGCACGCACGTCCACACGCTGTCGCCACGTGACGCATCGATTTCCTGTCTTCGCCACACGAAATATTAGCAACGTTGGCACAGACGGCAACAGTCTGCGTGAATATCCCACCTGGAGAGGAGCTATTCCTCCAGGCTGCGCAGCTCTCACGTCGCATCGCAATAAGTGGAATATCTGTGTAAATTCGTTATTTCCGCCTTTATGCTAGGGGAGGGGGGGTGTTTCTGAACCCCTCACAGTACCGTTTCTCGTGTTTTTTTTAAGAATGTGTGTAGTAATTTTTGTTGCAATCTAAACCACTCGTTTAAATTTGTATAAAGATTAACGTAAATACATACATACATACATGCAAATATACATATTTTTTTATTATACAGATTTAGTGTAAAATTATACGTGGATTGTTTCTAACGTTCCCTGGTCGTTAACCTGGATGGTCGTCGTTGAAACACGCAGTCGTTACGCCGCAAACTACTGCTAAGTGCTCTCTCTATTCAAATAGTTGTGCTGCAGGAACATTACCAGCTTCAGACCGGATAATGCAGCCATTAATGTGTAATAGATCCCAGAATATTTGTTAAACACATAACAAAAATTATTTTATTTCACTATTTGATGTTTTTAATGAGAATAAAAAACACCAGGGCTTGCTTAAAGGGAGACAGATTTGCAATTGTCAGCAAGGTATAAAACAAACAAACAAAAAATTAATTAAAATTTACAATAACAAAAGCTTCAACAACAGATCTACAAAAATGAAAAAAAAATTACTTCTGAAAGAAAATAATGAATAAGAAAGGTAGCCCAATTCAGAAAATAAAAAGTGATAATATAAATACCGCACAACAGCCTTTCTGGGATCCTTGTTCCTTTCCTCAGGTGAGAAGAGTAGCCTAGAGGGACAGAACTGCACTTGTCAGTTGACAAAACTCAAAAGCGAAGAAAACGCAACGACAATGGGAGAACCGAAGAGGTCAGCGTAACAATGAGGGATCATAGCAATTGTTGAGTTTCACAGTGGGCTGTTTGTACGTTAATACACAGACACAGAAGCAGTGATTATATAAATAGCACACCACAACGTTTCTGGGATCCTTGCGCCTTTTGTCAGGTGTCGTAGGGGTTGCATAACAATAAGGGAGCAACGACAATGGGAGAGCTGAAGGTTTAGCGTAACAACAAGGAATCGTGGCAATTGTTAAGTTTCATGGTGACTTGTTTGTACATTAATAGCTGTGATGTTTGACCTAAAGTGAAGCATCTCTGGAATTGTACCTGGCTGAAGGTCAACGTCTAAAACCTTCTGTTTTCTCGTTGTCGTTGTTCCCTATTGTTACGCTAACCTCTTCAGCTCTCCCATTGTCGTTGCGTTTTCGTCGCTTTTGAGTTTTTGTCAACTTACTTGTGCAGTTGTGTCGCTCCAGGTTCTTCTTCGCACCTGACTAAAGGGACAAGCATCCCCAGAAACGTTGTGTGGTATTTATCTTATCACTTTTTTTTGTCTGAACTGGCTAACTTTCTTATTTATTAAACTTCTAATTGTAGCATCCAGTAATTATATATTGTAATTAGTTGCAATCCTACTTCCTCATACGAGGACTAATGGAATAAAATAAATCGAATCAAATAACATGTGAGATACCCTGGTTTCTCTAATCCATTCCGTCACCTACGATTTAGTCTGTGAGCCTATCAGGACGAGGACTGAGGAACACTGAAGGTCGAATAGAAGGAGGTACGCAGATGATAGCAAACATTGAATATTTATTTAACCTTGTTTCAACCGCAGATGTTATTCTGCTTAGCCTTTTTTGCGTAGAGAAGTGAGTATCAGACGTCGTTGACGGTGTTATTTGAGTCAGTCAAATTCCATCGCGTTTGATCGCTGATCGAGAACCTTTCTCGCTGGTTAAAAAGGTCTAAAAAACATTTATGCGGGAACTTAATTTTCAGCCCTTGTATAAATGTCAGTCGGCGCTTTAGCCATTGAAGCTGAAATGCCAGTACGGGGCTCAAGAAGACCGATATTTTGTTGGGCGTAAATGCCAAACTCGCAGCGGGAAGAGTTCAGCAGAGGCACTTGCTCGGAACCTTGCAAAAGCTTGCAGGGTCAACACTTTCTGCATTAACCTTCCTGCTGACGGCTCCTGCAATGTGCATTACATTAAGTGTACCCGCAACGCTGTAGGACAATCTATGAACAAATTAATTTATATTTTTTGCAGCATTTGTTTTAGATAAATTAACTGGCGCCGTATTTTGAGCGGCCGTGTCGTGAGCGGACAACAGTCCCCTTCCTAAATCCTGACCGCTGAACGTTGTAGGACACGGAAAAGAGACCGTGTTTTCTGTGAACAATTTAATTTATATTTTTTTACAGCTTTTTTTTAGATAAATTAACTGGCGCCGTATTTTGAGCGGCCGTGGCCTGAGCGGACAACAGTCCCCTTCTTCAATCCTGACCGCTGAGCGAGCAGGTATAAAGATTTCCAAAGAGCAACTTTATCAGTCTGTAACAATTATTATAAATGTTTGTTAAATCTTTCATTATTGAAATTTTTAGAAAAACATACTTTGAAATTAGATCATTTAATTAACTTTTCAACTCCTAAAGAGGTTCTAATAAATTAGGGATTAAACTATGAAATTTTTTTTCCCTATTATACTGTTTAAAAATTTTATTTAATAATAAATTTATAACTAATGATGTTTTTATTTAAGGACGTCAGATAAATATAACTGTTAAAATATTTGTACCTTAATTGATAATTTTTCTAAGGATATTTATTAAACGAATCACTACCAACTGGAACAGTTTCCTTATTATAGACAGAGATAGGAATAAAAAATCCAGATCAGTTGTAGAAATGTTGTACAGCAAATATTTATTACATTTACTTAATGTTAAATCCAAGTTTAATGTATAACATTTCTGAAACTAATCTGGATTTATTATTCCTATCTCTATCTATAATAAGGAAACTGTTCCAATTGGTAGTTATTCGTTTAATAAATATCCTTAGAAAAACGACCAATTAAGGTATAAATATTTTAACAGTCATATTTATCTGACGTCCTTAAATAAAAACATCAAGTCTAAAAGTTTAACCCTTAATTTATTAGGACCTCTTCAGGAGTTGTAAAGTCAATTAAACGATTTAAGTTTCAAAAAATGAGTTTCTAAAAATTCTAATAATGCAAGATTTCACAAACATTGATAATAGTTGTTAAAGGCTGATAAAGTTGCTCTTTGGAAAACTTTATACCTGCTCGCTTAGCGGTCAGGATTGAGAAAGGGGACTGTTGTCCGCTCAGGCCACGGCCGCTCAAAATACGGCGCCAGTTAATTTATCTAAAAAAACAAAAACATATAAATTTAATTGTTCATAGATTGTCCTACAACGTTCCGGGTACACTTAATGTGATGCACATTGCAGGAGCCGTCAGCAGGAAGGTTAATGGAGAAAGTGTTGACCCTGCAAGATTTTTTTTGAGGTGTAGACAGACTATGTATAGGGTAATCCACATAGTGGCAACTCCCCTTTAATAGCATAGGAAAGGGATTTGAAAGGGAGGATGCGGAAGGGTAGAGGAAGGTACCCAAGGGTTAACTAGGGCCCTCGGGCTATGGTTTAAGGATCCTACCCTGCAATTCACCTAAAAGTGATGCATGGAAAAACCTAGAAAAACCTGCATCAGATAGGGCAGGCATTGCGTACTTGTCCCACTCCCTTCCGGTGGCGGGAGAGGGGTTAGCTTTTGCAAGGTTTCGGAGTAAGTGCCTCTGCTGAACTCTTCCCGCTGCCGTTTGGAATTTACACCCAACAAATGTCCGCTCAGGGCACGGCCGCTCCAAATACGACACCAATTAAAATTATTATTATTATTATAAGTAAGGTGATATATTAAAGTCGAAAAAGAGTATTCTATCACAAAACAAAACTGGTGCGCTTAAAATGGCGGATGGTCTCGCGCAGGGGCCGTGATGTATGTTAACTGTTTTGTTTGACAATTTCTGTGGGGGTTGGCATGCCGGAGTTATCACACGGCGCTCAGGAATACGCAATATCGGAATTCACGCATCTGCGGTGGGGACGCGGACAACGCAGTGGACATAGCTCCGGAAAACAGCCATTAACGTCACTGCGACATGTTCGGGTGCACAAGTAATGAAACTCTGAACCGCCGGGCTTCAAATAAGGCTGGCAGCTGTCCTGGTTTACAACCTTCATCGCACCTGGTATTAGAGACACTTTTGGGAACCAGTGAGGAATGTTCAGGAACAATTTTTCCTTCTTTTCCTAGCACAGAATCCTGAAGTTATGATGTCCTTAAACCTTTTTATTAATTATCAATCATAATTCACTGTTCTATGGCTCAATGTGCTGACTTATGAGCATTACTGCTCTCTGTATTGACGTTGTTAGCAGGGCTCCTCCAGTTGAAATATTCCTATAGGAATTACATTAATTTGTCCTTTTATATATATACATATATATAATCAACTATTGACGTTTAATTAATTTGCCCCACGTTGTGGTGCCATTTATGTAATGAACAAAATGAAAAGGTTATTAAATTACCAGATAATGAAAAATTAACAAATTAACAAACAAAATAATTTATTATTTATTCACTTGTGGCTTCCAAAATTAAAACAATTACAATCAAATTAAGATCTGTTCTCTCAGGGTCTCCACTGGGTTTGATAATTAACAGAAAAGTGATTTAATAAGTTGATTAACAAATCAAGCATAAAATCTACCTAAAAACAATATGTTGATAAATGAAAGAAAGCTAATTGTAGAGAGATTAAACTTGAACGAAATGAAAAGTGAACGAAATCTGACTTTTCCCGTTTAGTTATCGTTTACAAATATTATCAAAGTTTTGGTTACTCACATAATGTCCGACTGGCCCTACAAGCTTATTTTTTTAAGGCAACAGGCTACATGAGGGTAATCCACGTTGGGCAACTCCCCTTTAATAGCATAGGAAAGGGATTTGAAAGGGGGGATGCGGAAGGGCAGAGGAAGGTATCCAAGGGTTAACTAGGGCCCCCGGGCTCTGGTTTAAGGATCCTACCCGGCATTTGCCTGAAAGTGATGCAGTACAAACACTACAAAACCTGCATCTGGTAGGTCGGGCATTGGGGTATTTGTCGCACGCCCTTCCCATTTCGGGAGAGGGGTTTGCATTTCCTTCTCCGTGCCTCGACCAGTTTAGGAGGCAGCTGGCCGACCGTTCCAATAGGCGTAGCCAGGCTGTGTATAGTGTAATCCACATAGTGGCAACTCCCCTCTTATAGAAAAGGAAAGGGATTCGAAAGGGGGGATGCGGAAGGGTGGAGGAAGGTAGCCAAGGGTTAACTAGGACGGCCCTCGGGCTATGTATTAAGGATTCTACCCAGCAGTTCGCCTTAAAGTGATGCAGGGAAAACACTAAAAAAACATGCATCAGGTAGGTCGGGCATTGGGTACTTGTCCCACGTCCTTCCGATGACGGTAGAGGAGTTTTCTGTGGGGACGCAGCATTCCCTTCGCCGTGCCTCAACCAGTTTAGGAGGCAGCTGGCCGACTATTCCAATAGGAAATCCACTTCGGAAATCGTATTTATTATGTTACAGTTTGGCTGTGACAGTTAAACATTTTTCTGGCTCTTAATCCAAATCAATTAGTAGCTGCCCTGTTGATTCCCCAAGTTGATTTCCAGCACGTGTCATGTCCGCTGCGTTATCTACACAAATAATTAGGTTCCGGTTTTAATCGATTTTAGACTTTTTCTTAAAGTGTCCTAAATTTTATTTTTCAGGCCCACAGTGTTATGCATTCCTTCAGTATCGACATAATCCAATTTTTTTTTCATTCCAATTTTCTGGTTTTTCTCCTTATAAAATTATACATTGATGGTAAGAATATTTCTATTTATGCAGGTTGTAGAATCTAGCTTTGAATAGCGTAATTGTCCATTTAAAGTTCGTCTTCGACTGAAGCGATCAGAGACTCTTCTGTGGCTTGTCGATACACCAATGTTTTGACCTATTTCTCTACCAGTCCTTTGTTATTTTATGTGAACGTAGTGAGTGTTGTAGTTCTCGTGCGCAATCCATCACAAAGTCCCTGGGGGTAAGTAGTGATTTTAATATTTGATTATGTATAATATAACATATATATATATATATATATATCAGAGCCGTAGAAATTTACGTTGTTCCTCCAGCTCCAAAGCCTAAGCAGGGACAGTAATTTTTTCAGAGTTACACTGTCCAATGGTTCTAAAGTAATACGATAAATGATGCGAAACCCAGATGCGCGAGCTGGAAGAGTATCGTGGGGCTGCTTCGTCCTCCGTCAAAGGGGTTTGTATAAGTGGCCCTCGCCATCTCGCGACTGATGCATTTTTGATGTTAATCGTCGAGGTACAAATGTGGTTGGCAATGTGTCTACCTGGCACAGAGCCTTCAAATTATCCGCAGCAATTTGTCTGAGTCCCCCCCCGTCTCTTGGAAGCCGAGACAGATTAAAGTCGAGCATAAATTGCAAGAGACTCCTGCTGTATAAATGCTAAATTACGGCGGGAATGGAGCGTCGAGAGTGGAATTACTTTTCCTTCGGCAAACACGACCGGTGTCTAGATCCACGATCCATACGGATTACTTCCTCCATGGGGAAAATAGTACGGCCGTAAAATCGTATGGAGTTGCTTACTTCCTAAAAATATAAACAAAAATATTTCCCTACGCTAGCAATATGATGAAAACGTTTCTTTAAAGTCAATCACAAAGCAGAAATTATTTAACAGCATTCTACTACCTGATGCAGGTTTTTCTAGGGTTTTCCCTGCATTTTTCTGTAGGTGAATGCCGGGTAGGATCCTTAAAATATAGCCCTGGGGTCCTAGTGAACCCTTGGCTACCTTCCTCTACCCTTCCGTATCCCCCGACTTTCAAATCCCTTCCTATGCTATTAAACAGGAGTTGCCACTATGTGGATTACTCTCATGTAGCCTGTTACCCTAAAAAAAAAGTATCTATATGAAGAGAAATATAACAATTCTAGATCACGAGAGACGGCTCCAGGAACACAACAACACAAATGGAGTTTAAGGACTTTTATCCAAGATCTTTCAATTTTTATACAGAAAAAAAAAATTACGTCTGATTGAAAATAATCAATAAGGAAGCCAGCCATATCCGAAAAATAAGGGGTATTATAAATACCACACAACAACGATTCTGGGATCCTTGTTTCTTTCGTCAGGTGCTAAGAACAGCCTAGAGCGGTACAACTGACAAGTGCAGTTGTGTTTCTCTAGGCTGTTCTTAGCACCTGACGAAAGGAACAAGGATCCCAGAAAGGTTGTTGAAGCTTTTCAAGAAAATAATTATTTTTACGAGTAACAGGCTACATGAGGGTAATCCACATGGTGGCAACTCCCCTTTAATAGCATAGGAAGAGATCTGAAAGGGGGGATGCAGAAAGGTAGAGGAATGTAGCCAAGGATTATCTAGGGCTCCCGGTATATAGTTTAAGGATCCTACCCGGCATTCGCCTAAATGTAATGCAGGGAAAACCCTAGAAAAACCTGCATCAGATAGGTCGGGCATTTGGTACTTGTCCCACGTCCTTCCTTGGATAATGGGAGAAGAGTTTGCTGTGGGGACGCAGCATTCCATTCTCCGTACCTCGACCAGTTTAGGAGGCAGCTGGCCGACTGTTCCAATGGGAACAGATAACAACTCTTACCGTATGCCCGCAAGGTCTGTGACCACCCCGGAACATACACCTCTCAGAACAGGCCGAGGTGTCTCGGCTTGTGGGAACCTTAGTTCAAAAACGGAGAGGAAAAGGCATACCCAAAGGTAGCCCCTTCGTGTCTCTCCTACAAGGTTCTGCCTGCGAGAGAACATCCCTCGCTGGCATTCTCCCCCAAGCAAAGGGAATATGATATTTATCAAGACAATTAAATATTTTTTTTGTAAAGACCTCCAGAGAAATTTAAGTGCAAGTCTTTATAATGTGTTTAATTGAAAATAATTAATTTTTTCGCGCTGTAAAGGAAAGAGTTGTTGTAACTAGAAACGACTGGACTGAAACAGCAGAAAAAAATTAACCGTAATTTTCCGTGTTATATTTATTAGTCGCATTGTCCTGTCCCGCGTAAGGTAACAGTTTGCAAAAAAAAAACCTGTTCTTTTCGCCTCGTAGCGAGGCTCATTTGTTTACGACAAAGAGGAGCGCGGCGAGAGAGAGAAACCTCTCAGAGATTGTGTTTGTGAACACCGAAATTTAATGAGATCTTTTCTGTATATATATATATATATATATATATATATATATATATATATATATTTACTTGAGTCAGGGACACCGAGTCTAAGGATTGAGGACCACTTAGGCTGGTCAGTCACGGGTCTTTGAGGCCATTCCACTCCATTACAGCCGTCAAAAGCAGCGTCCATCCCCCCCACAAGTGTTGGTTGGGGCCCGAGGACGCGCAATTTCGAGGTGATTAAAATTACCAGGCCCTTTACACTCACTTCTTCTTCGACTTGAAGTGTGAACGAAAGTTAGGAATAGGACGACGGGGCCCATCGACGATTCATGGTTTTCATCCTTTTAAGGAGCTGCTTTGCAGGGAATAAATAACAATTGATGACGCTAGAAAAAGATAAAATTGCCTGGATTCAGTCACCATCATTAAGTGTAGAAAAAAAGATTCGCTGTAAAGATAAACATGTTTTCAGCCTGGCGTCAGTCGAAAAAGACTCGTAAACGGTACGCTTTATACGGCTCTGTCGGACAATGCATTAACTACATTCATGATGGACAACAGTCTATAAAAATATGTTTTCCAATTTAACACATATTCCGCGTCATAAAGATTACGCAAGGCGGCGTCCGAAAGCTCTCGCTGCATTTCAACTACCTTTGTTACCCCGAATAAGGCAAATAGGAATAAAAACACATTCACCTTAAGATTTCAAATCAAAAAGTCATGAAGTGTATCTTAAAAAATTTTTTAATAATTGTCTTTATCTGTCTTTTTAATAAATCAAGTACCGTCATCCCCCAATTTTATAAAGATCTTTTTAAGACTCCTTGGAAATCATTTTACAAATCCTCTTACCTAATGTTATGTCCACTTCGGATCCGTATAGTTGTATTATAAATGTTAATTTTTGTAAAAAAAAAAATTTCTTTACTTTTCAATTACGAATTATTATTTTAATTGAACCTGAAAAAGTCCCAAAATTTAGTTTTTATTTTTTCAATTACGAATTATTATTTTAATTGAACCTGAAAAAGTCCCAAAATTTACTTTTTAATTTTACAATTTTTGTTTTGATTTTTCAATTACGAATTATTATTTTAATTGAACCTGAAAAAGTCCCAAAATTTAGTTTTTAATTTTTCTTAATTTGTTTTTGATTTTTCAATTACGAATTATTATTTTAAATGAACCTGAAAAAGTCCCAAAATTTATTTTTTTATTTTTTAATTACGAATTATTATTTTAATTGAACCTGAAAAAGTCCCAAAATTAAGTTTTTAATTTTTCAATTACGAATTTTTATTTTAATTGAACCTGAAAAGTCCCAAAATTTATTTTTTATTTTTTAATTACGAATTATTATTTTAATTGAACCTGAAAAAGTCCCAAAATGTAGTTATTAATTTTTCAATTACGAATTATTATTTTAATTGAACCTGAAAAAGACCCAAAATTTAATTTTTAATTTTTCAATATTTTTTTGTACTATTAGAAATTATTTTCTGCTTTCCAAAATCTTTCGGTCGTCTATAAATTTGTCCATGGAAAATCTGTAAAAACCTACAGTACTTAATTTCGACATAGTTCAACGATTTTGAATCCTGGTTGTATAGAAATTTCTGACATTAACATTATCCTTGCCCTGTAATGGCCGCCAGGACGTATCGGGTCAGTTGTTTTATTAAATAAATTTAATTATATAACTTTGAATTAATTACCGGTCATCACGTATTGATTGTATAATACGAGTTAATCACTCATGACGCTCGTTCTGATTCCGCCGCGCTTTCAGTAAAATGCTTAACATTTGGATGACAAACGTTGTTAGAAATTCTTCATAATTTTGTAATCAAATTTCGGTTGTTGGAATTAAGCATACGTTTGTTATCTGATATATTCCAACCCCAACCCCCTCCTAAACGGATTACATGAGATCGAAGCCTGATCTGTAAACATCCTAAAATAGTTCCTCGCTTTCATTTCACTGGATTCAGGGGAAAAAAATATTTGGGATCAAGAGGATATTTTTTTATGCAGATTACTTTGTCCAGCTGACAGTCCACGTGTGTGGAGGCAGTTCAGAGGCCCTACGGATCAATCAGATTTCCCTCCCCCCACGGCCCCCCTCCTCATCATCCCCCAACCTCCGCAATCCAGGGTCCACTGATCGCCCCAATGAGCTACCAGATTAGCGATCACTGCGTCATCGATGCCCTTCAGCGGCTTAGATTTCGTTTCATATTAATAGCTCTCTCTCCCCCGCAGGGAAACACGTGTCAAATATGTTGTTCATCGAGCTTATTCAAGTCCGATGTTGCGGACAGGAAACGTCTCTGAGTCTCAGTGGCCCGAATTACACAATTGTTTTCCCAGTAAGAACTGAAAATTTATAGAACGTTTTACACAAATGATATAATGAGACATTTTACATCATAATGACAAATATCTGAAACCAAAAAATGGGTAAACAAAAGTAGAAAGAAGGAATAATAAAGACAGCCTAATCAGCAAAAGAAAGGGTAGTGTAAATACCACACAGCAACGTTTCTGGGATCCTTGTCCCCTTTTCCTCAGGTGCTAAGAAGAGCCTAGAGCGACACAACTGCACTCGTCGGTTGACAAAACTCTAAAAAAAACACATGAAAATCTTACATTCTGAATGGTCCCTTATCACAGCGATTACTCAACCTTTACGTCCTTCTGAAACTCTGGGGATTTTTTTCCCCCAACTTGGATAGAAAACAAGTACCTCGTTGGCAAATATGGGAGGTGCGAGCGTTTAGGATCTAATTAATTACTGGGAGCGCAAATGACGACATTACCTACGCCGGAACCGTGAAAAAATATACCTATTTAAATTCCTAGACTCGACTTCATATTTTATTACATCATATTTATTTTAAATTAAAATATTTACGTCTGATTGAAAATAATGAATAAGAAAGAAGTGATAATATAAATACCATACAACAACGTTTCTGGGATCCTTGTTCCTTTCGTCAGGTGCTAAGAAGAGCCTCGAGTGTTTTGAGTTTTGACAACTGACGAGTGCAGTTGTGTCACTCCAGGCCCTTCTTAGCACACCTGACGAAAGGAACAAGGATGCCAGAAACGTTGTTGTGCGGTATTTATGTTACCCTTCTCGTCAGAATTGGCTACCTTTTTTATTCATATTTATTCAACTGAAAAATTTGTGAGCAGGTGTTACGAGAGTATTTTCAAATAATTTACAACGAAACCGTTTTTTTTTCAGTTTTAAACACACACACACACACACACATTTTTATTTTGCCATCTAGATTATTTTCTTCAGAGTGTCTACACATAACCATTACTGGGATTGAGGCTTGAAGTTTCAGGTAATGGACAAAGAACTAAATACATATTAAATTTACTCCTTTCAAGTGTTGCGATCGCGATGTCACCGCCCTCTCTCGCCAACGCTAGCGGAATATGTCAGACCGCGCGCAATATTTAATATTCAGTCCGAAACTCGGCTTTGTATTTCCATATGTCGCCAACGCTTATTTTTCTCAAAATATATATGTATGTATTGTATCAAAGAAAAAAAACAACATACTTTAGTTCATTGTATTTGTCCTTCCTATCAAACCCAGTGGTAACCCTGAGGTAAAGAGAAACTCAACGTAATTGATTGTAAAATTATAAAGCTTTATTTTCATAGAAGGCCACGAATTAATAAAATAAAAAATTGAAATATTTGTTTGTTAAATTGATGGAATTCGGCAGGGCTTATCATGTGTAGTTATCAACAATAATTTTTTTAAATAAATAATAATTTTGTTAATTATTCCTATTAATTAAGACCACTTACTTTAATCATTACATAAATGGCTTCCACAACGTGGCGCAAATTAATTTATTTAAATCTTCTTTTTTAATCATTACAATGTATATATATATATATATATATATATATATATGTATGTATATATCGTTTTGATACATAAATCATTGACTCCTGCGCGTTGTCTACGCCAACTCGGACCGAAAAGTTTCCAATACCGTTTCTGTTCCTCCTCCCCGTACTTTATTTACTCTTGTATCTGCTTCGAAGATAAATTCCGCGAAAGTGACTTTTCGATATTTCGATTGAAAATAACTGCCTGTGCCCGACGACTACGGACGCGTCCGCTTTACTATATATATATATTGACCTGTCAAATTCCACGAGATAAAGAAGGGGAAAACTGGAAGCCTTTCGGCCTGAGTTTTTCAATTGACAGCTTAAAAACCGTACGAGATACAGGGCAAGGAAGAGATGAGCACGATGTAGACAAAGAGAATTGTCACTCAAGTGGACTGAAGAAGGAAGAGTTGTAATTCTCTCGTCGATTTTGATGGTTCACGCAGCAGAGTCCAGCAATACTGTTTATTACTTCACATGATATGAACAATTTATTCTTATTGTATATTCCATGTGATACGTCACAGGGAAACAAGTAAAATAATAGTGTAGACAATCAAGACTTAATCACAAAACAGAATCTTGAATAATATATATATATATATATTTAAAAGGGATTATATCGTTTATTTTCAATACATATATTCACCTGTTTCACTTAAACACTCTCGTCTTATAGCCCTCGAACGTAATGTTCTTTTCTGCTCCATATTTACTCAACACTTCAAGGAAGCCTGCGATGGCTGTTCTCTCGCAGGTGAACCTTCCCAGAGCGCTCTGGAGGGGGGTTACCTTTAGGGGATGCCTTCTCCTATCTCTGTTTTTTTTTGTTTTGGAACTAAGGTTCCCACAAGCCGAGGCACCTCGGCCAGTTTCGAGAGGTGAATGTTCCTTGGGCATACGGTAAGATTTATCCCCTATTCCCATTGGGAACAGTCGGCCAGCTGTCTCTTAAACTGGTCGATGCACGGAGAAGGGAATGCTGCGTTCTCACAGCTTTCCCGCCATCGGAAGGGTGTAGGACATGTGCCTAAAACCCGACCTACCTGATGCAGGTTTTTCTAGGATTTTCCCTGCCTTACTTTTAGGCTTTTTGCCGGGTAGGATCCGTAAACTACAGCTCGGGGACCGTAGTAAAGCCTTGGCTGCCTTCGTCTACCTTTCCCCATTCCCTCTTTCAGTCCCTTTCATATGCTTTAAGAGGGAAGTTGCCACTATGAGCATTATTCTGTCAACACTTTCTTCTTCTTTCTACTCAAATTCTAGGACTATCCTTGTATCCTTTTTAGGCTTTTTGTCGGGTTGGATCCTTAAACTACAGCTCGGGGACCCTAGTAAAGCCTTGGCTTCCTTCCTCTACCTTTCCGCATCCCCCCTTTCAGTCCTTTTCCTATGCTTTAAGAGGGAAGTTGGCACTATGACGATTACCCTATCTGTCAAAACTTTCTTCTTCTTTCTACTCAAATTGTAGGACTGTCCCTCCTCACTTTTAGGCTATTTGTCCCGTAGGATCTTTACACTACAGCTCGGGGACCCTAGTAAAGCCTTGGCTTCCTTCCTCTACCTTTCCCTATCCCCTCTTTCTCTCCCTTTCCTATGCTTTAAGAGGTAAGTTGCCACTATGAGGATAATCCTATTTTTTCAACTCAATTTTTAGGATTATCCCTGCATTACTTTTAGGCTTTTTGTCGGGTAGGATCCTTAATATACAGCTCGAGGACCCTAGTAAAGCCTTGGCTTCCTTCCTCTACCTTTCCCCATACCCTCTTTCAGTCCGTTTCCTACGCTATAAGAGGGGAGTGGCGATATGTGGATTATCCTATACACAGCCTGTCTACACTTTCTTCTTCTTTCTACTCAAAAACTCTTTCCAAAAATTCTGATTTAATTTTTTTCTATTACATTACATTTTTTTCTATTAAATTATTCCTTAACACCCTCAGATATATTTTTCCATCATTTTTGTATGCAAGTAGCTTAACACACACAAAAAAATAGGTTCCTCATACTTTAGTACATTATAAAAAAAACATCCAGTTTTTAATTGGAAGATAAAATTAATTTGCAAAGAAGCCAGAAGAATATCTTCCTTGTTCATTATTTTCAATCAAACGCAAATTATTTTTCCATTTTAATATGTAATTCAATTACAGATGATTTTTACAGTTTGTTGTATGACGAAAAATGACAATAAATGTTTCATTACAACATATGGCGAATTCTTTGTTGCCAACTGAAGAGAAAAATATGTCTCATTCAGAACATCGAAATGGAAGTCAACGGCCGCAGATTCAAACTTGGCAACGTCCCCGTTTGAGGTCGTTGGAAGCGGAAGTGAGGAATAAATTCTTATAGGAATTCCCTCTGTCAAGCTGCGTGCTGCTGTTGTCTGTCTGTGTCCACGATTGAAACAGGCGTTTTAATAATTCTCGGTTTACAAGTAACAGTGGGGAGGGGGGAGGGGGGTGGGGGAGGTCCGCTGATTGAGGAAGACTCAAAATAAATTAAAAGAACTCAAAGTAAATTACACTTTTAAATTTGAAGGTACGATTTTATTGTTAAGACATGTAACTAAATTTTAAGCTATCAGAAACATTGATTAATATAACCAAAAAAATATTTTAAAATGACTTATAATTCAATATTCACCGCCATTTTCTTTAACATTTATATATAATAGATACAGTGGCCACTTGTAATCTGCACGTCATCTGGAGGGCCTCACAACGGCCAGAAACGTCTGTTATTAGGATTTATAGTTGCAGAAAATTGGCAGCCTGAAGCAAAAACAGTGACAACACAGAACCCGGATTAAAAACACTTCAGCCTGAAGATGACAGCTCAAGTCATCGAAACGTCTCTGTGGAACATTACTTACCCTTGTTGGAAACCCGTGAGCACTTCATACACGTCATTCACCGGGAGGGGGGGGGGGAAGCGAACTTTATTAGTCGTCGGTCAAGGAAATAGGGAACATGAAAATATAAGGTTATAATAAACCATTACAATTATAAAGAATTAAAAAGAAACCTTGTACTTAACAAAAAGAAATAATATAAAGCAACGTTAAATATAATACTATAACAGTGATTAAAGGAATAACTACATTAATCCTCAATTTTCATTCGACGTAGTCTCCGGCAGCAAATCTTAACTTCGATTCCGGTCGTGACTTCTTCTTTGGTTAAAATAATAATAATATATCATACGATTTAAAATAACTGCAATATTAGCAGGATTAGACGAAGCAGGGTTAATGCTGTTTAACTGCCTTCACACCTCTGACGTCACATTAAACTTTCCTTAAGAGATTAAACACAGGCGGTACACGTCTGTCTTGTGGTAGTAAAACAATTGATACTAGTGACACTTGCAACATCTGGAGGCACGTTATGACTGAAAAATAAATATCAAAAAGGTGTAGTTTTATTAGTAAATCTATTGATGACCTTATACAGACATGACGACGTTTCGATACATATTTTTTTGTATCTTCTTCAGGTATTTACAATTAATTGTGCAAAGTAACCGAAAAAGAAAATAAATAACGAACAACTTACCAAAATTAATATATTAACGAATCCCCGCGGATGTGACTCCAGGAAAACCCATCATTGAGTTACCTAATTTTTTCCATCCTTATTTATTTTTTTAATTCAAATTTCTGGTATGTTATTTCCAATTAAACCGCTATTTGAGATTATGTATTTACATGCTGATTCAGTTCTTTATTTATGAATTTAAAAAATGGTACAGAAATAATGTATTATTCTGTGAATGATTTCTTTCAGCTACAGGGTGACTGATGTCCACACACGAGTAGTTTCACTGAAAACCATTCAATGAAAATTTTCGCGAAATATGGCATTTTTAAAAAAGAGCAGTTTGATGGGGAAAAAATCCGTAGTTGTTATAATCTCAATACTTGGAAATAATTAGGCAAAATTCCAGAAGCTGAGTAGGTCCTTTAATGTAACTTGTCCTGGCAACTAATTAACCATATTTTCAGTTTATCGTTGTAGATGGGGAGAATTTCCTCTCTCCCCCCCCACTCCCAGATTCCATTGATTGATGTTCCGTAATGGAAGTAGAGAATAAGAGGAGTTGATGGTCGTAAGGAAGCGTGACATAATCCCCCTGCAGATATCGTGAAATGGCCGGGGAAAATCAATGGCCCTGCGGACCCGGACCCTGGACACTTGTTGCAAACAGCAAAATCACATCATCACTTACAAAGGCAATGGGGGAAGCTTCCTCGGATACGGATATGGTGGAACTTACAAGAAATTTCCCTGGCCTCCTTTCAAGAGAATATTATCCTCTTTCTCGCGAATTTCCGTACTTTCTTGAGCGTTAGTCCTGTTTGCGTCTAATCCTGCCTACAGGACATTTTAAATTTATATAATTCGTATAATTACACATTTCCCCCCCCCACCCCGTTCAAACTGCTCATTTTTAAAAATGCCATATTTTCATTGAATGGTTTTCAGTGAAACTACTCGTGTGTGGACATCAGTCAACTTATAAGTAAAATAAATCATTCACAGAATAAAGCTGTACTTCTGTACCATTTTTTAAATGAATAAATAAAGAACTGAAGCAGCATGTAAATACATAATCTCAAATAGCGGGTTTAATTGGAAATTACATACCAGAAATTTGAATAAAAAAAATAAGTAAGGATGGAAAAAATGAGATTTAAAAAGTAGGTAAGTCAATGTTATATTTTTGAGGGTTTTTCTGGAGTCACATCCGCGAGGAATCGTTATTATATTAATTTGGTAAGTTGTTCGTTATTTATTTTCTTTTTCGTTTACTTTGTACAATTAATTGTAAATACCTGAAGAAAATACAAAAAAAAGGTTTCGAAACGTCATCACGTCTGTATAAGGTCATCAATTGTTATATTAATATAACTACACCTTTTTGATATTTATTTTTTCAGTCATGACGTGCCTCCAGATGTTGCAAGTGTCACTAGTGTTTCTCCCCCCCCCCCCTGTCTTCAATATAATTTGTTTTACTACCAGAAGACAGACGTGTACCGCCTCTTAAGGACGGTTTAATGTGAAGTCAGAGGTGTGGAGGCAATTAAACAGCATTAATCCTGCTTCGTCTAATACTGCGTACAGAACATTATTAAATATATATAATTCATACATTTTATTAAATTACAGTTATTTTAAATCGTATGATATATTATTATTATTATTTTAACCTAAGAAGAAGCCACGACGGGAATCGAAGTTAAGACTTGGTGCCGGAAACTACGTCGAATGAAAATTGAGGATTAATATAGTTATTTCTTTAAACACTATTACATTATTATATTTAACGTTGCTTTATATTTTTTTTTGTAATGTACTATGGTTTTTTTTAATTATTTGTATTGTAATAGTTTATTATTTTCATGTAGTCTTATATTATGATGGTTCCTATTTCCTCGACGGACGACTAATGGACTCAATAATAAATCTTAATTAAGGTTCGAGTTTTTACCACCCTGTGGTGAATGACGGTGTACGAATTTTTCTCGGGTTTTTAACAGGGTAAGTATTGTTTCTCAGCGACGTTTCGATGACTGGAACTGTCTTGTTCAGGCTGTGTAATTATTGGGAAGGTTTAATATTTTTTTTAGAGCAACAGGCTACATGAGGGTAATCCACGTTGGGCAACTCCCCTTTAATAGCATTGGAAGGGATTTGAAAGGGGGGATGCGGAAGGGTAAAGGAAGGTAGCCAAGGGTTAACTAGGGCCCCCGGGCTATATTTTAAGGATCCTACCCGGCATTCGCCTAAAGAAATACAGGGAAAACCCTAGAAAAACCTGCATCATGTAGGTCGGGCATTGGGTACTTGTCCCACGTCCTTCCGATAGCGGGAGAGGAGTTTGCTGTGGGGACGCAGCATTCCCTTCTCCGTGCCTCGAACAGTTCTGGAGGCAGCTGGCCGACTATTCCAATTGGGATAGCGGATAACTCTTACCGTATGTCCAAGGTCTGTGACCCCGCAACATACACCTCTCAGAACAGGCCGAGGTGCCTCGGCTTATGGGAACCTTAGTTCAAAAACGGAGAGAGGAGGAGACATCCCCGAAGGTAGCCCCTTCGTATCTTTCCTACAAGGTTCTACCTGCGAGAGAACATCCCTCGCAGGTACCCATTAAGGTTTAATGTAACGTCAGTTCTATTCTCATAGTTTTCGTTTCACCTGCAGCATCAATTATCTGGACTTGTAATTTGTTTAAGAGAAGCTTCCCAAGTAAAACATTTAATGGATCCCAGAGACAGATTTATCTTTGCTTCAACCTTTCACACAACACAAGGACACGCAATGTGTATTAAATTAGAGACAACCAAGTTCATGAATTTAATATTGTTTGTATTTCAAAGCCACTGTGAAGAAAGACAAAAAAGGTGTAAAAAAAGAAAAGAAAAAAGAAACGTCTGAAATTCGTGTCGGAGTTGCTGTTGGTGCCGGACTCTTTATTACGACTCTAGTTGCACATAAAGATAACTCGAGATAGCGGAACTGTGGTAATTAACGTCCTTTATAATCATTTAAAAGAAGATAAATATACAAAAGAGAGCACTAAAGAGATACAGGCCGCGGCGCAATTACTTCAAAACTCTTGTTTACATTGAATGAGTCATAAACTCCTCAATATCGACGAGTGATGACGTCAGGAGGTTTTTCAGCTTGCACTCCACCAACAGGTAATGAAGCGTAATAATACTCTTTCACCCCCCCCCCCTCCCCCTCTCCAAAAATCAATTTAACAGCATCAAGCCCACAAATTTCGTTAAATAAATATGACGTAATAGACAGAAAATGTCAATGTATTTATATTACAGCGGCATTTTTTTTTTAAAAAAATTTACTAGTCAAAACTTTTATCCTGAGTTTCTACTGTCAGCAACATATACTCAACTAATATACAATTTAAATTAAGTACATAATTAAAATGGGAACTTTGGTTAAGTATTTACATAATTTAAATTGTGTATCCTGTCATCAATATGTAAGAAACTAATAATCTCAGGATGAAAGGGTGGTCTGATAAATTTATTTTTTGTATATAATAAAAACGCGTGAATATTTGTATGTCTGTATGTATTGACGTTAATTTCTATACAATTTTTTACGCGTGGACAGATTGCGATATTCTTGAAAACACAAGAAACGGTACTGTGGGGGTGAGAAACCCCTAGAATGAATGTGGAAAGAATTATAATTAAAGAAACGTGTTATTTTTCTGTTAAATTACTTGCGCGCACCGAGAGACCGTGACGTCACGCGCGCGATAGCGAGAGAAACGTTACTATGCGACGAACATGGGAAATAGTTCCTTTTTCTTGTAATGAAATAACGCAGAAATATTTTAATTGGAATAAAAGTATAATTTTATCCTGCAATACTCAATCAAATGATAATTTAAAAAAAACTATACGAAATACTTTACGATCCTTGCGGGCAAATGTAAGTGAATTTTCGTCGCCATGTTTAGTGACTCCAATATGGCGACTATTTGTTTACATTGTGAATCTAGCTGAGAATTTCAGCAGTTTAATCTTTTAGAAATGTCTGAAGACTGAGGGACAATTATATCCCGCAGTACTCAAGGAGTATATTTAAGAAGAAAGTCGGTGGTATGTTTGTAGGGGCTGATGCAATAAAATTAAATGTATTTTACAGCTGTTCAACAAGCCTGCGAGGGATGTTTTCTCGCAGGCAGAACCTTGTAGGAGATAGACGAAGGGGCTACCTTTGGGGATGCCTTTTCCTCTCCGATTTTGAACTAAGGTTCCCACAAGCCGAAGCACCTCAGCCTGTTTTGAGAGGTGTTTGTTCCGGGGTCATAGGCCTTGGGCATGCGGTAAGAGTTGTCTGCTAATCCCATTGGAATAGTCGGCCAGCTGCCTCCTAAACTGGTCCAGGCACGGAGAAGGGGATTCTGCGTCTCCACAGCGAACTCCTCTCCCGCTATCGGAAGGGCGTGGGACAAGTACCCAATGCCCGACCTACCTGATGCAGGTTTTTCTAGGGTTTTCACTACATTACTTTTAGGTGAATTGCCGTGTAGGATCCTTAAACCATAGCCCGCGGGCCCCCCCTAGTTAACCCTTGGCTACCTTCCTCTACCCTTCCGCATCCCCCCTTTCAAATCCCTTCTTATGCCATTAAAGGGGAGTTGCCACTATGTGGATTAGCCTCATGTAGCCTATTGCCATAAATCTCCCTTCTTCTTCTTATCTATTTGAGTGTAATAAATTTATTACACCTCCGTGTTTCATTCAATAATTTGTATATGAACACATCTTTTATGCCTCTATTTTAAGGTTTACTTCAGTAACCACTTTTAATTATTTTTTTCACCCGTCAGTTGTACATCGGATAAGCCTTAACGAATACAGCTCATTGTGTGAGGTATAAAGATATATATATATATAGACAGAGATGATTAACTCCCGTCCATTACCGTAATGGCTGACCCTGTTTCTTCGGCGCCCGGTCTGCACCACCTACATTTGTCATTATATAGAGCCCTCGTAGTTGACGTTTTCGGTGCAGCGAATCCATCATCATTTGCCTGCCAAGAAGGTGGCATTAATCATTTGCTCACCGGTGGTGTCCCTGTGCTCAAGATTTAGCACCCCCACCGTGGGTTTCTCAAGCTGAGAAAGAACTGTCGTTGCATATTTGTGGGCAACGTGTGGCGGGATGGCAGCATTCATATTCAGTTCTCTTTTGTAGAATTTTATCCTAGAGTTTTGTCTTCGCAACTTGCAAGTGGGTCGCACAGAGCAGCTTGAATGCAAAGCAAGACATTATTAACCACCATTTTTAACACATTTTAAATTTAAAACTTCATGGATCTATCAGCACAAACGCTAGCCAAATCCACAACCTTACCACCAAACATTCCCTCAACCACTCCTTTTTTTCTCTCAACGGCACCAAAATACCTGTCCAACAAACTACATCATATCCTCGATTCCAAATTATCATGGAAACCTCACATCACCTCCTGAATCAACAACGAAATAAAACAACTCTTCCCTCTTATCTCCATTAGCACTACAAGTGTCCTCTATCCGTCCTTAATCTGTCCCCATATGGTCGTACTTATGTGCTGACATGTGGGCAATCCACTGCCTATTCCCACTCCAACAAAATACAAACCAAAATTAATATGAAATTCCCCCCTGGTACCTTCGCAACTCAGTTACCCACAAAAAAAAATTGAAATTCCCCATATTCCTGCCAAAAATCTACCAAGTCCCTAATAAACAGCTCCATCAACCATTGAGTTCTACAGTAACAGACTGAAAGATAAACTCCCAATTGATGTCAAACTCCCCCTAAATCACTCTCTAACCCCCACCTACCAACATCCCTAAATATCCGTCCTCCCCATCTTCCCCATATCCTCCTTCATAACACGTAGCTTCCCCGATGATCAGATCCATCCCTAACATCAGGCCGGCCAACCTTCGTCTCTAACTTGGACTGACAAGGGCCAAAACCCCAAGTCTACATCTTTTTAAATATGTACAAGTTTGCGGATGCCTCCTCCTCTCTCCGTTTTTGAACTAAGGTTCCCACAATTCGAGGCACCTCGGCCTGTTTTTGAGAGATGTATGATGTTCTGGGGTCGCAGACCTTTGGGGGCATACGGTAAGAGTTGTTTTCTGTTCCCATTGGATCAGTCGGCCAGCTGCCTCCTAAACTGGTCGACGGCACGGAAAAGGGAATGCAGCTTCCCCCACAGCTAACCCCTCTCCCGCTATCGGAAGGGCGTGGGACAAGTACCCAGTGCCCGACCTGCCTGGTCTAGGGTTTGTCCTGCATTACTTTTAGGCGAATGCCGGGTAGGATCCTTAAAATATAGCCCGGGGGCCCCTAGTTAACCCTTGGCTACCTTCCTCTACCTTTCCGCATCCCCCCCCCCCGTTTCAAATCCCTTCCTATGCTATTAAAGGGGAGTTGCCACCATGGGGATTACCTTCATTTAGCCTGTTACCCTTAAAAAATACTCTTATTATGTTAAATTAACACAACTGTAAAGTCTGCGGACTAAGGGTTAATACTAATAAGTTTTTTTAAAAAATGGATCAATCTCAAGGAATAACAGAAAAGTAGTTCTGTCGTCTTTATTCACTGCCAATAAAATTTTTTTAAATAGAATTGAACAAGCACAATCATTATTTGGATCTCCCGGCTTCTTGTATTTAATATCCTTGTAAGCCAATTTACAACTGGAGACTCAACTTTTCTCTCTCTCTCTCTCTCTCTGTCTCTCTGAGACACACACACACACGTATATATATATATATATATGGACGGACATCTTTCAGAGGGCCTCTTTGTGCTTTCATTGTAGAGGAGACAGAAGGCCTCGTCTACCCTCCTGTGGGATTAAATCACACACGAGCAAGTTAACGCAACCAAGGCTCCGACGCTTAATCTCCAGAGATACGTCGTCAGGAAGTTGACACGGCCAGTAAGCGTGTGGTTGAAACAGTTGCGTCTACTGTCCGCGTGGTAATGACATATTCATTCCTCAAATAAGTGTCAAGGAAAATCAGGAAGGATTTATTTTACTAATGGGAAATTGATACTAATATTTTATAAAACGTCAGTAATCGATATAAAAGTCATGAATAATAAAAAAATAAAATTTAATATTAAAAGTCAAAGCCTTATAGATAAATATACACATAATTACAAATGAAACGTGTCCTTATTCTAATTCTAGAAGACTATATTATACTAGTTCCCGCCTCCCCCCCCAAAAAAAAATCAGCAAATCGTTTTACGATGCAAATATCGTTTGTTCTTGGTTCTCAGAAAATATTACATTAAATTGAATCATTCAAGATGCAACACGCGTGACGCGGCATCCGGCAGACAGCAACTTCTTTCACCACTGCTCTGATTTGATTTTTAGTTACTAGAATGACGCTGTAAAATCTTTATAAAAAAATTCCTTTCCATAATCATCTGCAACATTCAGGGAAAAGGAACTGCAAGGATGCATAATTTGCTAGAAAATCACCAAGTACGGATATTTCGTGATTTTAGACGCACGGGTCTGCGACATAAAATGTTCGCTGTCGTCTACGGGCTGATCTGTTAGGGAGTGAGTTAATTATAATTATAACAAGGCTGCATTTTTGGAATTGGAGTGGCAGACGTGGATAATGATAGATAATTAAATCGAGGAAGAGAAATTCACTGTATTCATGAGCATGAGAGATTAATAGCACGAGCAGGTTTTATTGACGTTTTAAAATTAAATGAGGAGTATATGGACGGTACAAGTTTATTTTTAGACATTCAGACCGACAAATAAAGAAGTTCACAGACTCATATGACAGGATTGATCACTACATAATACGGAAGATTTATAAGTATGTCGTTTATGCCAATTATCTCCTAGAAAAACCACCATGAGAGAAACTGATGTCTTACTGTAACTAATTAAAAAAATTTCGGTAGGATAATTAAAAGTTAATTGAAAATAAATGAAATTATTCATAAATAAATCTCTCACAATGGTCAAAATAAATAATCAAGGAATAAATAACGCTATACACGTGGAGGAAGAATAATTTGGGGGGGGGAGAGGAGGTGGGTGGTTTGTTTACTTTTGATTAATTTAATTTCCTTCTTCAATCCTCCGCAGTATTTTGGTATTCCAAGCCCTAATTTGACTCGTCAGAGGAATCCCACGTATGTTATTATTAACCTACTTATGTGTCAGCCCCTTACCACACACACACAACAACTATCTATTGTTCCGAAGTTTGAAAATGTAAAGGTTGAACAATAAATTATAGTTCGTGAGATACTGCAAGTCGTGTCAGAGGCGCAGTAAAGGAAGGCGGATGGTGGAGGGGAGCATTGCCGACAGTTGGGAACTTTCCCCTTGCGGAGAAGCTTCAGCTACGCCTTCTACCAGTCTTAAAAACATTAATTAATTTTTTTTGCGAACGGGATATACAGACATCAGTGAAGTCACATCCCGTAATTATCATCTCTGACTTTTACGGATGATTTTTCTGAACTGAGCACACTCACAGTATATTTCCATGCGTCAATGTTTTCAGTATAGTTTCCACAGTTCCAAGCAATAACGGTTGGAGTTAATTAAACTGAGTTCCACCAGGGCAGTGGGTCACTGTGCATCGTATATTGATTGCTCTTCCTCGTACCTGAATACGGACTATTACGTCACACACACACACATGTCTCACTAATGTCGCCTTCTTTCGTAATCAAACCAAACCAAAGTCAACGTCAGTAACGCGACATCGGCGACGACCGACATGCAAAGTTCTAACGACACGGGATAAAAGCCTGTCAGGGGCCTTGGCCTTCTTCCTTTGCCTGTTAATTGCCGTCTTCGGAGATGAAGCAGACGTCCCGACGCCTTCCCCTTAATTTCGTTTGGTCCTCGTCTTTGCGTGTTACGCTTAGCGGCAGCGCAAACATATTGACGGAGTGCTCCAAGGGTAACACGGTTAGAAAAATCGATTGGCAGTTCTCAGATGTCGGCCATTACTGCCACAATTGCTGCTATTCTCAATAATACTAATTTACAACAAAATTTGCAAATGGTGGAAGCTACATAGTAAACTTCTATTTGTCTCTCTCTCTCTCTCTCTCTCTCTCTCTCTCTCTCTCTCTATATATATATATATATATATATATATATATATATATATATATTGTGGTGATCATAAATGAAAGACAATTAAATTAAAAGCAACGCCTCACGTTAATGCGTCCATTTGTATTATTTTAAGTCCAATAAAATAATTAAAATCAAATAAAACAAACAATTAACATTTATTAACTGCAAACAATTATAATTTACACAAGTTATTAAGGCAATTATTTTTCAATTTACATTATCAATTAATCTTTTACAATAAAATGATTATTTCTCAGGGTCGTTTTAATAAAGAAATAATTTTTAACGATGAAATTTTATGTCATCAAGGAAGCCTGTGAGAGGATTCTCTCGCAGGTGAACCTTCCCAGAGAGTTCTGGCGGGGGCTACCTTTGGGGATACCTTCACATCTCTCTGGTTTTTGAACTAAGGTTCTCACATGCCGAGGCACCTCGGTCTGTTTTGAGAGGTGCATGTTCCGGGGTCGCAGACTACGGTAAGAGTTGTTCGTTATTCCCATTGGAATAGTCGGCCAGCTGCCTCCTAAACTGGTCGAGGCACGGAGAGGGGAATACTACGACCCCTCTCCCGCCATACGAAGGGCGTGGGACAAGTACCCAATGCCCGACCTACCTGATGCAGGTTTTTCTAGGGTTTTCCCTGCATCACTTTTAGGCGAATTGCCTGGTAGGATCCTTAAACGGCAGCCCGGGGGCCCTAGTTAACCCTTGGCTACCTTCCTCTACCCTTCATAATTCCCCCTTTCAAATCCCTTCCTATGTTATAAGAGGGGAGTTGCCACCATGTGGATTACCCTCATGTAGCCTGTTGCCCTAAAAAAAAAGAAGTTATAAAAGACAATCTCACGATAGCTTTACATAGGCTACAAGCTATAACCTGAAATTTTCCATAAAGAAAACAAAAACTAATGGCGTTTTTAGGGCAATTATTCAGTCGTAACAAATATAATTCTAGATGATAAACCCAATTGAACAGGTGTCACAGGATGCGATGTATCATATATGAAACAAGATAAAGGTATATACATATATGTGGCACAATAAGAAGAACCCTGAAGGGAAAAAACAAGGAAAGAAACGCAAATAAAATATTATAAAGTTATGGCAGTTCTCCTACTTTACTATACAAGGGGGCGGCAAGCTGGACGCTTAGAAGTAAAGATGTAAGACAACTAGAAACAGCAGAAATGAAGATAGTTAAAGGATGCACTAGAGAAGAAAGAATCAGAAAAGAAACAATAAGAGATGAACTGGGCAATAACAGAGAAGGCGATCCAACTTAAAGAGAAAAGGATGCCTCCACAAAGGATTTCCGAACAAATAATGGAATATAACCCAATAGGAAGAAGGAACATGGGAAGACCGTGGAAGAACTGCTGAGACCGGAACAGGCCTAATCCTGGTTTGATAGAAGAAGACTAACTATAAATAGTTTGAGATTATTACAACTTACAGACAGCTTTGAAGTAACCTTGATACTTGCTAGAAATTATTTCCCAGGATTATTTTTTTTTATTTCTTCGTATATTTTAAATTAAATATGAAATTGCACAAGAAAGTTTCAAAGACGATTTTTCATCTTTCCGCTTGAGCTCCGTGTGTTTACGAAGTAACGATATATATTTTTTCTTCTTCTTCTTCGTCGTAGCCAAAGAACCAATTTGATGTGCAACAGACTTTCAAAGAGTTTGCGCGGTTTCGTATAGAGAGACACCGCAAGCCGTAAAATACATATTATAATTTCTTGCATTTTTAATCGTAGACGACGTATATATATATATATAATATATATTTTACGAACGCATTCGTTCATAGCCGGTCCCTTGAGCATAGATACCTTTCTTCCGTCTGTATAGCAGAGACTCTTTGATGCCTTCGCTATCTTGTTTTCTCTCTCTCTCTCTCTCTCCTATCTTTGAAGTGCATATCTGTCTTCCTTTGTCAGTGGCATGAATAAAAACTCGTGACGCCTGCGTCACTGAATCAAACAACTACTGTAGATTCCCATGGAATAACTGTTCCACTCTCTACACCTGAGCGTTCCTGCCATGTCAGAATGAAAGGCTTTGGGTAAGTGACCCCCACACAACAGATTTATCAATAGAGAAGTGTTTGTCAGTAGATATAAAAATTAAATAGAGGCCAACGTGAACATTTTTTCTCTTTTTTCCCCTATAGAAGTATTTATTAAACCTTCACAAGTATATCAATAGACAAATAGTAACGAGAAGTGTTTGTCAGTAGATATAAAAATTAAATAGAAGCAGACGTGAACATTTTTTCTCTTTTTTCCTCTATAGAAGTATTTATTAAACCTTCACAAGTATATCAATAGACAAATAGTAACGAGAAGTGTTTGTCAGTTGATATAAAAATTAAATAGAAGCAGACGTGAACATTTTTTCTCTTTTTTCCCCTATAGAAGTATTTATTAAACCTTCACAAGTATATCAATAGACAAATAGTAACGAGAAGTGTTTGTCAGTAGATATAAAAATTAAATAGAAGCAGACGTGAACATTTTTTTCTCTTTTTCCCCTATAGAAGTATTTATTAAACAGTCACAAGTACGAAACTAGTCAAAATTTCTTATTAAAAATATCAGATTTAACGTTTTATTATATTAGACATATCAGTAGTTAACAAGAAAGTTACCCAATTCAGACAAGAAGGTGATAATACCACACACAACGTTTCTGGGATCCAGGAAAGACTGAATCAGTATTATTTTAATAAATATGTAATTTAATTAACTCACAAAAAAAAATTGAAAAGGAGTGGTGAAATTTAAAATATTTGTGGTTTTTAATTTGATTATATTAAACCATTTAAATTGATATTTATTTCACGTAAATTGAAGAAAAATATCAGCCAATTAGTCACGAATTTTATTTTTTATTTTTATTAGCACTTATTTTTTTCAAAATGTCAGATTTCAGCGGGGAAACTGATCTCTATTTAAATTAGGTAGATAAGTGCAAGAACGTATGAGACCAATTAAAACGCTGCTTTCAAAAAAGTGATGATGTTTCCTTTAAAAAAATATATTTCTTGCAGTTTGAGGAGTGTTTTTTTTTAAGTGCTGTGAATATTGCGTGTTCCGGGTGTCAGTATGACGTCATCACGTCCCGCTCTTTGCAACGTGCGTTCACTCAACCTTAGAAGCCGAACCAAACTGTTAGAAAATATTTAAATATGGTTTTAAAAAAAATTCCAAGGAAAAAATAACTTGAAAAGTAATCAATATCCTTAACCTTCGTGTTGCGTGTCTCAGTATGACGTCATCACATCCCGCTCTTCGCAACGTGCGTTCACACTCAAACTTAGAAGCCAAACCAAACTGTTAGAAAATATTTAAATATGGTTTTAAAAAAATTCCAAGGAAAAAATAACTTGAAAAATAATCAATATCCTTAATCTTCGTGTTGCGCTTCTCAGTATGACGTTATCACGTCCCGCTCTTTGCAATTTGCGTGTACTCAACCTTAGAAGCCGAACCAAACTGTTAGAAAATATTTAAATATGGTTTTAAAAAAATTCCAAAGTAAAAATAACTTGAAAAATAATCAATATCCTTAATCTTCGTGTTGCGTGTCTCAGTATGACGTCATCACGACCCGCACTTTGCAATGTGCGTTCACACTCAAACTTAGAAGCCAAACCAAACTGTTAGAAAATATTTAAATATGCATTTAAATGTTTAAATATGCATTTAAATATTTAAATATGCATCACTAAACACTGATGCAGGGAAAACAGGAGCAGGGGATTGAGGTGGAAGGGTATATGTCTTATTTAGAGAACGGAGCTTCCTCCTCTCTGCGGGAGTTAAACTGTTCCGAAAATTAAGGTCTTGAATATTTTTTTTCACCAATCAAACCAAAAATAAAATCAAAATTTTTGGGTTCATACTTGGGAAATTGAAAAATCTGTTTCTTACTTTTCGTAATTTATTAGTAAAATGGAGACTATTAATAGGTTTTGAATTTTATACCAGCGAGGGCTATTCTCTCGCACGCAGAACCTTTTAGGAGAGATAGGAAGGGGCTAGCTTTGGGAATTCCTTTTCTTCTCCGTTTTTGAACTAAGGTTCCCACAAGTCGAGGCACCTCGGCCTGTTCTGAGAGGTGTATGTTCCGGGGTCACAGACCTTGGGCATACGGTAAGAGTTGTCCGCTATTCCTATTGGAATAGTCGGCCAGCTGCCTCCTAAACTGGTCGAGCCATGGAGAAGGGAATGCTGCGTCCCCACAGCAAACTCCTCTCCCGCTATCGGAAGGGTGTGGGACAAGTACCCAATGCCCGACCTACCTGATGCAGGTTTTTCTAGGGTTTGTCCTGCATTTCTTTTAGGCGAATGCCGGGTATGATCCTTAACCTATAGCCCGGGGCCCCTAGTTAACCCTTGGCTACCTTCCTGTACCCATCCGCGTCCTCCCTTTCAAATCCCTTCCTGTGCTATTAAAAAAAATTCATTTGCTTTCATTTTATTTCTGACCGGCTCTTATTTACTAACAGACCACTAGCACGTACAGACAGGAAAATCATGTATATCAGGAAAGTTGTCCAGTTTGAACACGTTTTCGGTTATTGTCGTTTAGAAAGCTCGTCATGAAGTATACAGTACCGCAAAAACAACGGAGCACAGCAGGTCCTTGCGCGCCATTGGTGCAGGCAGAGCTGCGCTTATAAATAACTGCGTGCGTGGTTGCTATCACTACAATGAGAGAGGATCAGACGGGAACCAATTTAGTACCGTTTAATTGATTGGCCTCAATGAGAATAAACGGCGAACACTGCATGAATAAATAAGTGGCAAAATCGGTGAGGGGGGGGGGGGATTCGACTGTGGCTCCCAATTTGCCGTTTCAAATGGCAAAGAGAGACAGAGAGAGAGAGAGAGAGAGAGAGAGGGGGAGAGACCAATAACAAGAGCTTTGGAAACTTCATTCGGGTCTGTTTGAACGCATGTGGGGTCCGATATTTCAGACGTTTGACGTTTACAGATTGCGTTACACATTTATTACAATTCTGAAAACCGTTCCCCCTCCCCCCCCCGCCCCAAAAAAATCATGTTGTAATCCAATTCTACTGTGACGTCGATTGCATTGTCACAGAATATCTTCACTGTATATAATTATCTATATTTATGCCAGAATGCATTATTTTATTTCAAAACTGTCCTGAAATTCATTTTCCATTTGAATTTTAGAAAATATACTTATGTAGGTTGAAACCGAATTTACAGTTTTTTTAAAAGGGTTAATGTCAGTCCTTGTACTTGTGACACGAACGACAATCTGCGTATAATAAACATTTTTAAATATCAAGATCAATCTCCAGTACGTTCGTATATTTAATAAAACATCTCAGTTTTCTATAACACATCAGTTTTATTATTCAACTCTCGCCATCAGCAAAGAAAACTGAAAAAAAAAAAAAACCCAAATATGTACATTTTCTTTCTTCTTCTTCTTATTATTATTATTATCACCACTTATGAATGTTATAAATTTATTATTATTATTATTACATGACGAACTACGGTAAAAATCTATTGTAAAACCTGTGCTGAAATCAGAAATTAATTTATGATTACGCCGGCCCAAAATCAAAATGTATGCCTTCATATTTCCATATTGATTACGTCAAAACGTTCCCAACTTTATTGTTATTTTCTCAATGAGGTTAGTAACCCTATAATTTAAAAATAATAATAATAAAACACAGATAAGCAAATACAGACAAAAGAAGTGATAATATAAACAACATCACACAAAACGTTTCCGTGCAGTTGTGTCACTCTAGGCCCTTCTTCTTCGTAGCACACACTGAAGAAAAGGTGACAAAGGTTCCCAGAAACGTTGTTGTGTGGTGCTTATATTATCACTTATTTTGTCTGTATTTGCTTATCTGTGTTTTATTATTATTATTATTATTAATTTTTCAAACAGACGTGAATTTTTTTTTCATTTCAACGCTAGAATTTATTTATTCTTGTTTGCTTATAGAGTTGAAACTATATATTTATATATATATATATTTATCCGAAACCCTTAATTACATGTGTTTGGAATTACCCCCACCATACACTGCCTTTCGACTTTAAATTAGGCAATATATACTTTAACCCTCGACTCCAAACTAACATCGTCCCTTCATACTTCCCATCTTAAAAAATAATAATAATAATACTCCACTGACTCTACAAATTAAAACAATTACTGATCCCCGAAATCTCCTTCATCCCTCACAACAACCAAAAAACTCATTTACACATCCCTCGTATTATGTTCTTATGCCTGTTATATAAATGAAATTCAAAGATCCCTAAAATAAAATACTCCGCTTCATAACTACCTGTCCTTAGTACGTGACTAACACTAGAATCCACACTGACCCAAATATTTCCCGAACCACTAAAAAAAACCGCCCTAATAATCCAACGTCATATAAATCTCTACCCCTTCAATCCCCGTATCTCTAATACAGAATCCTCCACCTAAACACCCCTCAGAAGGCTAAAAAGAAAAACGACAAATTGACTTGGCAACCACCATCAATTAATATATATAAATAATTCATACCTTCCTCTTCAACTACTCACTCAAAGTGCAACTACGTTTCTCCAAGTTAATTTTAACATGTTAACGTCATCAACGTATCACAATTGTAAAATCTTTGGATTAAAAAATTTTTCTGTATATTTTGTTAGTTTTAAAAAATAAGTCAATATATAAATGTATGTTTTGCGTCGATAAAACTTAAATTTAAACGTGACAATACATTGAAAACTGGTCAGCCAATTATTTTTTTAATTTTATTTTCCCCCCGATCATAAGGAAATATTGGCAAATACGGTTTCGTTACGGATTATTTATGTACATTTAAATCAAAATTATTTATGTATGTAAATGTGTATAATATTGTATTATATTCCTTCACTGTTGGCTTGTTTCAATGGGAGGTTCATTAGGGGTTGTTTCACCGTTAATTTGTAGCTTAGCATAAAGCTTTTTTTTTTATTATTTGGTTGCTTGCTCTGCCTGCGTTTTAGTTGCTCATGGAACAGTTTGGTCAATCCAGTGGGTATTTTTCTCTCTCTTTGAATACTTTTTTTTTCGTAATATCTCTCTATATATAGTACTAAACTACTAATAGGCTTTATTTTATTTGATTTGCCCCTCGTTGTGGTAGCCATTTTATGTAATAATTAAAAATATGATGGGTTAATATAAATGAAAAGCTTAATTTGTGGCTTTCAAAGAATAAAAGGTAATTACAAACAAAATTTGAGATCGGTTCTCTCAGGGTCTTTACTGGGTTTGATGATTAGGGAAACGATAAAAGTAGAAGTTGACTAATTAACAATTCAAAATATTATTTGCTTAAAATTAAAACAATAAGGTCGATCAATGAAAGAAAACTAGAAGAAAGCGAACGAACGAACGAAATCTGACTCTATCCTTTAATTAGCGTTTACAATATTATCATAGTTTTGGTTTTGTTACTTACATACTGTTCGGCTGGTACCAGCATTCTTTGTTTCCCCTACTCAACACGATAAATGCAAATCTTTATTTACACAGATTCTTGTTCTCACAGAATTTACACGCTCACCGGAGCCTTGGATGAACCTCTCCTTGGTCAGCAATCGGATGTCGTCTTCCCCTCAGTGTAAACTTGTTCTAATTTGCCTTATTACTGGAACTGATGATTTGCAGATTATTTGTAGACTTATACTGTTATTTTTACTGATTTGAAATAGACTGCAAGGTATCTCGGTGGAGATTTTTTTTTATAACGTGCCTCCTTTCCTAGCTGGCTGTAGACGTAAAACTGACTTAGACTTTCGTGCGCGCAAACGCCATTTTGACTTTTCGACAAAGCAGCCGATCTCGCTTCTCCATTGTTGCTTCATGTCCAAACAATTACTGGCCTAATTAACTGGTATTACAATATATATATATATATATATATATATATATATATATATATTTGCTGCATATATTGTTACAGACCTTGGAAAAGATTCCACACACACGCGTGGGATGCTCAAAGACCACTTTAAACAGTTCTGCCAATGATGTGTTCCATGTGGTGTGTCTGTTAAGTTCTTTGCTAGTTTACCAACAGTCTTGTCTAGTCACATATTATGGAAACACATCCAAAAAATCCTAGGATAAAAGTCTTGTCTAATAGATTACAGAAATATATATATATATATATATATATAATTGGTAATTAAGGCATTGTTCTAGTTGAAAAGTTGAATTGTAGAGGACTCATTATTAGTGGATATAGAGCGGACGCCGCAACAATCCGGCGAGGCAAAGAAAACATTGTTGATCAGTTGAGAGAGTTTACGCGCTCAAAATCTACGAGACGAACGAACATTCAGGAAATGTACAGTCGGGCAGTAAGCAGCGAGGAGAAAAGACCAAAATTCCAAGGCATAAAAATTTGAACAGTACAGTCGGACAGCAGACAGCGAATAGAACGGACGAAAAGAACTCATTGAAAGTTTTTACAGTCGGCAGTCAGAACGAAAGAATGTGGCCCAGTCACAAACATGCTTTCAAATATTAAAAAGTAAAGCAATATTCAGTCGGGAAGGAGACAGAGCAACTAGTGTGTATTCGGTGGTCGAGCGTAGATTCATCATGCTGGCCATAGACGAACCAATGAAGTCCATTGTCAACTAAAGTCATGAGATCTACAAATCCAGGTTGCAGTAAAGCATCGAGAACCAACCAATTTGTGTTAAACCAACTAACAAACAACGCCAATTATAGCCTGTGAGCACTTAGAATCAGTGATGTCCCCCAAAATTTTGCACGAAAAACTAAAAAGGAGACCTGGGCGGCCGTAAGTAGAGTAAATTTTAAAATCATTTGTAAACCGCGTTTAAAAGATAAAAGTCAGATCGTTATTTACTTATTTAATTATCGATAAAATGAGATCCTTAATTCTTGATAAAATTGAAATTGTTAAATTCAATCTTTAGTGTTATTTCTTCCGCAACAAATTTCGTCTATGTTCAGACGCATTGATTATATATAAAAATAAATGTAAAATTTGTGTTTTTTTTCATTTGTTAAATTCAGCCATTATATTTTATTAAAGTATTACAATATATATATATATATATATATCCAAGTGTGTTTTTGGCTTGACTGTGTGTGTCACGGGTCGTCCGGTTTCCATGGAACCGACACCAAACCGTTCCGAAATAGAAATCCGTTCTTAATGATTCATCGTGTCCGTCGGGCGAAAATCAATTTGGAATTATTCTGGAAGCACTAACTAACAAAGACAAAAGGAGAAATAATAATAATAAAACGGTACTTTCCTAGACGCATTCCCGGCGGTGAACGTTTTTAATTGACATTTAAGTGTCCTTAAAAAAAATGACAAAATGCTGCCTGATAAAAAAAAATCGATTAAATTTTCCTACCGAGATCTTTGTAAATAAAACGGTTAAAGTTATGGATACGCGGACAATGGACCGTCGTTCCAGTAATCAGTTCCATAAATCAGTCATCTAAAGTATTATTATTATTATTGAAATGTTTATATAACAAAATTGCAGATAGTAATAAAAAATACATTTAACCAGATCTGTTTAAAATAAAATAAAATTAAATCAAGTCTAAAAAATTTTTATCATCATCCAAATTGATTCTAAATTTTAGTATCAATGAATATGAGAAATTTTAAACCTGAAATATTTTTTCATATGAGGTTAAGATGAGTGGAAACGCTTTCAATAAACTAGCCAATCTAGGCTTTGACATTTCTTCCGAATCTTCCAAAGATTCAACCCTTCCAAAGGAGGATAAAAGATAGAAGTGGAATGTGGTTCTTACAAAAAAAAATTCCAAAGTTTAGTTGATTAAAAATAAAATACAGAATCAGGATAATTAACACGTATAGATAGGATTGTGTGTGTGTAACCTGGGTTGTGGTGTTCCTTTTATTTACTTGATGAATCACCTGACGGGAGCAACAAGGGTTGCGGAAACGTCGTGTGGTATTTATTTAGCACTTATTTTGGCTACTAAATTATCTAGTTAATTTTTTTTTCGTTCACACTCTCTCTTCGAACACGAAACAATGAATATCACTCTTTTTTTTTTAAAAAAAAACCATCGTTTTTACGACTCTGTGCTTCACTTCCTCACACACAAACACAGTCTGTATAAGTGTCTGTGGCAAGTTTGTCAAAGATTCTGCTATTACGAGTAGTCTGTTAAATTTAAAATGGAAGGAAGGGGAGTGGATGTACAACGATAGTTTAATAATGCATTCTTTCACATACACGAATATAAAACCACTCAGTTTTCCTACATTGGGATGGACTGTGTATTTTAGTTTGATTTTTATGTTGGACCAAACGAGAATGAAATCAGTTCTTCCTCGCCTTCAATTTTTTTTCGAATACAGTCATTGCTTCAAAATGGTTGATCACCGATGGGTGTACTTTATTATTATTATTATTGACCGTAATTGTGCATATATTCAAGAAAAATTAATGAGGATGGAGAAACCTCGGTCGGACCGCGCGGGCGGTCTAACCACTAGGCTACCCGAGTCGACCCCAGGTCAGGTCCGAGACTTCTCCATCCATGGTGTAAGTAGCCAGAGACCGTCTCCACCTTCAATGGTCGGGATCTCAAACTTCACAGCCTCAGTGAGGATTGAACGTAATTGGCATAATCTCGTTGAAAGCTTTTCTGTCTGTTCGTTCTAAATATTTTCAGACACTTAAATGAGACTATTAAATGAGTTTGCAACACCCTGACGAGCAACGGCGCACCTTTCGAGAGATTTTTGGCGTGCACAATGACGACGTACCAGGAGAACACGTGACTTACCCTCCGAGGAGGACGTTGACTTTTCCATGGAAGGACCCGACGCCGGGACGCCCTGGTGACGTCATGGGCATTGAGAAATTGTGGACAGGCGAAACGGCGGCCGCCAGCGAGAGGGGATTCACCGACATCTACCGGGCATTGTTACCCAAAAATCGATTCCCGTTACGACGCGCTCTAAATTCAAGTAAGAAAAATAAGGCAGAAAAGGATCACATTTTGTGAAGCACGTGGCGTCGTCACTGGTTACAGGGGGACGAGGCACTTGCGGCATTGTTGCTACGTCACTTCCATTGTTGCTCGCGGCGAACCGCGGCACGAGACTGAGCTGGCCGAGGGCTGTTTCGCGAGGGGAACTGCGGGGGCGTCGGTGGGGGTTCGGGGGGCGGAGAAGGGGGTGCAACGACTCACGTAATCACGCTCACGCGAAGCCCCGGTGACGTCACCAGGGCGGGGCCACCGTCGCGTCGTGAGCAGCGACCATTAGGTGGCGTTTCAGGGGCGGTCGTAACCTTTGCCAGTGTCCGCGGCCGTCGTCACAACCTCGGCGTTAGGAGGGTTTGAATTTTACCACTGACTTCTTCACGTATCCGACATCACGTGGGACTCGTGCTAAGAATCACGTGACGAAGAAATGCATTTTTTTTTATATCGACAGTTTAACCTAATGGTATTCTTAATCTATCTTCAGAAATGACGCGTAACTAACCTTGAAGCATCCTATCTTAGATCTACAAATCTCTCTTACTTTGTTAAATAGCAAAACCATTTCTCCCCAATATATCCTATTCACTGAGGGGTCCCTCAAGGTAGTGTCCTCGGCCCACTCCTATATTCCATCTACACCCTTGATATACCCCATAAACAACCGCAACTAAAACTGCCATATTTTCCGACGATACAGCCATACTTTGCCAGTCCCATGACTACGAATCGACTACAATGTCATTAACCATATTGCCATTTCGGCAAATAATTGGAGATTTACCATAATACCAAACAAATCCATCACAGTTCCTTCTCCCCCCCCCCCCAAAAAAAAATACACCATTCACTAACAATATCTACATTAACAACACACTCATTCCAAACAAACAAATCCGTAAATACCCTGGACTAATCCTCGATTCAAAACTGTCATGGTCCCAACACACCAGTAACTTTAAAAAATAATTAATCACCGCTTTAAAATAATAAATTATATTAGATTTTATTAGTTTCATTAGTTCTCTGCTGAGGAAAAGGGACAAGTCAAATTGGTATTACTTCGAAATGTGTGAATGGGACATACATAAATACCCTAGATGTATAAGACTATACATAAATAATGATATGAAGAATTTGAAATTACATTAAATAGGTTCAGAGGGAGAATATAAGGAATACTGCATACTTAAATAAGGGAGAATATGTTAGGATTACAGAACATTACACAAGTAAGAAATCTTAAATATAAAGTAAGGAAAAAAATTAATTGCAAGGAGAAATTCACTAGTAGCACTAAAAAGGTTTTCCCAAAAATAACTGCACTGGACGAAGAACACTCCCATTTGCATTGACGAGTTTTCAAACTGTTGCCGCCTCCGGAAGAATTTATCTAAAACCATTTATTAATCCTAATTCTTCTTAATCCCTTTCAATGGAAAAATTACTATATATATCCCTTATTTCTCCATTATGTTAGTACGGCTGGAGCACACGTCAACAATATCCAAACATCCCAGAATAAAATCCTTCGTCATGTGACAAACTGTCCCTGGAACTTACTCATATTCCTCAATATTCCACATATCCACCACATACACACTTCTTCAATAATAATAAAAACACGTAATTCACCCCCAACCCGTTGATATCCTGTCCTCCACCTCACATCCAGCATCGCCGATTAAAAAGAAAGACCCCGATAGACATAATTAATATCCAACAAATTTAAAGGAGGTGAAACAAAATGTGCTCCACAAGATATATATAGTACAGTATTAAATGTACAAGTACCACAACTGTAAAATCATTCAATTATAATTTTCTTGATTTTTTTTAAAAAAAACCTTCAGACATGCTATATTTAATTTCTTATTAGTCCGTATTGGACCATCTTTATTATTCACTATTTTCAATCAGACGCAATTTTTTTTTCATTTTAATAAGTTATAGCGTTACTGACAATCTATTATAATAATATTAAAATTTCTAACGTGTTGAATATTTAATAATTGTAATGTTTTTAAGACTAGTTTTTTTCAGAGTTTATTTGTTTAGATAATTGAATGTAACATCTATACACCTTGTAGAGCTGCTAATCAGGGACGAAATGTCGTTAAATATGTACAATACTTTGAAAAATTTATTTTTATATTGCGGATGGATATGAGATAAGTTTATTCTCGTTGATGAGCCAAGTTTGTTAGCTTCGTGAATGAAATTGATATTTACTTACGTGCGCGCATCCGCGCGAGTTTTCCAAGAGTTGAGGTAAAAGCGCCCGCTAATTAGAAGCTGCACGTGTGAAATACTTGGTCTTGTCCTCCCTCGAGAGAGTGAAGACGCCGCGGCTGATCAATCATGCGCACCCGGGGGATGAATTCGTTCCCGCTGACCGACTGCTGCAATAGGAGCGGCGGACCTGACCACAAACACCCACGCACATGCACACGGATCAGCTCCTCTCCATCCTCGCATAGAATTCAAAATAGCAGGAAATAAGTTCCGAAAACGGTTAAGTTCAATAAATAAATTTACAGTGAAAGTATGCATTCAAAAATAGACATATAACGTTTCGAGCAGGAGATATACCACTGTGATCAAAAAGTAAGGTGAAATTGTCATTTAAAACTCCTGGGTATTAGGAAGGCAGGTAATTTTTTTCCCTAGGTTGGTAGGACTGTCTATAATATTTGCCAAGCGTCTGTTTGTTAAAAGGTTTAATTATCTCACAGTTACACGTGTTTTTTTTTGTAAACAACCGAAAGTGAATTTTACGATTTTTTGCAATGGCTGATTTTGTTGAGCAAAGAACTTGCATCTAATTTTGTTTGCGGAACGAATATTCTTGTGCGGACACGTTGAAGGCCTTTGGTGATCAAACTATGGCACGTTTATAAGTGGTACAACGAGTTCAAAGACGAACCTCGTGCGCTCTGGACGACCATCAACGTCTACCGACGAGGGCCACCTCCAAAAAATAAAAGATTTGGTGCTTGAAAATCGTCGATGCACAATTAGAGATCTCGTTGATGGTGTTGGAATATCATTTGGCTCAGCGCAAACCTTTTTGAAGAATGTTTTGTGTGTCTCAAACGCGTCAAGACTCGATTGGTGGAAAGAAAGCGTCGAGTGGATGTGTGGGAAACTTTGCAATGCATCATTACTGGAGACGAGACTTGGATTTACGACTACGACCCTGAATATTAAGGTCATGTTGACAGTCGTGGTGTGGTGCACTGTGAATTCCTTCCGCCGGGCCAAACTGTCAACCAAGAATATTATTTGAGCGTTGTGCGTCGTTTGCGTGAAGCTATTCGTCTGAAACTCTTGGTTCCTTCATCACGATAATGCACCACGTCACACTGCATCGCCTCATATCGTTCCTCAACCACCGTATGCGACTTCTGGCTATTCAGCAAACTCAAAAGACCAATGCGGGGACGCCGTTGTGACACGATTGAGGAGGTAAGAATCGAAGGTCTTGAAGGCTGTACCGGAAAATGACTATTCCGACTGTTTCGAGGACTGGAAAAGCGTTGGAAAAGGTGCGTTTTACCGGACAGGGATTACTTTGAAGAGGATGAAGTTGATTTGGAAGAGTAAATAAAGAATTTATATTTTATAAATAAATTCACCTTACCTTTTTGTTTACAGTGGTATGTACACTAAATGAAGAAAAAAAGGACTAATTCTGTAGAAGATAAAAATTTCTTCTTCATGCCAAATGAAGGGTTTTTTTAGATTCTGATTAGTGTAAGAAAACTTAATCAAAATGTTATCACATTTTGAATTTAAGTTTCAAGGAAAAAGGTCAGGTGGAAGTTGTAGAAAGACGGCAAAAGAAATTATTTTAAATGGATTAGATACAGTCACATTATGTTTACTTAATTATAAATAAAAATAATTACGCCTGATTGAAAATAATGAATAAGAAAGATGGCCAATAATGAAAAAAAAGGGTAATATAAATACCACACAACAACGTTTCTGGGATCCTTGTGCCTTTCTTCAGGTGATAAGAAGAGCCTTTTGAGTGTTGTCAACAGACCAGTGCAGTTGTGTCCCTCTAGACTATTCTTAGCACCTGAGGAAAGGGGACAAGGATGCCAGAAACGTTGTTGTGTGGTATTCAATATAACCCCTTTTTTCATTATTGGCTATCTTGCTTATTCATTTTAATATATTTTGTCTCGTCGACTGTAATTTCCGATTTGAATGAAAATAAAGTGTAAAAAAAACGTTCCTTTCGTTGAACGAACGGTTTGACAGAACAAAGTTCGCAGGTTTGTTTTGGCCCCCGCAATGACCGTTATTGCCAGCACAGAAATTGCAAGCATTTGCAATATGTCGAGCTGACGGTGTTGCCGGTACACACACACACTCACACACACACACACACACGATAGCAAATGAGAATGTCAAGCGTCGTTATCGGCTTTGTAGTTATATTTTTTCCCCCTCTATATATTTTTTTCGCAATGCTGCACAGTTTTAAAAGCCGCGACTAAGTTATTACTTTTTGTAAGATACGGAGCTAATTTAGTAGAACGGTGCAAGGACACGTTGGTAGCGTGGAGGCGTGTGGAGGAAGAAAAGATGCACTGTTGGGAATCTCAGAAAGGAAAGTCTGTTAAGTGTTGTAACTTGGCGCGAGCAGTAAAAACTGAAAAAAAAAATAGACGTCCATTAAAGCACGATAACTGTAAAGGTTAGTGAGGCATTTTCCATGAGGATTGTGATCACTCGAGCAGTGCAGTTTGCAGACACGGCGCATACTTTGATTTGGAATTCTTTCCTCCACACAAGGAAACCAAACTAGGCGTGTGGAGGATTGCAGGGTTGCAAACATTCATATTGTAGTAATTACCAATGGAAGACAATTAAATTAAAAGCAACGCCTCACGTTAATGCGTCTATTTGTAGTATTTTACGTCCAATAAAGAATGCAAAATCATATAAAACAAACAATTAACATTTTTTAACTGCAAACAATTATAATTTAGACAAGTCATTAAGGCAAATATATTTCAATTTGCATTATCAATTAATCTTATACAATAAAATGACTATATCGCAGTGTCGTTTACTGGGGTCTTTAATAAAGAAATACTTGTACCCAATGCCCGACCTACCTACTGTTTCCTTGATTAGTCTGCGAGGGTTATTCTCCCGCCGGCAGTACCTGCGAGGGATGTTCTCTGACAGGCAGAACCTCGTAGGGGAGACACGAAGGGGCTACCTTTGGGGATGCCTTTTCCTCTCCGTTTTTGAACTAAGGTTCCCAGAAGCCGAGGCACCTCGGCCTGTTCTGAGAGGTGTATGTACCGGGGTCACAGACCTTGGGCATACGGTAAGAGTTGTCCGCTGTTCCTATTAGAATAGTCGGCCAGCTGCCTCCTAAACTGGTCAAGGCACGGAGAAGGGAAAGCTGCGACCCCACAGCTAACCCCTCTCCTGCCATTGGAAGGGCGTGGGACAAGTACCCAATGCCCGACCTACCTGATGCAGGTTGTTCTATGGTTTTCCCTGCATTACTTTTAGGCGAATGCCGGGTAGGATCATTAAAGTATAGCACCGGGGGGGGGGGGCAGTTAACCCCTTGGCTACCTTCGTCTACCCTTCCGCATCCCCCCTTTCAAATCCCTTCCTATACTATAAGAGGGGAGTTGTCACTATGAGGATTACCCTCATGTAGCCTGTTACCATAAAAAAAATATTTATGAAGATATCCTGGACTTAATTCATCAATAGAATTATTACGATACAAGACATAAAATATGAACTTTAAATTCTGAAATCTGACGACAATATCTTTACTTATGAGGTTAGAGATAGTAATTTTATGGAAATTTACCTTACTGTCTCTGGTACTCAAGGAAATTGTCCTCGTTCGTACACACACACTTATCGCACTTTATAGACAGGCCATTTTTATCCACTGAGTCTAATCAACACTTTTAATTTTGCAAAAGTTGGTTCACTGTTCGTTTACTATCAGCTCGTTTCGAAGATTGTAAACGGCTGTATGCAGTTACCTGGGCTCCCAAAATTGAAGAAAGTCTTCTAAATCGATAATAAAATAATTTAGGTTCAACACTCTAAATATTCAGCGTTGAGTATCACGTGGTTCTTTCACAGACTGCAACTTGTAAAATGTCCCAACTGTTGTAGCCGTGGTGTTACATGTGTCCAGACACTTTCTGGATTTTATAGTTTTCGTCTTTC
Organism: Zhengitettix transpicula; assembly: GCA_037074705.1. NCBI lineage: Eukaryota > Metazoa > Arthropoda > Insecta > Orthoptera > Tetrigidae > Zhengitettix > Zhengitettix transpicula. The sequence continues at coordinate 8,196,459 of CM073594.1, read as the reverse complement.
CACTGTGTGTATTTCCACGAAGACTTTACTGGAGCTCGGCTCCCCACAGACTCTGCTCTGGGCCTCTAGCGAACCAACATTAAATATACCAGCAGGCATTGCAGTCTTGCCACATTCCTGTGTTCGACTTGTGTGTTTTATGCCGCTAACAATGCGACTCAAAATTTTTTATTATTAATTAATTATTTCCTCTTAATTACCACAATATATATATATATATATATATATATATATATATATATACATATATTGGGCAACAGGCTACATGAGGGTAATCCACATGGTGGCAACTCCCCTTTAATAGCATAGGAAGGGATTTAAAAGGGGGAATGCAGAAGGTTAGATGAAGGTAGCCAAGTGTTAACTAGGGCCCCCGGGCTATATTTTAAGGATCCTACCCGGCATTCGCCTAAAGAAATGCAGGGGAAAACCCTAGAGAAACCTGCATCAGGTAGGTCGGGCATTGGGTACTTGTCCCAAGCCCTTCCGATAGCGGGAGAGGAGTTTTCTGTGGGGTCGCAGCATTCCCTTCGTTTGGTCTGACCGATATAACAGTAATTTTTTTCAATACGTAATATTAGAAGTATATCAGTCGTAACAACGTTGCGTAGAGAAAAAAATAAATGTATATATTTTTTTTAAAAAAAATTATATATTTTATAGTCGCACTCGGAAATTTACCTTCACGTGCAATAAATCACAACTGTGTAGACGCCCAATATATTTCTATTTGTTTTATGTCGTCAATAAAATTATTTATTATTTTGGCTTTTGAGTTTTGTCAACTGACGAGTGCAGTTGTGTCACTCTAGGCTCTTAGCACCTGAGGAAAAACGGGACAAGGATCCCAGAAACGTTTCTGTGTGGTATTTATATCATCACTTCTTTCTTATTCATTATTTTCAATCAGACGTAAATAATTTAATTTTAAATAAATATGATGTAGTATAATATGAAGTCGAGTCTAGGAATATAAATAGGTATTTTTTTTCATGGTTTCCGGCGTAGGTAATGACGTCATTCACGCTCTTCGAACTTTAGAAAGGTGACAAGGATCCCAGAAACTTATTTTTTGTCTGTATTGGCCTTCTTCCCTATTCATGATTCATTTTTCATTTTAATAAGTTTATTTATTGTATTAGCCTCGTCTCAAGTCCACGTACAACATTTCACATTAAAAAATACTTCTTTAAGTTGCTTTCAATCGGACTTATAATCAAATTCGTTGGTAATATTTTTTATTAAACCGCGGATTGAATTTATTGTACGTCTGTGTGGATGACTTATGATTGGTTGGATATTAATTATCCTCTTGTGCCATTTTCCCACGGACGGCCGTCTACGTAATTAATGACAGTTCCCGAACGTGAATGGTCGTGCTATAAACCATTCTAGCCCCAGAAAGGTGCCTTCAGCTCCACAAGTAACTAATACTGTCGACAAGTACACGGATGAGGCAACGTGACCCTCTTCAATGTGTAGGAAACTGCAGCAGCATCAGTTGTTGTTGTTTCCTTTGAAATCATGGCCACTTCCAACAGTTGGAAACAAAGTTGTTTCCTAACTAAGCTTCGACGAACGGAAATTTTTTTTTAGAGGAAACACGACGCTTCCTTTAAAACTCGGTGTCATTGCACTTCCACGTTACGTAAACTGTTGTTGTTTTTTTAAAAACATTCAGGAAACTTTACAGTCTAATGATTTTACTGTTGTGATATTATACGACCTTGTGGAGCACATTTTGTTTCACCACCTTTACAGTTGTTGGATATTGATTGTGTGTCTCGGTCTCTTTCTTTTTAATCGGCGATGTTGGATGTGAGGTGGAGGAGAGGGGGTTGGGGGGTGAATTATGTCTTTTTTAATATTGAAGAAGTATGTATGTAGTGGATATGTGGAATATTAAGGACACTATGCATGCACGAAGTTCCAGGAACAGTTTGTCACATAACGAAGAATTTTATTCTGGATTCTTGTAGATGTGTGTTCCAGCCGTACTTCCATATTGCAGAAATAAGAGATATATAAAGTAATTTTTCCATTGAAAGGGATTAAGGAGAATTAGGATTAATTAATGGTTTTAGATAAATTTTTCCGGAGGCGCCAACACTTTTAAAAACTCATCAATACAAATGGGAGTGTTCTTTGTCCAGTGCAGTGTTATTTTTGGGAAAACCTTTTTAGTGCTTACAATTATTATTTTTTTCTTACTTTATATTTAAGATTTCTTATTTGAGTAATGTTCCATAATCCTAACATATTCTCCCTTATTTATGTATGTAGTATTCCATATATTCTCCCTCTTAACCTATTACATGTAATTTCAAATTATTCATATCACTATACATGTATAAGTCTTGAACATCTCATTCATACATTTGTAAGTAATATCAACTTAACATGTCCTATTTCCTCAGAAAAGGACTAATGGGACTAATAAAATCTAATCTAGTATTTTAATGTGGTGATTTATAATTTTTTTTAATGTGACTTTTTGTGTTGGCACCATGACAAGTTTTGTATCTAGTACCAGTCCAATTAATTATATTAATTAATTAATTGTATTAAACGCCCCTCACCCCCATCCCTAAGGGTGCTCCCCTACCATGATGAAAGGGGTTGAAATTTTACAAACAACACCGGTAGAAATAATATGAACGTCATTGACCCCGAAAAATATTTATTCCAGGCAAATATAGACCATTTTTGAAAAATTCCACCTCCGGCCCTGGGGTTTAAATGGCCAATTGAATGACATAATTAATCTCACCGACATCCATTACACTGGATTTGACTCCAATAACGGTTGTATTCGCGTTATTTTATTGTAACGCCCTTCCACCCCCAACCCCTGACGCTCCTCCTTTCCAATGCTGTAAGGGGTTGAAATTATACACATATCACAACCCTTTGACCACAAAAAATACTTATGTCACTCAAATATCGGCTGTTTTAGCATGTTTATATATTTCCACCCCCGTTCTTGGGGGGTGGTAGACGCGTCTAACCCCGACAGTGTTTGTTTCCTGAACGTAAAGAACACGTGTACGTAATTTGGTGAAATTTACTCCACCGGTCTAGATTTGTATAAGGAACATACAAACATATATACATATATACTAACAAACACTCTGCTTTATTTATTAGAAGAAGAAGAAGATTGAGATATTCTCGGTCTTTCGCCGACGTGTTTCGTAAGTGTCGGCATTTACCGGAAAATACACTAATTTCTGTGTATGACAGTAACATGTACAGTAGGCCTGCATATGTTGTGCCAAAAATGTTCTTTTAAAAAATAATCGTATTCACTTGGTGTGGTATTAATATGCAAAAATCTCCGTTTTATAATTACATGTGAACATAATTTGGTTTTATTTCCGTGTTGTATTTATTTAGTAACGAACTTCAATAAAGGCGTAAACTCAAGAAGCAGAATGTCATTAGTTGTCTGAAGGATATCAGGATTGATTGGGGGGGGGGGAGGGTAAAGGCACTTTTTTTCCCTCCTAAGGTAATATTCAAATCGTTTTTTTATATTACCGTTGTTGCGCGTGCCGCAAGGTGAGGTTGTCGGGCAATAACGTGCTCCGTGACCTTAATTTCGGGCCTCGGAATCCCTTCCACGCGTGGGAGGCCGATAAATGTGTTAAGAGTTAGGACAGGCAGTAAACCCTCCTGGGATCAGTGCAGTGAAGATGCGGGGGAGGCAATTGCGTGGGAGAAATCCCTGCAGTTTCACGCTTCTTTGCTAGAGGAAACACTGCGCCACTAATACCTTAACCTCTTATCAACTAATAATGACGACTACGTTGATTACAAGAACGATAATGGTGATAATTACATCGTTGATGATGATGAACAATCGCAAGTATCATAAGAAAATGAACAATAATTATTTCCTTATCTTCTCAATTCAATTTTTAATAATTTCTTCAGTTTGAAAAATCACATTTAATATCTCAATCGTTTGTTTTACTTCAATTTGTTTACGTCTTTAAATTAAAATATTCTGAAGTAATACGTCGAAATGTTACCAAAAAAAATTATTTTATTACCAAAATATATAAATCGTGTGTTTTAGTTCAAACTATTTACGTCTATAAATTTAAATAAACCGAAGTAATACGTCGAAATTATTTTATTAATTATCAGAGATTAAATACTACCCCATTTTGAAATCTTAAACTCCTTAACTCATTTTCCATTTGTCATATATATTAAACAGACATTAATTCTTCAGAAAAGTTGGGGAAAATACAGACTGTACTGTGAGAACTTTAGCATTTATTTTTCATTATTCCTTTTTTTTTTTTTTTAGGGCAACAGGCTACATGAGGGTAATCCACTTAGGGCAACTCCCCTTTAATAGCATAGGAAGGGATTTGAAAGGGGGGATGCGGAAGGGTAGAGGAAGGTAGCGAAGGGTTAACTAGGGCCCCCGGGCTATGGTTTAAGGATCCTACCCGGCATTCGCCTAAAAGTAATGCAGGGAAAACCCTAGAAAAACCTGCTTCAGGTAGGTCGGGCATTGGGTACTTGTCCCACGCCCTTCCGATAGAGGGAGAAGAGTTTGCTGTGGGGACGCAGCATTCCCTTCTCCGTGCCTCGACCAGTTTAGGAGGCAGCTGGCCGACTATTCCAATAGGAATAGCGGACAACTCTTGCCGTATGCCCAAGGTCTGCGACCTCGGAACATACACCTCTCCTTTATTACGGGAACTTATGTCAAGTCTGTTACTTGTACTGACAGGTAATAGACTTGACATAAATCCGTATTTACATTTTAGAGGAGGGGAAAAAATATGTTTTAAATAATATATATATATATGTAGAAATTTATAAGGAAACGCCATAAATTTAATTATAGAACATCACGTATGAAGCTGCTCTTTGATGAACTCCGTTGTAAAGGACGACACATAAAGAGGAAACTATTCTAAATATTGATTACATCGTCCCGACCTTGGGGAGGTTGATCTTTTGTGTCCAAAGAAGACCCGGAAAAGGTCAATGCTTTTACCCCGAAGAAAAACCCACAATCAGTTAAAAGTGAAGACATCTCTGGGATTGTTACGCGTATACTGATTAAGAAAAAAAATGGTTCCGTGAGTGCATGTCCGACGAGTTCATGACGTGCATAGCAGCTTCCTGGGCGGAAGGGTTCAACGACCTCCTTTGTTCTGGGCCAACAACGGCTCAACACAACCTGGCGGATTCTGTTCAAGCCGATGCAAATTACCGTATATTCAAATGCAGTATTCGGCAGCTGCGCCTTCACGAGAAAATTACATATGTGTGTGTGTGTTGGTGTGTTTGGTTGTGTGTGTGTTAGAGAGAGAACGTGTCGCTCGTTGTGCACTCAACGCCCCCCTAAAATTAAGTCACCTGTGGTGATGTTTCCAAGCGACTGAATTATCAGTTGGGCCATACCGGGACAGGGTTGACCAGAAATGCTTCCTAAGAAACATCATTATTTTCATTTAAAGTATGTAATACAGGATCCAATATAACCAGCAAAAAAAATTAAATGTCTAATAAGGTGCGGAGTGTGTCATCAACAGTTGTTACGTATCCACGTAGCTTCTTGCGAAAAAAAATTGCCAAAACCGTCACTAAGTCGACCAAAAATAAAGAAGGTCGCGTGTATTGTTCGAACGCGACACCAGACCTGCCGATATATGTTTCGCAACTCTTTGTTACGTTCTAAATTGAAATGAATGACTCGTGGGCTGGTAACTAGACTCGTCCATCACATGTATAGTTTGTTTGTATTTGTCGAACACATCTTGTGGTGGCCTACATTCGTCGTCGGGCAGTGGCGTCTGGAGAAGACGCTTACACAAAGACATTTTCGATGTATAAGGATGGCTGGAGTGGTGGTCAACGACAGTTGATATTTACAGTAATGCCAGAAGGAAAGTTGGAGGAAGGTGCGAGTAATCCTTAACATTACCAAGTGGAAGAGCTTCTGCACAGAACTGGAAATAATAGAAGAAACTTCTGTAGAAGGCCAAACCCACGTTGTGGAAACCTGATCAAACTTCAGTCATTGGACTGTTTACTCCTTCGTCCACATAGAAAACGAATGCTGGAGCAGAAGGGGCCATCAACTTCGACTAACCTTTGATTTATTTACGGTTTTTTTTTGCTTTTCAAATGTTATTTCGATGATTTTTCTCTAATTGTTTAAAATAATTGCACAAACCTTTTTTTTCCCTTTCACTGATATGAAAATGAAACAATGTTATGGACGTATCTCAAAATTTGACTGTTCAGTATTGAAAGATCCCTCAAAATCTGTGCAAGTACCATGTGGTCAGCGTCCTCCTACTTTCCCCCTTCACATCACATTACGAATCAAAACCGTGCTCAGTAAACACGTTGCTTGGTTACCTAATGTTAGGGTGATGTTTATATCCCTCTCTAGACGCATTCCCTGATTTATGACGTATTTACCACTCGATGCTTCTGTCTGCTTCTGTCTCCCTAATTCGGCCTGGAAAACGCAGACTCCATGTGACATGTAACAAGTCTCTGGAGCTCGGCTCCCGGCGCAGGGTTTCCCGAGGGAAGAGACGGGGAGTAGTAGGTAGTAATGTGTGGCTTCCTCTCGGCTTGTCGCACTGTGCATATTCTCCCATCCTCCCCCCCCCCCCCGCTCTTGGGGGTCCAGCGTCAAAAATGGGGGTCAGTCCACGCGGCAGCTGGTTGGACACTACAGCGATTCCTCGATTATTGTTACTTAGCTGAAACAATAATTGTCGGCAGCTAGGACATTATATAATGAAAAAATTTACGTCTCATTGAAAATAATTAATAAGAAAGATAGCCAATACAGACAAAAAGAAGGGTAATACCACACAACAACGTTTCTGGGGGATCATTGTCCCTTTCCTCAGGTGCGGATAAGAGCCTAGAACTGGTCAAGGTGGACTTTAAAATTTTAGAACTATCAATATATTAATCATCTTTCTAATAAAAGTAATGCAGGGAAAACCCTATAAAAACCTGCATCAGGTACGTCAGGCATTAGGTACTTGTCCCACGCCCTTCCGATAGCGGGAGAGAGAAGTTTGCTGTGGGGACGCAGCATTCCCTTCTCAGTACCTCGACCAGTTTAGGAGGCAGCTGGCCGACTGTTCCAATGGGAACAGAGAACAACTCACCGTATACCCAAGGTCTGTGACCCCGGAACATACACCTCTCTAAACAGGCCGAGGTGCCTCGGCTTGTGGGAACCTTAGTTCGAAAAACGGCGGAGAGGAGGAGGAGGCATCCCCGAAGGTAGCCCCTTCGTGTCTCTCCTACAAGGTTCTGCCTGCGAGAGAATAGCCCTCGCAGCCCTCGGTCCGGTTTGACGGTCACAATCATGCTGAGCTGACATTGCTATTTTTTTTTCTGTTTCAGCTGCACGCTCGCATTCGTCGGCCATTCGTCGAGTCCCGCTGATTCCGCCGTACCACAAGGTCTGTTCTTCCTCCCTCCGAAGCTCTGTTGGAACACGCCCACAAGACAAGACAACTGTGACTGGTAACAGTTTTATTTTTTTACTACTAGCGGTGTAATTGGCCTCAATATTTCGCCTAAACTGACAATTATTGTACTTTCAATTCTTAAATAGATCAGTAACAGATTGTCGAAGGTGCCCTTTAAAACTATCTTCCAACAGAAAATGTTCATGAATTATGTAGATTCGCTAACGTGATTCGTGAATGTACCAATGATATTGAGACTTCCTTAGAACCTCTGTGAATAACAAATGAAAAAGCAGCGACTTTCTTTATTGGAAAATGGGGGGTGGGGGTGGGCAGAGGGCGAATCCGGTTTTAAACCTCGGATTCCACTCATTCTGACAGAACTTCTTAGCTTGCATTACAATCAACAAGTTACAAGGGTTGGGGGTGTTTCTTAAGTAATTCGGACCTGATTAGACCCACCATGTTTCCTCCCTTGTTTCTTTACGACGGGTTCACCCCAGAATTTTATTTATTATGATCGTGGATATGATTTTACGCTACAGACAAAAATTCGTTCCTTTTCCCGCCTGTTATCGGATTCAGATAATTAATATTTAGGGTGACAAAGGGAAGAAGGATGAAAAACAGACAGTGGGGGAAAAGGGGGGGTGGTTACAACGCGCTTCGAACGTCACTGTTGTGTTAATAAATCATAAAATTCACGAAAAATAAAAATAAATTTATAATGTAAAATATACCACTGAAAATTAAATAAATACCGATGCATTAAATATTAGTAATACTTTGAAATATCATTTAATTTTGTCCGCCAACTTTTCTAATTTTTTATATAATCATATAATTAATAGTTGCACATATTTTCACGTGTAAAGTTTATAATCTGATAACGGATAAAACACATGAAGAGATTTATTCATACTAATCTGTTTGGTTAGAAACCTGGACTTCTAAAAATTTTTACACAAGATTTTATGAATAATAATAATAATAAAGGTAGCCAAATACAGACAAAAGCAGTGATAATATTTATATACGACACAACAACGTTTTCTGGGGATCCTTGCTCCCTTTCGTCAGGTGCTAAAGAAGAGCCTAGAGCGACACAACTGCACTGGTCAGTTGAAAAAACTCAAAAGCTACGAAAACGCGTCGACATTGGGAGAGCCGAAGGGGTTGCATAAAAATAAGGAAGCAACGACAATGGGAAAGCAAAGGTTTTATGGTAACAATAAGGAATCGTAGCAATTGTTGAGTGTCGTAGTGTTTGTTTGTGTACATTAATAGCTGTTATGTTTGATTTAACGTGAAGCATCTCTGGAATTGGGGCTGGGGTCAACGACTAAAATATCTAAGCATTTTTTGCCCAATCAAATGTATGTTTAGAATTGATGATATGTTTGGAGAACTACCATAATGTCTTCGTTATTAGACACATGTTCCTTGATACGGGAACGTTTTGATTCGCCCCATGTAGCAGGGATTACAATAAGAGGAAACACAAGGTTTGCTGTAGGTGACTAAAGTGGGTCCTTGTGGGTTTTTAATCAAATATGAAAGAGTGTTAGTGGATCTGTAAATGATTATATATTTGATATTCTTTTAATATTTGAATAAATTTGTAATAAGGGAGTAAGTGCAAGGGGGGGGGGGAAATTTGGTATTGAGGTGTTTGGGGACGGGTGACAGTGGGGATTTTGGATTTGTAATGTTTACGTGTTTAATAATAAAATATAAACGGTTACTCATTGGAGATTAACATACATGAAATTACTTAACGTGAAGATGTTCTAAAACAAGGACGACACGTCGGTATACATCATATTTTTTTTTGTAAATAAACAATTTTCTGACCGAAGGCCATTTATTTATTTATCATAAAATAAATGTACAGATAATTTTTCATAGTTGCTGCTGATCGATAGGATGTTGGATTTTGTTCAATCTAATTGTTTATGTGTTTATTAATAAAATTAAAAAGGGTTACTTATTATAGATTTAAATGTCCGGAGCAATATTTACGTTGTGTTGATGGAACTTGGAGTCAGTCTGTATTTGTCCATCAGACGTAATTTTTTGTTTCATTTTAAGTTTTGTAAATGTGATATTGATATATTATAATAAGTGTGACAGGCCGCGAATGTCAGGCTGGTAACTGAAGATTTTGAATACGATATCATCAATTATAAGTCAATAAAAAATTTAAAATTGAAAGACGATGCACTTTATTTTTCTGTCAGACAAGGTTGTGTGTTAAAAATTCGCTTTTGTAAAAAATCCAAGGTACAAGTTCTAAATTTAAAAAATGAAGCAACACCCCCGCCGCCAATGCAAACAGATTATTGAGCATCCGGGGAAGAATTTTAGAATGAAACTTGGGAGGAGGTGGAAGGAAAATGTCGACTACCGTTTGCGTGTTTGTTGGGGTTTTTTTTTTGCGCTCGTTACGGCAGCAGATTTACTTTCTGGAACAAGGCACGCAGATTAATCCAATTACTGGGAAGTCGAGCCCATCCGCTTTACGTAATCTGCAGAGTTGTGTGCTCAGTGATTCAGCTCCCAATCAGGCAGGTCCTGGCATCGTCTCACCTGCACCGCAAGGTCCATAGGAGGTTAATAGTTGTAATTAATGAAAACAGATATTTTATATTATGTCGACGTTTCGATATCTTTTTGTATCGTCTTCAGGTATTAACAAAATTAACACGATAAAAAGAAACGAGCTATGGAATTGAGTAAATTTATACACTTTATATATATATATATATATATATATATATATATATATATATTATGACGACGTTTCGATACCCTTTTCGTATTTTCGTAAGGTATTGACCAAATTAACACGATAAAACGAAACAAGCATTTAATTGCGTAAATTTGACACTTTTTATTTATTTATTTATTAAAACGACGTTTCGATACCCTTTTTGAGTCTTCTTCAAGTATTGACCAAATTAACACGATAAAACGAAACGAGCTATTACTTGCGTAAATTTAGACACCTTTTATTTTTTTTTGTATTATAACGACGTTTCGATCCCTTTCTGTATCTTCTTCAGCTATTGACATAATTCATTTGATAAAACGAAAGGAGCATTTAATTGCGTAAATTTAGACACCTTTTATGATTAGTTTATATTATGACGACGTTTCGAAACCCTTTTCGTATCTTCTTCAGGTATTGACCAAATTAACACGATAAAACGAAATGAGCTATGGAATTGTGTAAATTTAGACACTTTTTATTATTTTTTTATATTATGACGACGTTTCGATCCCCCTTTTGTATCTTCTTCAGGTATTGACCAAATTAACACAATAAAACGAAACAAGCATTTAATTGCGTAAATTTAGACACCTTTTATGATTATTTTATATTATGACGACGTTTCGAAACCCTTTTTTGTATATTCTTCAGGTATTGACCAAATTAACACGATAAAAACGTAACAATTAATAGCCGTCGTGTCGTCATAATATAAAAAATTTAAAAAGTGTCTAAATGTACGCAATTAAACGCTTGTTTCGTTTTATCTGTGTTAATTTGGTCAATACCCTGACGAAGATACAGAAAAAGGGGGATCGAAACGTCGTCATAATATGAAAAAGTGTCTGTAAAGGGTCATAAATTGTTTTTATTACTTCACAAAAAATACGTTAAATTAAAAACTGTCAAGTAGTACAGTTTGGAATCAAATCATTTGATACAAAAGGGTATCGAAACGTCGTCAGAAATATTTAACAAACTATTTAATATTCTGGTTTATTTAAATAATCACAAAATTCGTGTATAAAGTGAAGGAGTAACGCCTAGTGTTTCTAAAATAATATCTTTAAACGTTTTGTATTTACTTTGGCGGCCGGGGGCGGGGGGGGGGGGGCGGAGGAATGCGTCCGCTACTCTCTCTCTCTCTCTCTCTCTCTCTCTCTCTCTCTCTCTCTCTCTCTCTCTCTCTGCAGCGACTTCTTCTTATAAAGTTTTCTATCAAACATTTATTTAGTAAATCACACTCCCGAGGCTCAGCACAGATTCAAGGTTTTAATGGTTATGAGCCATGAATTATATTTTTTTAAAAGGGTTGTTACACCCCCCCCCCCCTGATGGTGGTGTCACATTGTGTTACTTAAAACTTAGTGCTTTTGCGTGTTAATAATCTTAACTGCAACCACGTGTGTGTGTGGACGTGGTTATAATACACACACAGACAACGACACAGCATTAATTATTTTTTAAAATCAAACAATTACATTGTAACTCATATTAATTAAGGTTACGCTTTGGTCAATATGCAACTAATACGGATTTTTAAAATTGGTAGAGTTAATCTATAAACAATAAGTCCTGAAGAGGTGGTCTTAAAAATTTGTAATTACCATTTAAAGTATGCCACCTGTTGAGGTTAGGTAAGCCAGCTCCAATTAGTAAATGATTACTGGAGAGAAAAATCATCAATTATCTATAGGTATAGAATCAAGTTGTGAAAGTTTAGATTTGCTGAGATGTGACACAGTCAAAATAATTAGGTCATATAAATATAAATCAGATAAAAAAATTTTGCAAATAGACCTGCCACAGACACAGATGATAATTGGTGCATAGTCGTCAGTTTAGCTTAGAAGCAACATTGACGTTACAGGGTTTAGGAGACAATAACCCAATTACGATTAACATTGTTATATTTAAAAAAAATTAAGCTGTCGAACCAGACATGTGTAACTATGATTTTATGATCTGTATAAATATTCTTTATTTATTTTAAATGGGAATAATTTATTTTATTTTTCTGCAAAGTGTCGGCTCTTCACACTGGAATATTAGTTATATATTTTATTTTCACGTCTGTTTTTAACAATGAATATATCTGTAACGGGCCATTAACAGACGATTTTTATAATTTAAAATAATTATTAATCATAAAATCTTTAATTAACAACGCAAGAAACGTTTCTGTACATATTTGTAACATCGTCAGGTTGTGTGAGTGGAAAAAAGGTTTTTGTTTCGATGTTTTCAACGTTTGCTCAGTCTGATATTATTTTATTGTTGATTGATCTTTGAATATATATCTTCTTGGTCACAGTGTAATTAATCTCTAATTTAAATGTTGATACATTATGTGACATTTATATATATGTATATTATGACTGCTGATATCGTCTTCTAATGTAACAATTTATATGTTTTATAAATTTTTAACGGTTACGCACCAGACTCAGATGTCTCGGCGTCTAATTTTCTTCTGGTCGTTGTTCTCCACGGCAGTTTCAGCCTGAGTGGCGCTGCGTGACGTATGCGGGGTATATATAGTGCCGGACCTGCTGCGCCCTGATTGGCCGCTGAGGATCGCCTGACAACAGCGTCAAGGACACATGATTTTCCATGCCGCGTAGTAAATGTCAGGCGATCCTCAGCGGCCAATCAGGGCGCAGCATGTCCGAGACCATATATGGTATACCTCGCTCACATGACGCAGTGCCACACACGATGGAGACAGCCATGGGGAACGACAGACAGAAACGTCAACATTCAGAGCCTGGTTCGTAACCGTGAATAATTAGTTAATAATTTACACGGGGAAAGCTGTCTTCCTTATTAAGATTATATTCGTTGTGAGAGTCTGTGCGTTATTTTATTTAAGATGCATATATTTAAAATGAGAACAAGAAAGACACGTGAATATTGGGAACTGCATTCGACAACTACTTTTTCCCCTTCATATTATAGAAAGCCATTTAAATGTGTTTATGGGACTTTATATGCAAAAACTTATGGAACGAATAAAAAAAATGATTGACTATAATTTTACATTTGTAATTATTGTAAGTACAGTAATTATTAATTTATAAAAAATAATCACTGAACACGAGGAAGATGAATATGGGAACGACAACGTCACCCCGCTTAAAAAATAAATTGATTTGCAGAAAAATAAATAAAATTAAACAAATAGTTTTTATTTTAAATAAAAATTAATTATTTAATTTCGAAAATTGCTAAATTCAGCACCACGTTATTAATTTAATTTAGTGAATTTTCAAACATTGTAACCCTGGCCTATAACACATTTAGGGGGGGGGGGGATAGAGGTCAAGTTGAGTTACATAAAAATAACGAAACAAATCGGGGAGGGGGAGTGGATAAATGACAACTCCGGGCAACGCCAGGCACCCCCAAGCTAGTCTACATAATAAAAAACTATGTATGTGTGTGTGTATTTACGTTAATTTCTATAAAGATTTAAACGCGTGGACAGATTGCAACAAAAATTCGTACAGATATTCTTCAAAACACGAGAAACGGTGCTGCTCTGGGGGGGGGGGGGGGTGAGAAACCCCTAGTATAAAGGTAGAAGGAATAATAATTGAAAAAATATGATCATTTTGTGGTAAATTACTGCTCGGGCCAAGAGACCGTGACGTAACGCGACATAGAGAGAGAGAGAGACGTTACTACGCTACTAACGAAGGAAATAGTTCCTTTTTCCAGTAATGAAATAAAGCAGAAATATTTTCAATGAATAAAAAGTATAATTTTATCCAGTAATACTTCTTGGAATTATAATAAAAAAAATACTAAATACTTTACGATCCTTGCGGGAAGTGTAAGTTAATTTTCGCCGCCATGTTTAGTGACTCGTAACTAGGAACAGTTAGATTTAGGTTAAATCACTTCGAGATGAAGGTTTAATATAGGATCAAAATCCTTTTTCGGGTTTATATAAATAAGTACCCGGTCACCAAGGCTAGTAACGTAATAAAAAAAAATCCTGCAAGGAAGTGGCGTTCTTATTTAAGATTGAAGAAGTGTTTTGAAGCACATTCACGGTCAAGTTATTAAGTTAAATAAATTCTAAAAATAGCGGGCGAGTTCTGATTGGCGTATAATAATTATTCACACTTTGTAAGAGTTGTCCGCTATTCCCATTGTAATAGTCGGCCAGCTGCCTCCTAAACTGGTCAAGGCACGGAGAAGGGAATGCTGCGTCCCCACAGCAAACTCCTCTCCCGTTATCGGAAGCGCGTGGGACAATTACCCAATGCCCGACCTACCTGATGAAGGTTTTTCTAGGGTTTGTCCTGCATCACTTTTAGGCGAATGCCGGGTAGGATCCTTAAACCATAGCCCGGGAGCCCCTAGTTACCTTCCTCTACCCTTCCGCATCCCCCATTTCAAATCCCTTTCCTATGCTATAAGAGGGGAGTTGCCACTATGTGGCAATTATAATATTTCTAGTTTCAAACCTTTCCCATTCCAAATGTATTAACCCCCGTCCATAGTTCAGTCTGGGAATTACGAATTAAGCCGCTCCAGTCTCTGGATCCTTTCCAAGGAATAAATGAGATTTTGCCCCCTGCAGAGGAATTCCAGGCGATCGCACCTTATCCCATTCGAACTCTAATTCCTTTAATATTGTAAAGCGTCGGGTTTAATAAATTGATAATTACATCACTGAGCATTCTTGAAACACGTGACCTTATTTGTGCTGGTTCACTCGCTTAGTGTATACAATTATTTTTTTTGCGAGCCATTTCGGACACTTTGAATTCATCTCGACGGAATTTCCGCCTATTCGGATCAGCATTAGCCGTGGCTTCGTACGAATTCCGAGTATTTCTCCCCCTTTATTAACATAAATATGGTTTCAGCATCGCTGTAAATCGAAAAAGTCTACAATAAGGACGTAACCTTCCTTCTTAACATCCAAGACGTATCCCGAAATTACAAGGCCACAAATTTGTCTGGATAATGATTTTTTCCCCCATTTTTAAGCTTTATTTATCTGAGAACGAACAAACTAAAATAAATTCACTTCACCCACCTTTTACAAATAATGATGCGCCGGTCTTGATGCATTTTTGAGAAATATTGGGGGGAGGGGCTGAAGTTATACGTGAATACAAAACCACCACGCGCAGCAGCCTGTCACAGTGGATTTGTATGCGGGAGAGGGCGGTCACATCGCGGTCGCGATGTACTGTTTCATCTATTATTGACACTTCAAACATAATAATTTTTTTACTATCTGAATTGGCCTTAATTAAATTCGCCACTGATCTCTCCTTTTCCTAGAAGCACGTTGCGTTGTAATTTGCATGATATGAAAAAACTCCCAGAACTATCAAATAAAAGTAAAAATCAATATTTTTACTAACATTCGTTATATTTTGAATTTGTGATTTTTCCACTATTGTCGACTTTGTATATATATATATATATATATATATATATATATATATATATATATTGTAATAAATAAAATAAAAGTTAATTTTATATATTTTACCCCACGTTGAAGCACAAATTTTGTAATTTATTTAAAAATAAAAATGAAAGGATTGAAATGAAAACAACAATTTAACATATAACGAAATAAATTTTTACCTCAGTTGATATTTTACAACGTACGTCCCACCAGCGGTGCCTGAGGTAACAATGCAACTCTAGCAAGCAAGCATTGTAGCCTCCTATTCTTGTCGACAATCCTTAAGCTATAATGAAATGGTAGTAAAATTTTGTTTATTAAATAATTATATATTCGTAAAAACCGCAATATATATATATATATATATATATATATATATATATATCACATATAAATTGTCACAAAATCCCATATTTGTCAGCATGAATTTTTTTTTTAACAAATTACCATTTCCAGTCACGGCTTTTTGTCAGTCATGGAAGCATAATGTTTGTGGAATGTTGTACATAATTTTAATAAGTTGAACCGTACTCACATGAAGAAGGTCATGAACTCGCCCAGCGACTGTGGAAGGGGATCGTCCATCAGGCGCGGCGAGACCGCAGCCATGCAAAACCTGAAACAAATATCCCCGTTCCATTTAATTAACCAACCCCCCCACAATTATTATAATAAAATATCCGAGAATTCGGATGATTTAACAAACATCTCTTTCGATTCCACCCCAGATTTTATTTTTATTTTTACCAACAGCACTCGTACAAAATTTTGTGCGATTTTTTAATTGGAAACAAACATTAATCTCGCCAGGATCCGTCAGGATCGATCTATCAGTCAGATATTCGATAACAAGGTCGATTCCGCCGCAGTTCTCGTTCGTCGGTGTGGCTGTCGCGTGGTGAAACAAAATTTTATAAAATAAAATACAAACGAAAAAATTAATTAATACATTTATATTAATTTAATTTTTGAAACTATTTAAACTGTAAATTAAAAATTTGATTTTAATAAATATCAGACTACGAGCTAATTTTTTAAAATTAATTCGACTGGAATGCATAGGGGGTCTGACGTAATGGCGTTCAACTATATTTTTCTCTTAGATTTATCGAGTTAATCCCGTCGAAGTCTTTAAGAGACACGACGAACGCTTCTTCGAGCTTTTATTTTGACGTGGTTTCTTTCGTTAAATGTCTTTTATTTGGACCATAACCTTCATATCTCTGTTTTCCTTACACTCCTGCACAGGCAGTACAGAAAATTGCTACCTTGGATCAGTCTGAGGAGAGATGTAACTGATTATATACACTACTAAATTATTTATTTTAAAATGTTTAATTGTGCTCCATTCAGATTAAAAGGCTCAAACTGGTGGGTTGGTTAATAAGAAATTATTATTAAAAAAAACATATTTTGGGTTGATTAATATTTACTCTCCAGTCGTACTATTCTCTAAGAGGTTTCTTAAACCGTCCAAAGAGGTTTTTTTTTACGTTTCCTTTAGATATGATCTAGTTTGACCCACGGTGAACCGTGGATGGTTCAAACATTAACCAAAGTGTTTTGGAGGTTCACAAACTTTTCTCACGTCTCTATGAAAAATGTTATAATATTATCAGATAAAAATATATAGTCCTACCTGGCTGATTCCCCGTTTAAAAATCTGTAATTTTGAAAAATAACCCCTATTACACGGGATGGTGGTTAATGTTGGCAGAAATAATATTGTGGAGGGGGGGGGGAGAAACTGTAAAAGAAAAAGTGTCGCCACGCTGCTACAGTCACGGCCACCGCCTGTTGGGTGTTACGAAGATCTAAATATTTTTTTTTGTCACGAAATCAGGTTCAGCGTTTGCCGAAGTTGGCCGATGTTTAACGATGGTGACCGACCTTTTTTTATGTCAAGGAATCAGGTTCAGCGTTTGCCGAAGTTGGCCGATGTTTAACGATGGTGACCGAAGTTTTGTTCTGTTGTTAATCCGAGTCCCTTATTTCTTGGAAAAATTACTCCAACACTGAAAAATGACCTGTTCGTGGATGAGAGTTAAAAAAACTTGATAAAACTCTTCATGCATGAATATTAGACCGTATATGATTTCCTGCTACTAAACACTCACACTGCAATTTATTATCATAAGCCGAGTTTTAAAATAATTATTCTCTATGTGAAGAAGTTTAAAAGTTCACTGCATTAATTTTTTTTGTTTGAGAAAATTTCAAACATTCACTGGATGAGTTACAAGAATAAAATCAAATTAAGATCAATTGAAGCCATTTACGTAATGGAATAGAAGGAAACGAAATGGTGTTAATGTCGTAATTGTAAACAGGACTAAAATTAGTAACGTGATCTTTGGCTGAAGGTTGTAGGAGTATCTTTGTAATGCACTACTAACATTACATTGACGTTGACGAAAATACTTTTAACTAATATTCCATACTCTCTTCATGTTAATGATTGTGTGTGTGTGTGAAGAGAGATTGTTCTGTCGTCACTAATGTATGCAAGCTTGTAACAGATGAATAGTGATTGATGTGACGTCATACTGTCCTCCAGGCGGCTACTGTCACGTTGTGTTTCCACTGTCACGATGTACCAAACTCTTCTGTCAAACTGCCATCATTTTAAGAAACGTCCCCCCCCCCCCATATATGAACTTTTATAAATTCTAGACCTACTTATTGGTAGACAGTTTATTTTTATCCGTTCCATTTAAAGTCTCAACAGGTTGGAATAGAAAAATCAGTTTCCTCATTTTTGAGTGTTTATTTTATTCTTTCGCACGGTTTTTTAATTAGTTTTCCCCTCCTCCTTTTGTGCGCAATACTTTTGCGTTTTTCTCTTATCTTAACCAGGCGAGGTTCTAGACCTGTTATCGTCGTCAGATCGTTCCACATTCCTTCACAGTTCCACTTATGCAACATACGGGTCGCTTTACTTAACGCAGTAAAACTGTTAATAAGCAAATGGTTTTTATTAAATGACAAAAATGCTATTATCTCTGGGTGTTTTTCTTTAAGTTTGCCTCTTTTTTTTTGTGGACAGACACAATCGTTTTCAATTTGTCGTTAAGCAGAACAATACATTACAAACGCTCTGGTGTTCCGAAATGTTAAAAAGGCGATGTCAATAAACGTTGTGAGCGCATTAATATTGCGAAGCGCATTCCGTTTGATGTAAAGTAGTGCGACGGTCGCGCCTCTGTAAATTTTTCACGTCGGATTAGAGTGTCTTTGTTATCTTTCCATTTGTTCCTCCTCCGCCATGCATCGGCGCGGTATCGAACACCCCCCCCCCCTCCCTCATCTCCCTCTCCCACGCCATTTCGCATTCCCGCACACACACACACACACAAAACCGATCTCTGCAGAGAGAAAGAAAGAAAGGTTCATCTTTCTTTGCCTTCGTAGGACGAACTCGCTCGCTCGCTCCAGCACGAAAACTGCGACCACTTAGCTGCATATAATGGAAGGAAGAGATGAGGTATTCCTGAAACTGAAACTTTATATTCAATTCTGAACACGGCGCACAAAGCTTTTTATGGAACGGGAAAACATCGAACATTAACGGCTTAAGAGGCGTCGTCAGGCCGCGGAGGTCTATAAAGGCTCAATGGGCTCGGTGATAAACTGTCGATCAGTAGCAACTATGAAAAAAAATAACTGGCATTTATTTTATGATAAACAAATTAATGGCCTTCGGTCAGAAAATTGTTTATTGACAAAAGATTGTCCTAGTTTTAAGGACATCTTCACGGTTAAGTAGTTTCATGTATGTTAACCTCCAATGAGTACCCTTATAATTTTATTATTAAACTTAGAAGATTCTCTTCTTTTTCTACTTCCTGTCCAACCTCTTTGCTACAACAGATATGTAGATGGTTTTTTTGTGGGGGGGGGGGGCAACAGGCTACATGAGGGTAATCCACATGGTGGCAACTACCCTTTAATAGCATAGGACGGGATTTGAAAGGGGGGAGGTGGAAGGGTAGAGGAAGGTAGCCAAGGGTTAACTAGGGGCCCCCGGGCTGTAGTTTAAGGATCCTACCCGGCATTCGCCTAAAGAAATGCAGGGAAAACCCTAGAACAACCTGCTTCAGGTAGGTCGGGCATTGGGTACTTGTCCTACGCCCTTCCCTGGATAGCGGGAGGAGAGTTTGCTGTGGGAACGCAGCATTCCCTTCTCCGTACCTCGACCAGTTTAGGAGTCAGCTGGCCGACTATTCCAATGGGAATAGCGGACAACTCTTATCGTATGCCCAAGGTCTGTGACCCCGGAACATTCACCTCTCAAAACAGGCCGAGGTGCCTCGGTTTTTGGGAACCTTAGTTTAAAAAACGGAGAGGAAAAGGCATCCCCAAAGATCGCCCCTTCGTATCTCTCCTGCAAGGTTCTGCCTGCGACAGAACATCCCTCGCAGGTATTGCCTGCGAGAGAATAGCCCTGGCTGACTCCCTTTCCTAGTTTTAAGGACATCTTCACGGTTAAGTAGTTTCATGTATGTTAACCTCCAATGAGTACCCTTTAAATTTTATTATTAAACTTTGAAGATTCTTGTCTTTCTCTACTTCCTGTCCAACCACTTTGCTACATCTGATATGTAGATGGCATATTTTGAACCAACCTTATAGTCAATACTGTCAACAATTATCATCCCAACTTACACAATTCACCCATGAACTTGAATTTAACCATCCTCTTAACTTCCTTGACGTCACCGCCGTCTACTTCCATTCTCACCAATTGGTTCAGAAAACCCCTGCATACTCTGGACGTGTTCTCAATTATCTTTCTGATCCTCCTCCAAACCAAAAGACAGCTGTGCTACACAATCTTGAAGACAGAGCTAACTCCATGCTCCATCAACACAACTTTCATTTTGTCAGAAACATTTTAATCTCCATTAAACTTTGTTATTAAACAAATAAACGACAGACTGAAGAAAATCCAACATCCTAGTGTCATTCGGCCTTAAATCACCTCAAGCTAAAAAATTTTCTCGTACTCCCTTATCACAAATTTTACCAAATATTCAAAGAATATCAAATAACTCTACAGATCCACCAACACCCTTGACTATTTGATTAAAACCCCACAAGGACTCACTCGAGTCACCCACAGCAAACAATTGTGTTGTTTTACAAAAATCATCTCTTGTTATATATGTAATTCGTGCTACATGGGGCGAACAAAACGTTCCCGTATCAAGGAACATGTGTCTAATATCAAAGACAATCTGTTACTTCTCCAAACATATCATCATACATTTGATTGGGCATAAATGCTAAGATTTTTTAGTCGTTGACCCCCCCCCCCTCACCAGCCCAGGTACAATTCCAGAAATGCTTCACAATAAATCAAACATCACAGCTATTACTAATGTACACACAGAATTAGTAGGAGAATACCTCACGTACAGATAACTGGAAGAACTGGAGCGAGTAAAGAATTCAAGATCGAGGCTAGTGTACGACCTTCCTAATAGAGGAGGATCTAAAATGCGAGCGGATACTACCAGCTGGTTCCAGCTTCTGACAGCTTTTACAGAATCTGTATAAGAGGAAACGGAACATACCGGAGGACTTCTATACAACATCTGCTATGCAGGACAGGACATGGATGGAAGCCAACCATGAACTACGCCACACGAAGACGAGACTGGCGATCCATGGCTTTCACCATTAAAGTGTGCTGCAACACATGAACCAAAAGACGAGTGTGTGTGTGTGTGTGAGTTGTGTTTAGAAACCTGTGAGAGATATCATAATGTAAAATGTAGGAATAGACGTAAATCTATCGTAGCTTACAGCAAGGAAAGGTTGTAATGTAATGCACGGCATGTGTGCGCTTACAATATATTTAATAATGTACAGACAGACACTATGAAACTCAACAATTGCATCGATCCCCTTATTGTTAGCCTAAAACCTCCTGTTTTCCCATTGTGGTTGCTCCCTTATAGTTATGCAACCCCTTCGGCTCTCCCTATGTAGACGCGATTTCGTCGCTTTTGGGTTTTTTCAACTGACGAGTGCAGTTGTGTCGCTCTAAGCTCTTCTTAGCACATAAAGAAAGGGTACAAGGATGCCAGAAACGTTGTGTGTTATTTTTATTACCGTTTTTTGTATATCTTTCTTATTCATTATTTTCAATCAGACGTAATTTTATTTTACTTTATCTGTAACCTGTTTAAAATTCTGACGTGTAATTTTATTTCGATTAGGTTTTTTGTAAGTCATCATCATCATCTATATCCAAATCAACACATTATCTTAAAATTAATTACAACGTTATGTTGATTATCGTTGACACACGCGATTTATCCGGTTTTTCTTATTTTAGAAAAAAGAAAAATTAAGAGAAATCGAAAGTGTTCAGTACGAAAACGGGAGAATCTAGTGAGACAGATTATGGTTGAATGATATATGTAGAATAATGAGAGGAAACTGAAAACATTGGTTTGGAAACACTTAGTGCAGTCACTTAATGAAGGTCGCGGCGCTCAATGAAATACGCATCTTTGCTTGAATGGCGTCGTTGCATTGATGAGATTCAGGTACTAAAACGAAAATAAAACGTCTCTTTGTTTGAAACTGTACTAGTTAAATAAAAGAGAGGCCAATTAACACGGGGGAGGGAAGGTGGGTGGCGGAATTTGAATGATAAAATAAATTTTAGTGGTATTTATTTGATGATGACTTTATTAAGACAGTTAATCGGCTGACTCGTTCATCTAATTAAAAAGTGTTTCACATTTATACTTCATAAAGGCTTTGATTCTCCCCGTGCAAGAAGTTATAAATAGGGAAGTTTATGGGGCAGTATAAAAGGACGTTTCTTGATAGCCGCGGCAATGAAAGCTCGAAGTATCATTCATGGGTTTTTCCCCTCTCAGACGTCGTCAGTCCTCGAGAGTGAGATGTTGATGTCTACTCCGAACGGTGTGTGTGAGAAAAAGTAAGTTTGTTTCTTCGTCTAGGAAATGAAAACGCTGCGTCAAATACTGTATATTTTTTATCCTTGATGTTGTTACCCCGGGCTCCTAGTAAGATCACTTAGTCACACTCACACTCGTGTCTTCCCGTAACCTCGGTTCCCACAACAATATCATAATTACTGTAAAATGTAATTTTATTTTTTAAATGAAAACAATTTTTTCGTCTGATTGAAAATAATGAATAAGAAAATAGCCAAATACAGACACCAAAAAAAAGGGTAATAATTAATATATCTACAACCACACAACAACGTTTTTGGGAGATCCTTGTACCCTTTCGTCACGTGTTAAAGAAGAAGAGCCTGGAGGGACAGAAACTGCACCGGTCAGTTGACAACACTCAAAAGTCTAGTGACCAGAGCAGTTGTGTCGCTCCAGGCTCTTCTTCTTTAGCACCTGAGGAAAGGGAACAAGGATCCCCAGAAACGTTGTTTTTTGTCTGAATTGGCTACCTTTCTTATTCATATTTATTTAACTGAAAAATTTGTCAGCAGGTGTTACGAGAGTGTTTTTCAAATAATATACTAAGAAACCGTTCTTTTCTGTTTTACACACACACACACGCGATGTCACCGCCCTCTCTCGCCAATGCTAGCGGGATATGTTTGTGTGGGTATTTCTTATTCATAATCAGTTGCTAAGGTCTTTGGCAACATTCCTTGTTTTTTCTCTTCTAATTCTGTTCTTGTTGTATCTCATGAGGTGTGTTTTCGGAGGATCACAACAGTTTCACATCTCTGTGAGGGAACCTTAGTTCAAAAACGGAGAGGAAAAGGCATCCCCAAAGGTAGCCCATTTCCCACAAGCCGAGGCACCACGGCCTATTCTGAGAGGTGTATGTTCCGGGGGTCACAGACCTTGGGCATACGGTAAGACTTGTCCGCTATTCCCAGTGGAATAGTCGGCCAGCTGCCTCCTAAACTGGTCGAGGTACGGAGAAGGGAATGCTGCGTCCTCACAGCAAACGCCTCTCCCGCTATCGGAAGGGCGTGGGACAAGTACCCCAATGCCCGACCTAACTAATGCAGGTTTTTCTAGGGTTTTCCCTGCATTTCTTTAGGCGAATGCCGGGTAGGATCCTTAAAATATAGCCCGGGGGCCCTAGTTAACCCTTGCCTACCTTCCTCCACCCTTCCGCATCCCGTCTTTCCAATCCCTTCCTATGCTATTAAAGCGGAGTTGCCCAACGTGGATTACCCTCATGTAGCCTGTTGCCTCCCCCTCCCCCCCCCAAAAAAAATCTTGAGTTTCACATTCGCTCCAGCGAGTGTTTTTTTTTGACAAGGTGTTTTAATGCAGGAAAAAAATTATTAAAGCTCGCTAATTGTGCGCGGACATTTAAGAACCTTGAGCAGTGGCACTTCACTATTTTACGCCACTTATTGACATCATGATTTCTCTTTAAATTAATGACGTAACTCGAGCATTCACATTAAACGTATATCGCTTCGTCCTTGGTAATTCGCTCGGCGATAAGTTAAGAGTTTTAACATTTAACCGTACGACCAGTATTGCGCTTTCTAGCGGCTAAGTTTGACGTGAAAATTCTCAACCCAGGTAAGAAATGCAGATAAGCACAAGCACCGTGGCGCACACACGTTCCTCCTTCTCCTCCTCCTCCATGCCGCGCGTTTCGGGTGCCCACTGGTTTACGCCTTAAAATTTCAGCGGTTCCCAAACATAGGTTTTATAGACTTTTTTTGGTGGCTCATAAAGAAGCGCGCACACACAACACACATGCCACTTAACACTAATTTAAAATTAGTTTTTTTTTTATCTTATTTCCTCCGACTTGCTTATGATACTTGCTTTTATTTTCTCCCATTACTACCGCAATGGTGCCAAATTCAATTTATTTTTTGTGTTGTATTGTGTTTGTGTGTAACATCAGCTGATATCTCTGATAATTATGACATGTAAGAGTCTGTTGTCGCATGAGGAGTATCGTCACTTGATTGTTTTTTGATTTTTCTCTGCAACCACCAATTTAATTTTTGTGTTGTTTTGCGTTTGTGTGTAACATCAGCTGATATCTCTGATAATTATTATCTGTAAGAGACTATTGTCGCTGGTTGCAGAGAAAAATCAAAAACAAGTGAGCGACGATAGTCTCATGCGTTCGTGTAACATCAGCTGATATCTCTGATAATTATTGTCTGCAAGAGACTATTGTCGCTGGTTGCAGAGAAGAATCAAAAAAACAAGTGAGCGACGATACTCCTCACGCGACAACAGGCTCTTACATGTAATAATTATCAGAGATATCAGATGATGTTACACACAAACGCAAAACAGCAACACAAAAATAAATTGGGTGGTTGCAGAGAAAAATCAAAAAACAAGTGAGCGACGATACTCCTCACGCAACAATAGTATCTTACGTGTAATAATTATCAGAGATATCAGGCTGATGTTACACACAAATAAATTGAAATTTGTGCACCATTACACCATTTATTTCATTAAACTTTTAATTCAATTCGTCATTCTGTACTTTTGAAGTTTTGCTTGCAGTAATGGCAAAAATAAAATAAAATGAGGATCATAAATGTTCAGATGATTATTTTAATTGAAACAGGAGGACTGCTTTATATGACAGTGCCTTCCACTAAATTTCTCTAATAAATATAGACAATTAATTTTTATTTAAACTGCCCCCGTATATTCATAATACTATATATTATATTATTGTTATTTACTTGAACCTAGTCAATTAGTAAACTTTCTAAGATGATTTACTACACTTTCAAAGATGATTTACTTTTATATACACTTGAAACACATTCATTGATTATAAAAATGAAAAAAAAAAATACGTCTGATAGAAAATATCGCATTTTGAGTGTTTGTCGACTGACAAGTGCAGTTGTGTCGCCCTATGCTCTTCTTAGCACCTGAGGAAAGGGGCAAAGGACCCCAGAAACCTGTTGTGTGGTATTTATATTACCCCCTTTTTTAATTGGCTATATTTCTTATTCACTCGTGATTAATAACATGTAGTGACCATGAAGTGGCTCTTTCGTTTCATTTATTTTTGTACAATAGGCTTAATTAAATGTTTTACAAATGACGACTCTTATTGTTTTCAAAAGTGATTTATAATATCAAATACGGAGATATTTTGTCACATATGTTCCTTGAAATATGCAAGTAGAATTTTTTTTTTTGGTTCCTCCTCTAAATAGGGCTAAATTATTGTGCGAAAGGTCCTTGGTATAAAGTTAAAAAATATTAGTAATGGAGTTTAAAATTATCTATTGAGATTTATTGGAAATCTGAGGGGTTGTGTGTAAGAAAACAGCGGAGATAACGTTTATCTTTCCATGAAGGAGTTTATTCTTCTTTCTCAGATTGAAACGAAGATATTGAAGAAAGAAGACGTAAGTCCAGAATATCAGTTGTTCTTCACTTTGGTGTGTCTGGAGTTTTAGCATTTTTTTCACAATAGGCCGGAACGTTGAAATTAATTAGTTGTCGTCCCGGCGTTAATTGTAGATTGAACCTGCTGAGGTAAATTGAATTAGACTTTTATTGTTGTGGCGTCTGAGGCCGTCGCCATGGTTACGGATGCGCCACGTGCCCAGCCATCGACCTGCGGGGATTGGGGAAACCCCTTCCCTTCCCTCTCCTCGCGGTAATTCCTCCTAAAGGTGCGAATGAATGGCGTTAATGAGGCAGCCAAATCAGTGTTTGCCCGAGCGAATGTTATCCTCCTTCAGCGCAAAAACAACGTCAACTTGTCTGGGAAAAGTTTGGCGAAGACCGTCGTCTTTAAGACGCGGCGGCGGCGGCGGCGACGACTACTTTAAGGAACTGCCGGGCGGAAATAATGGTCCGTGTAACTTCCTTATTATCGGGGCGATTATGAAAGGGTCGTTCTTGCTGATGGCGGCATTTCTTTGCAGTTCGCCGAAAATTTGTTTTCATGGCTTTATTTCCCTGATGTGCTTTCAGAGGAAGCCTCTGTGTGTGGATGGTGGGGTGGAGAGGGAAAAAGTCCAATGTTTTTTTCTGAGATGAGTAATTTTAAATTGCTGTGTCCTGGCCACGGTAAAATTACTTCAAATTGTTGCGTTTAAATATTACATCCGTATAGTTCAGGAAGCCTCCTCCTGGCTCCATCTACTTGAATTCGCGAGCCTCTGGTATGTTCCTTAACAGCCGGGGAAGCGTATTTAACGTCAGACGTTCAACTTGATTACAGGCTATGGATATTGAACCTGCCTGCCACAAAAGGTTGTAGATAAACTGAGATTAGAGAGGAATTTTAGCATACAAAGATAACATGAACCAGAGATACTATTCTTAAAATATTGTGATAGTTGTCGTTAAGGCCAACCCGTATCCTGGTTGATAATTTATGCAATTAAGATAAATTACCATTGTGCAAAATTTCCGAGAAATTTTATTTTGCAATCGGATTCATTATCTGAAATATGGGTTTCTTCCTGGTCGAACGTATTATTTTAATTATTTTTTTTAATGTCGAAAATTTGTTTAGTAGTGGAATAAAAATATTCTTTGTGTTCCTCTTTTTTTTAGGGTAACAGGCTACATGAGGGTAATCCACATAGTGGCAACTCCCCTTTAATAGCATAGGAAGGGATTTGAAAAGGGGGGATGCGGAAGGGTAGAGGAAGGTAGCCAAGGGTTAACTAGGGCCCCCGGGCTATGGTTTAAGGATCTTACCCTGCATTCGCCTAAAGAAATTCAGGAAAAACCCTTGGAAACCTGCATCAGGTAGGTCGGGCATTGGGTACTTGTCCCACGCCGTTCCCTGGATGGCTGGAGAGGGGTTTGCTGTGGGGACGCAGCTTTCCCCTCTCCGTGCCTCGACCAGTTTAGGAGGCAGCTGGCCGACTGTTCCAATAAGAATAGCGGACAACTCTTACCGTATGCCTAAGGTCTGTGACCCCGGAACATACACCTCTCAAACTCAGGTCGAGGTGCCTCGACATGTGGGAACCTTAGTTCAAAAACCAGAGAGATGTGAAGGCAACCCCAAAGCTATCTGGGAAGGTTCACCTGCGAGAGAATTCTGTCGAAGGCTTAAGTTTCAGAATATTCTACTCTTCCGCATCCCCCCTTTCAAATCCCTTCCTATGCTATTAAACGGGAGTTGCCACCATGTGGATTACCCTCATGTAGCCTGTTACCCTATAGAAAAAGCTTCAAACTGTAACTAATTGTAAAAATTAATGGTTAGAAAAAAAAATAAAAGAAACGATTTTTATTAAATCAAGTAGAATGATCAAATTATTCTTTACTAAGATTTAATGCCAAATTTTTTTCGATATAAGAACAAAAATAGTAACTTTCGTTGCAAAAAGTTTTTTTTCATTATATGTTAAATTATTACTGGTAATGTTTGGAAAAAAATTGTTTTGGTGCAACAAAACATAAGTGTTAAAAGGGAATTGCAAATAATTAGTCTATCCAAAAAAATCCAGCTATATTTTTATAAATAAAGTCAGAATATCCGAGCAATGCGTTAATTTGGCGTTCAAAATTTTCGTTGAGAAATTCAAATGACAACTAGCCATGGGAAATGGAGAATACGAAGAAATAGGGAACTGGAGAGGAACAGTATGGGTGTGCATGGAGACGTTGTATTGGAAATAAAGGGGGGGAACAGCAGAACTGAGATGGTCGGTTGGAGCCAGTGTCTTAGAGCGAATGTCAGAAGACAGGGGTTGTCAAGAAGATCTAAGAAAAGGAAATCCAGGTGTGGCAGAAGGAGGCAAAGGGAGACCACGAAAACGATGGTTGGACGAGGTGGAGGACTATGGGTGTTATAAGATGGAGGGAGCGAGCAGAGAGGCCAAGGTCCTACATGGACTGTAACGCCGACGAGTATTAGTAGTGGTAGAGTAGTGGGTTATAATTTAACTAGAAACGTATTGAAGCTTCCGAATGATCCCGTTTGCGTCAGTAAATGTAATGTATCTAGGATGAGGGAAAGTGCCGAAGGCCAGCTTTCATCCTGACGCTTTCACTTTAAATCGACGTACAAATATATTGTAGTACTGTTCAAACAGATCGAATCCAATGTAAATTTCTCTGGAACTGTTAATGTGTAAAGACCAAATATTTGCCGCCGTCGACTGCCGAAGGCTCTTCTTTATCTTTCTTCAAACAGAACTAAGACGACGGAGTTCCTCGGCAGTCGGTAGCCATTTATAAGCGTCAGTAAATTGTATTAAATAAAGAACTCTTTATTAATCACAAGCACACAGATTAATATTTAGCAAAAAACGAAAATTTCCCTATAAACATTTTCACGAACAATTTATTTTTCAATTAGTTTTAAAAATAAAGAATTTATCCACAGTCTAAAAGAAATAACAACATGAGGATCCACGCTGCGAGGGTGACTGCATTAACTTTGCTGAAAACAAATATTGCAAATAAATTAAATTCAAGGCTAATAACTGTTTAATATTGCGAAAGCGCTGTTTAACAAGTCTTTAATCAGTTTAAGTGGTTTTTTTATCAGTCAAGAAATTAATTTTAAACTCTGTTAATACCTTTTTTCTTAATTATTAACATAGATAATTGAGCCGTATTCATCTAAAATAACAAATAAAAAAAATATATACATTTTCAATTTTCAAATAAAATTCGATATATTGTAATAATTAGCAAAATCTTTAATTAAAAGAACTTCTTAAACAACAAAAAGAAAGTTAATTAAAATTTGAAAATTTTGAATGATAGTTGGCAACACGTTGAAGACGCCATTTATGTAATAATTAACAAAACTTAATTAAATTTTCCCGACACGTTGTTGGGCCATTTATGTAATGATTAAAAAGGTGGTCTTAATAAATAGGAATAATTAACAAAATTATTATGTATTTTAAAAATTTATTGTTGATAATTACACATTATAAGCCTTAGTAGCTTGAAGTCAACACCTACTAAACAGGCCATTATACACTGATTGTACACACGGTAGTTGCTCTGGATCCTCTCACCCTCAGCCAGTTGCCGGACGTAGATCTCCTCAAAGTCTCTCTATGCGAAAATCAGTTCAGTTTGTGAAGGAAAACTTCTGCTTCCAAACTGCGATTTTTACGAGTCTCTCCGTCAAACTGTTTTTCTTGCGTTTTATGTAAACTATTATATTTCTCCGTTGGACTTCCTGGATAACACTATTCATAATTCTGGATCCGCAGACTTTTACTGTTTTTATTTCTCTATGTTGACCGAACTACCATGTCCCAGTTCTCGACGCAGACTTTTTCGTTTCGCGTCTTGCCGTAGACTGAGTTCTCTAAGCGCGCGGTTTACAGTCTCGATTGTTAACAAAGAAAAACTTGCCTTGATTGTCGCCTGTAAGCACACGTACCGCAAACAATTAAATTATATTAAAAACAATTAATAGTCTCTTTAATTGGTATTACAATATATGTATAACTTCTGAGTGTTATCAACTGACCAGTGCAGTTGTGTCGCTCTAGGCTCTTCTTAGTACCTCACGAAAGGGGACAAGGATCCCAGAAACGTTGTTGTGTGGTATTTATATTACCCTTTTATTTGTCTGTACTTGGCTACCGTTCTTTTTCTTTATTTTCTATCAGACGTAAATTATTTTCCTTTTATATATAATATTTCAACATTAAATGTTTTATCAAAATGAAATAAATATCTTAAAGTATAATTCAGTTACAGTAGCTGTATAGAAATAATTCTTATTTCTTTCAGGAGCTTTAAAATTTCATTTCAGTCACAATCACCATCATAAAATAAATATATATAATACACAATATTATAAAGAATTAAAAGTTTTCCTTGATTTTTATTCCTATTGGAACAGTCGGCCAGCTGCCTCCTTAACCGGTCAAGGCACGGCGAAGGGAAAGCTGCGACCCCACAGCAAACTCCTCTCCCGCCATCCAGGGAAGGGCGTGGGACAAGTACCAAATGGCGGGCCTACCTGATGCAGGTTTTTCTAGGGTTTGTCCTGCATCACTTTTAGGTGAATTGCCGGGTAGGATCCTTAAACCATAGCTCGGGGGGCCCTAGTTAACCCTTGGCTACCTTGATGTACCCTTCCGCATCCCCCCTTTTCAGATCCCTTCCTATGCTATTAAAGGGGAGTTGCCACCATGTGGATTACCCTCATGTAGCCTGTTACCCAATAAAAATAAAGAGTCAAAATGTGCTCCACAAGGTAGTATAATATAAAATGTACAAATATCACGACAGTAAAATAATTAGATTGTAAAGTTTCCTGAATTAAAAAAGAACAACTCAGTCCTGCCACGACTCATACGTGCAGAGATTCCCAGGAGCGAGTCACAACTGTAGTTTCCAGTTACAGGACTCCGTGATGGAAGGAACAAATGACCTACTTCCAACTTGTGACATGTCTCTGGCGACACAAACACAATGTATTGACTTTTGTCGTGCGTCGTTCACAGCTGGTTGCACTTCTAAGTGGCAAAAGGGGGGGGGGGCAGAAATTATGTGTGCGGAAGGGGTTAACTTGTAATGGCGGAAATAATAGAGAACGCGGACGGAAACATTAACAAGGAGGACTGACGACAATAATCAGGCGTCTCGAATTTCTCTTCCACCTGCTTATCAATAGAAAGTTGTTTCGCAAGGTTGAGTCAACGCTCCTTATTTCAATGCATTCTCGAGTGTTACGTGAAATACAGGACGCCTGGTGAAGACAACAGGCAGTCAGATTATGGCAAAAAACAAGTTTCTAGGGCTTGAAATCGTCGTGTCCTGAGAATTCCGGTCAAACTACTATCTGATGCGTTAAATATTATTCACTTATTATTTATTAAAGGTTGTATTTTTAGCTTTGTTTATATGAAGTAGAAAGTGCAGTTTTTCTGACCATCACAGACAATATATTTTTATTTATTGACTGATTTAACCCGACCCAAACCCAACCATCCAACTCAACATCACCTTTGAAGCCCCTCACAGTCCCCAACAATGCAGACAGACAAGTGGAAGATACAAGAAAAATTAGGTTAATTGCCAGATTAGCCTAATTACCAAGGTTAATTATCGTTGTGATTTATTTTAATCCATTAGTCCTCGTACGAGGAAACAGGACACGTCAATACATAAAATTACAATATAATATAATTGGATGCTAAGAAGAGAGTCCGCGAGGGCTATTCTCTCGCAGGCAGAACCTTGTAGGAGAGATACGAAGGGGCTACCTTTGGGGATGCCTTTTACTCTCTCCGTTTTCGAACTAAGGTTCCCACAAGCCGAGGCACCTCGGTCTGTTCTGAGAGGTGTATGTTCCGGGGTCACAGACCTTTGGCATACGGTAAGAGTTGTTCTCTGTTCCCATTGGAATAGTCGGCCAGCTGCCTTCTAAACTGGTCGAGGCACGAAGAAGGGTATGCTGTGTCTCCACAGCAAACTCCTCTCCCGATATCGGAAGGGCGTGGGACAAGTACCCGAAACGTTGTCTTGTCTGTGATTGGGTCAGAAAACTGCATTATTTATTTATTAAATTCATGAAATACATATTGATTATATTTTTCGCTTATTTATAATAATTATTGGCTTTCTGTGGTGGTGTTTATTTAAAAAAATTAATAAGGGGGAAAACATTATTTTCCTATTTATTTTTATTGAGCATAAGTCAACTGCTGCATCATCAGCTTAACCCTAACTTACGTATTGATAAGAAGTGGGAGGGGGGAGCCCTGTAAATTATACATTTATTTGTCTCCCAGTAGACACACTAATTTATTACGTATTTAGTTGATTTTCCTTATCGAATATATATATATATATAGAGGCTTGATGGATGATTCAGGCAACCTCTTCCAACTTTCGATCGCTCTGTTTGTAAATGAAAAATTAAGTATTCCTTAATTCCTTTTACTCCAAGCCGAATCTGTCTGCAATTCGTTTAAAATCAGCCCCTGGACGTTTCTCTTGACGCCAATAACCTCACGTTATCGTCTTTCCTGTTTTATTTTCCATATTTCTTCCTCTCGTCACTGCGCTGGATTTTCCTCCGACCTTACCATTTCCGTACATTTGCTCAAAAACTACGACCTGACTCTTTTGGTCCCTTAAGATATTATTACGTGCCCGGACTCGACCCCCCCCCCCCCTGTGACGCTGACAGGTCGGCGTTGAGCTCCGAATAAATTAATGAAATATTTTCCGCAGTTCCTCCCCGTTGAGTCGCCTCGCGTTGTTTGATCTGATTCAAATACCAAGGGTTATTACGCGACGGAGATCTTCAAAGCCCGCGGGCGGGTCGCGCTGTGTTTTCTCTGCTTTTATGCTCGGAATATGGATGTCGGCCGCTTTGTATCCGATATCGAGCGGAACAGAAGTGGCGCCCGAGTATTAATCTCCACCCCCCGCCGCCCCCGCAGTGTGCTACCACCTAATAAACGCCCGGGGAACCTCTGCTTACGATGAACAGCAAAACAACTCCACTTGTGAAGCAGCAGGAAGAATGAGTGATAGATTATATGAGGTTAGTTACACGACGGTGGACAGCGTCAAAGGTGGTGCAAGGTTTACTGAAACATACTATCTCTCTCTCTATTCTCACTATCTCTCTCTCTTCTCTCTCTATCTTTATCTCTCTCTCTTCTCTCTCTATTTCTTCTCTCTCTATCTCTCTATCTCATCTCTCTCTTTCTTCTCTCTATCTCTTCTCTCTCTCTTCTCTCTATCTCTATCTCTTCTCTCTATCTCTATCTTTCTCTCTTCTCTCTATCTCTATCTGTCTCTTCTCTCTCTCTATCTCTCTCTTCTTTCAATCTCTCTCAATCTCTATCTTTCTCTTCTCTCTCCCTTCTCTCTCCCTTCTCTCTCCCTTATCTCTCTCTACTTCTCGGGCTCTCTCTTCTCTCTTTTCTCGTTCTTCTCTCTCTTCTATCTCTCTTCTCTCTCTCTTCTCTCTCTCTATCTTTTTATCTCTCTTCTCTCTCTCTTCTCTCTCTTCTCTCTCAATCTCTCTCTATTTCTCTCTATCTCTCTTCTCTCTCAATCTCTCTATCTCTCTATATCTGTCGATTCTGTCTTTGTCTCTCTCTATCTCTCTATCACTATCTCTCTCTTCTCTCTATCTTCTCTATCTCTCTATCTCTATGCTAATGACAACAAAACAATTGATGACCTCATACGGACACTTTATTTTTCATTTTTATTATGACGACGTTTCGATACCATTTTTTGGGTATTTTCCTACAGAGGAGGTTTAGTTTACAATTTATTAAGATTTATAGTACGATTGTACAAAGTAAGCAAAGGCAAAGTAAAGTACACACACACACAAACAAACAAAAAAAAGAAATAACAAACAAGTTACCAAAATAACCGTTTGCTGAGATAATTTGGTAATTTGTTTGTTATTTCTTTTTTTTTCTGTACTTCAGCTTGTCTTTTGTTTACTTTGTACAATAATACTGTAAATCTAAATCAATTGTAAATTAAACCTCGTCTGTAGGAAAATACCGGAAGAAGATGCCCAAAAAATTGGTATCGAAACGTCGTCGCAATAAAAATGAAAAATAAAGTGTCTGTATGAGGTCATCGATTATTTTTTATTAATTCAAAACAGTCGTTCAGTTAAAACTTTTTAAATACTAATGACCTTTTATTTATGTTAAATTATCACAATTGTGCGGACCAATGGGTTAATTTTATTTTAAAAAAAGAAGACGGTATGTCACGTACGACTATGTACCATACTTCCGATGTTGAATCTCCCAACACCATTCACGTGGTTTCGTACGTTGTTTGAGACTCAATAAAAATTTCTCCTCTCCCTCGCCCTAAACTTTGGTATTTTGTTTGGAACGTAACGACATCTTCAATATCAAAGACGAGCCCCGCGGCACTCAATACGGAAACAACGGACATTTTTTTTTATTATTTTGAGATGATATTTACTTTATTAAGAATTGGCAAGGAAGATTGTTCCGTATGATTTGTGTGCGGGGGTGGACATGCTTGTGGCAGTGTGATCAATAAAAGCTCGGGACAGACTTAACTGCAGGAGGAGGAAGAGAACTGATCAATCTCGCAGCCAGCCATTGTGAGAGTCATCAGAATCAGAGAGACAAACAGCGCAAACAAGGGGCGTTTCTTGTACCTGAAGGTAAAAAAACCGGTTATCAAGTGCGTTAATAAAGTAGTTACGTTTTTTTAAAATTTATTAAAATTAAGTCTTATTTTTTTAGGTCAACAGACTACATCCCCATGGTGGCAACTCCCCTTTAATAGCATAGGATAGGGATTTGAAAGGGGGGATGCGGAAGGGTAGAGGAAGGTAGCCAAGGGTTAACTAGGCCGACTATTCCAATGGGAACAGCGAACAACTCTTACCGAATGCCCCCAAGATCTGTGACCCCGGAACATACACCTCTCAAAACTGGCCGAGGTGGGAACCTTAGTTCAAAAACTGTGAGAGGAGGAGGCATCCTCAAACTCGTAGATATTTAAGATGTAGACTTGCTGTTTTGGCCCTTGTCAGTCCAAGTTAGAGACGAGAGAAACCGACTACAACATAACAACGAAGGTTGGCCGCGGCCTGATGTTTGGGATGGATCTGGTCATCAGGGAAACTTCGTGTTATGAAGGAGGTTATGGGGAAGATGGGGAGGACGGAGATTTACCAGTTGTTCGGTTGGTGGTTAGAGAGTGATTTAGGGGGGAATATGATATCAAGTGAGAGTTTACGTTTTAGTCTGTTACTGTAGAAGAACTCAATGGAGGTCTTTATTAGGGACTTGGTAGATTATGGTAGGAATTAGGGGAAAATCTTCAAGGTGTTTGTGGATAACTGAGTTGCGAAGAGTTGGACCGGAGGTTACATATGGAGCGGAGACGTGGATATTAAATAAATCCAAAGAAAAAAATAGGTTAATGTCACGGGAAAGAAAGGTATTGAGGAAGATCTTTGGACCAACGAAAACAGAGCTGTGATAAAAACTGCTCGAGTGCGTTGGCTAGGACACACGTACATCGGATGGAGAATACCAGAGAACCAAAGAAAGTTCTGGAGGGGGCATCCAGGTGGCAGAAGATACAGGGGTAGAACAAGAAAGCGTGAGATGGAGGAAGGAGGTCAGGATATGGACAACTTTGGAAGAAGATAGTTGCGGAGGACAAGGACCGCAACGTCAAAGAATCAGTCAGTATTTTGAGGATCCCCCACATGGCAGCACATGAGTGCGGCCATATTGGGGCGGATTAAGGACAGAGAGAGGAGGATTTTAGAGCCAAGGGACATGGGAGATTTTCTGTTGATGAGAAGGAAAAGTTGTTTTATATTGTTGTTGATTCTGGAGGTGATGTGAGGTTGCCATGAGAATTTGGAAGCGAGGATAGGGTGCAGTTAGTTGGGTAGATATTTTGGTGCCATTCAGAAGAGAAAAAAATATGAGTGATTGAGGAAATGTTTGGTTGTAAGGCTGAAGAGAGTGATCGTGGATTTGGCTAGCGTTTGTGCTGATTCTCTATTTTTTTTCGGACCAGCTTTCAATATAATTGAAGGCGATTTGTAGATTTCTGGAGCCCGAGAAGTGTGGCAAGGTCGTCTTTAAAAAAGGTACCGTTGTAGTAGATTGGTTTTGAGGTATGTCCTGAAAATAGAGGAAAGGGCCTAGGATGCTACTGCCTTGGGGGACATCAGTTTTTGTTGTTGGTTTTTTTTCGTGAAATAAAAACATGTGTCTACGCAATCACAGATAAAATAGTTCTTCAGTCCAGTGCTTTAATATTAATGAGAAATACACGTTTATCGGTATAGGATCCCTAAAGTTGGGTTTTTAGAATCACAGAGAAGAGAAACGTAGGTGTGAGTACAGTACACGAGAGAGAGAACATTGCGGCGGGCCGTTTCTCTGAATCTGCACTTTGAAATGAAAAATGATTGCTTTTAATTGCTGTTGTGATTTATGACTCAACAGCGCCAGGCCGAGACATTTGCTTTCTCACAGGTTCCGCTTGCCAAGGTTGCAACTTAACGATTTATTCACTTTCAAGTTACCTCTCTTGAAAAGAAACGGAGTTTTAAACTAGGCATTCCAAGGATGTAACTAATTTGTCTTTGTCAAGGCGTTACTTAAAAATCTCCCAGTTTCAATTTTTTATATAATTAATACCGTTGGTTACTCTGGTCTCTGTATAATTGTATTTTTTCGCCTACTCTCAGCAACAAATAATTTCGTTTACATACCACAACATCTCCAGAAATCGGGGGAGGGCGTGGGACATGTGCAGAGAGCTCGCGCAACCCGACATAGTTTTCCCTGCATCACATCTAGGAGACTCTAGTTCACTACTCCCGTCCGTATCCCCCAATTCTGACTGTACGAGAGCTATTATTTTTTTTCTCTACAACGTTGATTACCTTCAAGCAACGTGTTTCAAAGATAAGTATGGTGAGTGAAAATTTCTAATATATTTTTTTTAGAGTAACAGGCTATGTATAGAGTAATCCACATGGTGGCAACTTCCCTTAAAAAGCGTAGGAAGGAATTTGAAAGGGGGGATACGGAAGGGTAGAGGAAGGTAGCCAAGGGTTAACTAGGGGCTGCATGGGCTATGGTTTAAGGATCTTAACCGGCATTCGCCTAAAAGTAATGCAGGACAAACCATAGAAAACCTGCATCAGGTAGGTCGGGCATTTGGTACTTGTCCCACGGCCTTCTCTGGATGGTGGGAGAGGGGTGTTTGCTGTGGGGTTGCAGCTTTCCCGTCGCCGTGCCTTGACCAGTTTAGGAGGCAGCTGGCCGACTGTTCCAATTGGAACAGCGAACAATTCTTACCGTATGCCCAAGATCTTCGACCCCGGAACATACACCTCCCTCGGCATGAGGGAACCTTAGTTCAAAAACCAGAGAGAGGAGAAGGCATCCTCAAAGGTAGCCTCCTCCAGAGCTCTCTCGGAAGGTTCACCTACGAGAGGAGAGGGGGGGCGTGGAGTTCTGGTTTTGGCTGCGGCAGAATAGGAAAATGGCCAAGGTTCAACAAGACGTTTCGAACGGGAATAAAATTGAACTATAATGATTTTTTTTCCTATTTTATGATTATTTCGGATAACAGGAAAGACAGCCGAATACAGACAAAGGAATTGGTAATATAAACACCACACAACACGTATGTGTATTATTTACACCTGAAGAAAGGAACAAGGCTTCCTGAAACGTTGTGTGGTATTTATATTATCACTCATTTTTTCTGTATTTGGATTTCTTTCTTATTATCAACATTTTGTAACCGTTACGTTTTCAATGTTTAAAACCGTAATTTTAATTATGTTTAATGATCGTCATTAATCATGCATTTAAATAACTTCGTCACTCGTCTATCCTTTTAATACAATTCACGTAAGGTTTCGTAGTGAGACTTTTAGGTGGATTATCACGTTTCCTTAGCGAGCCACTGTTAATACAGAGAATGATTTGGTGCCGACAGACTTTAGCAAAACCTGGAAGTTTTCGTTTGTTTTCTTCTTGAGGGTGGCTGCCCGGAGTTGTCTTTATTAGTACTCTCCTCCTTCTGTATCCGTTCGAATGTATGAAATCGTTATTAAACTCTCCTCGACCTTGCGAATGAACCTCCACCGTCTCGAAGCTCTGTAAAATATTTTCACTTGGATTA
Organism: Zhengitettix transpicula; assembly: GCA_037074705.1. Classification (NCBI taxonomy): domain Eukaryota; kingdom Metazoa; phylum Arthropoda; class Insecta; order Orthoptera; family Tetrigidae; genus Zhengitettix; species Zhengitettix transpicula. The sequence continues at coordinate 8,158,158 of CM073594.1, read as the reverse complement.
TAAAAAAAAATATTTAAAGTTTATATTTAAGAGGACTTCTATAGTGCACGTAATTTAATTTTCCGTCACGAAACACACGTGGGGGGAGGTGTTTTAAATCTTATAATAAATACTTCGTTTAATTTTAAATATCAGGTTCAAGCTCCAGTAAATGCAGGGGTTACGTATATGTAAATAAATTACTTTAGATTCCTCTACTACATGAATTTTATTATACAACTGGTCGCCATTTACAAAGCAATTTAAACTAAACAAAGATAAAAACCAACCCCAAAAATCCCTTATTATTATTATTATTATCAATTTGAATGTAATAAATTTATTATACAACTGACTCCATTTACTAAGCAACTAAAATTAAGCAAAACTAAAGACCAACCCCAAAAATACCTTATTATTATTATTATTATTATCAATTTGAATGTAATAAATTTATTATACAACTGACTCCATTTACAAAGCAACTAAAATTAAGCAAAGATAAAGACCAACCCCAAATATCCCTTATTATTATTATTATTATTATCAATTTAAATGTAATAAATTTATTATACAACTGACTCCATTTACAAAGCAACTAAAACTAACCAATGATAAAAACTAACCCCAAAAATCCCTTATTATTATTATCATCAATTTTAATGTAATAAATTTATTATACAACTGTCGCCATTTACAAAGCAACTAAAACTAAACAAAGATAAAAACCAACCCCAAAGATCTCTTATTATTATAGTCAATTTTAATGTAATAAATTTATTATACAACTGACTCGATTTACAAAGCAACTAAAACTAACCAAAGATAAAAACTAACCCCAAAAATCCCTTATTATTATTATCATCAATTTTAATGTAATAAATTTATTATACAACTGTCGCCATTTACAAAGCAACTAAAACTAAACAAAGATAAAAACCTACCCCAAATATCCCTTATTATTATTATTATCAATTTTAATGTATTAAATTTATTATACAACTGACTCGATTTACAAAGCAACTAAAACTAACCAAAGATAAAAACTAACCCCAAAAATCCCTTATTATTATTATTATTATTATCAATTTTAATGAAATAAATTTATTATACAACTGGTCGCCATTTACAAAGCAACTAAAACTAAGCAAAGATAAAAACCAACCCCAAATATCCCTTATTATTATTATTATTATCAATTTTAACGTAATAAATTTATTATACAACTGACTCCATTTACAAAGCAACTAAAACCAAAAAAAGATAAAAACCTACCCCAAATATCCCTTATTATTATTATTATTATTATTATCAATTTTAACGTAATAAATTTATTATACAACTGTCACCATTTAAAAAACAACTAAAATTAAGCAAAGATAAAAACCAACCCCAAAGATATATATTCCCCTTATTATCAATTTTAACGTAATAAATTTAGTGTATAACTAACTCCATTTACAAAACAACTAAAATTAAGCAAAAATAAAAACCAACCCCAAAGATTATCAATTTGAATGTAATAAATTTATTACAGTCTGTTGAAGGTTTTTGAAGTCGATGTGATAATCTAATAACCTTCTGTCAAGACTTCCTTCGCCGAATGTAATTTTTTCTTTTTTGTAAAGTTGGCACCAAACTGCAAACGGCGCGCTCCCTTGGCCATGTTGTTTGTTTCTCAGTTCGTGAGGTGCTTCTCACTTATCAGTCACGTACAGCACTGAGCGCCTCGTACCAAGGTGAAGTATTCCTTCATTCCTCTCTCTGTCTGTCTCTGAGCAAGGTTTGAACCCGCCTAATATTGTGCTAGTTTGTAGTAGTTGCCATGTCTGACGATCAACCACTTTTTTCCTTCGGAGAAGGTCAGTGAACGTTAAATTTTGAATTTTTTTTTACAACACCTTGTTTGATTTAATTAAATTGATAATTTAATTATGACTCAAATACAACCCTTAAAATAGTAAATCATGATGATGAATGGTGCCTCAACTGGAGGATTAATTGATAACAGAACGACTGTCTACAATTTCTTGCTGAATTACTCTATTTTTTATGAGGCATGATGTAGTTCATTCTGAGTCTCCAACTTCACTTTTCATGAAGTCGATGTTGTAGTAAAATAAATAAATATATTGAGACGTTGTCTTACTTTCCGGCTTCCTGCAGGAGGTCTTAAATAATCCAGATTTGCGTGTTTTGTTTGGCTTCTCGTTCACCAACCACGCGCTGCCTGCCAATGCTCGAGGATCAAGAAATCAGCTGAGGGTTATCTGTGTATTTCGATACTATATATATTATTTTTCCCCCCTCCTCCAGGTACTCTCTGCCACTGTTTTGCGAAAATTTTTTCTCATACTTGTATTTGCAACCCGCAATTAGACAACAAGAAGTTTACAAGCAAATAGACAGACAACCGCATGAATGACTTTTTATATTTAGGACTAGCTGAAGGTGCCCGGCGTTGCCCGACATGTCATTTATCCATAACCCCCGATTTTTTTATGTAACCCCCCCCCACCCCTACCCGTGCTCCCCTCCCACATCAAAAAGGATTGAAATTGTACACTAATAAAGTCGTAGAAATATTATCAATGTAATAACTAATTATTAAAAGTAAATATTCAATTGCATGTTTTAAAATTTCCACCCCCGACTGTACCCGTCCTTTGGGGGTTAAATGGCCAGTTTAATGTCATAATTACACTCAGAGCCACCTATAGCCATGGATTTGACTCCAATCTCGGTTCTATTAGCGTTATTTTCTTGTAACGCCCGTCCACCCCAACCCCTACTGGCGCTCCTTTCCTATGCTGTAAAGGGTTGAAATTATACTCATATCACATCGGTAGAAACACTATCAATCTCTTTGACTCCCTAATAATATTTACCCGACTCAAATACCGCTCCTCGAGGTAGAGGTAGTAGACGTGTCTCATCCCTCCGACAGTGTTTGTTTCCTGGTCGCAAAGAACACGTGTACGAAATTTGGTGAAATTTGCTTCACCAGTGTAGATTTGTATAAGGAGCATACAGACAAACAAATATATACATACAAACACTCTGTTTTATTTATTAGATAAAGCAAAAAAAGTCAGTGTTTTACGCCCCTGCTGCATTGTTGATCCATGCTATCTTGGTGGACGATTATTTGCTTCGAATTTATCAATAGAGGGGAAGCCTTGAAGATGTCTTGAGGAGGAGGTTATGGTCGTGGCGGCGGCGAAACGTTGTTATTCAACAAACAATTGACCCGGGTGGGTTGTTAACCTGATGATGATGGCGGAGCTCGCACCTTCGAAACGTTGTTATTCAACAAACAATTGACCCGGGTGGGTTGTTAACCTGATGATGATGGCGGAGCTCGCACCTTCGAAACGTTGTTATTCAACGAACAATTGACCCGGGTGGGTTGTTAACCTGATGATGATGGCGGAGCTCGCACCTTCGGAACGTTGTTATTCAACGAACAATTGGCCCCGGGTGGGTTGTTAACCTGATGATGATGGCGGAGCTCGCACCTTCGAAACGTTGTTATTCAACGAACAATTGGCCCCGGGTTGAGAGCCCCAGAATTTTATCTGGAACAGATTCACCGGGAAAGCCGTCGCTCTCTAATCATCATCCTTTCTTCTGCATCAGCTATCCGCTTTCCACCCTCCCCCCCCCCCACACACCCGCAACAAAAGAAAACTAGGGAACATATTTAAATAAGTGTATAGAGAATATGAAAATGATCAAGTCACAAATTTTACTGTAATGGCAAAATTGTTGAACTTTGGAATACATTAAATATCCATTTTTTCTTCCTGACTTGTTGGCTAATATATTTATTATTTTTTTAAATTATGTCATTACATGTGAACACACACACACACACACACACACTCGCTTCTTAATCACACATTATTATTAGTTCCATATCGTACGTTGACGTTGCCTGTGTTATGGCTTCATCCTAATCAAAATCATTTCTCGTTTCTTGTTTTATCACGCGTTTACTTTTGCGACAGTTTCGTGTGTTATCGTCGTAATTAACGTAACGTTATCGTTATCAAGCACTCGACTAGCTTGATGTGTGTCATCTTTGCTTATATTGTGTATCTTTGGAAGTCGAGTGCCGCACGTATATTATTCCATTTAATCGATTTATACTTCCTTATTCATTATTTTAATTTCTTTATGGATAATTCAAGATCCTCAAGCAAAAATTCAGTTTCCTCTTATTCCTCAGAATTCACGTTTTTTTTTCAATTAATAATTCTGAGTTATTACTCGAGTACGCCACTACACAGATTTTTTTTAAAGCTACAAATGTCTTTATTCGTAACGAGAGCAATCAATTCATCTCTCTCTCTCTCTCTCTCTCTCTCTCTCTCTCTCTCTCTCTCTCTCTCTCTCTCTCTCTCTCTCTCTTTCTCCCCCCCCCTCTCTCTCTCTAATAATAATATTCATTCATCGTATTTTTTTTAAAGTTCTTTCTCTCCATCTTGAATTCAGAGTGCTCCTTCTGTCTTCGTCTCGCCCAGAAAAACGAAAAAAAAAATTTTGATTTAAGCCCTATGAAGCGCATTGCTATTGGCAGGAATCAGATAATTACAAACGTTAATCAAGGACAATGTTTCGGAGTTTTATAAATTCTGAAGGGTCTGGTCCTGGCTCTTAAAAAAAAGTTAGATGGTTTCAAGTCAATGAATGTTATTTTTGAGAGTAATTACTGTTTTCTGCAATTGAATATTTTGCGGTTGTGTCTCTCTAGGCTCTTCTTAGCACCTGACGAAAGGGACACAAGGATCCCAGAAACCCCGTTGTTGTGTTGTTATTTATATTACCCGCGCTTTTTGTCTGTATTTGCCGATGTTTCTTATTCATTATTTGCATATGTATTTGCCTATAGATTAATTTTTAAATGTTGGCAGAATTGGAGTCTCCCTGATATGAGCTGCAAGAGTGGCAAGTTACAGAGAGATGATTCGTTTTTTTCTAAAAATTTTTGCTATAACTAGTAACAAATTTTATTTGCCGAGCGTTTCCCTAGATGTCATTTATCCATAACTTCACAAAGAACATCGGAAGATATACTATTATCAACTTCATTGACCCTGAAAATTATTTATCTACACGCTCAAATATCTACCGTTTAATATGTTTGAAAATTCAACCACTACCCCCGCCACTGGCAGGGGGGGATGGTTAAATGTGCCAATTGAAATGTCATAATTAAACTCGGCGACATCCATAACCCTGGATTTGTCTCCGAACTCGGTTGTATTCGCGTTATTTTCTTGTTACACCCCCACCCCCCTAAAGGTGCTCTGTTGAAATTATGCTCAGATAACATCGGTAAAAACACTATCAATCTCTTTGATCCCCTAAAAATAATTTTTCAGACTCAAATATCGGATGTTTTAACAAGTTTAAATATTTCCGCACCTCGGGGGGGGGGGGGGGGCTTGGTAAATGCGTCTCACCCCGACAGTGCCCACGTTGGGCGCCATAAATGTAATAAACCAATTGTTTAAGTGAATTGAATAAATGTAATTATTTTCATTCTCCTTTCATTCAATGATTAGTCCAATTTAAGTAATTAATTCATTTTTTATTACAATATATATATATACACACAAACACTCTGCTTTATTTATATGATGACGTTAGAACATTCGTAGAGTTCCCTCAGAGCATGTGATAAATAATCAAATTAAAGCCCACCCCCTTGTGCAGGTACCGACTCAGAAAACACCCTCGTAGTACAGCAATGCTTTTAAGCTTCTCCGCCTGCCTCTGTCCATCTGCTTTGGGTTGCAAATGCGCTCTGCTGTCTTCCTTCCTCCGCCGACCAGAGAGTGTCCACGCCGATCCCATGAGGAAAAACAGATCCAGTTTGCCCGAATCTAACCACTTTTCTTTTTCGAGCCTTTTCCTCCCTCTCTCGTTGAATTGTGATTGATCTTGTCTCGTGCTGTTACCCGCCGAAAAAACACTTAACCACAGCTCCGCTCCTCGGTTTCTTCTTCGGAGACAACAATACAATTTATTTTCTACAATCGTGTAGTAAAAATCCTAACTCTACTATTAAAAGAAGTAATCATCATTTCCAAATTGTGTGTAAGCATTTAATTACCACTTTAAATTGCAAATAAATATAATTGTTACCCCGTTGCAATAATGAGATGGCAATTTCTAAAATAGAATTAAACATGAAAAATATTTTTCATAAAGCACACATTAATATTACTTTCATAAAAAAAATTCATATGTGAAATCGCTTAAAATTTGCGAAATTAATTTTCATGCTTTTTTTGATCTGAAAAATACTGGATCCAGGTTTAAGTTAAAACACTAAATATTCTGAGGGAATTAATAAATAATTTACAAGTTGTTGCTGGCCATGACTGAAAATGGATAAAATTAAACACGAGGAAGAAGTCGTTATCCAAACAAAGCAACAGGTTAATTTCCTGTATATTTTGTAGCGGTTCGGGAGAATTCGGCTACACTCGGGTTGGCGGTCGGGTGAGCTCGGGGGTTTACGTCAGTGTTGAATGTTTGTAATAATTACCTTTACAATCTAATGATTTTACTGTTGTGACATTTGTCCATTTTGTATTATACTATATATATATATATATATATATATCTTGTGTAGCACATAATAATTACCTGTTTTGTACAAATGAAGGTCTCAGCATTGGGGCAAAAAATGAATATCAACAGGGTTATTATGAATATTATTTAATATTTATGATATATATAATTGACATCTTTGAATACTGAGGCTACCGTGCCTTAAGAAAATGTAGAGTTTCCAGTAATTTATTATCAGGATTTTTTTTAAGTATAGACACGCTATGTACAGGGTAATCCACATAGTGTCAACTCTCCTTTAATAGTTCAGGAAGGGTTTAGAAAGGGGGGAAGCGGAAGGGTAGAGGAAGGTAGCAAAGGGTTAACTAGGGCCCCCGGGCTATGGTTTAAGGATCCTACCCGGCATTCGCCTAAAGAAATGCAGGGAAAACTGACATGGTGGATTTTTTTTTAGGGCAACAGGCTACATGAGGGTGATCCACTTAGGGCAACTCCCCTTTAATAGCATAGGAAGGGATTTGAAAGTGGGGATGCAGAAAGGTAGAGGAAGGTAGCCAAGGGTTAACTAGGGCCCCCGGGCTATATTTTAAGGATCCTACCCGGCATTTGCCTAAAGAAATGCAGGGAAAACCCTAGAAAAACCTGCATCAGGTAGGTCGGGCATTGGGTACTTGTCCCACGCCCTTCCCTGGATGGCGGGAGAGGAGTTTGCTGTGGGGACGCAGCATTCCCTTCTCCGTGCCTCGACCAGTTTAGGAGGCAGCTGGCCGACTATTCCAATGGACAACTCTTACCGTGTGCCCAAGGTCTGCGACCCCGGAACATACACCTCTCAAAACAGGCCGAGGTGCCTCGGCTTGTGGGAACCTTAGTTCAAAAACGGAGAGGAAATGGCATACCCAAAGGTAGCCCCTTCGTATCTCTCCTAAAAGGTTCTGCCTGCGAGAGAAAATCCCTCGCAGGTATTGCCTGCGAGAGAATAGCCCTCACAGGCCTCTTCCCCCTTGACATGGTGGAAATTCCGGTTGAGATCAAATACAGACAGTCTGTTCAAAATGGCTGCGGCAGCATAAAGAATGTGTAAAAATGACGTAGATATATATATAAATTTTTATTGAAATTGCATCACGCGTTGAATTTTGTATGCAAAGATATATATATATAATCTTTGTACAGCTCAGCCGTGATGATTATTTCTTGCTTCCTTTTTTTGCACTCGCCGAATGTTAAGTCTCTGGTCTATAATTACGATAATAAAGACGGACGTTAAGGACTTGGTTGTTACACCGCCGCTCACTTACGTCCTCTGACAAAGCACTTTAACGAGATCTTTGGTGCTTAAACACTGAAGAAAATGTATACGTGACACTCAACAAGCGGGGCCAAGCGTGCTTTACGCACGGCCATTTTACAGAAAGAGAAAACAGTGCGTGACGTCAGTCGTCGTAGTCAGTCCGCCACTGCCGCTGCTGCTTGCTACAGTTTCGTTCCCTTATCTGGTCGAGGCACGTCGCACGACGGTGAGTAGTTAGTTCCTTCTTCAGTCTGCCCACTTGTTCTACGTAGTTGTGCGTCTCTGCCTGACCGAGTGTCGTGCAGTTCTTGTGCTTAAGTTTGTTTGACTGTGATTGTGACCATAAATAATCCATCCGTCGTGTGTCTGGAATCTTCCAACAACTGGGGGGGGGGGGGGGAAATCATGCTGTCCCCCACCCCAAACAATTCTTTTTAAATTCTGGAAAGGTCTAATATGTTTGTCGCCTTTGTTTACAATGTTGCAACACTGCTTGAGAATTTTACGGAAAGTAAAAAAGGCTGGAATGGTAGGAAATTCGAGGAATACTTTGGTTCTGATTTGACGACGTTTCGAACGGGAATAAATTGGTCTTGAATGGTTTCTTTTCCATTTGGCGATACTTTTGGATAATTAATAATAAGCCAAGTACGGACAAAAGAAGTACCTCTCAAAACGTATGTTGTGTATTATTTCCTTCTGAAGAAAGGGAACAAGGCTTCCTGAAACGTCGTCGTGTTTCTTTTGTCTGTATTTGGCTTCTTTCTTTCTTACTTTTTCTTTTAAACTTTCGCATAATGGATGAAGTTCTCTCGGGATTCCAACCGGGTACCGTAGTTCACTTCACCTGAAGAAGATGGCGGTGCAAGCCATCGAAACGTTGTGTTTACAAAACTACGCTACCCGGATGGAATCCCGAGAGAACTTCATCCAGCAACTACACCGTAGGGAAAACCTACGTTCCTTATTTTTCGCATAATGTCCCCCCCCCCCCCGAATACTGTCCCCCAGTACTTCATTCTAAAATTATTTCAAATAATAATAAAAAATACGTTGAGTAAGTCATAGTCGCGTTGATTGCGAGATCGTAGTCGCCTTATTATGTCGATTAGAGATTTTTTTTTAAAAAAGACGTCCTTATTTTTCACATGTTCTCAGAACAGTTGAAAATAAATTAATTTTCTCATATTTTCTTTTTCAGTCCTACGATTTTTTCGCGGGCGTTTTCCAGAGTTTTCAGGTTCATTACACTTCAGTTCTGTCTTTATAATCTTTTTTTTTCAATTCCACAACAAATTAGCCTGATCCTCCAAAAAACAACCACTTTAATAATATTTTTAAAATAAATTCCCCCTGCTTCGTATTTCACACTTTTGTTCCCAGAATTCAGTTACTAGAACCTTTGTTGTTGTTGTACTTTTATCTGCTGACAACCTGTACGTCATTCTTCCTGCTGCTGCTCCATATTTTTTTTCCCTTGACGTGTTTCATGGCGCGAACCCTGGGGGCTTAAACGAGTTAAATTCTCCGCAAAAATATAATTTTTTTCACAGCTAAGTTAGTTTTTTGTCTCGTACTTTCTGCCGGTTGTGAAACTATTTTTCTTTTTTTACATCTAACTGTAAATTATTACTGAAATTAACAAAAAAATTACGTTCGATCATTACAGGGAAAAGGAACTATTTCCTTTGTTCGTCGCGTAGTAACGTCTCTCTGACGTCACGGTCTCTTGGCGCGCGCAAGTAAATTAACACAAAATTATCACGTTTTTTTCAATTATAATTCTTTCCACATTTATGCTAGGGGTTTCTCACATTCACACAGTACAGTTTCTTGTGTTTCTTGAAGAACATGTGTACCGCGTTTTGTTTCAATCTGTCCCACGAGTTTAAAGTTGTATACAAATTAAAGTAAATACATACATACAAATATACAACCTATTTTATTACATTGATGATAAATATATTGATAGTTCTAAAATTTTAAAGTCCACCTTGACCAGTTCTAGGCTCTTCTTAGCGCCTGAGGAAAAGGGACAAGGATCCCTCCAGAAACGTTAATATGTGTGGTATTTATATTACCTCTTTTTTTTGTCTGTATTTGCCTGTCTTTCTTATTCATTATTCGTAAATTATTACTTTTATGGCAACAGAAACTTAGTTTAGACTCACACACACTCACACTGTATGAAGCACTCCCTCAGGTTTCGAGGACCGCTTTAGTTTTGAGATAGTGAATGTGTTACTCGGGACCAGTTATGGAGACTGTCGGAAACGTACTTTAAGGCGGAAGTGTGGCTTTACTTCCGTTCTCATTGTCTTTGTGCCTCACGCGCTGACTGAGATATTGTCGCTTATCAAGCAGTCAGAGAGTACCAAGTATCTTGAGTCATCAATAAACCGAAAACAACGCAATAGAGGAAAGAATAACAACTGTAAACAGAGCATATTTTGCAATATAAAGAGTCATTCAAAAGCAACCCGTTATCCAAAAGAGCCAAACTATGCAGTGATTGTCACATGTGCGGCCGAAAACGTGGACTCTAAAAGCAGATGACAACCACACAGATATGACACAAGGCCTGCGAGGACTGCAGGTAGAACCTTGTAGGAGAGATACGAAGGGGCTACCTTTATTGGAATAGTCGGCCAGCTGCCTCCTAAATTGGTCGAGGCACGGAGAAGGGAAGGCTGCGACCCCACAGCAAACTCCTCTGCCGCTATCGGAAGGGCGTGGGACAAGTACCCAATGCCCGACCTACCTGATGCAGGTTTTTTTAGGTTTTTCTAGGGTTTTCCCTGCATCGCTTTTAGGCGAAATGCCGGGTAGGATCCTTAAACCATAGCCCGGGGGCCCCTATTTAACCCTTGGCTACCTTCCTCTACCCTTCCACATCCCCCCTTTCAAATCCCTTTCCTATGCTATAAGAGGGGAGTTGCCACTATGTGGATTACCCTATACATAGCCTGTCTACACCCAAAAAAAAATACATTTATGGTATTTGAAAAGGAAAATTTTTAAGAAGAATATTAGGTCCTGTAAAGGCTGGAAGACGAGCTGTGCACAACAAGATTTAACACACACAGAGAAAATAGATAAACTAATAAAGCATAAAAAAAACATAGTAAATCATATAAAAAAGCATCAAGGTTTAAGTTGGTTTGGACACTTACATCGAATGGAAGAAAAAAAATGTAAAGAATGTTCTACAACCTTTAAAGACAAGAAAGAGGAGGATGAAGGCCAAAAAAAACGTAGATGGAGGAATGTGACCTATTAGAAGACATTAAGTTAATGAAAAGAACAAAAAACTGGACGAGACTCATTTGAGATAGAAAATGGTGGAAGGCTGTTGTAGAGCAGGCCGAAACATTTCACTCACGCCTCTTAAGAAGAAGAAGAGGCTTTAATTCCGTTCTCATTGTCTTTGGTTGCTTTAAACTCAGATGAAAAGTGTATTATTATTATTATTATGATTATGTTGGTAATGGCCGCTGAACGTTTTCACACGTAAATTTAATGTATTTTAATAATTCTACGAAAATAATTGCAGTTGCATTTATTTTTAATTTGCCAGACGCCACACTAAATTCAAATTAGTTTCCTTAATACGGTCGTCATGGAAGTTTAACGAACGCGACTAAAGTAACGTCGTTGGAGTTGTACAGCGACGTAGCCTTGTGGAGTGTTTTGTGAGACTGGCGGGACAAACCTTACTTAATTGTGATTTCCAGATTCTGAGGAGGAAGCCCACGGAAACAGAGACCAATATTTACCCTTTGAGTGCTGTATCGTAAATGTAGTTATCTTATCTTTTCGCTCCCGAGTGAGAAACACGGTTGTTGGGTGCTGTAGAACGGTAAAACAAATCGTGGGTGCGTCTCGGCGGAGGTCATCGATTTACTTCTTCCTATAAGTCGTTGTGTGGACATTGAACTACGGATGACTGATGCAATTATGACTAAGTTTGGACAATGTATGTATTTAAAAAAACGTTTCAGTACGGGTTTGTATCTTCTTCAGGTCTTTTCTCCTTATCATTTTATTTTATTTGACATATATATATATATATATATATATATATATATATATAATTTTAAAAAAACGTTTCGGTACGTGTTTGTACCTTCTTCAGGTCTTTTCTTGTCACCATTTAATTTTATTCGACTATATATATATATATATATATATATATACATATATAATTTTAAAAAACCGTTTCGGTACGTGTTTTTACCTTCTTCACTTCTTTTCTTGTCATCATTTAATTTTCTTCGACTATATATATATACATAATTTTTTTAAAAAAACGTTTCCGAACGTGTTTGTACCGTCTTCAGGTCTTTTCTTGTCATCATTTAATTTTATTCGACATTATATAAAAATAGATAGATAGATATATATAAATTTTTTAGAAAAACGTTTCGGTACGTGTTTGTACCTTCTTCAGGTTTTTTCTTGTCACCATTTAATTATATTCGACGATATATACATAAAATTTAATAAAAAACTTTTCTATACGTGTTTGTACTTTCTTCAGGTCTTTTCTTGTTACCATTTAATTTCATTTTACAATATATATATATATATATATATATATATATATATATATATATATATATATTCGCCACGACCGCCTTACTGTGTTGGAAGTGCCTTGGAAGAACTTGCAAAATTTAGCGTTTAACATTTTATGATAATTGGAACAAAACTTGAAGGTACAAACAACGTACTGAAACGTTGTTGTTTTTTTAAAAAATTAATTAATTAATTTTTTTTCTTCTGAAATTGGTCATAAAGTTAATTATCTCCTTGGTATAAACAAACGTATAAATACATAACCTTGAAAGTTTATTAAGAGTGTGTCTACGTTTTTCGGTGTCGGTTCGCCCTGAATTGTAACAGTTCTACTGAATTAATCTATTTATTGCGCCGGGGGTTTGTATGGAAGAATAATCGTAAGTACTTGTTGTAGTGTTTAGTTTCCTAAATTTAGCCACACGTGTGAACGTACTTAATTGTTACATTTCATTTCACTCGAGATTCCCTGTAAAGAGAAAACTTAACTAATTGTGTGTGAACAAGGTCGTGCTCAAAACTAAGAAGTACAACTATGGCTAGATAGGTTGATGTAGAAAAATCATATATATATATATATATATATATATATATATATATATATATTGTAGTAATTAAAAGGGAATAATTAATTAATGAACGAAATTTGGACTCGCACACAAGTCGTATACAAGAATGTGGCAGGAATGCAATGCTTGCGAGGATTGTTGTTAGTGGGTTCTGTAGACTCAGAGCGTGCTCCAGTGTGCTCTGGAGAGCATAGCAGTGGACAGACGAGAAAGGATAAACTCCAGAAAGTGTCTGGATGACATATGTAACACGACAGCTAAAACATTTATATAACGGTCTACAGGTTGCAGTCTGTGAGCAGGTAACTACATCGATCCAACGCTAACTATTTCGAGTGCTGAGTCTAAGTTATTATATTATCAACTAGCTGGGTGCCCGGCGTTGCTCGTGTACTTATTTATATAAACTCGAAAAAGTATTTAATTGAATACTTAAATATATTCCCTGAGTATTTCAGGATATAATCGTCACTCAGTCTTCATACATTACGAAATATTACATTGATGAAATTGTTAGCTAGACTCACAACTAATACAGCGCGAAAATTAACTTACATTTTCCCCCAAGGATGGTAAAGTAATTCGTATTCTTCTTTATTAACATTCGATTGAGTATTGCTGAAGAAAATATTTCTGCTTTATTTCATTCCCAATAAAGGAGATATTTCCTTTGTTCGTTGCGTAGTAACGTCTTTCTCTCGCGTGACGACATTGTCTCTTGGCGCGCAGTAATTTAATAGTTAATGATGACGGTTTTTAATTATAATTCTTTCCATCTTTATGCTATGGGTTTGTCACCCTCACAGTACGGTTTCTCATATTTTGAAGAATATGTGTACCAATTTTTGTTGCATTCTGTCCACCCGATAAAATTTGTATAAAGAACAACGTAAATACATACATACATACATACATACATACATATATACATCCTTTTTTATTATATAGATTTATACCATTTTCTTCTAATTTTTGGGAGCCCAGGTAACTGCATCCATAACTTTGGAGCGTGATTAATAAGATCCGTTAAAAAGAAACAGCGATTCAAGCATTGCAAATCAGTCTGGCAAACTAAAAGTGTTGATTATTAGAGTCAGTTGTATAAAAGGGGCCTGTCTATAAAGAGTAATAAGTGAGTGTGAGTGCACGAGCCAATTTCCTTGAACACCAGAAACATAAAGGTAAAAATTTCACAAATTATTAACTGTAAACCCCGCGTAAGGAAACGATGTTATCGTCAGATTTTCGATTTCGTTCAGATTCTAAATTTCATATTTTATATTTTTGCATTGAAATAATCAATTGATGAATTATAATCCCTCTGATAGCTTGGTAAAAATTTGATTCTTTAATAAGTATTTCTTTATTAAAGGCCCAGTAATCGGCCCTGAGAAACAGCCGTGTTTTTTTTATTGTAAAATATTAATTGATAATGTAATTTAAATTATTTGTCTGAATAACTTTTGTAAATTTAATTGATTGTTCGTGATAAATTTTAATTGCTTGTTTAACATTTCATATTATTGGACACCCAATTATTTGTAAAAAAAATTGTTGGCTCCAACGTGCAGATCATTTTAATGTCTCTTAAGTAAATTACCACAAATTTGCACTCCAACGTGGAGGCTTCACATGATCATTTATCTAGAAATACCTTAACGTCGGGGCTTTAACTATAAAATTCGAAATTACTATTAATTGGCGCTCAATGTGGGGCTTTAACTATGAATTGTAGAAGATTATCACAAATTGTCACCTTAACGTCGGGACTTTAACTATAAAATGCGAAATTACTACAAATTGGCGCCCTACGTGGGGCTTTAACTATGAATTGTACTAGATTAACACAAATTTGCACTCTAACGTGGGGCTTCACTTGATATTTTATCTAGAAATACCACGAATTGTCACCTTAACGTGGGTCTTTAACTATAAAATGCAAAATTACTGCAAATTGGCGCCCAACGTGGGGCTTCATGTGATCATTTAACACGAAATACCACAAATTGACGCCTCCACCTGAGGCATTGCTAATAATTTAATTGTCATTTATCAATATATATATATATATATATATATATATATATATATATATACATGTCAATTATGATAATTTAAAACTTTATCTACTGGCTGGCGTATAAGAAGAAGAAAAGAGATGATGTAATATCGTTGTGATAGACGAGTCTCTCTGTGGTTGATGGTTGAGGAGAGGAAATCTTTGGTGGGAGATGTAATAATGGCGGACAAAGGAGAAATATAATTGATTTAAATATTTGTTGAAGTTTATATATTGTATAATTGATTATCAAACATCACAGTATATATATATATATATATATATATATATATATATATATATATATATATACTACTTCACAAGATAACAGTAGAAATAGGTGTGTGTGTTGTAGCCGGTCACTTTCATTAGTTATACGAGGAGGAGGCAGAAAATGAAATTGACAGTTTAGTGAGGCAACAGCACGTCCATTGCACCACCAGCGATACCAGAGTCAAGCAAAGATAAGCCTATCTCCAGCTTCCTCAACTGTAATGAGTCACAATCTTTTTTTTCTAAATGCCTTATGCAGCGTATCAGCGTAGGGATAAAACACTTCAAATATCCTGGACTTTGAAGCCCCCATTAATAAAAATTACCCTAAATATATCTTGAACGTCTAAAACAATTATAATTATATATTCACATTTATAATTAATAAAACGTTCATTAGCATTTAACTGAACGTCTGTTTTAAATTAATAAAAATAATTGATGACCTCATACGGACACTTTTTATTTTAATTGAGACGACGTTTCGATACCTTTTTTTGTAACTTCTTCAGGTATATTCTTACAGGGGAGGAATTTACAATTGATTAAAATTTATAGCATGGCTGTACAAAGTAAACAATCTTTGTGAAATGAACGAGTATTTTGGAAATCTAAGCCGCAATTTATTCCGAGGTCTAGTATTTTTTTTTCTTTAGACTATTTTCGTAGACATTCTGAGGTCGTCTCACTCCACTCCACCCCCCTCCAATAAACCTTGCCTAGAAACATCGCGTGGCAAAAGAAGACACCAGTCAATTGTGGACGGGCTGAGGAGCGAGTCGTCGTAACTCTGCCACGCGAAGCGATAGATATAGATATAGAAGGAAAGTGACGTGTCTATTACTGGCGTCGCTGTCATTGCAGGCAACTTTTCAAGGTGAGAGGACTGTCAGAAATGACGTCAAAAATTATTATTATGTAGCACACAAATCTTTCAATTTACCGATTTTTAGGGTAACAGGCTACATGAGGCTAATCCACATGGTGCAAACTCCCCTTTAATAGCATAGGAAGGGATTTGAAAGGGGGGATGCGCGGAAGGGTAGAGGAAGGTAGCCAAGGGTTAACTAGGGGCCCCCGGGCTCTAGATTTAAGGATCCTACCCGGCAATTCGCCTTAAACTGCTTCAGGGAAAACCCTAGAAAAACCTACACCAGGTAGGTCGGACATTATTAAAATACAACTGAATTTTTTTTAACAAAAACCGGTTGATGAAGGAAGCTTGCGGGAGAATTCTCTCGCAGGTGAACCTTCCCAGAGAGCTCTGGTAGGAGGCTACATTTAGCGGATGCCTTCATATCTCTCTGGTTTCTTGAACTAAGGTTCCCACATGCCGAGGCACCTCGGCCTGTTCTGAGAGGTGTATGTTCCGGGGTGACACACCTTGGGGGCATACGGTAAGAGTTGTCCGCTATTTCTATTGGAACAGTCGGCCAGCTGCCTCCTAAACAGGTCAAGGCACGGCGAGGGGCAAATCTGCGATCCCACAGTGAACCCCTCTCCCGCCATCCAGGGAAGGTCGTGGGACAAGTACCCAATGCCCGACCTACCTGATGCACGTTTTTCTAGGGTTTTCCTTGCATCGCTTTTAGGTGAATTGCCGAGTAGGATCCTTAAATCATAGCCCGGGGGCCTCTAGTTAACCCTGGCTACCTACCTCTACCCTTCCGCGCATCCCCCCTTTCAAATCCTTTCCAATGCTATTAAAGGGGAGTTGCCACCATGTGGATTACCCTCATGTAGCCTGTTACCCTAAAAAAAAGTTAAGTAATTACAAATACAGATAAATTGAATGGTACTTCACCATTTATTCTTCTACGGCACTTTAATGTTAATTTTCGGACACTTGAAAACAATTATCCTTCCCCCCCCCCCACCCCCGGGCCAATTATTTCATGAAACAGTTGCGCGGGTTCAGATACATTGAGTAGTAGTAATCTCGGAATGTGTTGAAAGAAATGTTGCATCACATCTAAATCCATTGAAGAAGAAAAACGAAACAGATATTAATTAACAAGAATTCTTTTACAAATACAGGGGCCACACAAAAAGGGGGCAATTAAACAAGAAAATTCGTAAACCGCATCTTCTACCAATTAGTAGGTCATGTGAGGCGGGGAACCTGTCACACATAACAGACCAAGGAGTATAAGTCCAAATATCACGTAGTCCTGGACGTCACGAAGGCCATACGTGACACTCTGAACATTCAGAATAAAATTGTTATTCTATCTAATATTTATCGTTTCCGACATGATTCCTGGTTCGACGTCAAGAATTCCGCGACACGAGTCCAATTAAAGTTGCGATTATGTGGGCGACTGTGTGTCGTTAAAACTGTATTTTTTTCCTCGGGAATTTACCTTTATCTTCTTCTTGTTTTATCCTGGTGTTGTTTTTTTTTCAAGCGCGCTCAGTTTCGCCAAAGTATGCAATCCCTGCATTCTATGTTATACAACAACAAAAACAAATACGTATGTCTTCGGAAAGTATCTTCACCATTCTCAATGTAACATGATAAGGAAATGCCTGTCTATATATTAATAATAATAAAGTGTATTTGCGTATGTAATTACGTTAATTTCTATAAAAATTTAAACGCGAGGGCACATTGCAACAAAAAATTGGTACAAGTCTTCTTAAAATTACGACAAACTGTTCTGTGGGGGGTGAGAAACCCTTGTCATAAATGTAGAAAGAATTATGATTTTAAAAAATGTGTTAAATTACTACGCGCGCCAAGAGACCGTGACGTGACGCGAGGGAGAGAGAGAGAGACGTTACTACGCGACGTACAAAGGAAATAGTTCCTTCTTCCTGTAATGAAATAAAGCAGAAATATTCTAATTGAATAAAAAGTATAATTTTACCCAGCAATATTCCGTAGAATGATAGTAAAAAAATACTAGGAGCGTGTGGGTTAGAATCATTACTTTTCGCGGCCATGTTTAGTGACTCCAATATGGCGACTATTTGTTTACATTGTGAATCTAGCTGAGAATTTAATCAATTTAATCTTTTCGTAATGTCTTAAGACTGAGGGACAATTATATCCTGCAATACTCTAGGAGTATATTTAAGAAGAAATTCGGAGGTGTGTTTGTAGGGACTGATGCAAGAAAAATCCATGGAATTTAAAGCTGATCAATTACTGCACAATCATTCCTAAGTATGTACGGAATCAGGAGCAGTTAGGTTGAGGTTAAATCACTTCTCGACTAAATATTAATGTAGGCTTTTGAGTTTTGTCGACTGACCAGTGCAGTTGTGTCGCTCTAGGCTCTTCTTAGCACCTGAAGGAAAGGGGACAGAAACGTTGTTGTGTGGTATTTGATATTATCACTTCTTTAGTCTGTATTTTGCTACCCTTTGCACTCGTGGGCTTCGGAGCGGAGCCATTTTAAATTTGTCTTCAAGGTCGAGGACTCCACTACGGAGCCTTGGAGTGCAAAGGGTTAACTTTCAATCAGACGTAAATATTTTTTTTTCATTTCTATTAAATGTTCTTCTTCCCCCCCCCCTCCCTTAGCTGCACACAAAATCCGTTGCTATCGTTAAATGTTGTCTCTCGGACTTGTGCTGCTGCATTATTTCCCCCTCTCCTCCATCTCTTTACCTACTACTATAAACTATAAATCCTTCTCTATCCCCCCCCCGCCCACACTTTCATTACGTCTTCCGTCCTTGTTTCTTTTTTAATTTTTTAACAAGGATTACCGTCTGAAGTACTGTTTTTAATGTAATATTTTTCATTTTAAATTTTGTGTTGTTGAATTCAAGTAAATTAATATCAATTAAAATAAATAAATAAATAACAAAATAAAGTAATTATTTATAAAATCAAGAGACTCGTTAAACAATCTTCCCACACAAACATTATAAAAAAAATTAAAAAATATATTATTCAATTATTTTTTATTTGACAGTTTGTAAGCGTTGACTCTATGATTTATTGGTTTTTAATTACTCTATAAAGTCTCATTAAAGCCAATTTTACAAAAGTTGATTAACCAAATTTTTGCCAGGAGTAGAAGGAGTTTATAAGTAAAGTGTGAGGCGGCGTTACATGGAAGCGATGTAACGTCTGCTATTCCCCTGACATGTTGTAATTGTTCCCGTATACTGTCTATAAATTACGAGTCGGTTTGACAGCCCGTCATCCGAGTGTGTTGTCGCAATTAACGGAGAAAAGCAGCTTCTAGCGTCGCACGAAATGAAATTTCACCGGAACAGCAGCAGAAGAGAAAACACATAAAGCGTTGAGCGCGTGCATTGTCCCGGCCGCCTGCCATTCACGGTGAGTTATGCTTCGCGGGGGTGGCAACCCTGCGCCGACAGTAAAGAGCCGGTAATGGGCTCGTAAACAGTTTGGCTGACGACTCGGGCCCACTACCAGCCAATATTCGCCGGATTCCTCTCAATGGCGCGCGCTAAATTGTGCGTGCGGAGGCGTGAATTCGACAGTCATGCAGGCCAGCCCAGCTACCCCCCTCGCGACCTCGTTTTTTACGCCTTTTATTCCCCGCACCCTGACTGTAAGTACGCGATAACCTTCCGAGAGCTGTACGGGATGTTTTGTAATGATTATTATAGACTACCTACGCCGTGTCGGGGAACTGATTTGACGAGACTAGGAAATCCCTTCCTATGCCATTAAGATACTGGTGTCTGCGAGGGCTATTCTCTCGCAGGCAGTACCTGCGAGGGATGTTCTCTCGCAGGCAGAACCTTGTAGGAGAGATACGAAGGGGCTACCTTTAGGGATGCCTTTTCCTCTCTCCGTTTTTGAACTAAGGCCTGTTCTGAGAGGTGTATGTTGCGGGGTCACAGACCTTGGGCATACGGTAAGAGTTGTCCACTATTCCCATTGGAATAGTCGGGCAGCTGCCTCCTAAACTAGTCGAGGTACGGAATAGGGAAATTCTGCGTCCCCAGAGCAAACTCCTCTCCCGCTATCGGAAGGGCGTGGGACAAGTACCAACTGCCTGACCTACCTGAAGCAGGTTTTTCTAGGGTTTGTCCTGAATTTCTTTAGGCGAATGCCGGGGGCCCTTAGTTAATCCTTGGCTACCTTCCTCTATCCTTCCGCATCCCCTCTTTCAAATCCCTATTCTATGCTATACCTTTGGGGATGCCTTCACAACTCTCTGGTTTTTTTTTATCTTAGGTTCCCACATGCCGAGACAGGGGAAAGCTGTGACCCCACAGCAACCCCCTCTCCCGCCATCGGAAGGGCGTGGGACAAGTACCAACCGCCCGACCTACCTGATGCACGTATTTCTACGGTTTGTCCTGCATTACTTTTAGGCGAATTTGCGGGTAGGATCCTTAAACCGTAGCCCGGGAGGCCCTAGTTAACCCTTGGCTACCTTCCTCCACCCTTCCACATGCCCCCTTTTAGATCCCTTCCTATGCTATTAAAGGGGAGTTGCCACCATGTGGATTACCCTCATGTAGCCTGTTACCTAAAAAAAACCTATGCCATTAAAGGGGTGTTTCCACCACGTGTAGCCTCTTAATCTAAAAAAAAAACTTTTTTTAATCAAAACAAAAGCGTAATAAATTTTCTTTCTGCATTTTATTGTACTTGTTCGTGGAGTGAAATTTTCCTTTCACTTCTCATACAGGGCAAGATTTTTCTTGAGAGATCTTTTTATTTCAACCTGTAATAAAATGCATTCAACCTTCATCCCGTGAAGTATTCGAGATCCCGTTGTACTGCATTAAGCAATTTCCAAACATAGTTCTGCTGGAAGAGCAACCCGCTCACATCTTCCCTATTCGCAGGGAAATTGTGCACTTTCAGATGATTTGACTTAAAGAGCGGATCCTTTTTTTTCCCCTCCCTCCCCCCCGTGTCTGAGTTGGGATGCTGCTGGAAGAGAAAAAGTCGACGATTGTCTCAGGTCCTATCTGCAGTTTCCAGTCCGCTGAAGCACCTGCTTCCTCCAGAGAGACGTTGGCCACCACCGCGGCGTCAAATCTCGTGTCACGCCTTGCTCAAGCACAACGGTTTGTGCAGCTATATTCGGCTTTTACACCTAATAATAGTAGAAGGACAATTTTCTGTAATTGTACCGCTGATGTTAAAAAAATTAACAGCACTTCATTAAAAAATAAACGACCATAATTGTACCAATAGTAATTGCGCATGTACCAAGGTCGTTTTTTTTACATTCGTTACAACACACACATCGTAACCGTATCAATGATAAGGTCCGTCAACATAGGAGGGGGGGAGGAGGGTAAAAATTTGACACACTGGATTAAATGTAAATTTTAATAATTGTAAAAACGACCTTTTCCGCCAATGAAATAAAGCAGAAATATTTACCATGAATAACAAGAATAATTTTATCCGCTAATACTTTACGATCCTTGCGGAATATATGTTATTTTTCGCCGCCATGTTTAGTGACTCCAATATGGCGACTATTTGTTTCCATTGTGAATCTAGCTAAGAGTTTCATCAATTTAATCTTTCGTGATGTCTGGAGACTGAGGCACAATTACATCCTGCAGTACTCAAGGAGTATATTTAATAAATTCGTGAATGTATTTTACAGCTGTTCAATTAACGCACTATCAATCCAAAGTATGTACGAAACTAGGAACTAAAGATTAATATAGAATTAAATACTTTTTCGGGTTTTATATAAATGAGTACACGTGGCAACGCCGGGCAACCAGATAGTAAAAAAAAATAAAGTGTCCGTAAAGGGTTAATTAACTGATTTATTATCTCTTAAATGTGTTGTGATATATATACTGTAATACCATATTAAAGAGGCTATTAATTGTTTTTATTAAAATTTAATTGTTGGCGGTACGGGTGCTTAAAGACGACAATCAAGGCGGGTTTTTCTTTGTTAAGAATGGGAGACTGGAGACCGCACGCTTAGAGAACTCAGTCTGCGTCGAGAACTGGGACATGGCAGTTCGGTCCAAATAGAGAAATAGAAACAGTAACAGTCTGCGGATCCAGAATTATGAATAGTGTTATCCAGGAGGTCCAACGGCGAGATATAATAGCTTACATAAAACGCACGTAAACAGTTTTGACGGAGAGACTCGTAAAAATCGCAGTTTTGAAGCAGACGTTTTGCTTCACTAACTGAAGTAATTTTCGCGTAGAGAGTATTTGAGGAGACCTACGTCCGAGGGCAACTGACTGAGGGTGAGAGGATGCAGATTCCAGGATAGCAGAGATCCAGAGCAACGCCGCGTAGGTTCATAATCTAATGAGTAGAATCAGTGAGTAATGAATGGCCTGTTGAGTGTGTGTTGACTTCAAGCTACAAGAGTCTGAACTGGTACCAGTAGCACTGTCGTGAGTACAAAACAAGTATTAATGACTGTAAACGATAGTTAAAGGGGATAGTCAGGTTTCGTTCGCGTTTTTCTTTTCATCCGTTTTCTTTTACTTTTTGTATTTAATATTGTATTCCGTTAACTTCAATGAGTTTGGATTGTTAATGTTTTAGCTCATTGTATTCGTCCTTCCTATCAAAGCCAGTGGTGACCCTGAGATAAAGAGAAATTCAACGTTGTTGATTGTAAAATTATAAAGCTGTATTTTCATAGAACGCCACGAATTAATAAAATAAAAAATTGAAATATTTGTTTGTTAAATAAATGGAATTTGGCAGGGCTTATCATGTGTAGTTATCAACAATAAATTATTTTTAAATACATAATAATTTTGTTAATTATTTATATTAATTAAGACCACCTTTTTAACCATTACAATATATATATATATATATATATATAATTTATCAAATACGTGTGACTGATTTGAATGTTTGTACGAAATATTGTCAACGTATTTAAGTACAAATAATTTTAGTAAATTATGTGTAAATAATTATTTTTATTATGGTGGCTACACGATTCGCCCTTATTTGAATAGTTAAAAATGCGAAAGTAACATTAAAACTATTGACAATTAAATTTATTGATCTTCTGTTATAAAATATACAATTATCATGTGTGAATGAATGACAACAAAGGAAACCGCCTTAACGCCAGAGATGTTCTTCAAATAGTTTATGAAAACATCAGAAATGTTCTGACAACTTGACCGTGTTAAATTACCGGCATCGATATTTCGGGGGGGGGGGGGGAAGTTCCCCCTGCCCCTTCCGCCCCCGCTTGTTCTTGTAACAGTTGCGAGACTTGTGGAACACACCCACACACACCCACACTCACACACACCCACACTTGTCCGATCAGAGTTGGAGTGACGCAGATGGCAGATAATATATCTAAGCTGATTTTCAGATATTCCCGTTCAGTGAACACGCAAATTGGAGATTGTGTGGGAAGGCTTGAGGGATGAGACGGGGGGGGGGGGCCGGTAACCGTCTAACATTCGTCTCCAAAATGGCGCTCTGAAAGCCTCGGAATGGAGGAGGAGGAGGAGGAGCAGCGTGGTCCTTTCATACTGCAAAAGTGACTGCAATTCAACACCAATTTTTTTTTTTTAAAAAAAAAAGACGTTTTCTGTGAATCTAACTTAGAATCGGGTAACGCCTACCTCATGCAAGAACACAACGTTGGGTATCCACATTGATAGTCGAACATTAAAAGTTCCTAGTGGGTTTTTTAAATTTTACTTATTCAATGAAGTTACACAGTTGTAGATTTTCCGAGCCCCGCTGAATTTTAGCATTTGAACAGCTTTGATGTGGTCCTCATTAATCAAACACTCTAAATTAAAACAGGTCCAGTACTGATGGTCAGCCACATGATCTGCAACACATGTCCACAAACCATTCTCTTCAGGAAGGAATGATTGTTGATGTCCACTGATCGTCGTCATCCTCGCTCGACTTTTTCGCGTTTTCTTAATTAAAAAAAATCTCTACAGCAAACTCCTCTCCCGCTATCTAGAGAAGGGCGTGGGACAAGTACCCTGTGCCCGACCTACCTGATGCAGGTTTTTATAGGTTTTTTTCTGCGTTACTTTTAGACAAATTGCTGGGTAGGATCCTTAAACCATAGCCTGGGGGCCCTCGTTAATCCTTGGCTACCTTCCTCTACTCTTCCGCATCCCCCCTTTCAAATACCTTTCCTATACTATAACAGGGGAGTTACCACCATGTGGATTACCCTCATGTAGCCTGTTGCCCTAAAAAAAACAAGTTATAAATGACAATCTCATGGATTAATTAATATTTTTTTATGTTTTAAAATTTTATAATCAATTTTTGGTTTCGATAAAACTTGTGTGGACTCTTGGGGAAATGGTTTTTCTGTTTCTCTACTGCAATATTAATTTTCTGTACATTTATATTCTTCACTTTTAAGTACTGTAAGTGGAAATTTCTTTTACCTCCTTTCACTTTGCTGTGAAAATAGGAACAAAAACCTATTTAAAAATAATATGGGGAAGATTTGAAGGACGGATATTTAGGGATGTTCGTAGGTGCGGGGGGTGGGGGATAGAGTTTGGTGATTCCGGAGCGATTTAGTGGGGAGGATGACATCAATTGCGAGTTTACGTTTTAGTCTGTTACTGTAGAAGGGACTTGGTATATTTATGAATTATGGCAGGAATTAGGGTTAGGGGAAAACTTCAAGGTCTTTGTTGGATAAGGTACCAGGTGGAATTTGAGATTAAACGGAGATTTTTTATTTTGGATGAAGTTTTCTCGGGATTCCAACCGGGTAGCGTCTTTTAATATACACAACGTTTCGATGGCTTGCACCGCCATTTTCTTCACCTGAAGATGGCGGTGCAGGCCATCGAAACGTTGTGTGTATTAAACGACGCTACCCGGTTGGAATCCCGAGAAAAACTTCATCCAGCAACTACACCGGGAAAACCTACGTTCCTTATTTTTTTTTTGTTTTAATTTTGTAATAATAATTTTCTGTGCATTTCTAAACTTCATTTTAAGTAATGTAGAAGGAAATTTCTTTAAATCTCGTGTCACTTGCTGTGAAAAATGGACCAAATCTGTTTATAAATAAAAAAAATGGAAATTTCTTTAATGTCGAAATGAAAAAAAAAATTTACGTCTGATTGAAAATAATGAATAATAAATACAGACCCAAAAAAAGGGTGATATAAATACAACACAAGGACGTTTCAGGGATCCTTGTTCCTTTCCTTCAGGTGCTAAGAAGAGCGCCTAGAGCGACACAACTGCACTGGTCAGTTGACAACACTCAAAAATCTTTTTAGCACCTGAAGGAAAGGGGCAAGGATCCCAGAAACGTTGTGTGGTATTTATATTACCCTTTTTTGGGTCTGTTTTTGGCTCTTTCTTATTCATTCTTTAATGTCCTTTGACTTTTTTAAATTAGATCCAATCGTTAGACGTTTATTTTAATGGTCGAAGACGAAATCATCTCCAGGTTGAAAATTTCCCGTCTTGAACGGTTTTGCACCACTTATTTGCACTAATTTGAACAGTAAAACAATGATGATGCCATCGGCCGCAGACACGCAGGAGATAAGATACGCTGCACATTGTGATTAATAAGTTTGTGTTGCACTGCTTGGTGTTGCAGGTCGTAGGAATGGGTACGTGATGCTGCTGAGGACGCTGTGGAGAAGCCTCGCCTTCCTGTTGTTGCTGGCTTGCCTGGGCCTCTTAGTGCAGCTGGTATGGCAGCCCCTCGGCTTAATGGACCGCGCCCACAAACGAGCCAGGTCAGATGTCAACACCTTGCCGTATCGATTTCACACACATTATTATCGTTCCATTTTATTTTATTATTTGTGCATCATTCGTGGTCTCGGCCTACCTTTTGAATATGATTGGTGTTAACGAGCGAAACGTTGGCCCGGCAGCCCAATACAATAGAATAATTTTCCATACGTCACCATGAAACGTGCAGCTTCAAGGCTGTATACGAGGGGGGGAAACCATAAGTTCTCTCTCTCTTATTCGTCAAGACAATTAAATGCAATTTTCAAAGGCCAAACGTACAACGTTAATGATTAAGTCTATTTGAGGGCCAACTGAGTGAATAGGGTATATTGGGGGAGAACTGGTTTTTATATTTAACAAGGTAAAGAGCTGTAAAAAAAATTATAATGTGTTAACTGATATAAACTAACGAAGATTATTTCACCAACAATCATCAATTGTAAATGAGACGCATCTTTGTTTACATTTAAATAAAATTTCTTGGGACTTAACATGGATCATTTCTGAGATAAAGCGGTTTTTTTTAAACAAAATTAACTTCCTAATCTAAATTAACGGTATTATCAAAATTTGAAGGAACGATTAAGATCCGAACAATTAGATTTAAGTTCCTTTAATTCTAGTTAACAGAGATCGTTTCGTCCGGCCTATATAACCGAATGAGCAACTAATTTTATCAACAATACTATGGGAATCCAAAAATAAAAATAAAAGACAATCTTTGCTATTTAAGAAGATATGACAAAGAATAAACAGATTTGAAACTTACAGAGGCATTTAGTTTTTTGTTTTTCTTAAAAAAATAACATCCTAAAATTTTGCAGATAAAATCGCTAGCACAATCTTTTTATTGTTATAAATGAAATTAATTTAAAGATCAATTAATCTGGCAAAATCAATAGCATAATAATTAGCAGATTTTGGATTGACGTGTTAAGGTCAACAGTTATGTTGGAACAACACTTGATCGAAACGTCTACTCACTTTTAAATCATAGTTGTTAGGTTTTTTTTCTCTGGCCTTTTGTAAGTCTTATTTTAGCTCCCATTTGCTCTTGGTGGTACAGGGCTGCTTAGCGGTTATTGGTAAAATATCCTACAATAGCCTAGATTCGTGCTGGTGACAACAGTGAGGTCAAACAGAACCTTGAGGGATGCTGTGTTCCCAAATAACGTGCAGAGAAATATAATTGATATATCTACGTTGACTTGAGGAAGGAGGAGGGGGAGGGGATGAACCAGATTCCGTTCCTCAGACCAGAGTCATTCCCGTGCAACAATGATGGCAAAATTTACAAGGGTGAATTGTGGAGTTGATTTGAGGGTCAATACATTTCCCTTGCTTTTTTTAAAAAAAAAATATTAAAATTAACTCTTAGTCCGGAGACTTTACAGTTGTGATAATTTAACATAATTATAGTATTTTCATGACCATTGTCATTTCTTGTGGAATATATTTTTTATTTTTCTTCTTCTGCAGGATTTATTCCCTCTTCTTGATTCTTCTTCTTCTTCCTTTATCGGCACTATATCCCCAATGTGAGTTTTGGTTGTTATTAACAATTTCTCCTGTGTCAGTCTCCGCCACCCTCTTACTTTCATGGATTGTATATCCTTCTCGATGTCGTCTACCCAACTTGTCCGGGGTCTCCTGACTGGCTTCCAGTCCATAACCCGTCTAGGGTGTTCTGCTTTCATCCATCGTAAGTACGTGTCCCATCCCTTCTGCTCTTGATAAACCTCGTTATTCATGAGCTGCTCTGCTCCAGTTCTCTGATTGTTCTCATTCTCCATTCGTACATACAGGTCCGAGTATCCTTCTCAGTATCTTGCGTTCAAATGTTCTGAGTAAGTGCTTATCATCATTATTCAGGGTGTCACAGGTCTTATAAGTGGTTTATAAATTTTGAACTTCAATTCTCTATTTAACTTCTAGGATTTCATTAATTCCCGCTTCTTGATTGGACAGTAAAAATCATGTTGGAACAACTGTACTCCATAGTTAGAAGGCTACCAGCTCGATTTTATGCAGATTCCTTTTCTAAAAATTGGCTTCCTTCAAATTAATAAAGACAGCATCTTTCTTCTGATTGCCTCTCTCAATGTGAAATAACTTGTCGCACCTTGTTCCTGTTCATCTTCAGCGGAACGACTTCAAAATAACAAAGCACAAAGTTTAAATTCTCCTCGACTTTACGTATGACGTTTCTTGGAAGTTCTACTAATCTACCACAATCTGCTACACCTCCAGGGCAATTAGCACCACGCAAAAGGCAATCATAAGTTCCTTCTCCCACCCTCCTCCCCCCTGTGTACGATGTAATTACAAAATCTTAGTGATTATATGCGAATCACAGTTGTTAGAATCACGCTCGGCCTCTTTGAACATTTTTTATTTTTTTTATTTGCTGTTAAAAAAGTTTATTTATTATTTCTCTCTATTTTCTAAGATTTTTTTATTCTTTAAAATACGTTATTGTAATACAGATAATTACCATAGAAACTTATCTGCTAGGAATGTTCTCTCGTAGGCAGAACCTTGTAGGAGAGACGGAAGGGGATGCCTCCTCCTCTCTCCGCCGTTTTTCGAACTAAGGCCGAGGCACCTCGGTCATGTTTTGAGGGGTGTATGTTCCTTGGGGCATACGGTAAGAGTTGTTCGCTGTTCCCATTGTAACAGTCGGCCAGCTGCCTCCTAAACTGGTCGAGGCACGGAGAAGGGAATGCTGCGTCCCCACACAGCAAACTCCCGCTATCGGAAGGGCGTGGGACAAGTGCCCAATGCCCGACCTACCTGATACAGGTTTTTCTAGGGTTTTCCTTGCATTACTTTTAGGCGAATTGCCTGGTAGGATCCTTAAACCATACCCCGGGGGCCCTAGTTAACCCTTGGCTACCTTCCTCTACCCTTCCGCATCCCCCCTTTCAAATCCCTTCCTATGCTATTAAAGGGGACTTGCCACTATGTGGATTACCCTCATGTAACCTGTTACCCTAAAGAAGGTTACTGTTTGTAACTTTGTTCGATGAACCACAGGCTGAAAACCTTTTTAATTGGTTTCAACCTGCAGCCTCTCTGGATGGATATGTGTCCGCCACTCTGTTCGCCGTCCGACTGCCTTTGTAAAACCCCCGCGGTTCGGCACGACAAAGCCCACCTGTGTATTGTCGCCTTTGATATTCGACCCGATAACAATCCATCATAAATTTCCAATTAACAAATCACTAGGCCTCTAATTAGTTTTGAAATATATTATCAACATATCTCAAATAAATTCATTTGTCCAAATGTCTCTTTACAATTTCCCACAGGTGACTTTAGTAATTATATAAATTGTTGAATGAGAAATATCTGAAGCTAAATATATTGACAAAAAAATATTTTATATTCTAAGTTACATTTAAATTTAGATTTAATTATAGCTGCCATCAAGTTTAAATTTAAATTCCTGTTAAATAAATAAATTCATTCTTATACTTTATAATTTTTTTGAAAAGTCAGGTTTCTGTATTTGCCGAATAATTTGGTTTTAGTGACATTGACTTAATGCATGTTTATTGATATTCCTTATAATGAAGAAGTGTCACACGGATGAGGAAGTAGCAATGAAGTTGGTGCTTCTGTGGATTATTTTAATGAAACCCTTGTTCCTCCTGTGACAGTGGAAGATGTGAGGACACCGGGCCCAGGTCTAAGGGTGCTTGACCGTCGTTGCGTCTCTATTGGAATTTATAGATATATATATATATATATATATATATATATATATATATTCATACAGTAAGTGCGACTGTAAAATTGTTGGCCGAAACCGGAAAATAGACGAGAGAACGGTCACGTGTTTCCGCACGACATCCTAGACTTGATGATGTCCTGTGTTGCTGAGCCTCTCTGATCCACAGAAATCCGCTCCCTGAAGAGCTTGTTAGAGCCGCTCTTCCCCCTCCTGGACATTATGAGAGCTTGGCTGCCAATCTACCAACTACACCTACACCATACTTGTTAACTTCTACAAAATAACATCCTGGGGAAGGACGTGGGACAAGTACCGCAGTGCCCGATCTACCTGATGCAGGTTTTTTACTAGGGGGGGGTTTTCCTTACATCACTTTTAGGCGAATTTCCGGGTAGGATCCTTAAACCATAGCCCGGGGGCCTTCCTCTGCCCTTCCGCTTCCCCCCTTTCACATCCCTTTCCTATGCTATAAGAGGGGAGTTGTCACTATGTGGATTACCCTATACATTGCCTGTCTACTACTCAAAAAAAAAATCCCGCGTTAAATTAATTACATATATATATATCCTTCGATAGTTGAATATTGTCAGATATGTTTCCACTGTTCTTGTTTTCAGGCCAGAACAATATCAATTCTTTCTTTACCTTTTTCCACAATCAACCTTTAATTAATATTATTCCATATACATGCGTTTACATTCCTATGCTATAAGAGGGGGGTTGCCACCATGTGGATTATCCTGTACATAGCCTCGCTACACATACAAAAAAAAACTTTATGTTAAATTAGTGTAACTAAGACTTAATTATAATAAATTTTTTTTAAAAAAAAATTAATTAACCATGTTGTCGAAACACAATCAACGAAATTTTTTAGCTAACTCGCTACTTTATGTAATTTCCAACACGTAACTAGAGAACGTTATTACCTTTTTATGTTCTATTAAATATTTTTTTTAAAAAAAACCTTAATGAGTATCGTTGGTAAGTTATAGAGGTAAATGAATCAATTGAAGTTCAACAGTTTAATGAGTATCGCTGATTAGTTATAGAGGCAAATGAATCAATTGAAGTTCAACATATGTCTGAAAGCCTTAAATGTAATAACTGTATGCTTACTTTTTTTTAAAAAAAAAAGCTTCGTACGTTAATGGTTTTTTTTTTATCCTGGAGCTGTCTTTTGCTGACGTGATATATATTTTTTTCCCCTGTAACATCGAGTCGCTTCCTTTTCAGATGTTGATAAGATATCTTTATCAACTAATTATTAAATAATGAAGATTAATTGCGATCGTAATATGAAAAAAAAACACACAATCCAATTAAAAGTCCGTGGTAGGTAGAGAAGTAACAGGGAAAAGTATTGAAACGAACATTCTAGAAACCTAAAACTTGGTTTGAACACACACGCTGATGAAAGGTTGATTATCACTGGGGAGGGAAATTAATTTTTATAATTACGTAACGAGCTTAAAGGAAACGTAATGATAACGTTACTTTCAATGAAATGTTGAGATAAAGGAGAAACACTCTTCGTCTTATCTGTATTTAAGGAAAATCTGATGAAGCTTATCAAACAGGAGATATAAATCTGATCATGGGTGAGGGATATTAGTACAGTCATGGCTGCTGTAAAATATCATTCTTATTGAATTATAAAACTCTGCGGATGAACAGTCGTCCTACGATTCATTCATAATCGACTAATAACTCCGAGTCTACAAATCCGGAAAGGGCAACCGTGTTAATGTCAAAAACGACACCGGCTTTATTAAGTAGTATTACAATACGTGATTTGTAATATTCAAGCCTTTTTTTACGATTTATCTATGTTATTTCTTATTTTGATTTTTTTTTAAGAAGCTGACGAGTGCAGTTGTGTCGCTCTAGGCTCTTCTTAGCGCCTCACGAAAGGGAAGGAGGATCCCAGAAACGTTGTTGAGAGGTGTTTATGTTATCCCCGTTTTTTTTTGTTCTGGTCTGAATCGGCTGCCTTTCTTATTCATTATTTTCAATCGGACGTAATTTTTTTAATGTTATGAATGGAGTCTATACCACTGTGAACAAAAAGTAAGGTGAATTTATTAATAAAATATAAATTCCATATTTATTCTTCCAAATCAATTTCATCCCCTTCAAAGTAATCCCCGTTCGATAATACGCAACTTTTTCCAACGCTTTTTCCAGTCCTCGAAACAGTCGGAATAGTCTTTTTTCGGGTATAGCCTTCAAGACCTTCTTCGATTCGGTTTTTATCTCCTCAATCGTGTCACAACGGCGTCCCCGCATTGGCCTCTTGAGTTTGCTGAATAGCCAGAAGTCGCATACGGTGGTTGCGGAACGATATGAGTCGAGTTCCTTGATGAAGGAACCAAGAGTTTCAGACGAACAGCTTCACGTAAACGACGCATAACGCTCAAATAATATTCTTTGTTGACAGTTTGGCCCGGCGGAAGGAATTCACAGTGCACCACACCACGACTGTCAACATGACCTTGATATTCAGGGTCGTAGGCGTAAATCCAAGTCTCGTCTCCAGTAATGATGCATTTCAAGTGGTCCTGACAGTCAGACAGCAAAGTTTCCCACACATCAACGCGACGCTTTCTTTCCACCAATCGAGACTTGACGCGTTTTAGACACAAAACATTCTTCAAAATGGTTTGGGCTGAGGCAAATGATATTCCAACACCATCAGCGAGATCTCTAATTGTCCATCGACGATTTTCAAGCACCAAATCTTTGATTTTTTAGACGTGGCCCTCGTCGGTAGACGTTGATGGTCGTCCAGAGCGCGCGAGGTTCGTCTTTGAACTCGTTGTACCACTTATAAACGTGCCATAGTTTGATCACCAAAGGCCTTCAACGTGTCCGCACAAGAATATTCGTTCCGCAAACAAAATGTGATGCAATTTCTTTACTCAACAAAATCACCCACTGCAAAAATTCGAAAAATTCACTTTTGGTTGTTTACAAAAAACACACACACGTGTAACTCTGAGATAATTAAACCTTTAAACAAACAGACGCTTTGCAAATATTATAGACAGTCCTACCAACCTAGGAAAAAAAATTTACCTGTCTTCCAAATACCCGGGAGTTTTAAATGACAATTTCACCTTCCTTTTTTATCACTGTGGTATATTCAATTAAATCAAATATTGGGGATGATTTTTCTCGCGTCAGTAGCAGATGGTTCACAAGGCTTCAAGCGGATAAAGCAAATCGAACGGACAATAACATCCAGAGACGAAATAATAAAACCTCGAG
The DNA here is from genome assembly GCA_037074705.1 of Zhengitettix transpicula. NCBI lineage: Eukaryota > Metazoa > Arthropoda > Insecta > Orthoptera > Tetrigidae > Zhengitettix > Zhengitettix transpicula. The sequence goes on along the minus strand of CM073594.1, from coordinate 8,125,151 downwards.
TTGGCTCTGTGCGATGAGGAACAGGCGATTCCTATTTTATAACCAGTCTTGTCTAGTATTAATGACAACCCTTGAAGAACTGGTTCAATCAACGGAGAAACCGGCTTTGCACATTAGTCCCTTACCGTGCAAGATGTCGTAAATTTTTTCTAACTTGTATATGTTGCGGCCATTAGTGAAAACCCCAGTGTTCCCTGACTACCTACACATGAGACAATACCCGGATGATGTAAGATATTATCTCTGAGCTGATATAAGCTTGTTAAGACTGTCAGCAGACTGGTGCAATCCGTTTTGGGTATTTTCCAGGGAGAACCTCGGCCCGTGGACGTGGCTGTGCGAGGACCAGAAGTGCGTCCGCCGGGCGTGGAACCCGACCCTGGCGAGGACGAACCTGGACACGTGTCAGTGGACCTGCGCGCCGCACTCTGTGCCTCTGTGGCCGCTGCCCTCCCTCCTCGTGGAGCTGGGCAACACCAGCACGGCTTTCCTTCCCGGCAACGTGCGTCTCCTCATCCAGGCTGAGTCCCCGCATCGGGCCACCGTGGGGCTGCTGAAGCAGACCACGGAGATGCTCAAGTGGAACCTCCAGAGGCTCCAGCCTGAGGGTATAGACGCTTACGGGGAAGACGTCTCTGAGCTGAAGGTGCTGGTGCGCGTGGCTTCGGCGAGCGACGACCCCGGATTCCTCACATTGGACACCAACGAAGCCTACACCCTCAAGGTACGCGTGTTAAACTCTGATGTCATTGTGAGGTGCGAAACTTTTTGTGGCGGGGCGAGAGAGGGAGAACACAGTCAATGGAAGGACGTGGGACAAGTACTGAGAGCCCGCCAGGTGTCTCTCTGGCTTTCTATAAATCACGTGTGGCGTTTGCCGGATGCGACTCTGGCCAGATGGCCTTAGTTACCACCTGGCTGTCTTGGCCCTCCTTTAAGATCCCAATTTTTTTCTAGTCCTTTCTACGGAATTACATCAAGTATCCTGTCTTAATTTTTTTTTTAAAAAAAAGTTTATAATGATTACAAAACAGCCCTCTATATCTTGAAAGGAAGTTAGTTTCTCATATTCCATAAGATATGGAGTACTGTTAAAAAAAATACCTATTTATGTTGTTGGTGAATACCCTAAATATTCCGCCTCAGACCACAGTTTCTTTGTCGCGGGTAGTTTTTACTCACCCATTAGCGTTTTGTATGATTTGTTGTGGAAAATATGGGTAACTAGAACATAGAAATTAAATGATTAACTAGAACATAGAAACAAAAGTATTACTATAAACGACCCTTCGTAAAGACAAATTTAAAATAGAGAAACAAAAAAATAAGAAAATTTAAAAAGTTTCGACGAGGATTGGCGTCTTTTTCTAACCGGCGTAAAATAAAGGTCCGGGTATTTTTTTTCGCGTAAATACATTTAAACAATTTTAATTATACAATAAATAGTTCTCGGAATTAACACGGGTTTTGCATATTTATATTTAGACGCAACGTTTCGACGACTGAAAGCTCTGTCGTCATCTTCTAGGCGTTGCGTGTAAATATAAATATGCAAAACCCGTGTGAATTCCGAGAACTATTTATTGAACAACTTCACCGGGAAAGACTTGAATCTTAGATCAATTTTAATTATACATTACAGGTATATTACAAGCGCCCACACTGTTAATTATGCCATCAGTGGAAAAAACCTGCATCAGGTAGGTCGGGCATTGGGTACTTGTCCCACGCCCTTCCTATGGCAGGTGAGGGGTTTGCTGTGGGGTCGCAGCTTTCTCCTCGCCATGCCTTGACCAGTTTAGGAGGCAGCTGGCCGACTGTTCTAATGGGAACAGTAAGAACAACTCTTACCGTATGCCCAAGGTCTGTGACCCCGGAACATACACCTCTCAGAACAGGCCGAGGTGCCTCGGCTTGTGGGAACCTTAGTTCAAAATCGGAGAGGAAAAGGTAGCCCCTTCGTGTCTCTCCTACAAGGGCTATGGTTTCCCACTCCTATATTCCATCTATATCCTTGGATATCCTCCAAACAACCGCGACTAAATCTGCCATATTTGCCGACGATACAGCCATACTTTTCCAGTCCCATGACTACGAATCTGCTACAATACAACTGTAAACCTGCCATTAAACATGGAGCTATTTGGGCAAATAATTGTAATAACACACCTTTAGATGGAATATAAAAAGGTTTTTAAATCTATCTAAGAATTAACGTGTGATATTGTGTTATTTATATGACTTTTAAGAGCTATTGGGAATTGCATCATATATATATATATATATAATTATAACGGCCAGTATGTTACACTCAAATAAATTGGATTTTAACCCCACACGAGCGCCTTTCCTCGCCGAGGTAGAATCTCCTTCATCTGACGCCTCTTCCTCCTTTGAACCGCACTATTCAGGTGTATCTCCAATTTATGTTGGAAGGAGGAAAAGTCACAATGCCTTAAACCCTGAAGAATGGCGCAGTGCGGTGCCTCTGAAATACCTTTTTGAGTCATAAATTCAGCTACGCGGAGCGTGGCATTGATTGTCCTGGTGCGGCTCCCAGTAGAAATTGCTTCAGTTTCTCACACCTGTAATTACTTGAAAAATTGTTACCTGACTCAAATGTCTGTTTGCACTATTTACTATATATGTAGCACGTTAAATATTACTCTCATTACATAGAAAGATATTCGTGATATTTTACATAGCATTTTGATTATTAATAAGTTTGAATATATTTTTATTGAAATTGACTTGGCACGTTCTACCAATATATATATATATATATATATATATATATATATATATATATATATATATATATATAACGGTATAGACCAACGGAACGAACTGTTAAATATTTTAATTCGTTTAACGTTTCTCTGATATTCGTTTCAGAAATTCTGTTACTTCTCTAGTTTTTCTGCGTCACAGTTGGAGTAATTTCCTCGAGTCTTCCTACATTCTCGTTTCCTTAACGATTGTCAACAGCCACAAATTTAAGAGGTTTTTTTTTTGCAACATAGTTGCACTGTCCACCCCCGTATGCAACTATCTTATAAACCGCTCTTACCTTCTCAAATATTTAAACGCTGTTCACTCAGGGGTCCCTCAAGGTAGTGTCTTCGACACTTTTTTTTTGGTGTAGACAGGCTATGTATTGGGTAATCCACATAGTGACAACTCCCCCTCTTATATCATAGGAAAGGTATTTGAAAGGGGAGATGCGGGAGGGTAGAGGAAAGGTATCCAAGGGTTAACTAGGGTCCCCGGGCTATATTTTAAGGATCCTACCCGGCATTCGCCTAAAGAAATGCAGGACAAACCCTAGAAAAACCTTCATCAGGTAGGTCGCGCATTGGGTACTTGTCCCACGCCCTTCCGATAGCTGGGAGAGGAGTTTGCTGTGGGGACGCAGTATTCCCATCTCCGTGCTTCGACCAGTTTAGGAGGCAGCTGGCCGACTATTCCAATGGGAATAGCGGACAACACTTACCGTCTGCCCAAGGTCTGAGACCCCGGAACATACACACTCTCAAAACAGGCCGAGGTGCCTCGGCTTGTGGGAACCTTAGATCAAAAACGGAGAGGAAAAGGCATCTCCAAAGGTAGCCCCTTCGTGTGTCTCCTACAAGGTTCTGCCTGCGAGAGAACATCCCTCGCAGGTACAGCCTGCGAGATAATAGCCCTCACAAGCCTAGATGTGTCTTCGACACACTCCTATATTCCATATATACCCTTGATATCCCACCCCAAACAACCGCAACTAAAACTGCCATATTTGCCGACGCTACAGCTATACTTTGCCAGTCCCATGACTACGAATCGGCAACAATACAACTGTAAACCTTCCATTAATCATGTAGCTATTTGGGCAAATAATTGTAGAATAACCATAAACCAAAACAAATCCATCACAGGTCCTTTTTCCCCTAAAACAATACAATTCACTAACAATATTTATATTAACAACACAGCCACCCCAAACAAACAAACAAAACCATAAATACCTTGGACTGATCCTCGATTCATAACTGTCATGGTCCCAACACAAGAGTCACCGGTTTAAAATACTAAAACCATTAATTAAACCTAATTCTCCTTTATCCCTTTCAATGAAAAAATTACATTATGTATCCCTTATTTCTCCATTATGGAAGTATCGCTGGAACACACGTCAACAAGATCCGAACATCTCAAAATAAAATCCTTCGTTATGTGACAAACTGTCCCTGGTACTTCCTGCATCCACAGTGACCTTAATATCCCATATATCCACCAAATGCACACTTCTTCAATATAAGAAAGACGTAATTCACCCTCCAACCCGTTGATGTCCTCTCCTCCACCTCACATCCAACATCGCCGATTAAAAAGGTAACGGATTGAAAAAAACGGTACTGATGGCAAAGGCTGTCCCGTTGCATCACCACTAAATAGCAGAGTGAATGAAATGTACAGAACTGATTGACAAGATAGTAATTGCAATTTAATTTTTCTGTCAAGTAATTAGCAATTTTAATGTAGAGATGGTCATATTAGAGATTCAGCCGAGTTAAGGAACGTGTTTCATCGCAGGTCGTTCGTGACCAGTCACGGCTGGTGGCGACCATCAGCGCTCATACTTTCTTCGGAGCTCGTCACGGCATGGAGACGCTTTCACAGCTGGCCTGGTGGAACGGCGAGACGGTGAGCATCTTGGACAACGTCCACATCGAAGACGCACCCCGTTTCCGCCACCGCGGTCTGATGATCGACACGGCGAGGAACTTCATGTCCGTGGACGCGCTGATGGCCACGGTGGACGCCATGGCCGCCAACAAGCTCAACGTCCTGCACTGGCACATGACCGACTCCAACAGCTTCCCTCTGCAGTTACGCGCGTTCCCAAGCATGTCCTGGTTCGGAGCGCACTCGCCCTCAGAGGTCAGTTTACCATCTACTTATGTTATCATCTACTGGAAAGTGACCTCACGATCATCACAAACATTTGGATTAACGTTCTTTCCGAAGCCATATTGCCGTCACTCTGTTTACTACCACCACCACCACCACGACCTCAGATGCTGTTAGTTTCTCTCTCACGAACCATTCTCACATAGTCCACATTCCCTCCAGGTTACAGATTTTATTTCTGATACGTGCAGTAAAGTGACTGGAGCTTGTCATGGCTCCAAACTTATCTGGTTGGAAATCCAGGAAGATTTCTCACAATTAATGAATAAGAAAAACGACCAATTCAGACAAAAAAGGGTAATGTAAATACCACACAACGTTTCTGGGATCCTTGTTCCTTTCGTCAGGTGCTGAGAAGAGCCTAGAGCGACACAACTGCACTTGTTAATAATAATAATAATAATCTTAATAAAGAGCGTAAGTTTTCCCAACGTATATTCTGTTCAAAGAGTTCTCGGGTTTCCGGTCGGGTAACGTGTGATTTAAACACAACGTTTCTATGGATGACACCGGCATCTGCGTCAGGTGAACTGTATAATAATCTTCTTAGCACCTGACGAAAGGAACAAGGACCCCAGAAACGTTGTGCTGTGGTATTTACATTACCCCTTTTTTGTGTCTGAATTGGCTACCTTTCTTATTCGCGGTTAATTTAATTTTAGTTTGGTCATTATCAAGGCCTTTCTTCTTATGTTGTACTGCTGTGTGACATGTAATTCCGTTTCATGAAGAGCTTCATCACTTGACAAGAGTAAAATCGCGGGACGAATTGGGCTAGCGTGAAAGTAGGACCATTTCCTGAGGTGAGCTGATTAAAGCAGAATTCCTAACACGTTCAACCTGACCTTTGGTCGTAAAGCGTAATGGCGTTGTTTGTATAAACAGACGAATGAATCCCCCCAAAGCGCTTTCCGATAGATGAATGAATTTTGATATTCGTCGCAGGAGGATCCACTGTTATTGATTCCAGGGGGGGAGAATGCTGGCGGGCAGAAGAGGGACTGGAGTGGGAAGGAATCGAATTGTCATTCGAGAATAAGAAGAATCTGTTAGCCCGAACTTGTTACGGGGGGGGGGGGCGATTTCAATAATAATACGAGAGAGACAGAAACTTGAAAGCAAGTTCTAAATGTTAGCAATTCGAAAATGTCGGCGATAATTGAATCCCGCGCTCTGAGGTGAATCTGTCGTATATAGCGGGGGTGTTGTGTGATTAATGGAGCTGAGTCTCCACGACTGCTGCATACGTCGCGACAATTTTTCTATTTAAATATTACCGGGCACGCAGATACTTTTAAATCAAAATAGAAACTTCACCTGACTCGTAATAAATAAAATTTTGTGTGTAATGGTCAAAAATTAATTTGTAAAAAATAAAACTTTCTCCTGATGTTCATTGGACCTCTTCAGCTGTCCATAATTACAATATAAGGAGCGTAGGTTTTCCCAATGTAGGTGCTAGATGAAGTTATCTCGGGATTATTCTCCTGATGAAGATGGCGGTGCAGGACATCAAAACGTTGTGTTTACAAAACTACGCTACCCGGGTCGAATCCCGAGAAAACTTCATCCATTACGAAATATGTTGTGATTTTTATATAAACTATTTAAAAGAAAAAAAAGATTTTCAGCCCTCGTAGTTGTTGAGAGAAGACAATTTTTTTTTCTCTTAAACAATTTATATATACATATATTTATATATATATATATATATATATATATATATATATATATTAGGGTAACAGGCTACATGAGGGTAATCCACATGGTGGCAACTCCCCTTTAATAGCATAGGAAGTGATTTGAAAGGTGGGATGCGGAAGGGCAGAGGAAGGCAGTCAAGGCTTAACTAGGGTTTAAGGATCCTACCCGGTTATTCGCCTAAAAGTTATGCAGGGAAAACCCCTAGAAAAACCTGCATCAGTTAGGTCGGGCATTGAGTACTTGTCCCACGCCCTTCCCTGGATAGCGGGAGAAGAGTTTTCCGTGGGGACGCAGCATTCCCTTCTTCGTACCTAGACCAGTTTAGGAGGCAGCTGGCAGACTGTTCCAATGGGAACAAGAAACAATTCTTACCGTATGTCCCAAGGTTTGTGACCCCGGAACATACACCTCTCAAAGCGGGCCGAGGTGCCTCGGCTATCGGAAGGGCGTGGGACAAGTACCCAATGCCCGACCTACCTGATGCAGGTTTTTCTAGGGGTTTTCCCTACATCACTTTTAGGCGAATGCCGGGTAGGATCCTTAAACTATAGCCCGGGGGCCCCTACTTAACCCTTGGCTACCTTCCTCTACCCTTCCGCATCCTCCTTTTCAAATCCCTTCCTATGCTATTAAAGGGGAATTGCCACCATGTGGATTACCCTCATGTAGCCTGTTGCCCTAAAAAAAACATATCTACTATCTGAATAAAATATCTGATACGATTTGGAAATTTATAATTAAACTTTATGTTGATAGGTCGAAAACAGATTTAGAACGTTCCCTGTATGGATTAACTTATTTAAGAATAAGCTTGGAGAATTATCATCAGGATTTTTTATTTTTAGTCAACCAGAACTCGGAAACTAAATGGTCCTGAAATTTGTGCGGAAGGAAAATGAGTAAGAGGAACTTATATTACAATCATCTTTTCGAGTTAAATTGGAGCTTTGGAAGACAAAAATTTAGAAATGGATACGTCCATTCATGGACGATTTTAACAAACACAAGTGTTTTCTAACAGAAAAGTACGATTTAAGGGAGAAATTTCATCTCCGCTCCGGAGACGTTTAAAAAAAATTGCATTCTTCACAAAATTTACACCTGGAACTTGAGTTAACAGATCCTCAAAATGAAACTTGAAGGAGCGCATGTTGTTGTTTGCCGATTCGTCAAGAGACGGTCAGATATCAATTTCCCCAACCCCCCTCCCCCTGCTATTTTTTCAGATAAACTGCTTCACTACTTGATGAAACTTTTTAAGTGGCCATTAAAGGTTAACGAGGACCCACAAGCAGGCTCGTAAAACGTTATTGGAGTCTTATTTTGGATAGAGGAGACTAACTTACGGGGGGGGGGGATAAAATATAACGTCAATATGAAGGACGGTGAAACATCGCATATCTAAGAGATCTAAATATCCAACGATCATCTGCATCTCTCTCCCAAAGACAATGATGAGGTCAGGGTAACAGGCTACATGAGGGTAATGCACGTTGGGCAACTCCCCTTTAATAGCATAGGAAGGGATTTTAAAGGGGGGATGCGGAAGGGTAGAGGAAGGTAGCCAAGGGTTAAGTAGGGGCCCCCGGGCTATAGTTTAAGGATCCTACCCAACATTCGCCTAAAAATAATGCACGGAAAACCTTAGAAAAACCTGATATCTGAAGGGTACGTGAAGAGTAGAAGAATTTCATGGTTTTGACATGTGATGAGGATGGGTGACAACAGAACACCTAAGAAAATTATACTGTGGAAACCGGAGGAACGAAGAATAAGAGGAGGATCTCGGTTACGATGGAGTTGAGGACGATGGAGACGACTGGCGAATGATAGGGGAGAATGGAATAATAAACCCATCCAGGGTTGTAAAGCCAATAATTCAATTGAATTATACCCTAAGAGAAATGTAATTATGAATTTTGAAAGTTGGTCGTCAATACTGTCGTGGGCACGAGGAGTTTTACTGTGATTTAAGGCAATACAAATAAAATATACACCACGTCTAGAAAGTCTCAGGGAGCGCACACACACACACACACACACACATATCAGGAATAACTGCGTGAGGGGGAGACCAGAAGGATGAATGTTCCTACGTAGATCCAGGAAGTTCCGTGCTGATATAAAAGTATTGAATACGACAGGGCGGGCGACGGACAAAAAGAAAACCAGCAGAAAGATTGCCAAGAAAACCTCCAGCAACAGCGACAGCGACGAACAGTCGCCAAAGATTGGATATATTTACGTAAATTTATATTTAGAAAGTGAAACGTTCCACAAAGAAGCACGTGATCTGAATTTACATGCGTGTAAAATATTTTCTGAATATGTTGTAATGTTTACAATTTAATTAAAGTTAAACAAACACATTCAGGCGCCAAAGCTTGTAATAATTTTAAATGAAAGAATGATGAAATACAAACGGAAAGATAATTAAATAAAACAGTTAACCTCACGTTGAGGTGCACAATTTTGTAGCAATCACGAGTTAATTAAAAGTTAAATCGCGCACGTTAATGCGTGGATTTGTCGTAATTTAAATATTAAATTGAAAGGATGCTTCAGTGATCATAACATTTTAAAATAGACGAACACAATTTATTTATTAATTTAGGGACAATTAAATTTACAAAATTATCGAAGGAAATTTTTACAATAGTTATCAAAAATTAACTTTCAATTTTATCTTATGGACTAATATTTTACAATCCAAATTTACTCTTTCTCAGGGTCTTTACTGGGTCTTTAATAAAGAAAAGATTAGTTAACAATTAAATTATTATGAAAGCCATTGTGGGCCTCCTTCATCAATGTATTATTTACGATGCACATGAAAAGTTAACTTTAAATTCTAAACATCACTCAAAAAAACCGAATTCTGACGATAATTACCTTTACTTAATGGATTCTCTCGCAGGCAGAACCTTGTAGGAGAGATACGAAGGGGCTACCTTTGGGGATGCCTTTTCCTCTCCGTTTTTGAACTAAGGTTCCCACAAGCCGAGGCACCTCGGCCTGTTCTGAGAGGTGTATGTTCCGGGGTCACAGACCTTGTGACAAGTACCCAATGCCCGACCTACCCGATGCAGGTTTTTCTAGGGTTTTCTAGGGTTTTCTCTGCATTTCTTTAGGCGAATGCTGGGTAGGATCCTTAAAATATAGCCCGGGGGCCCCTAGTTAACCCTTGGCTACCTTCCTCTACCCTTCCGCATTCCCCCTTTCAGATCCCTTCCTATGCTATTAAAGGGGAGTTGCCACTATGTGGATTACCCTCATGTAGCCTCTCACCCTAAAAAAAAAAGTTTACAATTCAGTGAGATTGTAACTTACAGTTTGTGGTAATCAGGGCACTGTGGCTCGTTCATTCACTTAAACACACTCATTTCACTTTTTATAACAGGCCTTTTTTTTACGCCGACTCTAATTATCGTCGTTGGTTTGACAAAAGATGTTTCTCCGTTGGTTAAGGAAATATTAGTTGCTCGTTCTGGAGATGATTGGATGCTGGACGCAGTGGCCTGGACTCCGACAATCGAAAAACAACGGTCTAATTTGAGAATAGAATACATTAGACTTCAGCACTCAAAATGTAATATCGATGAATATTTGGATATTAAATTTTGCAGACTGCGACTAATAACAAAACTGTTCTACTACCGTTATCAGGACTCTTTCTCAATATTTTACTCTTCGTCCGTCCACAGAAATCTTTCTATGACAACTACTCTCAGCTATATGTAGCATTAACATTTTGTGTGTTCACAACAAATACTTGCGCATCCGAAGCTGGAAGGAAACGGCAGAGGTCGCAGTCGAAACGTCTCTCTCTCTCTCTCTCTGTTTCTTTTAGGGTAACAGGCTACATGAGGGTAATCCACGTGGAATGCTGCGTCCCCACAGCAAACTCCTCTCCCGCTATCGGAAGGGCGTGGGACAAGTACACAATGCCCGACTTACCCGATGCAGGTTTTCCTAGGGTTTCCCCTGCATTTCTTTAGGCGAATGCCGGGTAGGATCCTTAAAATATAGCCCGGGGGCCCTAGTAACCCTTGGCTACCTTCCTCTACCCTTCCACATCCCCCCTTTCAAATCCCTTCCTATGCTATTAAAGGGGAGTTGCCACCATGTGGATTAACCTCACGTAGCCTGTTGCCCTAAAAAAAATGGCAACTCCCCTTTAATAGCATAGGAAGGGATTTGAAACTGCGGATCTGGAAGGGTAGAGGAAGGTAGCCAAGGGTTCACTAGGGCCCCCGGGCTATGGTTTAAGGATTCTAAGAAGAATTTGGGGACCCAAAAAAATGAAACTGGCATATGGAGACACATATATATAAAGAACCAAGCATCGCAACAGCTGTTAGATTAAAGAGAATGAAATGGAAAGGACACGCAACGCATGGGAAAGGAACAGCATGATACAATGATATGGGAGGTAAAAGAAAGGAACAGGTGGATAGACGAAGTAGAGAAGGACATAAAAAGGATGATGGATTTGAGAAACTGGAGGAGCTTTAGACAGAGAAGTTTGGAGGATACACTGTGGAATCATAGAAGAAGTATGTTGGCAAAAAAAAACCTATAACATTCAACATTTTGTGAGCAAAGTGATGTTAATATTTTAATACTGTCGCATTTTTATGCGGCCATCTTTAATTTACAAGACTTAAGCCCCATTCCGAATTGTTCGTATATTGACGGCTACGAAGTGACCAGTGATGTGCGAACATTGCTGTGGAGGGCGAATATTGTCGGAGGTAACGTCATTAGCATCATGCTGCGATATTGGCGTGAAATCTAATTAACACGATTACTTGTTTCGCAGACTCTGGTAATGTTGTAGTTGTGCTGCCTACTAGAACGTGTCGGTTTCCTTCCATTGGAATGGAATTCATCTAAATAAAAATATTGCCCACTCGAAGCACGCCCCAACATAACAGTTGTAGTTATTACATGTTTGTAATGGTCGCGTCAACAACTTGGTCATTGGCTGTGATTCCAACATAACAGACAAACAATTGAACAGTTTCAAAGATTAATTACACATGTCAGTAGTGATGTAGCCTGTTAAACGTTAGCTTTCCATCCATGCCTTCACAGACTGTTCCGTTTCAGGTGTACACCATGGAGGACGTGTCCCGCCTGTCGGATCACGCGCGGTTGCGAGGGGTGCGGGTGGTGTTCGAGGTGGACGCCCCGGCACACGCGGGGGCGGGCTGGGGAAACCTGGCTACGTGCACGGGGGCGCAGCCCTGGTCGAGGTTCTGCGGACAGCCCCCTTGCGGGCAACTGAAGCCCGCGGACAACGCGACCTTCACGGTGCTGAAGGCAATCTACGGCGAGCTCCTCGCGGCCACCAGGACCACCGACATGGTTCACCTCGGAGGCGACGAGGTAACGTTAGCTTAAGCGATGTCAATGTCTTTCCGGGGCTCCCCTGAACCGACCAGGGTCGTGGCTGGGATGGCGTGAGTCCAATCATCGGCATCACACTGGGTTCACCCTCCCGGCTCAAAACCATTCTAGATTTTCTCTCTCTCTCCTCTGGCACTGAAAGTAAGTGTGCCACACTGTGGTAGACTTTTCTTCTTCTTCTTTTATTGGCACTGTAACCCAGTGTGAGTTTTGGCCCTTATTAACAATTTCTCCTGTGTTAGTCTCCGCCATCCTCTTAATTTCATGGTTTGTATATCCTTCTCGATGTCATCTACCCATCTTGTCCGGGGTCTCCCCCTTTTCCTCCTCCCAGTTGGCCTTCAGTCCATAATCCGTCAAGGTGTTCTGCTTTCATGCATCCTAAGTACGTGTCCTACCTTCTGTTCTTGATAAATCTCGTTATTCATGAGCTGCTCTATTTCTCGGTTTGTTCTAATTCCCCATTCGTACATACAGGTCCGTGCATCCTTCTCAGTATCTTGCGTTCAAATATTCTTAGTGAATGCTTATCATTATTATTAAGGGTCCACATTTCACAACCGTATATCACTTATAAGTCTTATAAGTGTTTTGTAAATTTTTAACTTCAATTCCCTATTTAACATCTTGGATGTCATTATATTTCCATCCATGTAGTAAGTTCTGTTATCATTGATGATGACACGTTGCTTAATTTCACTTCCCACATTATTTTCAGTGTTAAGTAGACTATTATTTTCTTGAATAATAAGGTTGTCCAGTCACTAAATTCATCGAATCATTGCTTGACATAAATTTTTTCTACCATCTTTAAAAGGCCACTGTAACTGTACACAACTCCTTCAATTTGTCCACCAAATATTCTTTTTTTCCTTCGCATCCTTTTCATCTTCTCCCTCGTGTATTTTGCTGCCATAGAATCTTATTCACGTGTGAAGCTTCCGAAGCTGTTTCGAGCACATCCTATTTCTTCCATACCGATACCAACCCAATAAATATGGAGTAATGTAGTGTTATGAGTGCGCGTAGTTTATGCCAATATATCACTGAAGACGCGCGCATCTATTTTCTCGCCCAGGAGTTATTCGGATCTCGTGAAAGTTTTTTTTTTACGGCGTTTATAAACGATGAAAGAGTGTGTCGTGATGTGGTGTAAGGAGGAGGCAATGGAGCGCAGAACTGAATCTTCTGTCACCGCAGAGGGGGGTGGAAGAAGCTACAAGTGGCATTAGCTGCGATAAAGAGACGGGATCGATGACTCAAGTGTGAAGGATCCGGGGGGGGGGGGAGAAAGCTGCCACCAAGGTTCCTCAAGGCACGGCCATGTTGCGATAATATCAAGCATCCTCACTCGCATTGCTTCAAAATTCACTTTAAAATTCAAAATGGAATTGAATTGAATTGCCGTCACATTTCACTTGGACTCCAAGATTGTTGGTGACCACGGCGTGACTGTTGTCTACATTCACTGTAGGGGGGGGGGGGGGGCAAGTACCAGAAAATCAGCCTCATTTTCGACTTCACAACGAAAGATTTTTTTCCGTACTTTTTATACTGCCGACATTTTTCGGTATTCATTTTTTTATCTGACTGTTTTAATATAGTTCGTCCTCATAGTCTCATTACCTCAACAACAATCTATGCAATCATCGTCTCCTTGTCCGATGACTGTTCGAATTTTCTTGGTTGTTCCACTACGTGTGTAGCTCCAGTCCTGCTTATCACGAATCAATACTTCTTTAATTATAATGGCATATTTGATTTTAATATCACCGGATTTAGTACAAATTCAATTGATCTCGCCTGTTAACCAGGCCTATAGCACGCGTCAGCATCAGTGGCGTGTGGCGCAGGTTGAGGGAAGGCCGGGAGAAGCGGAGGTAGCGTGGAGTAAACACACACACACACTTGTCGAACGCGGAGAATGGGGGGGGGGAATAGAGCCTGCATAGAAAAACACTAAACTGGGCCGTCAAGAAACCTGACGCGCACTCTAGTTACATACAACTGTACTACTAAAATTAATTATTTTATTTTTCTTTACACATAACGACGGAATTATTATGATCGTCCCCGAGGCCTGGGAGCATTTTGTGTCATTTTACCATAATTACTAACGATTCCATTTTTCCGACTTAATTTTCAACCGGCGAAAAACGTTGAATGTGTGAGAATCAAAACCACAACGGTAACAAAATAATATTGTATTCTCTTCCCTTAAAAAGTGGAAAAAGTTCATGTGTAAGTTGGCATTATGTAACTTTGTCCGTTCACCTCTTCCTCTGCAGGAAATGTCGGTTCATTACAGCGCTGACTACATTTCTCGCCGTAAGTTTCCAATAACATTTGGCGAGTATCTGTTTCCAATGTTTTAAAGATCGACAAGAGGTCAGATTATGACGCGCTGATCTCTTTTTTTTCGATTACGTCACACTTTTTCGGGGGTAGCGTAGAAACAAGAGTATGATCAAATATTCACCCAATGCAGCTGAGTCGATCAATCGAGTTGTCACTATTCCCTCGCGTAAGAATACAGTTGGAGGCAGAACAGCGCAAACACACAACCTAGAAAATAGTTCCAGAGTTACAGTAACAATTACTTTCAGCTCTATAAATGATTTCTTGTAACACGTTAATTCAAGCATCAGTAGAAATTTTTTATTTCCTCTGAATTTTGTTTTTGTTCTTCCTTTAAAATTAACTGTTTCACAGATATAATTTATAGAGTATTTATTCAGCGATGAATCGAGGAAGAGGCTTCAGGGGAAAATAAGCATTTACTTGATCCAGAAGCCGAGAAACAGGAATCCATGCTACATTAATATACATTACTGCTAACTTTATGGTTCAGTACCAGGTAAAAATAGGCTTCTCGGAATGATATTGAAATTATTTTATTCTCTTAAATTTCAGGCAAGGACTCGCATGTCTCTTGACACTTTTCTGCTTTGCAATCTTCCTCGTCGTGCACGTCGTCATTTTTCAACAGGCCGTTTGAGTGCCCCACGGAGGTGTAGAATTTTATTTCATTCCGCGGAAATACGTCTTGGTGCAGTGCGACGCCATTAATAATAATAGAAAACTTGTGCATGTCTCGTGAAACTGGTCCGCAAGACACAATTGACGAAAAGAGAGTCCATTATTCAAGTCCAGTTCCTCGTAGGCGGTAAAACCTGTTTCCACTTCCTACGTACGGGGGCGGGCATCGGTGGACACTTCCATGGAATTGCATTCAATAACTCAGAATGCTCGGATATTTTTTATCTACTCAATATTCAGTTCTACTAGGATTTATAGTTTAATTACTGAATTTTTATTACGGTGTCTCGTGGTCTCGTACACCTGTCCTAACCCAAACCTCAATGCCTTAATAATTTTTTTTGAAGGTGTAGACAGGCTACATGAGGCTAATCCACATAGTGGCAATTCCCATCTTATATCATAGGAAAGGAATTTGAAAGGGGGGATGCGGAAGGGTGGAGGAATGTAGCCAAGGGTTAAGTAGGGGCCCCGGGCTATGGTTTAAGCATCCTACCCGGCAATTCACCTAAAAGTGATACAGGAAAAACCCTAGAAAAACATGCATCAGGTAGGTCGGTCATAGGTAATTGTCCCACGCCCTTCCGATGGCGGGAGAGGAGTTTGCTGTGGGATCGCAGCTTTCCCCTTGCAGTGCCTCGACCAGTTTAGGAGGCAGCTGGCCCACTGTTCCAATGGCAACAACGAATAACTCTTACCGTAGTGCCCAAGGTCTGTGACCCCGGAACACACACCTATCAAAACAGGCTGAGGTGCCTCGGCTTGTGGGAACCTTAGTTTAAAAAACCAAAGAGATATGAAGGCATCGCCAAAGGTAGCCTCCGCCAGAGCTCTCTCTGCCTTCATAAATATTCCGTGCCCTATTGAGAGCCCAACTAACTAAACTCACCGTCGACTAATATAGAAATCCGTGGCCTCCCCTCACCACAACAAATTTTCCTGTACTGAAAAACTGCAACCCTATTATCAGCCTGGTCTACATTGGACTGCAATCTGACCCAGATAATAAAAACGTCATTTCCACGACACTCCCCGCCCGCTCAACAGGATTCCTTCCTCCCATGTAGTGGTCTAGAAGCAGCTTCCATGTCTGCCCTATGCTTCAGTCCACCTCTAACCATAACAAATAACCACCTACAAAAAATATATATTGCCTACCTCTTCTCCTCTCACAAAAAAAAACATTCCCCTTAGGGGCCAAATTTAAATATAAACTAAGGCAGCTTCCTATTTCTATCTCCCCCACACCCCCTATTCCTATCTCCTCCTCACTCTCTATTCCTATCTCCTCCTCACTCCCTATCCCTAACTCCCCCAATAACTACCTGTTCCTAACCCCCGTCACTCCTCCTCCTCATCTCTCCCTATGTATCCCCATCTTTCCATCCCTTGGATCCCCTTCTCCCCTATTGTCTCTCCACTATCCCTGTCCATTTTTTTACTAATGAAACATTCTCATTTATCATCAGGTTAGTTCCGAGTGCTGGATGTCGGAACTGCGCACCAGAGACCTACACGGGAATTTGATGGGTTTGTGGGGCAGATTCTTGGGTCGAGCCCACGCGGAAATGGTCCGGGCGAACGGAGGAGGGAAAACTCCACCAGTGAGCGTCGTGTGGAGCAGCGAACTCACGTCCAGGTACCTGCGTATGTACTTCTCCCCGCGCTCACATGTCGTGCAGGTAAGGCAATTTATAATCTTAATTTTCCTCAATTTAATTATTTTATAAATATCAATTTAATTTTCCAGCTTCAAATGTAAACTAATATTGGGAACGTTTTTAAACATGTAAATAACCGCTTTTATCATTATTATTATTATTATTATTTTGAGCTTTTGATTTCACTTGGCCATTTTTATCTCTGTTTGGACCATTTATATACAGTATATATATATATATATTTATATATATATATATATGTATGTATATATATGTATATATATACTGTATATAAATGCTTGTCGTGATATTTCAAAATATAAAACCGTGAACTGGCCAGAAATCAGAACCTTTTTTTAGCTGCCTTCAAAGGTAAAAATGTTTGACATTCTAATGCATGTAATATATTCATATAAAGCATTAATAACATATATATATATATGTATATATTACAGAATTGATAAAATAATAAGTCGGTAGACAGTATGCTCCATCATTAACGATTCAAATAACCAAAACTATGACAGGAAAATAGCGAAAAAAACCTTTTTTAAACTATTCGAAAACATCCACTCGTATATATATATATATATATATATATATATATATATATATACATATATATAGCCTAAAACCCCGTGCTTCACGACTGTGTTTCATAAAAGGAAACAACTAAAGCAAAAATATTACTTTATTGTCAAATAACAGTCGTACAATTATCCCTTGGCTCTAGGTTGGAAAAAATAATAATTAAATAAGATCCTTGTTTACATCAGCCTCACTGATATATATATATATATGTATATAAAATAACGAAACCTTAACGATAACAAAATGAACGTTCATAAACAAAATATATCATAAAATAAGCTCTTAAGATCCAACAGGAAGTTTGTTATTGGCAGCCTGTTCTTCCGAACTGCTTTTAAAGCAGGTTTTAATTTTTTCATGTAACAATGTGAACAATCCTTACATAATTTTTTACTGTAACTAATTTGTTTTTTTTTCATTTATTCATTTTGCTAGTGATAGTAATCGTATCATGTCACATGATTGGCAAATGAAAAGCTCCACTAAGAACAATATTTCACGAAGCCTGCATTTTTTCAGTGATTCGTTGAAATTATTGAGTGCATGAACACACTTAAAATGGCTCTGTTTCCTCTTTAAATGTCCCTTCATACATTCAACAACCCCATTTCTCCCCTACAGGTGTTTTAACTTAAAAATTTCTTTCTTAGTGGTTGCATCAACGTGATATTCCTAATTTAATGTCTATTTACTACAGTAATGTCGGCTCTGCCTTGATGTCGGTCATTTTATAATTTGTCCCGGTAACTCCTCATGTCAAGTTATAGAATCCATGTTTTTCTTTCTTCGGTATGTTGTCGGAGGTGAAGCTTATTTTACTGCTGGTACATTATTTATTTCATTTAGTCGTATAATTTTTGTTATTTCTAAAAGTTTTGATTCCAACACAAAGTTCATACACGTGTAAAACCCAAGAGACGGAGAACTCAATCATCTGAAAAATTATTACGGAGTACAAATTCCTATTCCAGCATCAACAAAAGCGCAACAGAAACGGTGACCGCATTAAAAGACAGTCACGCGAGAGTCTGATTTGTTTGTGAATCACAATCGTCTGCGGCACTTCTTAATGAGTATACAAGAAGAAGAAGAAGAATGTTACACTTGCAAGGCGGAAAATTTCACTAACTTAATTTGTTTATATCAAGTAAACGTGCAGAAAATATATTAAATTCTGACTGAAATTTTGTTTACGGCGGTCCTGCGAGGTAGACACCACGCTTCACTCAGCCTGAAGGATGAGCGGCGAAGTCGCAGGCGCTGCAGTGACTCGCCTCAATAAACCAGTAAAATATTAGTTGGCCTATTCTAATCTGCATCGAAAACATTTCAATTTTTTTGCCCTACATTTATCACGTACTAACATACTTAATTTTCAAGTTCACCTATTGATAAATAGTAAAACTAGATTTGATAGGGAACAGGGTAGGTTCCGTGAAAATAGTGAATTATATATCAATTACACTTATTTCCATTTAAGTGGCGTACGAAAAAAAACGGGTTTTTGTGAAAGTTAGAACAAAAAAATATGAAAGTAATACTGGAATATAACTAGAGTAATAATAATGAAAAATATCTATGCACAATAATATAAATCCATAAATATACGACACTGAGTTCGAAAAGTTTTATTAACGTAAAATTAATTATTCGACGTTTCGTCTTCTACAAGGAAAAATTAATTGTTGCTAATAAACAATTTTCTGACTCAATTGACTTTTCAATTTACGGGCCATATTTTGAACTTAATCGTTGTTACTGTGATGATCAGGCGTGAAGATAAACTTAGAGAGTCAATAAATAACAATATTTAAATAAAAATGCTTGATACTAAGGAAAAGAATTGTAAGTAACGCATTAGCGGAAAAAAAATAGATCCACATCTTATCCTATAAAATGTAGATAATTGTTTGTGCCAAAAACTAGCCCGAACGTTAAGAACTACACAGTGCTTTCATCCCTGCATTAACAACTAACTGTTAACTATTAGTTTAGTAAATGTACCTTAAAATCTCATTATGAATATCTAATGTTTGAAATATATATTTTTTCAAAATATCTCAATTACGACACTTAGCTAATTAGATATTTAACTGCTGGTAAATTCGAGAATCACATCAACAATTAAAATTCAGAATAAAAAATAAATACAACGTTTCGTCTCACATTGATGAAGAAGGAGGCGTCTTTACATTTAATATAATCTATGGAATACAAAAAATTCACAAAGTTATTAAAGTCATGGATTTTTTTTGGCTATCTAGGAATAGAATTTTTACATTACATTCCAAGTATAGCCCATTTCAAACGGATAATGAAGAATAAGCAGACAAAATTAAGTGATAAAACCTTGTTTCTTTCGTCAGTTGTAAAAATCCTAAAAACAAGCGCACAAACCAGGCGACGTAACCAAAAGTCATAAAACAAATCGTAAGCGCTTATGCTCTACTATACTATTCTCAATTGCAACAGGCAAGGTAGCAAAATCCTTCCATCTAAATCAATTTTTGCTTGATTATGTCCCTAATTAAACCTGAAAAGGGGCGAAACGTCGATATATCTTAATTATTTGTTAAGAAAAATAATTTTGTGGCTCAATACCGTTGTTTATTTATACTTTCGCCCAGTTGCCAGTCCACTAAGTCACGGGCGACCTTCAATTGTTTCCTGCAGTTTGTGCACTTTGCTGGTTGAGCCTATAATTTTGTTTCTCCGCTGCAGGTGTGGAGCGGCAGCGCGTCCAACGACACGCAGGAAATCGTAGCCCAGGGCTTTCGCGTGATTCTTTCACACGTGGACAGCTGGTACCTCGACTGCGGTTTCGGCGACTATCGTTCCTCGGGGCCAGGTCCCTGCACTCCGGTCACCACGTGGCAGACTGTGTACCGCCACCGGCCGTGGGCCAAGTACAGCCGCCACTGGCAGCCTCTGGTGCTGGGCGGAGAAGCGTGCCTCTGGGCCGAGAAGGTGGACGAGCTCACGCTGGACGCTCGACTGTGGCCCAGGAGCGCGGCTCTCGCCGAGCGGCTGTGGTCCGACCCCAAAGTGATTCCCATGATCTACGCGGAGGACACCTTCATGCAAACTGTGTACCAACGTCTCTCACACCACAGGGAGCGACTCGTGGCCAGAGGCGTCCGTGCTGAAGCCATGTGGCCGAGATTCTGTCACCAAAATCCCGGCGAGTGCTTCTAAAGTTTCCTCAGACCAACGACTGGAGAAAAGTTGTCCTGGCTGGGAGCGATCCTCCAGTGTCCAGGTTTATCCGTCCCGGTGCTTGTAAACCACAAGGAGCTTATCCACGAAGCTGCGCAGTGTTGTTACCAGGGACACAAGTTCTGCTATCACAGTGTCTGCAAATATTTTAACCAAAAAATAATACTTCCTTCACCATAGGACAACAATGAGGCTCAGACCCGTCCTCTTGGATGCATTTGAAGGAAATTCACAGCACGTGATTATCATATCAGCATTAAACCAAAGACAGTGTAATTTAAAAAATAAAATAAAGTGTAACATATTTCGTCGTAATGCGATTTGCTGAAACGAACTGGTGGCACAGCCTCGTTTCATCCAGTGTTATCAGATGATGCTCCTAGACATACGTAATGTAACACTTGTTTCAATTTTAAATAAAAAGTATGCAACCTTCTGCATATTTGTGCTTGTCTCACCACAAACTTCAAGCAAGTTTCCTCGTATGCAAGATGTCTACGTTCTCACGGACAAAACTATCCATCAAATTCCTTAATTTGCTGCCAATTGCTCGCGGGCAGTCGCTTCACTTGGAGGCCATCGGGTTGGAGAAATCCGAACTATTGTGCAGAAATCCAAATAAAATTATACAGATATGAATTGTTTCGTAGATTAGGTTTTAAATAACATTCAAAGTGAAACGATTCATGTTTGACGGACGTGCGACCACAACAATTGCCTTTACATTCCGAGATAAAATTGCGTTCTAAATTCATGGAACTGGTTGTTTTATGTTGATTTTGCCCGTGGTGGTGTGTGTTCATTAGTTCCCGTCTGAAGTACTCCGCGGTAATTTGCATAGATGGCTCACTCGTTCTCTCTCTTCACGCCTCGACATCTGCTGCTGTGCGAATTTGTTCGCGTCGAGTAACTTTTTTAAATTTACTACTCAAGGTTGGCCTCTGGCCGGGTGCTTTCGCCAACAATATTCCTAATCACCTTGAAACGTTTTCTGTTTAACCTGAAAAAAAATTGTTTAAATGGATCTTGACGCACTTTTAGTATCTAAAGCATAATTTACATCATGTTCATATCTCAAAATATGTGTTTATGTAGAATATTACGAATACGACTAAGTACTAATTATAAAAAAAAATTAAAAAACTATAATTTGTTCTTTTGTATTTACGTGTCTTGTTAATTATAAGAAAAGAATTTTTTCAACCAATAACACATTTATTTAAGAGAAGTCATTTCAATTTATTTTTATTTTATTTTTAGGGTAACAGGTTACATGAGGGTAATCCACATGGTGGCAACTCCCCTTTAATAGCATAGGAAGGGATTTGAGGTGGGGGATGCGGAAGTGTTGAGGAAGGTAGCCAAGGGTTAACTAGGGGGCCCCCGGGCTATGGTTTAAGGATCCTACCCGGCAATTAGCCTAAAAGTAATGCAGGGAAAACTCTAGAAAAACCTAATATTAGGTAGGTCGGGCATTTGGTACTTGTCCCACGCCCTTCCGATGGAGGGAGAAGAGTTTGCTGTGGGGTCGCAGCTTTCCCATCACCAGGAATAGCGGACAACTCTTACCGTATGCCCCAAGGTCTACGACCCCGGAATATACACCTCTCAAAACACCTCTAAAAATTGGTCGAGGTGCAGAGAGAGGAGAAGGCATCCCCAAAGGTAGACTCCTCCAGAGATTTTTTTTAGGGTAACAGGCTACATGCATTTAATAGCATAGCATAGCATAGGATTTGAAAGGGGGATGCGGAAGGGTAGAGGAAGGTAGCCAAGGGTTAACTAGGGACCCCCGGGCTATAGTTTAAGGATCCTACCCGGCAATTAGCCTAAAAGTGATGCAGGGAAATTCCTAGAAAAACCTGCATCAAAAACGTCGTTTTCGTACATTTTTGTACTTTATCTCACTGTGACCTTATTCCTAATTATTACCAAAAATGTTGATTTCACAAAAATAAAATTTTTATATAAAAAAATATCATTCAATATGAAAATAAAAGGCAATTGAAAAAAAGACAGCCTTTGTTTTTTTCAATAAACGTTAAAAATTCGGAACATGTTATAATTACTAAATAATTAACAAAGCCTCCTTCCTCTCTTCAAAGGAAGCCTTTTGTTAGTGCAATTCACCGGGAAAGTCTTCGATCTCCAGTAATTTCGGTCTCAATGGACGGGCAACCTTGCTATGAGGTCGTCAAGACTGAAAGAAAACTGCAGATTCCATAAAATAAAATTACAAAGTCACATTTACATCAGAAATTTAAGCTAAGAAATATTGTTTAATTTTATGGTATTTTTCCAAGTAAGTGTTTTGTGTGTAAACATTTCTGATAAAATTGTGTTAATATAATTTTTATTGTCTAAAATTTCAACGTTCTCCCAATAAAATTAATTAATGATATTTTCTTTCCTATCAGTGGGTAGTGGCCGCATTATGGTTTAAAATATTTGTAATTATTTCTGTGTTCGTTGATGAATCCAACTCTGAAGATGCACACACATTTTTTGATTTTCAAACGTGTTTTTTTTTTTGCAACTCTGTTGACACAAATTTTGTCTTTATCTTTTTTATTTAATTTATTAAGATAATTATCAATTTTAAAAGTGACCGTCAGAGCCAAAAGTTGCCAATAACTTTGCAATACTACGGCAACACCTGAACTGTTTAAGTACTGATTGAATATTCTTTATTCTTGTTAAATTCACCATCATGTATTTGGTGACAAAGGATAAAAGAGTCAAAGTCGGAGTTTCAAAAGTGGGAATCACTGACTGGCTCTTATAATATGAAATTGTCTTCTTTAGAAGGTTTTTAGTTTTTTTGGTAATGTAATTGTAACCTTTGAAAAAAAAATTCTGATTTGTTTCTAATATTGATAAGAATAATAGACAAGCGTAGGTGACATGAAACGATGGTAATTCTTTATCAAAATGAAGAAGCAGTGTTTCCACTGTAGTTAGGTAAATTATTTTTCTTCTGAGAAATTTAGAGGTCCATAAATAACTTGTGTATTTGAAATACGTTTCGGTGGTCAAAAAATTGCAATCGGTGTGGAATAAAACCTTTGGTGACCCGCCTTATTGCGAACACACCTACGTGGAGACGTTGCTTTAAGGGGGGGGGGGGCAATGGATTTAAAACTGAACACAACCTTGTGTATTTAGCTACATTATGAAACACACACACACAAACATCCAATTTTATTTTTATTTTTGATTTGAAAGCACACATCGGCTGCGTAACTTATGCACGTATTCCCGGACAGTATCGGATTAAAACGATTCCAATATGTAATGTTGTGAATAAATCACGGATCTGATATGGTTAAACGTGTCATTAAGCGCCGAAGTAATTAAGCATTTCAGAGTAAAAACTAGTTATGTTTCACCAATTGTGTCGACATTTTTTTGCAGCATCCGGCTTAAAATAATATGCGACCAAAGTTTTTACACGTGTCATCACTAATTGAATGACGTATCCTTGTCTGTTTAAGCCTGATGATGTGCAACAGACGTACATGGTAAGAGAATAATTTTCTGTAGTTCTCATTGGCGCATCATTTTAAGATTATACTATTAAAAATTATTACTCTTGGGGGGGGGGATCAAAACCAAGATAGTTGGTAAAGTCTTCTCGTAAACTTTATCCTGTTTCCACACAGGAACAACCTGATCGCAAGATTTAAATAGACCCGTTCAGATTTTTTTATTCGCCAAGATTTTTCGTAGATTCAGATTTTAACGAGATAAGATTTTAATATATAAATATGTCTCTTCACCTGACGTCAAACCAGAAATCTGTATCCAACGACACCCGGAACCGTTACGCTTTCGATGCGACGTCTGTCCTCGTGCGTGCCATTAGCGGATGAAAAACACCCCAGGAGAGTGCCTATAGGCCTGAGCGACCCCGTAAACTATTTATTCGGTTCAAAGATTGAAGTCTTTCCCGTTGTAGTTGTTCGGTTGCAATACAGACCGTTATCGCATATTTTGATCCATCCACCTGCACCCATATGGGTGGCTAGATTCTTAAGCGATACGTGAACCAAGTTTGGTTGAACTTAATTTACAAAGATAATCAAGTAAGTGTTGTACAATATTAATATCATGCTTTATTTCGTAAAAACGCACCTGTCGGGGGAAACGTCAATCGAGATATTGTTGTAGGGGGTAAAAACGCGCATGTCGGGCATTTTGTACGAGACCCCAAAGAATCAAATCAGTTTCATGGATCATATTTTATGTTTTTTGAAGTAAATAAAAGTTCTATTACGATTTGATCATGAACTTCATTCCTTTTCCTCGGGCTGTGGGCCTTAAGCCAACTTTTGAGTGCCTCCATCCCGAAAACTTTTGTGTGGTAAAAGTAAAGTTTCTCTGCAAAAAAGAATAAAAAAAACTTACTGGTTCCCATAAATCATTTCATAATTGCAACATAAAGGAAACGTCTGAAAGACAGAGCAATTTATTCACTATAAATCTGAAATTACGAGAAGAATAATCTTGTATACTATTTCACAAGTAAATGCAGATGTTTGCGTGGATTTTGGATTAAAAAGTTGATTTATAGTTCGTCCCATAGTTCGTGCTTTCCTAAGGACTCGTTTTTGGTAGACTCCATCGAACCCTGGTCGAATATGAACAATCGTATGGTGAGTTATTGCCTTACTATCTCTCTCTCTCTCTCTCTCTCTATATATATATATATATATATATATATATATATATATATATATATATATATATCTTTTCACCTATTTAACGGTTAGTGAAGTTTTCATTGGTAAGGCAATAACTCACAATCCGATTGTTCGTATATATATATATTGTAATGATTATATT
Source organism: Zhengitettix transpicula (assembly GCA_037074705.1). Classification (NCBI taxonomy): domain Eukaryota; kingdom Metazoa; phylum Arthropoda; class Insecta; order Orthoptera; family Tetrigidae; genus Zhengitettix; species Zhengitettix transpicula. The sequence continues at coordinate 8,099,730 of CM073594.1, read as the reverse complement.
TAAACGTCAATTAATTAATAAACAATGCCCCACGTTGGGCGTCAAATGTAATAAATACATGAAATTAAAGGTTTTTTATAAACACAATGCCACACGTTGATGCGTCAAATGTAGTAATTATTAAGAGCGTAAGTTTTCCCGACGTATATTCTGTATAAAGAGTTCTCGGGTTTCTCGTCTGGTAACGTGTTACTCTTTATACAGAATAATTATTAATAAAACAAATTAAAAATATGCCACACGTTGGTGAAGCCCAAAATGTAGAAAATAGAATGAAAAAAAAACAATTTAAAATAAAATTAAAATAAAGTATTTCAACGTGAGCTAACTTTAATATAATTTCATTTTAAATTGTTTTCATTCTATTTTCCATATTTTGGGCTTCACCAACGTGTGGCATATTTTTAATTTGTTTTATTAATAATTATTACATTTGACGCATCAACGTGTGTTTATAAAAACTTTAACTTCATGTATTTATTTATGTATACATATATTCAAAACTACAAAGATAGTTGTCATGTGTTTAAGAATGGTTTATTACGTCACTCCTGTCTCACTCTCCATATGATGGTTTTACAAATGTTAAATAGATCATTTGTGTGTTTTACAATTTGCTGTCAGCGAACAGTTGTTCAGATCAACTGATATTAAAGATAATTTTTAACTCTTAATAATATTCCCATGATTAGTCCTTAATTCACAAAAGTAAAATAAAAAAAAAACTTTATAGAGTTAATAGTAGTGGTAAAATATTTAGGGTTGGATGCGACCGTACCTGACTGTGTTGTCTCAAGTTTCCTCAATTTTTTTTACCATTTAATTTCCAACCGTCGTAAATTCCTTCTGTTTAAAAATACTTATATATTCGGTAATATTTCAATTTTAACAGCGAATTACGAGGCTTCGTAGAATTAACGTAAATTTATCCGCTTAGCTTCTTAAAGACGCTTTATCCAGTTAAATCATTTAATGTGTTCCATAGTAAGTTAAAATCATACTTTAATAAACCATCTTTAAAAAAAAATCCCTACCACAATAATGAATTAACGTTCTACTTCATGATTTACTTTTTATGTTCACTGAATTCGTTTTATTTAACACATGCATTTTTTTCTCATCACACCTTTATTAATTAAAGAATTGTCTACAGTACTCTTAAGTTTTACTATTTTGAAACACCTTATAGAAACTTTAAAAGAGGTTATAGAAAGTAATTTTGAATAATACTTAATTTAAAAGTGAGTAGACGTTTCGATCAACTGCTGTGATCCTTGATAATTGTGTAGCCAAAACATTTCAAATAATATGAATACAAGATATAAAGTAACAAAAATTTTAAATAAACCATCATAAATAATGTTTATTTTACATTTTAAAAAAAATTGAGCTATGAGATTAACCTTTCTTAAAAAAAATTAACTTCCTTATCTACAATAAGAATTATTATCAATATTATAAGAGTGATCAAGATCCAAACAGTGTTTCGTAATAAGAGAATGTTTGTAAGGTAAAATTTATGTTCCTTAATTCTAGTTAATGAATTGTTTGGCCTCTGCGATGAAATAGGAAGAGCAATCATGCATCTAATTTTATAAACAACATTATGGGAATCCAAAATATTGAGACAATCTTTATGCTTTTTTTTAACAAAATAAGCCAAGTATTAAGAGCATCCTCCCAACCTATCAAACTTAATAATCACCAGGGAACCCCCACAATGTAGCCCCCTTAGATGGACAAGTTAAGGGGGAAAAAACATTGAAAAATTAAGTTAATTACTGGATTAACCTAATTACAAAGTTCTCATATTAACTATGTACATAATTTTAAATCGTATATACTATATGTCACCAACTAATAATCTCAGGATAAAAAATTTGTAATAAATAAATTAAAAAATAACATTCTAAATTTTGTGGATAAACAAGTAGCCTCGACTGTGTTTTACTTAAATCAGACGAATATATAACTATTTAATTCAACACATTCTGCTTAGTTAAACAATGTAAAATCATTGTACCATTTTCTGTTACTAAATATTTGTCTTTCGTGGTAGGTATAGAATATGTATATTTTTTTACATGTAAATTCTGTAATAATATTCTCAAATTGTGGTTGTAACGGTTGCAGTGTTTGAATAGTTTAGTTTATAATATGAAGCATCCTAGTTCAGAGGTAGAATCCCATGAGGAAAGTTAAGTTAACAGTTCAACGCCGTTGAACATCATAATTAAATCCAAACTCTACGTGCTCTCTCAATTATTGTAAATTAATATTGACCACATAAGAAAGACACCTGTTGAAATCTGCATTTTTAGAAACAAGAATCAAACACGAGACAATCACCATTTCAAACACGGCTTTCAGAGCCGTAGAGAAATAAAATTCGAAACACAAATTTATTAAGAAAAAGTAGGTGCTGCGACCCGTGTTCAAAATACGGGTCATGTTATATTGCATGCAGTTTGTCAAGTTTTGAGAAATTCATCAATGATGATGATTATTATTATTTTCCGAACAATACTTCGCGACAGTCTCATCTTAACATTATTTTTCGAACGTAAATTTGACCGTAGTGATGGATTCCAAAGTTCGCGATTGGTCTTCATTCAAACGGTTAATAATAATAATTATTATTATTATTGTGAAATAAATATTCGAAATTCAAATGGAGAAAATTTTAGAAGAAATAATTACTTACTGTATCAGTCCACACGATGTTTAATAACAATATATCGTCACTTCTTTTGTCCGTCTATATTTCTCATTAAAGAGATAAAGCATCAATTCACAGACAAAAGAAGTGATATCTTTCTTATTAATAAGATAAAGAGCATCCAAACACAGGAAAAAGATATTATATAAATACCAGACGCCGTTTCTGGAAACTTTATTCCTTTCTTCACTTCTTTTCTCTGTATTTGGCTATTTTATTTTATTTTAAATAAATAATTGTGCCACAGATCGTTGACAATAAGACACCAAAATAACATCAAATTTCTCAACAATACTGTATTGGTATTTACGGTCGTTATAAACAACAATCACATTTTTTAAAGTAACTGAAACAAATATATACCTTGAGGCAGTTCAATACGAACAGAAACGAAAAATGTTAAAACCGTTCAAAAATGTTTTTTTAAATTTATGTGCAAGTTGTAAAAAATTTCTTTGGTCCTATGCGACTGAAAAAAAAAATCCGTAAACAGCAAGCACTGTGATTTCAATTATTGTAATTGAATTGTAATTCTGACTATTGAGAAAACAAATAAATAAACATGAGCCAATGTTACGTCATAAAAAAAGAATTTATTAGTTTAATTAAATTAACGGCAATTTAATTAATAAATTATTCTTCAGAATATATATTTATATACGTCATTATTCAGTTACAATAATTGAAATCATATTTAACCAACAAATAATCTTGCAAGTTTTGTCAAATTAATTAAATACTGCTGTTAACGTATTTTCTTCACAGACGCACATATGTGTGAAGGACCAACGAAATTGTTTACAAGTGGCACATAAATTTAAATAAATATTTTTGAACGGTGTTAACATTTTTTTTTCTATTCATAAAATTAAATTATCGGTAATTTAATTAATAAATTTATTTTTTTCTGTCTTAAAATTCGCTGATGTTTTTATATTTATTCCTTGGAATTGAACTTTGTTTTCATATTTCACCCGCAAGTTCTTCACTGTAACTTCTTTGACGAATCTTAGTGTAATATTTTCATTATGTCCCTCTCGAATAGTCCGTTTATTTTTGTGTATTAAATTATTTATCCAAGGGTTACAGAAATAATTGAGAAAACAAATAAATTAACATCAGCCAATGTTATGTCATTAAAAAGAATTTATTAATTAAATTAACAGTAATTGAATTAATAAAGTCTTTTTCAGAGTATATATTTATATACGTCATTATTCAGTTACAATAATTGAAATCATATTTAACGAACAAATAATCTTGCAAGTTTTGTCAAATTAATTAAATACTGCTGTTTACGTAGCATCTTCACAGACGCATGTGTGCGTGTGAAGAACCAAAGAAATTGTTTACAAGTGGCACATAAATTTACGTAAGATCAAAAGAGTATTTTTGAACGGTGTTAGAAATTTTTTTTTTATTCATAAAATTAAATTAACAGTAATTTAATTAATAAATTTATTATTTCTGTCTTAAAATTCGCTGATGTTTTTATATTTATTCCTTGGAATTGAACTTTGTTTTTCATATTTCACCGCAGTTCTTCACTGTAACTTCTTTGACGAATCTCAGTGTAATATTATCATTATGTCCCTGTCGAATAGTCAGCGTGTGTGTGTGTGTGTGTGTGTTACACTATTTATCCAAGGGTTATTACAGAAATAAAAAATATGTACGTAGTGTTTCAATTAATTAACTATAAATGAACAGCCAATTTTCAAGTCACAATAAAACAAGAATTTATTATTGAAAAAATTAAACAACGTTTCGTCGCTGCAATTTTGAGACTTAATCAGGTTCAAGTTTAAAACTACAAAAAAAACAATTACAATTACATTTGGCATTTCTTAAAAAATGTTATTCTACTCATTGTAATTGTTTTGTTCCTGTTGTAGTTTTAAAATTGAACCTGATGAAGTCGCAAAATTAAGCGACGAAACGTTGTTTGATTTTTGCAGTAAGAATTTTTTTTCCTGACTTAAAAAAATTGGCTTATGATGTTTATTTGTTTCTTTTCTCATTAGTCATAATATATATATATCATTATTAAATCGTAATCACTAAACATCTGCAGGAATAAATTTATTTTCCGGTTTACAGCCACGTGACGTCACAAGTTAAGAACACGCGATCGTCTAGGATAAGAATGTGAGAGATAATTGCAACCTGTATTTGTTGTACATGTGCGGGGGGGGGGGGGGCAAAGACTTGCGTCGTTGGTTTACCTTAGGAGCCGACGCGGCGTCCGAGGAGGAGGGGGCTGCTGAGACGCATCTCCGGGGAAGATCACGCAGCAACTGGTGTCGGATGCTGGGAGCTGGACCAGTCTCGACGACGTGGACATGCGCAATGCACACAGGCGACGCGCACAGGCGACGCGCTCTCAACTTGTCGCGGGAATTACTTTACAGTGGACTAATTAGATTTTTTTTTAAAAAAGGTAACAAAATAAATACTCTTTATATTTAATCATTAATTTGGACTGGCAGTTTAACATCAATGGAGTGCCGGCGTTGCCCGGGTATTTACCACTGTGATCAAAAAAGTAAGGTGAAATTGTCATTCAAAACTCCCTGGTATTAGGAAGGCAGGTAATTTTTTTTTCCTAGGTTGGTAGGACTGTCTATAATATTTGCCAAGCGTCTGTTTGTTAAAAGGTTTAATTATCTCAGAGTTACACATGTTGTGTGTTTTTTGTAAACAACCAAAAGTGAATTTTTCGAATTTTTGCAGTGGGTGATTTTGTTGAGTAAAGAACTTGCATCAGATTTTGTTTGCGGAAGAAATATTCTTGAGCGGGGACACGTTGAAGGCCTTTGGTGATCAAACTACGGCACGTTTATAAGTGGTACAACGAGTTCAAAGACGAACCTCGCGCGCTCTGGACGACCATCAACGTCTACCGACGGAGGCCACGTACAGAAAATCAAATATTTGGTGCTTGAAAATCGTCGATGGACAATTAGAGATCTCGCTGATGGTGTTGGAATATCATTTGGCTCCGCCCAAACCATTTTGAAGAATGTTTTGTGTGTCTCAAACGCGTCAAGTCTCGGTTGGTGGAAAGAAAGCGTCGCGTTGATGTGTGGGAAACTTTGCAATGCGTCATTACTGGAGACGAGACTTGGATTTACGCCTACGACCCTGAATATCAAGGTGATGTTGACAGTCGTGGTGTGGTGCACTGTGAATTCCTTCCGCAGGGCCAAACTGTCAACCAAGAATATTATTTGAGCGTTATGCGTCGTTTGCGTGAAGCTATTCGTGTGAAACTCTTGGTTCCTTCATCACGATAATGCACCACGTCACACTGCATCGACTCATATCGTTCCGCAACCACCGCATGCGACTTCTGGCTATTCAGCAAACTCAAGAGGCGAATGAGGGGACGCCGTTTTGACACGATTGAGGAGATAAAAACCGAATCGAAGAAGGTCTTGAAGGCTATACCCGGAAAAAGACTATTCCGACTGTTTCGAGGACTGGAAAAAGCTTTGGAAAAAGTAAGTTTTATCGGACGGGGATTACTTTGAAGGGGATGAAATTGATTTGGAAGAATAAATAAAGAACTTATATTTTATAAATAAATTCACCTTACTTTTGGTTCACAGTGGTATCTAAATTAGCCCGGAGAAGGAATTCATTCGACACTATTTTTTTATAAAATCTTAAACGCAATTTCCATCAAACTTTGTTCACGATCCAGGAACAAATACCGAGGGATTAAGACACGCCGCCCACGTCTACGGGTTGAGGGGTTAGAAGGGTGTGAGTATTAATAACATTAAAAAAATGGTCATTATTCGGGGTCGAAAAAAAAGTTTTCGGGGTCGCCGAATTTTGATTGTGTTTTTCTAGAATTTCAACTCCATGAGGCAACGGAGGAAAGCAGCACCCTTACCATGCAGGTGGTGGTAAGGTGGGATTAACAGAGAAAAAAAATTAATGCAGATTGGTGTCGAATCCCTAGTTATAGAAGTCGCTGAAATTACAATACTTAACATTCAGCATTTTAAAATGAAAAAAAAAATCATCTGGTTGAAAAAATAATTTCCCTTTCCTCAAGTGCGAAGAAAAGCCTAGAGTGACACAACTTTCACATTTGTCTGTTGACAAAACTCAAAAACCCATGTCGCTCTAGGCTCTTCTTCGCACCTCCTGAGGAAAGGGACCAGGATCTCCATAAACGTCGTTGTGTGGTATTTATATTACCACTTTTTTGGTCTGAATTGGGCTATTTTTCTTATTCATTAACCATTTTAGTTACATTAACCATTTTATGTTACTCGTCGTGATTGACAGAATGTTAGCCAGAGTTATTTTGACCCGGGTGTATGTATTTTTGATTTTCTTTAGAGTACCAGCTGTATTTTGTTCTCTGTGTATTTAAAGGTTGCTGGTTTTCTTCACTCCTTTAAGATGTCTGGAGTAGTTTTCGGCTTTTTTTTTAATTCGTCGTGGATTTTTAGACACTTTTTTTATTTTATGTAGTGGGACAGTTTCCCGCCCGAATACCGTCAGTCACCGTCGTTGGTTTATTTGAAGTTAGATACCGAGGGACAGGTCGGGCAGGGGATCGTAAACGTTCCAAACACTGGCCGCTATTCATGCTGGTTAAACGAAATGTTTAACAAAAGGTTAGTGGCGAATCAATTTTTTGAGTTGGAACTGAACTAAATCAACTTCGAAAAATATCTTTGAGCGAGGGAAAAATTCTAAGGTGAATAACATGCAGCGTTCCTTTAAAATAACTCTTTACAACACAAGTTTTCACCAATAACTCTTCTTTTTAACAATCCAACACTGCCAATAGGCAGAACCTTGTAGGAGAGACAGGAAGGAGCTACCCTTGGGGATGCCTCCTCCTCTCTCCGTTTTTGAACTAAGGTTCCCACAAGCCGAGGCACCTATGGGAGCTGTATGTTCCGGGGTCACAGATCTTGGGCTTACGGTAAGAGTTGTTCGCTGTTCCCATTGGAACAGTCGCCCAGCTGCCTCCTAAAGTGGTCTAGGCACGGAGAATGGAATGCTGCGTCCCCACAGCAAACTCTTCTCCCGCCATCGGAAGGGCGTGGGACAAGTACCAAATGCCCGACCTACCTGATGCAGGTTTTTCCAGGGTTTTCCCTGCACTTTTAACACTCGTAAGAATTCTGTATCCCCCATCTGCGAGGGCTATTCTCTCGCAGGCAATACCTGCGAGGGTTATTCTCTCGCAGGCAGAACCTTGTAGGAGAGATACGAAGGGGCTACCTTTGGGGATGCCTTTTCCTCTCCGTTTTTGAACTAAGGTTCCCACAAGCTGAGGCACCACGGCCTGTTCTGAGAGGTGTATGTTCGGGGGTCACAGACCTTGGGCGTACGGTAAGAGTTGTCCGCTATTCCCATTAGAATAGTCGGCCAGCTGTCTCCTAAACTGGTCGAGGCACGGAGAAGGGAATGCTGCTTCCCCACAGCAAACTCCTCTCCCGCTATGGGAAGGGCGTGGGACAAGTACCCAATGCCCGACCTACCTGAATCAGGTTTTTCTAGGGTTTTCCCTGCATTACTTTTAGGCGAATGCCGGGTAGGATCCTTAAAATATAGCCCGGGGGCCCCTAGTTAACCCTTGGCTACCTTCCTCTACCCTTCCGCATCCCCACTTTCAAATCCCTTCCTATGCTATTAAAGGGGAGCTGCCCTCATGTAGCCTGTTACCCTTAAAAAAAAGTTACAACGCATCACTAACATTTATATATCATTTTATTGTTACCGATTCCATAATTGGGGTAATTGGAATACAACAATAATTTGGTCAATTCTCGTTATTAGTAAAGGATTGCTGTTGATATGTTATTCCGAACGATTTACCATTGTACGTCCTTTTTTGTTTATACTCTTTTTTTTAATTATAATCATTTTTTATAACTGATAAAACTATTGTAATGCGAATAAAACGTAAAAAGTAGGCGTTTATGTATATATATTGTAGTGAATGACGACCTTAAGTGGCCGCCCTTGTGTCCACCGCGGGCCTGAGGAGGCCTGAGTATGTATACATTAGGCGTGCACGTGTTTCTGCCTGAGAAGGCCAAAAGAAATCGCGGGTTCGCGTCCCTTTTTTTTTTACATCGTTTGTGGAGACGGAGTAGATATAAAGACTCCGAACCCGGGTAAGGGACGCACAGACGCTGGGAGACGGGGACGCAGGCAGAGGAGGCAGACGGGGACGGAGACGCAGGGAAAAGCAGGGAGACGGAGAGACGCAAGAAGAGACGCAGGCAGACAGGGAGACGCAGAGGTTTTGAGGGACGTCCATCGCGGGGAGTCCGAAGAAGGAGATCGTGTGCTGAGGCCACAAGTAAAGTAAGCATCACAATATATGTAAAGTACATTCAAAAGTGCAGAAATAGGCTCTGTTCTTGAATAGCCACCGAACCGCCCACATTACCCTGTTGAGAAGGAGGACTTTTTAATCAAGCCGGAGCTAATTTTATTTTATGCAGACCAATGTATATCTGCTGGCGCCCAACAATATTTTTTAATGTATTTTTGTAGTTTCAATGTAATAAAGTTTATTTTGTTTAATATTAAGTAATAAAAGGCAAATCATTACAATATATATATATATATATATATATATATATATATATATATATATATATATATTATAATATTAAACAATAAAGATATCATTAAAGCTAGTCAATTTGTGATAAATATAATAAAAGTTAAACCGTTTCTCTGACGTCACTCAAAGATACTTATGCTCGAACACAATCTGCTAATTGCAAAGACATACATTAAGAAGGTCTTCATATAATCAATAATAAGATATTTGGCTAATTTAAAAAACGTGGAAGATGGGAAGCACAAAATCAAGGTTTTTAAAGTCAAAACTTTATAAATTCATACACACACACAAAAAAATTATTATAACAAAATTAACCAATGACGTTTACTTATTTAAAACATAGCTTTATGTTTCTACACTGATGGGCGTCAGCAGTTTAACATGCAATCCATATTTACATCAGCATGAAAAGGCTTTAAATTTACTATTGTAATTTATGGGACATCCTTCCCATTATCAAAGATTGAAGTATTTCCCGGTGAAGTTGTTCAATAAATAGTTCTCGGAAATCACACGGGTTTTGCATATTTATATATTTACACGCAACGTTTCGACGACTGAAAGCGTCTTCTAGGCGAAGAAGATGACAGTGCTTTCAGTCGTCGAAACGTTGCGTGTAAATATAAATATGCAAAACCCGTGTGATTTCCAAGAACTATTTATTGATCCTTCTTATTATTTCTTATTATTGGTCAAGATTTGCTAATTGAAAAGAGATCATTCGAAGTAATACTGCATACAAGCGAGACTTGTGAAGGTATTTAACAGAAAAATTGTAGTTTACAGTTTTTGTTGAATTGCCCTCGAAATTGTGAATATTCCACCTCACGGTAAATTTGGGCGCGGAACGGGAATTGCTCCTCTGCGACACTCTGGCTGTTGTGAAGTAAGTTGCACCAGAAAACAGCAGGAACGAGGACCTGCTTCCACCACGTTTACCTCAAAAAACACCGACATTTTGTCCTCGATTCGCAGCGAGCAGGATGTAATCATTCGCCCCGTGCGAATTATCGAGTAGACGGCCCAAGCACACTTGTAGGAGCACCCTCGGTTATCCAGTCTGAGGGATCCGTATACCTTTTAGAATTTTGTATTGCAATTGCTTCATGTACTACGATAAATGCAACTGTTTAAACCATTTTCAAAGCCAAATCTAACTAATCTCCCCCCATGACCAGGGAGTGATTTTGTTTCTGTGCGGGTTTCAGAATTATGAAGCAATCTTCTTGTGGTTGCCAATTGTAGAGTTTAACAATTTTTTATTTTACAATTGCTCAGAACATGTATTTAGTACATAGTATATGCTGTTAAGCAAGTAATAAATGTGTTATTTGTGGTACCACTTGGGTCATTTTGTATAGTTGTAGGCAAAGTTTGGAGCCTGAGTTCATTTACCAATGACGTTTAATCATTGGTAAAAAAAAATAGATAATTTGTATAATTTTCATCGAAAAATCGTCCAATAAAAATATCTGACTCACTACATAAGAATTTAGTCGTGGCACCAGGCCAACACCATTAACCAGGATATTTATAAATTTTACAATAAATTAATTTAAAAAGCAAATAATTCAAAATAAATCGATAATCATAGATTTGGAATTGAAAGTTTAAAAATTGTTAATGTTATACAATAGACTTTTACCCTTGGTTCTAAGTTGCTGACTACAAATTATCCATATGATAAGGTTTTCTTTAAAATTATCACAGTTTATTTTCAGAATAGCTGGCCTTGGACTCAATTAGTTGTTGAGACATTAAATAATAATAAATCTGCAGAAATTTTTGTATCTTATTATAAACCAATTATTTAGACCCATGCTAGTCATCTTATTTTTTTTAACATTTGTAACACAAGGAATATTTAGTTTTTATGCTTTAGATAGTAATTACTAAATTAAATACAAGCATTTATTTTCAATATATGATCCGAAGAGAAACGTCTTCCAAATCAAGTCCACAATTAGTTAAGTTGGTCAAAATTCTTTTAAAAACAGTCCATGTAGAACAAAGGACACTAAATATATATCACGCTAGATCAATCGCCCATACTGTTATTGATAAGTTTTTATTTATTAATTAATTCAGTGTTTTAAGCTGTTGAAAATTGGACAAATATATCAATTTATATTTATTTCTGTGTTACATTCCATTCTGAAAAATAAGCAACTTTCTTGTGGTTGCCAATTGTAGAGTTAAACAATTTTTTATTTTAGAATTGCTCAGAACATGCATGTAGTACATAGTATATGTTGTTAAGCAAGTAATAAATATTGTTAATGTGTTATTTGTGGTACCACTTGGGGTCATTTTATATAGTTGTAGGCAAGTTTTGAATCCTGAGGTCAGACCCATTCATTTCGTCCAACAAAGTATAGTTAAATTCTGTTTGCCCGACTCAATTCATATTTATCAACATACAGTATAAGAACAGTTTTCTTTCAATCTCAGAATTTTAGGTATGATAACATCATTTTAATGCATAAAGTATTCCAAGACTACCAACAAAACTGAGACAAACATTTATTTTATATTTGGGTAAGAAAGTGCTCAATAAAACTATTTATATGTTCTTGTTTTTTATATCAGGAACAAACTGTTTGTGCCAATTTGATCAAAGTTGAAAAATAATCTTTAATTTTGCCATTTATTTATTTTTAGTGTTACACTACTAACAGTATATATAGTATATTATGAAATATGCAGATTTTGTTACTGTTTAATCATTGAATATTAATTAAATGTACCATGGTTGGTTGTTCAATTAAAATATTAGTTATATAATTTCTGGCATTATAAATTCTCATAAAATGTTTAATTATGTCTTAATTACATGACCAATTCATAACATTCTTCTTCCCCTTTAATTTTAGTTATATATTGACAATACACCATTTAAAAAATACTTTAACTCTTCATTGGATTGTTTTCCAAATATTTTGACATCTTACAATGGTTACTTGATAATCCATCAAGTAATGTTCTGTCCTTGCATTATAAACAGTTCTTTCAATTTTATCAAACTTCATGAATATCATAATTAAAACTATTATTATAAATATGAATGTATTGGTAATTTTATCTATAGGGTGATTTTATGGTTATGGAACAGACTTTGACAGGTGGTAAAGCTTACTAAAACATTTTTTTGTATAGGAATGTATGGTCAGAAGTGATGCATTGAGGCACAAACACAAATGAGACAGTGTTTACTTGCATCATTCACAAAATGCTTCAAACCAGCTATATTTACATTAAATGCTCGATATTCTAAGTTTTTATACAATATTCTAGATTATTCCATATATTTTTCATGCTTTCTTTCCTATGTCAAGCCTACATTTCTGTCTTGTGCTTGTCAATTTTTCCTGCCCTCGTACATGTATCATATTTTCCCCATGAAAGTCCTCTGCAGTTTGGTATTAAGAAAGATCTGATGGCAGTTATGACATTGATGATAATAATCAGCAGCAACAGAAAATTATAAATTGTGACTAATCCATATGTCTCAAGAAGGACAAAGTTAAAATGTGAATATCAAGTCAATATTTTGATTTTTCCAATTTACTATCAATAACCAAAACTTTGAATTTATTATCTGTCTTACTTAAATTATATTATTTTTTCTATAAATTTTAAAATTATATTTGTATACTAAAGATCTACAATCAAAAAAGAAGTGAAAGGTAGTTGCTCAAAATGTTTGGAATGAAATAGAACTTTTACTATGATTTAGGTATGATCATATTAATACGTCCAAATATTCAAAATTATTATATTCATTGGAATGTAAGAGTTGAATTTATTCGTAAGTTCAAAAATTCAGAATTATTATATTCACTATTACAACACAATGTAGAGTTGAATTTATTTAATACCATACAATAGTTATTGTATATACAAGTTTCTCACTGAAATAAATAATATCATTTCCAATAGATTCATTACAAAACAAACAGAATTTTGAAAACTGTTTGACAGTGACAGTGACCAACTATTCTGTATAGGATGGCCATGTATTTATAACAGATAAGTTACTATTTAACTTGTTTTCAGAGTAACAGGCTACATGAGGAAATTCCAGATGGTGGCAACTCCCCTTTAATAGGAGAGGAAGGGTTTTGAAAGAGGGGATGCAGTTAACTGGAGCCCTGGGCTATGGTTTAAGGATTTGCCTAAAAGTGATGCATCTGGTTGGTCAGGTACTTGCCTCGACTTGTTGGAAACTTAGTTTGCAAACAGTGAGGTTCTGTATACTAGAGTTAAGAACAGCTCCCACATGATTCATAAATTTATTTTGAAAAAGGCAAATAAATCTTATGGATACATAGGGTCTATGGTAAAAATGGATAGCAGAAAAGTCATATAATTGTAAGCTAGATGATCTGTCACGAGTGCATCAGTTTGTTGGTACTGAAATTTATAACAATGAACCAACAAAAGATAAACTCATATTAGCTTTTTGTTACTCAGATAACCATCGTCTGAAGGGAAAAAATTGAGTATTGTAGTTATTAATGCAGTCTCACTGTGACGTGAACAAAAAGAACCAGACATTGATATCTTTCTACTACAAAGTATACATTTTTTAAAAGAAATAAGAGTAAAAAATTCTAGTTTAGCAACACTTAAAAAATAAATCCAATTTTTTGGCAGTAATTGATCTAAAAATTGGATATTAACAAAAAATTTATTACCTACTTACAATTATTTTGAGAGATACCAGTAACTGAATTTTATAACTTTACATCGATATGACTTCCACAATTGGAATGAGAATATAGTGTGTCAGTATAAAATATAATAATAAGATGAAGTAGACAAATACATACTATATTAAGTGATTATATAAATACCATACAACATTTCTGGGATCCTTGTCCCTTTCGTCAAATTATTGGAACAAACACAAGAACCTGGAGTGAAACAATCACACAATTACAGTCAACTACAAACTAAAATGCTTTATCCAATCACCTGACGAAAGAGACAAAGATCCTAGAAACGTCATGTCATATTTATATCATCACTTAATTTTGTCTGTATTTAGCTATTTCATCTTACTATGATATGACTTCTAACACACTGATAACAATAGTGCAGAAGCCATTTGTTGAGATAAACAGTGTCTGCTATGATCATCTGTCGTGCCGCTGTTGGTAAGCAGCAGGTTGAGGTGTGAAGGGTTTAATTATAAAATATTCAAAATTATCAATAATTGAATACCAAATTAATTCATTTTCAGGTCTTGAAAAAAGATATATAAGATATATGATTAAATAAATATCAGGGAAACATTGAGCAATCAGCTGTGCTCAATAAAACAATGAAATCGACTAAAACATCCAGATGTGTTTTATATATATGTATATATATATATATATATATATATATATATACACAAGTGGAAATATGTACTTAAAAGTTTTATTTATGGAACCACTGAAGCATTACATTAACTTTTTGCAAAGATGGCTATGAATACAAACGGCATTTCAACATTGCTTCCAATCTGTTCTTGATTAGATAAACGTAAATTAATACATTAAGTATATATTTTTTCATAAAAAAAAATACTCCAATATACCAGTCTAACCATTATAAATTCAAAATTATCAAAAAAAATCATCAAAGTTTGACCTGTATTCATAAACTGCAATGTTGTGCAAAGCCATAGGAGAGACCAAAGCAAAATGATCCGCCTAAGGTATATTTACCCATATTATTGTTAAGAATCACAATAGTGATAAAAAATATATGTTTTGTACAGTTGTCAGCTGGTACTGTGATTTTTTTTTGGAGAATTTTTTAAACATTTCCCCTCATTGAGGTGTTTTCTTTCATATACTGCTGGTAAACTGTAATATGTCCGAAGTGTTTTTTTTATAATATTTCAGTGCAATGGCTTTGAACTCCATTAATAAATTTGCTTAAAAAAATATTTTTCTACTTTTCCTGGAATGCTCTGTAGCCGCAAGTATTACAATAGAAAATAAGGGACTTCTCAGTTTCTCCGGACATGACGATTAAGACGTGTACTTGAATAATGACTAAACGTTGATATCAAACAGGATCGGTCTCTACTTGTAGACCTGAATTTTTTTTAAAAAATTTTTTTTTGGTGTAGACAGGCAATGTATAGGGTAATCCACATAGTGGCAACTCCCCTCTTAGAGCGTAGGAAAGGAATTTGAAAGGGGTGATGCGGAAGGGTGGAGGAAAGTAGCCAAGGGTAACTAGGGCCACCGGGCTATGGTTTAAGGATACTACCCAGCATTCGCCTAAAAGAAATGCAGGACAAACCCTAGAAAAACCTGCATCAGGTAGGTTGGGCATTTGGTACTTGTCCCACGCCCTTCCGATGGCGGGAGTGGGGTTACCTGTGGGGTCGCAGCTTTCCCCTCTCCGTGCCTTGACCAATTTAGGAGGCAGCTGGCCGACTATTCCAATAAGAATATCGGACAACTCTTACCGTATGCAATGGCTTTTAACTCCATTAATAAATTTGCTTAAAAAATATTTTTCTTCTTTTCCTGCAATGTTCTGTGCCGCAGGTATTACAATAGAAAATAAGAGACTTCTCAGTTTCTCCGGACATAACGATTAAGACGTGTACTTGAATAATGACTAAATGTTGATATCAAACAGGATCGGTCTCTACTTGCAGACCTGAATTTTTTTAAAAATTTTTATTTGGGTGTAGACAGGCTATGTATAGGGTAATCCACATAGTGGCAAATCCCCTCTTATAGCGTAGGAAACGAATTTGAAAGGGGAGATGCGGACGGGTGGAGGAAAGTAGCCAAGGGTAACTAGGGGCCCCCGGGCTATGGTTTAAGGATCCTACCCAGCATTCGCTTAAAAGAAATGCAGGACAAACCCTAGAAAAACCTGCATCAGGTAGGTCGGGCATTTGGTACTTGTCCCACGCCCTTCCAATGGCGGGAGAGGGGTTACCTGTAGGGTCGCAGCTATCCCCTCTCCGTGCCTTGACCAATTTAGGAGGCAGCTGGCCGACTATTCCAATAAGAATAGCGGACAACTCTTACCGTATGCCCCAAGGTCTGCGACCCCGGAACATACACCTCTCAGAACAGGCCGAGGTGCCTCGGCATGTGGGAACCTTAGTTCAAAAAAAAAAAACAGGGAGATGTGAAGGCATCCCCAAAGGTAGCCTCCGCCAGAGCCTCTGGGAAGGTTCACCTGCGAGAGAATCCTCTCACAGGCTTCCTTGTGCGAGACCTGAATTTGATTGAACTCCATCATGTTTTTACGACACGTTTTTCAAGTGTTACACAATCAGGTTGTAAGAATTTCGGACTTAGGTAGTTGAACATTAGTTGTTTTAGATAACAGTTATTCAATTTTCCGTATTTTAACTCACAAATCACTTATCAAAAACATTTTTAAATCGAGGAAAGTTCGTGACTGCGCTGAACAGTTCGGCGCGTATTGTCGCCAGGTCAGTCTCTGGATTTTTGTGTGTAAAATCTGTCCATTCTTATATTGTTCTGCATTTAAAGTATTTTGTTATGTGCCGAAGGGAAAATATTTATAGTTGTAAAATAATGTGCAAGGTAAATCAAAATCATACGGACATTTTACATTTTTTGTGTCACATCTGAGAACACAGTAGCGTGTACGTCCAATTTTTGCATATACTTCTTAAGAGTTATGTAATCTAATAAAACAGCTTCCTTTAATCCCCAACTTTTTTATTGTAAACATTAGTTTTAAAGGGGTGGTTGTTTTTTTTTATCAAGGTACTGGCTGCATATATTTGTGCGCAAATCCGCGAATCATTTGCATGATACACAAGTATATTGAAATTTAAGATGAAATTGTCATTGATACGTGTCAGAAGTGAAGGCCCTGGGAGAATCTTGTCGTACTTATGAGTCAGTCTACATCATTGCGGCAAATAAAGTTTGGTAGCACTTTGATACAAGTGGAAAGCGAGAATTGAAGGGAACCAGGAGTCTCTATTTCTTCACACGACATTGTAATTAAATTACGTTCCAGTCCACGTCGATAACGAACTGGATGGTGAGATTCAAATTATACAATGTGTCAGTCACTGGCTTTGGTATTCGTGCAACCTTTATTACAAATTATCGACGCCATTTTTATTAGTGAAACTATTTATAAATTCGACTTTTTCCGCAAATTAATTCTACGTGATAAGCTCGATTTTTCTTACCTTTTTGTATTTGCTATACTTAGCTTTGCCTTTTATTTGTATATTTATCCTTCTCTCATTTACATGCTTCAATTAAATCTCAAATAAAACTTACCTTGTTATAATTTGCAATTAATATGGCATTAAAAAAAGAGTCCATAAAATTAACGACAAGATTTGTAAAACGTTCAATAAAAGAATTTTGCAAAACCCTTTACATCTTTTAATTTCATAACGAAGTTGATGATTCGAGAACAGAATAAATGCTTTCAGTCGAAGATCAAGTTGGAAAAATCTAGACCAGATCTGGATCGATTCCCTATAATAATGTTTATCATTTAAAATGTAAGTTTAATGATTGATGATGTAAAATATTTTCAGACTTAACGGTTAAATTCTACTTTGTGATCCTATTTTTTTTTTCTCGTAAACAAATCAAATGTCTATGGAAGTTACATATAATTAATGCGATTCATTCGTAGTTCAGTTCTTTCATTGCTTTAGAGGGAAAAAAAAACTATTTAATTTTTTTAAAAAAGGTTTATTTTATTCGAAGAGTAAGAATTAGGCGGGACTTTGGTAGTGCCCATTAGATTATAAATAATAAACGGAAAGAGAGACGCACAGAAAACGTAAAGTTATAAATGAGTAGCTTTATGAGTTAAAGTCATTTGAGTAGCTTTATATTCTTTGTTTCATGGTAACATACACATTTACAGTTCGACGCATGCCATAACAGTTTTTTTAAAGCCGAAATTGACTAGGTATTAAGTTCATTTAACGGCGCCAACGCGATTTTATAAGACCCTTTCCACCCTTGTTAAATTGGAAACTTGCGAGTTGTTGGCAACACTGCACGCCACAGACATACGTCGAAAGCTCACCGGAGAAAATAGTAGCTGTAATCTGTTTCGCCATGATGTTGATGTGAATTAGTTATCTAAATATTCATCCCGATGTTGGACTTAAGACTATATCAATGTAGTAATTACACTTTCATCAAGAAGGGAACCCGGGCCAACAATTCGTGGATACCAAAGAAAGCTTCAAACCTGTTTGAAGCTTTCGAGGCCGTATTCATGGAACTATGAACCTGGACTCGTTGTCTTTTACTTTGTCACAAATAAGTTATTTGGTTACAAATTTAACCAAGAAAAATTATAAGCAAAGCGTTCAGGAGATATATCAAGTAAGTTTATATTTTACTGGTGAATTTAAGAAAGGAAAATTTTTGTTTCTTTTCTACATATGGTTTAATTTGCAAGTAATATATTACTAATACATTAAGATCCCCTACACTAATTTTTTAATCTAATTAAATTTAAGGCACAATTATATTGTTGATTTTTTGCCAAGTAGTGAACCTGTCACTTTCAAGATTATTTTACATGAACTTTCTGAAAAGATAAAAATACGAAAGATTCTTAATCAAGATTTCGTAGAACTATTTCCGTACGGTATATTTACCATGACATTATAATTCTATAATATGTTATTCACAACAGGCTTTCCATTTAATTTTTGGAGTCTATTATTAATATCATTAAAGTTAAATGCAGTCAGGTATTTGGTTTATATATCAAACTTAAAACTTCAATTTGAATATTTAAAATTGTGCACACCAAAACGGTTTGCTCTATTAATGCTGTTTGGATATTGAGATAAACAGAACTTCAATTAATGAATCATTTCTGAGTTTAAGTACTTTAATTTTTCAGACAGTGATTGTCCTCTACAGTATAATGTAATTAAAAATTGTGTGTTTATATATAAATATATATAATATAATAAAGGAAATTAAATTTCTGTTGGAATGAGTTTGTTTGCTTATTTGTTCTTAAAGCTGCAATTTAGTTTTATAATCATATTAAAATTTGTATGAAAGTGCAAACAAATGCATTGATTAGATAATACTAAATTTATTATCTGCAATTTACACTTGTATGTATCCTACACATGATGTGCATATTATCTTACTGGGGTGTTATAGTAGCTAATAAATCTAAAAAAAATACCATAATTTAAATTGATGTTGAGGGATTTTTATTGTAATTTGACTTAATTACCTTTACAGTGCAACTTTCACTTTGTGTCATGGTTACCATTTTCTTTTCAAATTGAACAATTTATTAACAGGGAGTGTTTTTGCTCCTCTTTGGATTTTTCTATTAGTGAAATCTTTTGTCCTTATTTTTATTGCAGTTTTTCCTAGATAAACTCTCCTTAAGAATCCACTATATATTAGATTAACAAAAAACTATCCTAACATATTTTG
This sequence comes from Zhengitettix transpicula, assembly GCA_037074705.1. Classification (NCBI taxonomy): domain Eukaryota; kingdom Metazoa; phylum Arthropoda; class Insecta; order Orthoptera; family Tetrigidae; genus Zhengitettix; species Zhengitettix transpicula. The sequence goes on along the minus strand of CM073594.1, from coordinate 8,079,944 downwards.
GCCTTTGATTCTATTAAAAATTATCTTATGGAAAAGTATAGTATCAGTTAACTTAAATATAACTGAAATTTGAATAATTTTATTTTTATCAAGTATACTCATTTTTATAACACTGTATTTCCACAAATGAAAATATAAAAATTAAATCTTTCATGTATTTTGAAAATGTGGCTTTATTTGTGAGCTTAGTGTAAGTTACTAAATGGTATAGGAACTTTATAATTAATATACCATCATTTAATATGTAATATTCATTTATGTTTGTCTAATTGTGAGCACAATACAACATGCCAGTAATGTAAATTCTAGCACACATTATTATTGAATAGGAATGTTAAATAGTATCCTTATAATACAAAAAATCTTATCTGCATTATATCTGTAGTACATTTTTTAAAAAATTGTTCATTGTATTTATTGGTAAACTTTGTATTTACATTGTTTATGGCTTTCTTAATATCTAAAATATCCTCATTATTTATTGTTTACTTGAAATTTGCTTAGTTTCTAAAGATGGGCTTTTATTTTTCTGATGAATCAATTTTTTTGTTTGTTTAGTTGGTGGCATTGTATGGTCTTGAAGCAGATAGACACTTGCTGCGCTGTCTCTTCTCTCACATAGATTTTAGTGTTGAGGGGAGTAAATCAAGCAGCAATAAAGATTACCACCAGATCTTGCTTCTAGGCCAAGAGTGTGCATCATTACTCACAAAGCCAACTCTAATCTCTAACCTGTGCTACGCAATTGACAATCCTCTTCATCATCAGAAGGTATGTATTCAAGTTAAATTTATGATTTCAGATTATTGTATCTAAATTTTATTGTGTTTTAAGGCTTATATCTAAACTGTTTATATCAAGATACACGAGCTTAATTTAAAATAATGTAGAGATTTCATGTTACACGTTGTTAATTTTTCAGTTTATTTTTGTGAAATCTATGATAGATGCTTTATTTTAAAACTATAATTATTATATATCGCCTTAAAAAACTGTGAGAATTGAACTAACCAAAAAAAGTGTATATTTTGATAACTGAAGTGCTTAAATCCCGAATCAAAACTGGAAGTGGAAGTTAAGTAATTACAAATTAAGTTATTTTGTAGCAACATCATAAAGAAGTAAATATTGTAATACAAGTAATTTATAATTATACATGCATATAGTAAACCTTTCAATAATATAAGTTGGAAATAATTGAGTGCCACTAATTTTGGAATAAAATGAAGAAATTATAATTTTTTTTATCCAATTGAAGTATTTTCAGTTTCAATGTCATGCTAAATCAAAATGTTGTCCTTGAAAAATTACAAATGAATTTGTTAAAAAAAATAGTTCTGAAATCCTATCCAAATGTGATATATGTATTACAATGTAAAGAACTTTAATGTGATATATGTATTACAATGTAAAGAACTTTAATTTGGTGGTAAGTCACATTCCATCTTTGGCTAGTGCGGAAAGATAGAAATAAATAGAAGAATGTGGAAATATGCATTATTTAAATGTACATGTTCAGGCGTAGAATTATGTGCAAAAAAAAACAAACTATGTCCAATGCAGGAAGAAGGAAAGATTAAGAATATTTGACCTGTGTGGGATTTGAACCTGCAAATTCTGTTCAGTACACAAGACACTAGCCATTTAAGCTACTGGGCCAAATTCCAAAGCAAGTGGTTTTAGACGGTCTTCACTCCTCTTTTTTCACCTAAAAAATTTATATGTATATATTCGTCTGGTTCGGAAGTTGACCCGGTAGCTTAAATGGCTAAAGCATCTGTCTCTTAAATTTTATGGATGAGGTTTTTAGTGTACAACATATCCTGAACTGAACACAATATATTTCCTTGCATCAATGTTTTTAGAATCGTTTTTACAATACCAAGTTCCCGAAACAAAGGCAGAAAGTGAAACTGTGCTCTGGCCTACCCCCACTGCACAACATATGTTGACACATCAAGCTAAACCTTGTGAGTTATATGTATTAAGTTTGTAATTAATTTTTTATTATTTCTATTGTAGACATTGAAGCCATCTTCTGTGCTCTTACCACAAATAAGTAAGGTGCTAAAACTTACTCCAGTTCAAGAAGTGGTGTTTGGATTAGCTCTTTTAAATTCTTTGAATATTGATACGTTGAACTTTGCATCTCAGTTTTTAAAGCAGCGACTATCAGAATTAATTCGTTCTTATATAAATACAGGTAAGTTATTATAATACAGTTTAGCAATTGACTAATATTGATTGTAGTGAAACGGTACAGTGTTTTGGTTCCATAATAATGTTTAATTTTGTGTTTGCAATTTGTTTATAGAACCTAGTAGTGTGCAACAAGAGGGTGGCTTACACGACGCTTCAGCTGAAGTGCTTCATTTGATTTTGTCCTGCCTTTTGGTTGGGTCAAAAGATCAATTTGGTATGTACCTACCTGCACCTTGAAAAATTATATATGTCACTTGTCACATAATTCACACACAAATAATTTGATTTTTTTTAAAAAAAATTAGATTTTGGTCGTATTAAGAGCTGATTTTATTTTATAATCAGTTCACGAGATTTTCAGTAACTTAATTACTATTAGTTATAATATATTATCTCTTAATAATAAATTATATATTTAGTTTTACATTTTGTTTATTTTCACAGGTGTAACAACAGAAACAAAAGAAGCTTTCCTTTTGAATTTAAAACGAGATTTCCCAAGGGATTTAGTTCCTGTGGTGTTAGCACCTTTGTTGTATCCTAGCAAGCCAGACCTTCCTATGGATAAAGTTAATCCCGATACAATCACAATGTCAAACAACATGGTAATCTTTTAACATTAAATTGCAATATAATGATGATCTCTAATGAGTTATGGACTCCTTACCATTGTTTTGGTTCATTATTTTCTGATAATATAATTTAACAATGTTCCAGTTCTAATAACATCTCAATTCTGGAGTCATAATCCATTTTTGTTCATTTTCTCTTGAAGTTGTGGTTAACTAAAGTTACATAATCAACTTTTATAATTTTAATTTCTATGAAAGTTTTCTACACAAAAGCTTTGAGGATTTTTCACTTTACTAGTAATAGAAAAAATAGTTCAAAGAATTGAACGATTAAATTAATTTTTAATTTAAAATTCATCCTTTGTAGTAACTTTTTTAATTTATTTGTTATTAAATGATTATACGTTCTTTATATTTTTTAACAGAAAATTATATTTTGATATGTATAATTGTCAACAGATGGAAGGTTCCTTGGCAGATCTTATAATGGAAATGGGCTATGGTTTCTGTTCATCTATAGATGAATGTAGAAATAATCTTGTCAGTCTAGGGGCAAGAGAGATTTCTCCTGTTCTCACAGCTAGAGTGCTGAGTATGATGATACGCACCCATACTGGCCTTGATGAACAAGTTTCACTTCAAAATCCTGCAAATTTTTGGGGTAACACTGACACTTCTTCAAAGGAAAAAGGAACTTCTGAATCTAATCACCTATCAACGTGGAATATGGAGATTTTTGTTCAAGTCTTGAAGGAAATGGTATGCATATTTATGCAAAGAAAGAGAAGTTTTGTAGAACATAATTATACTAATTCTCTGAAAATATTTTAATTTATTGGCTTACTGGTGGTTACTATTGGTTTACTGTGAAAGCATGTCACATTTTGTGTGTGTGTTGTCAGATAATGTATCCTAAACTTTATATTGAATTTCAGAAATTCATTTACTATTATTTTTCTCAAAAGTATGACCTAGATAATTCAATACTTTATCTGTGTATTAGTAAATATAAATTTTATTTGTTTCAAAATTCTTTAAATTTTCAATTTATGAATAATTACTAGTTCCCTGTGGCATCATTTTAAAAGTTTTATGTTTTGTATGCAGGTTCCCAATATGCAATGGAATGAAGTAATTATGGAACTGGATCATAATGAATTCATTGTGAAAGATGGACAGGGGTTACGTATGCTAATTAATTCTTTGCGATTGGGACTTCAAAATCAAGGTTATCATCCAGAAATGTTTCCAGTTGATCTTTTCTATCGTCACTGGAAGAATATAGATGGACAGGTATTAGACTGATTATAATTTCTTTTTATCACCCCTTGCTGGAAATTATTTTAGTATGACTACCCTCTTATTTTTCTTGCAGTTTTCCCTGATTCAGCAAATTTTAAAACACCCAGAAATATTTTGTTTTGCTGATTACCATTATCATTCAGCACCTATTGATATATTGAAAGCACCACCTGAGAGTGATAACAAAGAAATTTCAACTTGGAGGTCAATGGACTTGGTAGAAGTGCTTCTCTTCATGGCTGAACGTGGACTTTATAATCAAGTTCAAGAATTGTTCAAAATTCCTATTCAACATTGCCCTGATGTGTTGATGCTGTCACTTTTACAGTTTAATGCACCAGTTACAGTTTTACGCCAAGAACTACTGACAAATCTTATTCCAATATTTCTGGGGAATCACCCTAATTCTGCTATTATTCTTCATCAGGCATGGCATTCACAGGTATGTTAGTGGATATTCATTCTATTTACATTTTGTATAATACACACTTCTAATTTAAAGAGAATTTTGTGTAACACTGACATCTGGATCTATTAGACCCTATAGATATACGAATTGAAAATTTTGGCTTTGCAGTTATCTAGGAATCAATTCTTTCTATAGCAGGGTTCATGTACAATGGCAGGTGGCACAGATTGAGTGGGGGATTGGGAGGAAGTGGGGGAAAACACACAGAAATACTCTAACCTGGGTCACCTATATGTTTGATGTGGACTATAGGTACCTTTCTGTACATCCCTTTACTTTGGAATTCAAATTTTCCATGGTTTGGAAAGCTAATTATTTCAATTGGTAAGCAATTTAATCCTTCCAGGTCATTGCTAATCTGTGTACCACTCACATTATTAGAATCTCTTTCCAAATATACACTGGAAACACATTTTTCAGATTGTCGACCAGTGTAGATAGTGAATGAAATTCTGTTGGAGTTCCAGATAGATAAATTTGTCAAAAATGTCGTGTTTCAGTGTCTGTGTTTACATTTAATAATTTATGTAATCTAAACACCCCAGTTTTTCATTGAATTTTGTGTAAAATAGGTGTGTGCACTAGTCAGTTGCCAAAACTAAAAATTTTAAGATGTTAATTTTTTACATTTTACTAGGAGTGATATTTCTTCTAAACTTCAAAATATGTTATAATGGAAATTGTATTAGTAATCAATATTTCTTTGTTATATAATAAAACAGTGTATAAAGAATATCATTCAAATGACATAATTTCGAGCAATGTTCCAACATGACTGCTTAAAGTTCTGACATTTTTAGGTAGCACATTATAGTGTATTAAGACCAAATTAACATTATGTAGGTATTATATGTAGTACAAATGTGTACAGTGTTAACATTTACTTCATTTTGTGGCTAAAGTTGTGTTTTCTCTCCACTTTCTCTCTGACTTCATACCCCCTCTTTCACCAACCGCCCATTTGTATTGTCTCTCGTTCTACATTGCCCAGGACGTCAACTGCGTTTTGGTGATGTAACTTAATTTAGTGTAGGATACATATTAATTCCTATATTGAAAATACCCCTTCATTTTTCAAATTTAAATAATCAAATATTTGTAATATTGTATTTTCCTTCATTTAAGCCTCTTTTTTCCAAAATTAAGATGACTTCATCAGTTAGACAGGGAAGGGGGTATGAAATCACTGGAGTGCATAATGTCAATTTGGTAAAACTTTTATGATAAATCATTTCATTAAATATTTTATATTCATTTGCAGAACATATCTATCAAACCCATAGTTATGCATGCAATGGCTGAATGGTATATTAGAGGAGAAAATGACCAAACAAGGCTATCCCGTATATTGGATGTAGCACAAGACTTGAAGGTAAGTTTTTTAGACTTTTATGTCATATTATTTTAAAGTAACAATTGATTGTTAAATTTAATATTTTCCAGGCATTATCAATGTTGTTAAATGCATCGTCTTTCCCATTTGTCATTGATCTGGCTTGTCTCGCTTCAAGAAGGGAGTATTTGAAACTAGAAAAGTGGCTTACTGACAAGATAAGAGAACACGGAGAGTCATTCATATCAGCTTGTGTAAAATTCCTGCAGGTAACCCTTTTCATCTTTCTTATAATTAGTTTTATAACTTAAAAGTATTTACTATAACTTGTTTTCTTACATTTATATTACTAATCACTTTCAGCGGCGTTGCCCTCAGATTATGGGTAGTAAAGAAAATGAAACTCTTCCAAAATCAGCACAGTTACCTCACGAGACTTTAACAACAATGCTAGCTTGTCTTCAAGTTTGTGCTGGGTATGTCTACTTATTATTACATTAATTCAATTAACTGAAGTTGTTATATTTATTTATATTAGATGGGCAACCAATTCAGCCTGATATTTCCAGATAAAAGCTGTAGCTTTTGAACTATGATGATAATAATTACATAAATTTTATATTTAGTTTGACTTCAATGTTGACATAAAATTTTAAGTCAGTTTCTGCTATATTGTTGTTGTACTAAAGCAGTTTATTATTTTTATTTATTTGAATTGTTTTACAGAAGTGTTTCTCAAGAACTTTCTGAAGCAATCCTCACTATGGTTGCAAATTGCAGCATTCTACTAAGTAAACCTAGACAGCCACCTCCTGGAGTTTTACGTGCTCACAGAGGAATAGAACCAGCCTTCAATACTTCAACATTAAGTGGCCAGGTAACAATTTTTTATATATTTACAGTGTAATACAAGGTTAATAGATATCCTCTTCAACTACATCTGTTAAATTGACTTATTTTTAATCTGCTTTCAACTTTAATCTGACAAATACATATAGTTATTCATATTTGGTCCAGAATTCTGGTGTCCTGTAAATATATATGTATTTAATAGGCAGTTTAAGTATTAGTTCACTAATTTCTCAATTACTATCTGTCTTCTGTATTAAATTGTATGAAACATTAATATAATAATTGGTAATTTTACTTCTAGATTATCTTTTAAAAATATTTTACATAATATAGTTAACATAAACATTTTTTTCTTTAGCTTTTCACACCATCTCAAGTGGATCCTATAGCCAATATTAGCTCCAGTTTAGCTAATATTAATATAGGGGGAGCTCCAGGAGGCTTAGGTCCCCCCAGCTCATCAGCTTTTAATTTACCTGGCGCACTAGGACAGCTTGTATCAACCCCAGGTTCTCCTTCACGTTTGATGGGACCAAATGCTCCTGGTCCATCACAGAGTCCATTTCCACTCATTCCATCTTTACAGCATTCTGGTCCTGTTGGTCCAGCTGCAGCAAACTCCATGGTTCCAGGTGTTGGTGTCAGTGCTGTAGGAGCCTTGGGGAGAACTTTGGTTCCCCAACCAGGAGTTGATAAACCTAGAGGACTAGGTATGTATCCATTCTTAGAGTATTTAATTTGGTTAATGAGTACTAAATTAAATAGATCAGGTTACTCTTGTATACAAGAATTGGGCTATTGTTCACATTACACATCCAATAGAAAAATGCAGTGTGTCTTGTAATATAACAAGCCTATCACAATTTTCTTTATATTTGTTAATTATATTATTTTTAATGTGCAGATAAATAATTTGAGATTCAGTAATTTTTTAACATTTAAATGGCATTTTATTGGCTTTAATAACTTAATTACTAATTTAATTGTAATTTTATTAATGTTCTCTTGCATTGTAATTGTTAATCATTCAAAGATTTAAATTTTAATTTATGTTATTGACTTAAAAACATATAAAACTTTATCATTTAAAATAAATTGTTTGTTTTCCATAAGCTATTCGAAGTCTGCAGTTTTTTTACATACTAGAGTTAGATATTGCTTTACTTATATATGAATGTATATTTTTAGGTGAATCTGCCAGTATTTTCCCAGATATGGCTCAGAATGTTTCTAAAGAAATAGAAGACGAAGCAAATAGTTATTTCCAAAGAATTTACAATCATCCACCTCACCCAACACTGTCTATTGATGAAGTTCTGGAAATGCTTAAAAAATTTCAAGATTCTCCTAACAAAAGAGAAAGGGTAAAATATTTTGTACTTATTGGTCTTTGTTTAAACTAATTATGTTGGGAAACATAATAAATACAGTTAATTTGAGTTTGTTTCCTGAGTTGTGCTTACAGTACTTAGTGTTCGTTTTACAAATCTATGTATCTGAAATGTGTAAAATGCTCATTTTCCTCATAGCTTGTTCAATATTTTTTTTATGTAAATATATATTACTACTGGCAGACATAAATTTCAATTTCTCAGCAAATTTAAATTTAAATTTTGAATGTATTTGGTCTTGGGCATAACATTTAAAAAAAAATTGAGGCTTTAAGATAATAGTTCTAGAATCAGAACAGCTACAGATAGTAATAAATTAATAATTCCCTAAAAAAATATTATTCATTTCAGGAAGTTTTCAACTGCATGTTGAGAAACCTGTTTGAAGAATATAGGTTCTTTCCGCAATATCCTGATAAAGAACTTCACATAACAGCTCAACTGTTTGGTGGCATCATTGAAAGAGGATTAGTAAGGTATAGTTTTCTGTTTATTAATTAAGATATTGTTTTAATATCTAAATGGTCAAATAAATTAATATTACTATTACAAATTATATAATTAAATTAATATGTAACAAAAATTTAAGCAATAGTTTTTATGACTTTTAAATTTATTGAATTTGAGCAGAATTTTGTTTGCTCAACTTTGTCATAATTTTATTGATTTCTGACTTTCATTATTATGTGTGCATGTTTTTATTTTATTTTGCAGCAGCTATATGGCACTGGGCCTAGCTCTTCGATTTGTCTTAGATGCCCTTCGAAAACCCAATACCTCTAAAATGTACTATTTTGGAATTGCTGCTCTAGATAGATTTAAAAGCAGATTGAAGGACTATCATAAGTATTGTGAACATGTAGCAGCAATTCAACACTTTTGTGAATTTCCTGCTCACTTAATTGAGGTAAGTTTTTTACCTTTGTTGAAATACAGCTACAGTTATCAACTTAGTGAATCATGTTTTCACTGAAGTAATTAAAATGTACTAAGGGATAAATAATAGACAAAATAAATACCACCCATTTCTGCAATACTTGTTGCTTTCACAAGGTGATTAAAAAAACTCGAGAGCCGTAACCTGGGTTTATGTAATGTGTTGATCTTATGGCTCTTGCATTTTTTAATCATATAACAAAAGCAACGAGGTTCGTTGTTCGGCTATTTATTCATATAATTTGTAAACTTTTAAGACAAACATATATTTTTATTTCGAAATGGAATAACATTGTTTGATATTTTTATAAATTAAATCATAATATATGCAAATGTGATTTATGCTTTACTTGCTAAAAGTTAAAATTACAAATGTGTGCCATAGTATAATTGAAATAAAAGTATTATAGAAATTGAGTGTTATTTATTCTTAATACCACATTGATCATAAGAAGTGCAAACTTTTTTTTTAAGAAACCACTAATTTAACTTGTAATTTTATGCCAGTAATGCACACTTAAACACATGGTTCTACTTTTTTTTATTTCAGTATGTTGAGTATGGTTTACAATCTCAGGAACCACCAAATAGACCAACTGGTCCTGTATTACCTGTAACATTGGCTTCTATTCTTTCGCCCATGCCTGTAGTAACTACAGCATATAAAACTATGACATCAACAACTGTCACTACAACAACAACCATAACAAAAGGTTCTACCACAACTTCATCAGTTTCATCACGAGTAAGTGACATATGCAGCTTAAAAAAGCTTTTTGTTTCCCATTGATTGGAATCTAATTGCTTGATATGTTGATTGTATAACTTTGAGGTAACTTTAGTTTTTCTGAAATACAAGTGTTACAATTTTTTGAATATTATTTTGAATAAAATAAATGTCATTTTTAATCAATTAATTGATAATACATTATATTAAGAATTGTTTTCAACTCTGACATACTTCAAAATTTATCTTAAATAATCATATTGTAATTTTCATTAACAAACCTAAGTTCATATTCTTTGTAAGAATTAAATACTGTAAATGGCATATAACTACTGGAATTCTTTTAAATGTTGGAAAACTATATTAAAGAAAATTGTTTATACTGGGTATTTTACATACATCAATCATGTATATGTTTATATTCATTACGGTACCAAACAAACTATTTCTTGTAATCATTGTAACTGTATATTATAATTCGATCAGTTTTTGTTGTTCTTTCTGAATATCAACCTCTTACTAACTTTCATAAATATGCAGGGAAATGCTGAGTTGTTAAATCAACTTGCTCAGTTGTAAGAGTTGAATAAATAATAATTACATCATGTGTGTATCCTAAATGTTCTGACTCCTGTTTAGTTATGTTTTAAGACATTAATGTTACTTATTTTATCTCCTTCATATTTTTTACAGCCTTCTATTGCAAATGCTACAAATATTGATACATTATTGGTAGCAACAGAAAAAGAAGAAAAAATGACAGCACCGCCTGAAGCTTTACAAGATAAAATTGGTTTTGTTTTCAATAATTTGAGTCAGTTGAATTTACAAAGCAAGGTAAGGATGGACACACAGCTTCTACTTAATATAATAAAATCATATGCTTCCATAAATATATTGCTTGCTTATTTTAAATATTTTCAGTGTGATGAGCTTAGGGAGATAGTAACAGAAGAGTATTATCCTTGGATGTCTCAGTATCTTGTAATGAAAAGAGCTAGTATAGAACTAAATTTTCATTCCCTTTATTCAAATTGTCTTGACGTTTTGAAAATACCTGAATTGAATCAAATGGTTCTGAGGGAGACTTTTAGGAACATAAAGGTTGGTCTGCAATTGAATTATATATAATATGTGACTTCGTCACTTAATAATTAAAATCCTTAATATTTATTTATACATTTCCATGCTCAATTATTGTTCAAACTACACCAATTATAACATTTTTAGGTATTGTTAAGAAGTGACAAAGGTATTGCAAATTTCTCTGATAGATCATTACTGAAAAATCTTGGTCACTGGCTTGGCATGCTTACCTTGGCAAAAAATAGGCCAATCCTTCAAGAAGATATTGATTTAAAATCATTACTAGCTGAAGCATATCACAAAGGACAACAAGAATTATTGTACGTTGTTCCTTTTGTAGCCAAGGTATTAGAATCTTGTGCGAAAAGTAAGGTATGTTAACCTGTATTTATTTATCAATAACTGTAATTTGTTAACTATTTTATAACTATTTTTTGTAATTCTCTAATTTTTAAATGATTGCAAACAAACTATTTTTTAGGTTTTCAAGCCTCCAAACCCATGGACAATGGGCTTAATGAATGTTTTAGCAGAATTACATCAAGAACCAGATCTTAAATTGAACTTAAAATTTGAAATTGAAGTACTCTGCAAAAACTTAAATATTGATGTATCGGTGAGTGCACATTTTGTAATTTCAGGCTTCAGTTTTTATCAAAAATGAAGTGTTTATATTATTGAGAAAAGAATTTTGAGAATGTTCTTGCTTCAACCTTTAAATTTTTTTTCTAAATTGTTGTAACAGTTGGCCTAATTACTTTTTCACATTTAATACATATAAACACAATCTGTTTCGGTCTCAGAAAAGCTGAACATACTTTTGTTGTGCAATGTTTGTTATTTTGGATATCATGGAGTAACATATATACAATTTTAATTATGTTGATTTTTTTATTTTCTTAAAAATGTTTATTATTATTAGTATTAATTAGAACAATATTTTTCCATTTATGGATCCAGTGTGAGTAATTTTCTTTTTAATTCAATGGTTTATTTTATTTGTAGGAACTAAAACCTATGGTTTATTTGAAAGATCAAGAAAAAATGCGCTGCTTAGAGTATCAGCTTTCACATCCAAATAAAAAATCTGAAACATCTATTCAGCCTGCAATTTCACAATCTCCTGGTCAGACACAACAATCTGGTAATTATTTCAGAACACTTTCTTTACTGATTCACAAAGAGATGTCTCAATTATGCTGTGAAAAATTTTAAAAGTAATCTAAAGTGCCATTTGCTTAGTCATGCCAATTTACAGATAACATAAATTACTTTCCTATTACAAAATACTAAATTTTTAGCTTAATCAGACTATAAGATAAAGTGCATGAAATTGCCCAAAATACTGTTATAAATTATTAAAATTAAAACCTTTTTTGTCTACTTTTATACTATACTGGCTTAATATTTCCTGTGTGTCCAAGCTTTTTAAGTTTCTATTTCAGGATTTTTTGTGATGGTAACCACTACAAAATCATGTAGAATATTTTAAATGGGTTAGTTAATAACTTATTTGCATATGCTTGAATTAAAATATGATGCAATGTTTGTATAACTTTTTATAAACAGTCATATTCCATTAGTGGACTGGCTTCACTGTAAGGATCTCCCACAAGCCTCTCTGTGTACAATATATTTAATATTTCATACAATGTACTTATTGTCCTAATGGACAGGTTGTATAGAAAATGGAGTTAAAAATATATTTAATAAAGTTTGGAATAACATAATAATGAAAACATTTAATTAATTTTAATGCAACAGTTAATAATTATATTCTTGTAATATTGAATTGAATGTTAATATTGCTAAGGATTACCGCTGTAAATCTGGATTGTTTGATACAGCAATACCTATTTTTTGCCAAGGTAAGCATGCCAAGCCAGGAAGTTTAGCTTTGGCATTTTAGTGCTCGTCAAAATATGATTTATTAATATTTGTTTTATTTGTGATTTGATGTCTACTGAATGTTTCTTGTCTTCTCATTACTTTACAAGTGGGTGTTTCTGGAACATCCCAGAGTGTGGTAGAAGATGTATCCCAGATGCCTATATCAGCTGCAGCAACTCCACCAACTTCAGTAGCACCAACTAATACAACCCCTACACCAAATATGCCACCTGCTCCTCCTGATCCTCGATTCAGTTATATGGATATTAGTACAGCAGCTGTAGGCAGTCTTGCACCTCATGTAACTGTGAACTCACAAGTATGTATTCTATTATATATATATATATATATATATATATATATATATATATATATATATATTGTGTAACCTTTAAAACTTTAATTTTCTGAATATACTTTTAACTTAATCCATGGGCAGATTTAAAATAAATGGTTATACAGAAAAGAGTTAATATTTAATATAAAAGTTTATTACATATAAATTTTAATTTTTTACAATGTTATATGATTTTTAAAAAATGTTGCCACAACTTGTTATTTATGAGGCACTCTGGATGCTTGATAGGGCCTCTTAAACAGTTCTAGACATTTGCATTAAATATTATATTTATAAATAGATTAAAATAAAAATTATTTAAATTAATTTACAAAAGTTTTACATAGATATTTCCCCAAAAATACAAACAATAAGAAAATTAATTCTGAAATTTGATGGCAAAGAACAATTATACTATGGTTTACAAAATATTTTATAAATTTGAAAGACTTGAACATACCAGTGTGAATAATCCTTCTAACACTTATTATTTATCACTTTACAACATTAAATACTGTCCTTACCTTTGTGTTTCTGTATTATGATAAATTTATATCTGTTTTAGCTGCCCTTATTCCAAGCTCATCCACAATTGAAGCAATTTATACGTCCAGCTGTAGAACGTGCAGTACAGGAATGGATCCATCCCGTAGTAGAGCGTTCAATAAAGATAGCTTTGAATACTTGTGAGCAAATAATCAAGAAGGTATTAATGATTTCTTTAAAAATAATTAATATACTTATTAATTAAATTAAGAATATATATATATATATATATATATATATATATATATATATATATATATATAACAATATGTTTAAAGTAAAGCTGTTTTTAAGAACTGGTGATATAGTAAATACTGCTAACTGGCCTGAATTGTCATAGTATCATCTCATTTAAGCATTGGCAGTGACAGTCATGTGTTTTCAAGTTTAACAGGTTCTAGATTATGAATTAAATAAAAAGTAAGTCTGTTTTCCACATATGTAATATGCTTTGCATTGTCAGGACTTTGCACTTGATCCTGATGAATCACGAATGCGTTCTGCTGCCCATCACATGGTACGAAATCTTACTGCCGGAATGGCTATGATTACATGCCGAGATCAACTTCTTGTGTCAATTAGCACCAATCTGAAGTCTGCATTCTTGTCCTCTATGATGGTGAGTATTTTTCACAAAATCGTGGCTAACATTTTAGAAGTTTGTAGTTCATAGTTGTTTACTTTGTTTCACCTGAAATATGAAGTATATTTGGTTTCAATATGTACACGTTTTGTCCTTTGTTTTCTCATGTGTTTATTGAACCCAAATGCTGAAATGTAATCTGAATAGAGCCATATATTTATGGTTGACTCAACATACTTGTTCATTTTTATTGACTGTAAATTTTTGTGCAGGGTGCAACTCCACAGCAAAAAGAAATGATTGACCATACTGCACAAATCGCTGCCCAAGATAACATGGAATTGGCATGTGCATTCATTCAGAAAACTGCAATAGAAAAGGCTGTTCCAGAAATTGATAAGAGACTAATGACTGTTAGTAATATCATATTACCTTTTTGTATCAAAATCTCAACCATGTTAGTTACAATTTATTATATTTCAGGAATTTGAATTACGGAAACATGCTAGAAATGAAGGCCGGCGTTATTGTGATCCAGTTGTGCTTACTTACCAGGCTGAGCGTATGCCGGAACAAATACGTTTAAAAGTTGGAGGAGTGACTGCCCAACAAATGGCAGTATACGAAGAATTTGCGAGGAATATTCCAGGATTCCTTCCCTTGAGTGAAAGAGATACAGCCATGTTTATACCGAAACCAGTAACAGTCAGTGTATGTATTACAGCTGTTTTTCCATTTTACTTATAACATAGTATTTACACAATTTTTATACAGCTTTTGATGCGTTTCTTTCATGTTAGCATTTATTAAAATACATTCAAATGATAATGGCGTAGCCCACCATTGAAACATTCTGTTTTAATAAATGTATAAAAACAGATGGAAACCCAAGAATCTTCTTATAAATATTTATATATCTGTAATAAGACTGTCTATATTTGCCTAGTCAACAAACTTGACCTGGAAGCCAAGTTATAGTTCATAACATTGTATATGATATTAGTAAGGATATGACATTGTCAAAAATAATTCCAATATTGGTATGGAAAGGAAAGAGAGATAGGTTGTGGCTTACCTGAAAGTGAAGTGCTTTGTCGCCATAAGGAATTGAAGGTTGTTCTTCAAATTTTCGAAGGCTTTCAGCCTCCTTCTTCAGGAAGGAGTGTTACACCATTCCATGCACCAGCCGGCTGTGGACTTCCTGAAGAAGGAGGCTGAGAGCTTCCAAAAATTTGAAGAACAACCTTCAGTTCCGTATGGCAACACCACACCACACTTCACTTTCAGGTAAGCCGCAACCTATCCCTCTTTACTTTCCATACCAATATTGCAATTATATATAAGATAGAAATAAATAGGAGAAATATATATATTTATATAATTGCGATATAGGTATGAAAAGGAAAGAGAGATAGCTTGTTGGCTACACCGTACTTCATTTTCAGGGAAGCCACAAGCTATCTATCTATTATACCAATATTTCTATAATATTAATATTAAGTGTTTTTGTTTTATTGATTAGCAGCAGGAGCCAACTGCTGTGACTTCTTTCCCGGCGAATACACAAAACCAATTGGTAAGGGACACATCACTTTTACTTTATAAATATTCATTTGATTGAAATTAGCTGCATGAGGAAGAGACTTATTTTTATTGCTTAATGTTTCCTCTTTATACAGCAATAAAAATTCTATTCAAATATTTGATAACCTCATAGGTACTTTGTTAAAAACAAAACAAAAAATAGATTCCCAATATGTTTCTTAAAGTATCGAAAAGTATTTAATCTTTTAAATGTATTGGCAAACAAATTATATGCATTCTTAGGTTAATAATTTTCATTTTATTTTATGCAGACAAATGTTATAGGCAATTTTTTATGGCTACCTTCTATAAAATAAAATAACAATATGCTGTATTTAAATCAAGTTAAATGCTTTCTGTTCAGTCTCTTTATTTAATTTAGCAATTTTTAACTGTGTTTATCAATCATTTAAGACATTACACATTCTAGGCTTATGGAACTGATGACACAGCTGCTGTATATGACAAGTTGATCAGTGATGTTGAACATTATATGCAGAATGTAATTGGATCTCAGCCTCTCATGTCTTCGTCTAGCTGTCAGATTGGCAGTTTGCATGGCCTACTGGAAGCTCTGCTAATTGCTCGTCGTACTAGAGAAGTTGGAGCAGCTGTTACTTTACTGCAAAAGGTATAAATATTACAAGAACATCTAAGTAATAAGTTTTATTTTATAAATGTGAAAATAGATAGAGAGACAATAATATTAGATTAAAATGTCCTACTATTCCAAAAGGAGATTGTACCCAAGAATATTCAAGAAATCTCATCCTAATCTGAACATGATAATTGATTCTTTTTTATTATTGTTTTTCTGCCTACATCAGATCCTTCATCACCTTGTTCTGTCTTTAGCTTCTTCTTTCATCACCAAATTTCTTCTTCCTCCCTTCAAGTCTTCTTCCATTATCTGAAACTTCATCCACGAGTCCTTAGATTATGTGTAGTAAACAATTTCTCCTTAGGGTGTATCCAATCCTGGTTGCCTTTCCCAAAAATACTGTATTATATTATCACTTCAGTTGGTCTGTTATTTGGCTACTTTATCTAATTAGTATATCTTTAACACAGACTTATTATATTTTAATCTCGTTTTTTAAAATACGTCCCCTATATTTTTTCTATTGTACTCCAACATCACATTTCAAAACATTCTCAGTATTTATTCTCCCTCTTTCTTAATACCTGGTTCTACGAAGCCCTGTTTTTAGATGTAGCACTTTACCAGCTTATTTTGCAAGTCTAGATTTGATTTGCTTTTCAGTACGGCTCTTTTCCTTCTTCTTCTTCTTCTGAAGCTCTACAACATTCCTTCGAACATTTTCACCTTCTCCACAACAAATTTGAAGAGCGTTTTGCAGTTTTCACTTTTTACGGGTTATGAGCTGGTGCAACACCCAACTTGGAGGACCAGTACTCTTGGTCTGGCTCCTACCCTTCGACCTGTCTGGCTTGGGTGGCCTTACCAGGAGCTTGAGCTCCCACCAGCATAGCTCTCCAGGTCATAGGAGCACTCAAACCTCCCCGCCACGATAAGGCGGTAGTCCTTGGGAAGGGGGCTCTTTTCCTATTTAGCTTTATATGTATTGTAATGATTTGCCTTTTTATTACTTAATATTAAAAAAAATAAACTTTATTACATTGAAACTACAAAAAATACATTAAAAAATATTGTAGGGCGCCAGCAGATATACATTGGTCTGCATAAAATTAAAATTAGCTCCGGCTTGATTAAAAAGTTCTCCTTCTCAACAGGGTAATGTGGGTGGTTCGGTGGCTATTCAAGAACAGAGTCTATTTCTGCACTGTGTAAAAGAATTCCACTTTTGAATGTACTTTACATATATTGTGATGCTTACTTTACTTGTGGCGTCAGCACACGATCTCCTTCTTCGGCCTCCCCGCGATGGACGTCCCTCAAAACCTCTCCGTCTCCCTGCGTCTCCGTCTCCCTGCGTCTCCGTCTCCCTGCGATGGACGTCCCTCAAAACCTCTGCGTCTCCGTCTCCCTGCGTCTCCGTCTCCCTGCGTCTCCGTCTCCCTGCGATGGACGTCCCTCAAAACCTCTGCGTCTCCGTCTCCCTGCGTCTCCGTCTCCCTGCGTCTCCGTCTCCCTGCGTCTCCGTCTCCCTGCGTCTCCGTCTCCCTGCGTCTCCGTCTCCCTGCGTCTCCGTCTCCCTGCGTCTCCGTCTCCCTGCGTCTCCGTCTCCCTGCGATGGACGTCCCTCAAAACCTCTGCGTCTCCGTCTCCCTGCGATGGACGTCCCTCAAAACCTCTGCGTCTCCGTCTCCCTGCGTCTCCGTCTCCCTGCGATGGACGTCCCTCAAAACCTCTGCGTCTCAGTCTCCCTGCGATGGACGTCCCTCAAAACCTCTGCGTCTCCGTCTCCCTGCGCCTCCGTCTCCCTGCGCCTCCGTCTCCCTGCGCCTCCGTCCCCGTCTGTCTCGTCTCCTACCCGGGTTCGGAGACTTATTCGAACTCCGCCCCTCCAAATGATGCAAAAAAAAGGGGACGCGAACCCGCGATTTCTTTTGCCCTTTTAGGCAGAAACATGTGCGCATTTAATGTATTCATACTCAGGCCCGCGGTCCTTAAGGTTGTTATTCACTACAGTATAATGTGAGAGAATAATTTCTATGGGTAGGAAAGAAAGGGTAATCATCATAATTTCCTGTGTTTGGAGATAGGTCATTATGTCTGGCAGAATATTGTACAGATTTTCGTGAAATTATTGTCCTCCTCAATGATTTGGACTGCTTCTATGGTATTTTTTCCAAGGCTTACTGTTTTGTAGAGCTGTCGATGAGTATGGTAGTGTTGAACAGTTTGTATTCTGAACAAATGAATGAGGGTTCCATTCCTGGCTCTGCCAAATATTTTCAGTCTTTCTTCTTCCTTTCCTCTATACGCCTCAAGCACATGCATAAGTCCAAAACATCCTTAAAATTCATTATAGGCTTGACGTTGGGAACTCACCTTCCAACATCTTTAGTGTCTGTATGCAAGCCCTGGACTCATCATCCTTCAAATAGTTACAATTTGCACAAGTACATGTGAGTGTATGCATCTGTATGTGGAGGTGTGGGTCTATTCATACATGTATGAATGTGTGTATGTGTAAACCTATACATGCATATGTGTGTGTGTATATTTGTTTATGTATGTTTCCAGTACCTATCAGGACCTTTCACTTGCGTGTTTGTGGCCTGGTGGAGTATCCATTGTTTAGGAGTAACAGCTAATTGTGTGGTTGCCAAAACTCCACGGCCTGTTGGCACATAGGATGTACATTATTTTCTCTCTCCTGATGGAGGCTTATGCCTCTGAAAATTTGAAGGATTTCTTCCTGTCCTTTCTCCTTTTCCCTTCCATACCAATTATTTTTATGTATGTATTCTGATTTATTCTTCAGTTTGATCCCCTTATAGTTTTAATAAATCTCAGCATAATTCTAAATTAAATATTATATAAATGTACATACATAGATACAGATATTTTCCTTATAACAGGCAGTAGAAGGATTGCTTGATGGGATGACTCAAATGCCAACTGATCCTGATATGATGATTAGATACAGAGATATTCACTTACGTGTATTGAAAGCTCTTCAAGACCAAAGAGCATTTGGAATGCAGTGGACCAATAAACAAGTTACAAGGTAAAGATTTCATTACACTTACATAGTTCATGTCTACACCTAAAACCAATTTCTCCTAAGTTTTTGATTTGTATGTAATTTCTACACTTGTATCTGATGTTTAGACATAACTCTATCCAACAAGAAGTTTAATATATGTATTGGTTATTGGATTAAACATTCAAAATTTACTTTCAGGTGTCTTACCGAATGTCGTGAAGAATATCGTTACAATTTGGAAGCTGTGGACAGCTTGATCCGATCACATTTAGTGAACCTACCTCAATATGACATACACCTAGCTCATTCGATGGAAGGAGGACTAAATTACATGGCTGTGGCTTTTGCAATGCAATTGGTCCAACTTTACCTTGTTGATGAACGACTTAATGGCAATGTTACTGAAAGTGATCTGTTCAACACAATTGAAATGCTGGCTAGAATTGCTGCACATTCTCGTCAACCACCCGATGGGTGAGAACTGTGCTACATTACTTTCATTTGCCTGTATATACCTGCATGAGTTAGAAAAAGTTAGCACGTGTGTTCTATGTAATGTTTTGTAACGCCCTTGCTGATTCTGGAAGCACTATTTAAAACAACCACCAACTGAATATGTGAATTACATTTTCTACATTTTTGCTCAAATTAACATTTTGGAGTATTTAATAATTTTTGTATTTCCACATATGATTTTGTACACTATTTATATAATTGTTTTTATATTAGTTTAAATGTAGATAATAATTGGCTTGTAAACTATTACTTAATGATTATTGTAGAAAAATAATAGTTCAAATTTCCCATATTTGAATACCTAGGCTAACTGAACATGTAAAGGTAGTTTAAGTGATTGGCTTTGTATTCTACTACCATTGTGCAAGGTTATCATGCTCAAATGGTTCTTCTACATTACATTTATATATTTACTTCCTTTCAACAAAATTTTAATGGCTATATTTATTCACAGATTTCTATGAGTGTCAACATTGTCATTTATTTATGCATGTTGAATTAGTACCTGTGATAAAGAACTGATGTTAATGTCCTGTAATTCACGTTGTCCTGTTTTGTCATAGTAGTAAACAGTTATATGTAGCATTATATTTGTTATACTAGTTCATTGATCAGAGTTAAATGCACCAAATTAGCAATTTTTCTTTTAATAATCTTATTAGTAAAAATGAATGTGTAATGCTCTTCAGACAGCTAGAATAGAGGTTTATTTTATTATCAGTATAAGTAGTGTCCAAAAATGATTAATGTTAATTTAACATACAATGTTAACTAAAACCTATTAAATTATTTGCATGTTTAAGGTTAGGTTTTCTGCAAATTGCTGTACATTACACTTTTTATATTGACCAAATTTAAGACTGGTATAAACTGAACAATATTACTACTTCTTTCTGTTTAATGAGCCATTTATTCCACTATTCTCAAAATTTTCTATTCAAATAAGTTTTGATTACTATTTTTCATACTCAATTAAAATTGAAATTTTATTCTTCATTCAACAATCTTTCATAAACGACTGTAGATAACTTGCACAATATTCTTTATTGAACTCATTGCTTATAACATTATTTAGATAAAGTGTTAGTTCTTTAAAGCATATCAGCAATTTATTTTTACTTGCTGCTTACTATTGAAACTAAAGCTTTGCTTGCTTGGAGTTCCCTTACATTCTATTAATATTTGGTAACAACCACTAAATTTTCACATTTATCAGTTTGGGTATTAATATTTTCTACAGATATGTGCACACTAATTTCAATTTGTTCATTCCTTATATTACTGTCAAAATATATATACATTTATTTATTTGGTGAATTGTCTAATAAAATTTAAATAAATTTCATAGTTAGTTTACACTATTTATAATTAATATTAATTCCGATCAAATTTGAGCTTTATAATGTCATAGAACTAAAGAATTGAATGTAAGGCCGCGTGTTATAAATCAAAAAAAGTGTATTGTACTAATATATTTATCACATTTACATCCCAAATGAAACATTATCATCTGCATAATTTGATTAAATGAATCTTGATTATGATCAAATTAGTGTTAACTTAAGACGACTGTATACTGAAGAGATATTTGTAAACTTTAATAGACTATCATAATAATTTGGTGACATGGAAAAAAATCACATTGCAGAGCTTATATTGGTATCAGAGTTGGTGAAATAGATCAACAATAATGTGCCAGTATAACTCAAAATTGGTTTGGAACTTTATTGACTTGTGTGATTCATATTCTTTAATGAGTAGCAATGGACCTGAAGAATTAAGTCCTCAACTAAGAAAATTTTTCAAATTTATAAATGCATTGGAAAAAAATGTATTCAATTTGTACCTGAGAATTATAATTTCTTGTTTGGCTGAGCCTCCTACCTTCTTCAAATGTAGAGATGGAAACTGTGTAAACTGGCCTTTTTAAAATAACTTTTTTAGTGTGCAGATTTTTGTTGGTAGAGAAAATGAAACTTTCAGAGAAAAATCTGAATAGGTGCTGGACTGGAATATTCCCCTATTCTTACTCAAAAATAAATGCTGTAAAGATTACATTTTCTTAAATCATTGACATTGCCTTACACTTGATTTATTAATTGCAATATATATATATATATATATATATATATATATATATATAATTGAAGAGAAAACCTGGATAAAGTAAAGAAATTTCCTGTTTACATTGTTTTTGAAGAAACCTGATGTCTGTAAAAAAAAAGTGACTTAAATTTATATTTTTTACTATTTAGAAATGATCTCTTAAGTAAAATTATTTCAGATTTATAAACAAAATTCGCTCCTGGAAAGAAATGTGCTAGAACATAAGTCTATTTGAATCTGTATCAACAACATTTATTCGGTTTATAAATATGTAAAACTTAATTTCATGGACTCTCCTTTTTTTTATGTACATTATTGTTAACACCAACTTGTGTTATCCTCTGTTGAAAATTCTTCTAAAATTCCTTCATATGGTAATCCTACGCAGACCAATAATCAATTTTTCATCATAATAATTTGCAAAATTATTGCAATGTTCATTTTCTTATTTTAGTTTTTTCTCCAAAGTTTTGTTTTAATGCACATTTAAAATGTAGAAACTTGGTCTGCAATTGTAATTGAATGTATAAAACCAATAAGCACTTTTTAAAGAAATGGTAATGTCTTATTGGCAGTATCAAACTCTATAAATCTTGCAACCAAAAACTGTGCTATACTGATACTTCTAGTACTTTATGCTCATATCTATTGCCACAAGTTATGTATTTTTTAAGTCAAGCTTTTCTTGTTGATGAGTTTGTCCATTTTTCAATAATTACTTGTACCCTTTTGTTAGTGGTGCCTGCAAATATAAGTATTAATTTATTCTCCCTGTGTATAAGCATAGTCTGTGGAGTTTCTAGTCCAGAAACGATGATAAACTGTGTTCTGTTTAAGAGGTAAATCATCTGTCATGGTTTTTGCCCAATGTTTCTCTATTAGAACCTGGAATATACATTCCACCAATGTTATTTTAATACTTTTAGTATAATTGATCATTTAACATTATATAATTGTGATATGGTATAATAGCATTTTCCTTTTCCAGGCTTCCCAGTCTAATAGAGGTTCTTCGTGCAAATCATGATCCAGCTCTACTGGTTGATAGGGCTCAAGGGGGACCTACAGCACATATTCATTCTGGTATTCTGCAAGTCAGGGTGAGTTACTGAATCAGTTGATATTTGTAGTACTACAATAAAGAAGTGTGCATAATTTCATAATTGCTTTTAAATAATATGAACTTATATTAAAATTAGCAAAACAACAGCTGAAGATTACACTGGAAGTAGTTAAAGAATTTATATTTATTGTATTAGTTATTTTATAAATGATTATATATAAACTTGCATATTCTATAATTTTAACTTTGCTAAGAATTGAAAAGTATTTTTTCCTATATAATCAACCATTCATAGAATCAATCATTCATAGAATTTGTTTTGTAATTTTATATAAAAAATGTGATCAGAACAATCATCCACAAGACCTAGAGATACAGGACGAAGAGCTGATAAGATAATATGAGAAGTGACCTAACATATCAATGTAGAAAAGGGTATCAAGAAAATAAAAGTGGAAAATGGCCACAGAAAATTGACATGTCAGTTAACTAGTAGAAAGAATTAGGTGCACAAGTATTAAAGAATTCGACCCATTGATATTCAGAATTTATGACACTGGAAAGTGTCGAAAATATTTCCTGGTGTAACAATAATACCTCTGAAAAAGAACCCAAGAAATGTCATAAGTTTGACCTCACATATGGGTAAATTGTTGGCACCTGAAGTCAACAGAAGACTAGAGCATATATAAGATCAAAGATCAGCTTGGTTTCAGGGACGGAAGAGGAACTACAGGGAGGTTTTTGGCATGCTAAGGATTATTAAAGAGAGTTACTAGCAGTCAAAGAGTGAAGTATATGTTTGCTTTATTTACTGGCAAAAGGTTTTTAATTGGGTAAATTTAAAAAAGTTGCTTGAAAGGAAATAGGATGTGATTGGAATTCTCAAGAATTTGTATCTGGGACAAAGGGTGAAGGTTCGCCTGGGTCATAGACAGTCCAACAACATGGACATAGGAAGAGGAGTATTACAAGACTTGCCTGTTATTTGACTATTTATGTATCTAATTAGATACTTTTAATGCAGACATTTTATAATTTATATTTAGAAAATACCAAAATGAGGAAATTCCAAAGAAACCAGAGCCCTTAAATATTTTTGGGTAAACAAATAATTGCAAAATATTGATTGGATCAAGCATATTTGGAGGTCTTTTGATAAATGCATTCACCAAGAAAAGAGTCCTACTAACAATCAAATCAATATATAATTTCAGAAGAATCTAGTAAAGCACTAAAAATGGGGGCAGGGATTTTTATGCATCAGAAACATGGACATGAAGAAAGAGGAGGAAAAAGTAAATGAGAAGTTTTTAAGAGAAAGGCAAACTGGATCAGACACATCCTAAGGAGAAATTATTTACTGCTCATCGTCATTATCAAACACATGAATGGAGTTCAACTTCTAGACGGCTTGAAGGGAGAAGGATTAAGAATATATTGGGGGTTGAAGAGAGAAGGATTAAGAATATATTGGGGGTTGAAGAGAGAAGGATTAAGAATATATTGGGGGTTGAAGAAAGAAGTGAAGGACAGGAGAAGGAAATTACACAAACCTACCTTTGTAATTAATAGTTATAACATAAAAATATGTTCAACTTGGTTCACCCCACAACTGACTGGTGCAATTTGTTCTCTTTATTAATGCACATGTACGTTCATAGCCAGGTTTGGTGAATCAATACTATTTAAGTTATAAACGTCTTGTACTACTGAAAGTCAAATGTCACCCTTAAAAACCAGGTGAAGAATAACAGTATTTGCTGTGTAATTTTCATGTAGGAAGAAATATGAACAAAGCTCCAAAACAATTTAATTTTCTCATAGAAACTTAAAAGACTAGTTAATGCAGTGTGTTGCAAGATTTAGGAATCTGTTACCTTGAATTTCAACTTTCTGAATTTAATTAAACATTGTAGGAAGATTTTGGAAATTATATTGTTTTATGCAATAAACTATTTTAAAGTAGTTCAACAAGAATAAGGTTTTTTTTTAGAAATGTTGTAATACATAATCCATTATATTATGTTGTGAAAAGTATTTTTGATCAGATTGTAGGTTACATAATCAACAATTTCATTTATAATTGATTGTAATAAAGTGCGAGTTATACTTTTAAAATTTTGAATTGAAATGTAATCAACAATAGTTTGAGCTAAAATCATTAATATTTTATAGTCAAATTTGTTTTTTCACTTTTCAAGACAGGAAAAATTATGATAGTTTCATAATCAGAAAAGTATAAATATTGAAACAGTTAAAATTTAGTTCCAAATATTCTTCAGTGTAGTTAGAATGTTAATATTATGCCATTTGTACATATTCTATTACTTACATGTAAAAATAATAGTGTGTTTTTTTATTTTGACACTTACATTTCTTCAGTCCTAAAACAAATAAATTCAGAGAAAAAAATAAAACAAATGCAGGTCTATTGAAGATCTCATCAGTAGTAATATTCTTTGCCTTGAAAATATCTTTGTAAATTAGTATAAAATTAGTTCATGTGAATATTATTCACACAAAATATTTTTCTTACGCACAATTTATGTATAATGAATTATATATTCATTCTGTCAAGCTGTAATTTATAATTCTTTGCTGATATGTTTTGTTTTCTTCTTCTTCTTCGTAAAGAAGAAGAAGAAATTTTATTGAACAGAGATATACATTATATTTATAGGTATTTTGTGAATAGAAACAAAATGAAATATTTCTGATTTTTTTTGTTAATTATGTCTATTCTTTTATTGCTATTATCATTGTTTTTATGAAATGTGCCATTTCATTTAAAATGTTCAATGTAAAAACAATATTGATTCTTTGTAAAGTCTATTTTTTTTACATAGAATTGTATGAAATATTTTCTCTCACTTTTAGTCTCGAGAATTTGATGATCCCCCAGGACTTCTAGAGAAAACAGAATTTTTATTACGTGAATGGGTTAGTATCTACCATTCACCTACAGGGAGTAGAGATCCAACGCGAGCCTTCAGTGTCTATGTACAACAGGTAAAAAAATCCCATTTTTTTATATATGTAATGAACAATATTAATATCTGTTAGTTAATATTAAAATTGCCACTTACAGATAATAATTGAATTAAAAACCAGTTATCTTAAGACATTTCCCTCTTGACAATCGGCAGACCTTCTCAAGTATACAATTATTACTGTTTATAATGCATGTTTGGTTTGGTCTTTATATACTCAGCTGTAATCTGAAATTATATTTTGTAAACCACAAAATGGGTGTCTGCTGCTTCCAAACAGTCTTTACCATAAAACAAGACAATGAATTGGTTGTTTTATAAATAATCCCTATATTAAAACACTTGAATAAAAGAAAAACTTACGTATGGCACTAAAAATGGAAGAGCAATTCTAATTTGAGTTGGGGGTATCTTTGGGTTTCACGGAAGTTAATTAAGGGAAGTGATGGAGTAAAATGTTGGTCATAATTTGGGAATGGATGGCAGAATTAGATAGTAATATGGCTCTGTCTACTAAGTTATAAACAATAGCTCATTTCTGGTTTATAGGATGGCAAGAGAAATAGGGCATTGTCTGATCTACCTCAGTTAAGCAAATGTTTAATTACTATTTGAGGTTATTTGGGAATATATTTACTTCTTAAGAAAGATCTCTGTAAACAGCGACCTTGTATTCAGTAGGCTGAAGGACTGGAAGAAGATGGAAGAGCTATCCATCAAAACGTCACTGTTTATAGAGATAACCTGGGTGGAACCCCGAGAAGCCTTTCTTAAATTTATTCACTGTGAAAGCTATATTAAGGCCAAAACAGTCAAAAAATTATTATTTAAATTTATTTAGCATATTTTAATCAATAAGGATCATCATAAAGTTAACAATAAAGAGAGATTAATTTCAATTCGAATTTTTAATTGTATGTTTTGACCTTATTAATAATTAATTTCAATATGTACTCTTGTGTTTCTATGAAAACTTGTTTTTTTGTGCATTCGAGTCCCTCTATTGACAAATTTATTTTCCTTTGTCACTAATTTTATTTTCATTTATTATTTCAATATACTAATCTTTTTTTTACTTTTTAGATGAATGGCCATGGTATTCTCAAAACAGATGACCTTATAACTCGTTTCTTCAGATTGAGCACACAAATGTGTGTAGATTTGTGTTATCGAGCTCTTTCAGAGCAAAATACAGCACAGAGTTTGATACGTGCCAAATGTTTCCATACATTGGATGCATTTGTAAGACTTATTGCCCTACTTGTGAAACATTCTGGAGATGCCTCAAACACTACAACAAAAATCAATTTATTGAATAAGGTTTGTATTTGTGGATGAAATTGGAAACAAATATATATTAAATAAGTTGAGTGTCATCATCTTCAGGTTTAATAATTTTGTATATAAATCACACAAAACAACTTAGAGACACTTGCCTTAAAGATGAAAAAACATGATTTATTTAATGTTTTATTAATAAACCTAATTTTCTGACATAAGGCAATGTTTCTGGTTATTTATATTATTGTGAATGTCATCATTATCATAATGAATTTAGATTTATGATTACATTGAAGTAAGGTCTAACAATTATTGAAAATTTTGTATAAATCTCTCATAATAAAATTGAAGAAAAGGACTTGTAAATTGTGAAATTTAGTGTGTGTAGTTACCTAAACTTGTATTAATGAATTTTAATTAATCAAACATTTACAAGTCTTAAACTGTGCAACAAAGTGAATCACATATACACATTGTTACTCATTGTTTTAGGTTCTTGGTATAGTGGCTGGTGTACTTTTACAAGATCATGACAATCGACTTGCTGATTTTCAACAGTTGCCATATCATAGAATATTTATTATGTTGTTCTTAGAGTTGAATTCTCCAGAACCTATTCTTGAAGCAATAAATTATCAGGTAAGCTGCTTATAGAAAATTTCTTGAATAAAATTAAATCAGGATACCTAAGTTTAAGCACTCTTTGGCATATGATTTAAGTTCATCTTGAAAGCTTAGTGAAAATAAATTAATGGAGTAAGATAGAAAAAACTTGACAGAAACAAGACTCAAACACTGGTCCACTGCCAAGTTTGCAGTTGCTCAAACTATCTGAACTACCCTGCTGATTCAAGCTCCATCCAGGTTTTCTTTTTATTTCAGTATATGCCTGTAATGTATTATTTACCCTTATTTGTAATTACAAAGAATTATGTATTTATTAATATTTTAAGGTTCTCTTTCCCTCCATACAAACAGTTGGTCTAGTCAGGGTGAGACGAAATGGCATTTCAAATTTTTGAGGAACTTGATCAAATTTGTCTTGAACTTAAACACTCTGGTAGCTATAATGTTTCTCTTTATCATCATTGTCTATTTGTTGTCCATTAATTTATTATGTATACTTTGCAATATCAACTAATATTTTGTAACAATTGTCTGATGACTAGTAACAAAATTCATTTTCAATTACAAAAATTGTAGGTTCTGACAGCTTTTTGTCACACATTACATATACTGCGACCAGCCAAAGCACCCGGTTTTGCATATGCATGGTTGGAACTAGTATCTCACAGAGTTTTCATTGGCAGAATGTTGGCACTGACTCCCCAACAAAAGGTAAAAATTGGTCTTAGTTATAGTATCATGCTATTTTGAAGTCTTTATGTACATTTTTCTACTTTTTTCTTTGTCAATTAGGGGTGGGGTATGTATGCCCAACTTCTCATAGACTTGTTTAAATTCTTGGCTCCATTTCTTCGAAATGCAGAACTAGCAAAGCCAGTTACACTGTTGTACAAAGGAACCTTACGTGTGTTGCTGGTTTTGCTTCACGACTTTCCTGAATTTTTATGTGATTACCATTATGGATTTTGTGATGTGATACCACCAAATTGTATACAGGTTAGTTATATAATTATATATTTCATACATATTCTGGTGTAAATGTACAAGCAGGTATACCTTTAATTATATTTTCAGATGAGGAATTTGATTTTATCCGCATTTCCAAGAAATATGCGATTACCAGACCCATTCACTCCGAACTTGAAGGTTGATATGCTTCCAGAAATCATCCATGCACCACGAGTGATTACAAACTTTGCATCTATGATACAACCTATGAGTTTCAAAAAGGTTTGTAAAAGTCCACTTCATGGATAAAGTATATAAAGTTTTTCTACAATTTTTTAATTGTTTCTCCTGTTTCAGGATTTGGACTCTTATCTTAAAGCTCGTGCTCCGGTGACTTTCCTGTCAGATCTTAGGAGTAACTTACAAGTGTCTAATGAACCTGGGATGAGATACAATATTCCTCTCATGAATGCTTTAGTACTATATGTTGGTACACAAGCTATAACATACATACGGAACAAAGGACTTACACCAAATATGACGACAATTGCACACTCCTCACATATGGACATATTCCAAAATCTTGCAGTTGATCTGGATACTGAAGGTGCTTGCTTCACTGGTTAATCGTTTTTGAATATAAATTAATTTTGGATTCATTTTATAAGTAGCTTTGTTGAACAATTACAAATTGTAACTCAATTTTCTATTATTTGGATAATGTCACTGTGTAGGAACATAAAACATTTAATGTTGTAATTCATATTCTAAATGTTTTTCATTGATTTATGTTATACTATTCATAGTCGTACTTTATACTTTTAGTCAATATTACTCATTGTTAATTTAAAAAACTTGTACAAAGAGCAAATTGATAGTGTTGAGTTTATAAGTGGTAAAATTGATCTCTGGGCAGACAAACAGTTGAAGATTCCAGTCCATTACACGTTCCTTTATTCAAATTACTGAGATCTATTTTCTCTCTTTTCTATATCAGGCTCCTCCTTTACCTAGGAGGAATTCATATAACAATTACTTAAAGTATCAAAATTAATTATATTATTTGTCACTTTTTTTTAGTATTTCTGTTGGAAGGAAACATTTTTCTGGCAGTTTCACATTCATGATTTTGTTACATGTTAGGATTTATTACATGTTAGGATTTATTACACTGTTGACATGTATTGCATTCAGTCTGTAGTTTCTTTTCTTTGTAATTTTTTTGATCTCGAGACACATGAAAACTGTAAACCTATACGATTTAAAAATCAAATATGTGGAAAATGATTACTGCAAATGATATTCATATGACACAGTATTATTGTTTCTCTACCATAAGTTATGAAAATGATTAATCATCTGTATTTTCATTTATTTTCAGGCCGTTACCTCTTTCTGAATGCAATCGCAAATCAGCTGAGGTATCCTAACAGTCAGACTCATTACTTCAGTTGCACACTGCTGTACCTGTTTGCAGAAGCTAACACTGAAGCCATTCAAGAGCAAATTACCAGGTATATTTTACATATCTTGAGTATTCTGAAGAATTAATTTTGACAAACTTACGTATTACAAATCTCTCAATTCAGAATAACTCAAATATGGATGAAGTTCTCTCGGGATTCCAACCGGGTAGTGTAGTTTTGTAAACACAACATTTCGATGGCTTGCACCGCCATCTTCTTCAGGTGAAGATGGTGGTGCAAGCCATCGAAATGTTGTGTTTACAAAACTATACTACCCGGTTGGAATCCCGAGAGAACTTCATCCAGCAACTACACCGGGAAAACCTACGTTCCTTATTTAACTCAAATATTGTTGAAAGTTTTGGGTTTCCACCCATGTAATTGCTTGTAACAGCAACATTTTGATGTCTTTCACAGTCACTGTCGTCGAGGTTTAAGGTAATGTTGGTGAAACCTAACTTTCATTAATTCCCTACACTAGGAAATCCTTTGATCATTCGTGAAATTAAATTAGTAAAATTACCGTCACCTTTTTTTATAAATCTTTTAATTTCATATGGCGATGTACAATGAAGACATTTGTAAAATTCATAAATTAAAATATTGTAGATAACAACTAGTGTCATAATTTATTGTGACAATACTCTATTTCCTCAATTTGATAAATGCGCTATTAAAACCACTAATAGTCCAAAATGTACACAGAGTTAGCATCAGCAAACCATATGCAGTAATGTTTTCAGACAAGTATGTATTAATGTGTGTGTCTGTAATTTAACAATATGGTCATTTTTTTCCAGGGTATTACTAGAACGGCTAATTGTGAATCGGCCTCATCCCTGGGGCCTTCTTATTACGTTCATTGAACTAATAAAAAATCCAACATACAAGTTTTGGAATCATGAATTTGTTCATTGTGCACCAGAAATTGAAAAGTAATTTTTCTTTCATATTGCTCTCCTATACTTATTTTATGTATTTATCTAACGTCTAAAAAAATTTTGCAGGTTGTTTGAATCTGTAGCACGATCGTGCATGGTACAAAAACAAGCTCAACCTTCTCAAGAAAGTGACTTACCTGAGTGATGTCTGTGAAAATAAGTGATTTATTAACTTAACAGATCTGAGGGAGAATTAGTTATGCACAAAGTTTACTAATGTAAATAATTTTATCAAATGTATATTTTGAGCTGCCTTGTGCACTAAATCTTGATTCATTAATTTGGTACAAATTGATTAATAAGGGCTTGAAACAATTTCACTTATTTAACCATTTACAAATTTTCTATCTAATATATTGGCCTTATTTTTGTGAACATTATTTGTTGATAGTATCCTTGTCTTGTGCAATTATAATAGAGAATTTTCTAGTAATGAATATAATTTGGTTCGCATTGTTAACAAATATAATGTTTGAGCATTTTTCATTGTGTTACTTCATACTCATTTAGAATTATCAATCCAGGTGTACTTGACTTTAATGAACCTATAAACAAGGAGATTTAAGCATAATCATTAAATGTTCATAGGCTGTGATGGATGCAGAAATTGCAAAAAAAAAATTTTTTGCTGTGTTAACATCTGGTGATTTTTATGTAAAAAAAATGTTAGCACTATGTGAATATTGAATATATGTATTTGTGTATATAAACAGAAAAAGTTATTTATAATTAGAGCCTTACAGATGACCATACTTTTCCAAGATTGTTGTACTAATTTTTGAAGTATATTGATATAAATAAATGTCTGTATTATGATTTTTCTTTTATTTCCTTTCTAGTGACTTACTCCAATCTCATTACTAGTCAACGTGCCTCCCAACTTGAACATCACAATTATCAACAAAATTCAACCAGTTGAATATATCTTAAACAAATAAGAAAGTTAGCCAATTCAGACTAAAAAGTTGTAATATAAATACCACACAGCATTTCTGGGATCCTTGTTCCTTTCGTCAAGTGCCAAAAAGAGCCTAGAGCGACACACTTGCACTTGTCAGTTGGCAAAACTCAAAAGCAATGAACACACAACAACAATGGGAGAGTTGAAGGGTCAGTGTAACAATAAGGGAGCAACGACAATGGGAAAACAGAAGGTTTAGTGTAATAATAAGAGATTGTAGCAATTGTTGTTTCATAGTGTCTGTTTGTTTATTAATAGATCTGATGTTTGATTTAATGTGAAGCATCTCTGGAATTGTACCTGGCTAGGGGTCAACGACTAAATTCTTAGCATTTAGTGAATCAAATTTATGTTTCAAATTGATGATATATTTGGAGACTACATATAGTTTATCAATGGGAAGTTTGATACGGGAATGTTTTGATCGCCCTATGTAGCAGGAATTGCAGAGATTTTGTAAACAACACAATGTTTGCTGTAGGTGTCACGTGGGTCCTTGTGGTTTATAATCAAGTTGGAAAGGGTATTGGCAGATCTGTAAAAGATGGATATTTGATATTCTTTGAATATTTAGAGAAATTTGTGATAAGGTAGTACAAGAAAAAATTTGGCTTGAGGTGTTTGGGGACGAGTGACACTAGGATGTTGGATTTTGTTCAATTTGCTGTTTATTTGTTTAATGGAGATTAAAATGTTTCTGATGATATGAAAGTTGTGTTGATGGAGCATGGAGTTAGCTCTGTCTTCAGCTCTCTTTTGGTTTGGAGGAGGATATGAAAGATACTTGAGAACACGTCCAGAGTATGCAGGGGTTTTCTGAACCAATGTTGAGAATCGAAGTACTGTAACATCAACAAAGTTAATAGAATGGTTAAATTCAAGTTCGTGGGTGAGTTGGGATGATAATTATTGACAGTATTGACTATACGAATATGCCATCTGTGTAGCAAAGGCGTTGGACAGGAAGTAGAGAAAGACAAGTCTCTCGACAAAAAAAAGGACTATGTGAGAACCTTTGATTGGATGATAGCGAACCTGATTAAACTTGAAATAAGTGAAATTGAGGATTATATTAACAATGCATAAAATTTCATGAAGTGTAATTGTAGTATACTGACTGAAATGGGCCACCTGTTTTTGAAACTGTTAATGTGTAAATCATAGGGCACAGAGTTGAATAAGGAAACGACGTCAAGAGAAATTATAGAGAGGTCATGAGGCGCTGTGAGGTGCTTGATTTTTATCAATAAATTGGTAAGAATTCTTAACAGAATAATGGTTTTCTTAATTGATGACATTAGAAATGTAGGAGGGCACAACATTTCCTCTTATGTTCATCACACGTTTTCTAAAGCCCTCGATGAAGAAAACCATCCACCTCTAAGCGTGGTCCTCTACCATGCAAAAAAGGGGTGGAAATTATGCACAGATAACACTGTCAAACTCTTTGACCTCGAAATATATTTATCGGCCGTTTTAGCGTGTTTGAAAATTTCCACTCCCGCCACCTGGGGTTGGTAGACGTGTCTCGCCCGGACGGTGTTCTCGTGTAGGATTTGTATAAGAACAGACCGAGGTTCGAGTTGTGGATGTCAATGTGACACACCTGAGTACCGCGAGGGGGTAGAAAATTTTTGAACAATGTAACCGGCCGCTTTTTCCGTGGAATAAATACTTTTTGTTTAAGCAGGTTACGGAATTTTCGATCATGTTCAAACGGCGACATGTTCGTCGATTGAAGCTACTTCAAGATCAATGAGTTCAACCCCTTTCGGAATGATACCTCAACACATAGGGGACGAGATATGTTACATAAAAACAACGCAGAAGATACCCAAATACGTCATTGATTATGACGACCCAAGCACGCAGCTAGTAGATAATCAAATAGAAACATTAATAATAATATTTGTACATTACTAAAGTACTGTCATTTTTTAAAATTGTTTAAATAAATATTTATTTTGACCCTCACAATTTTTTCGTTACCACCACACGTTTTCCAGAATAATATGACGTATCATCGGAAACGGTAATAAATTAGAAATCACGTTTCGTCATTACGTCTCAGTCGATTTCGAAATGAAATAACGTATAATAAAATACATTTAATAACAACAAGAGAAATTTAATATTATTCACAAAAATCATTAAGACTGATATTAATAATATAAGGAGAACTGAACCCAGGACCACGCGATAAGAATAAAACAGCATCCTTTTTTAACGACAAATTCAGTAAAAACATACATGACTATCCCCTTTGGGTTTTTTAAAATAATTTTCAAAAAGAAAAAAAAGTACTTTTTTTACGAAAAATTCAGTAAAAACATACATGACTATCCCCTTAGGCATTTTTTAAATAATTTTTAAGAAGAAAAAAATGTCCTTTTTTTACGAAAAATTCAGTAAAAACATACAAGACTATCCCCTTAGTGCTTTTTTCAACTTTTTTTATAAAAAATAACAAACGTCTTTTTTACGAGAGAAATTTGAATAAAACATACAAGACTACCCCCTTAGTGCTTTATTCAACTTTTTTAATAAAAAATAACAAACGTCTTTTTTACGAGAGAAATTTGAATAAAACATACAAGACTACCCCCTTAGTGCTTTTTTCAACTTTTTTCTATAAAAAATAACAATCGTCTTTTTTACGAGAGAAATTTGAATAAAACATACAAGACTACCCCCTTAGTGTTTTTTTCAACTTTTTTAATAAAAAATAACAGTCGTCTTTTTTACGAGAGAAATTTGAATAAAACATACAAGACTATCCCCTTAGTGCTTTTTTTAACTTTTTTAATAAAAAATAACAATCGTCTTTTTTACGAGAGAAATTTGAATAAAACATACAAGACTACCCCCTTAGTGCTTTTTTTAACTTTTTTAATAAAAAATAACAATTGTCTTTTTTACGAGAGAAATTTGAATAAAACATACAAGACTACCCCCTTAGTGCTTTTTTCAACTTTTTTAATAAAAAATAACAGTCGTCTTTTTTACGTTTTTTAAATAATTGTCAAGAAGAAAAAAATGTCCTTTTTTTACGAAAAATTCAGTAAAAACGTACAAGACTATCCCCTTAGGCTTTTTTTAAATAAATTTTAAAAAGAAAAAAAGTCCTTTTTTACGAAAAATTCAGTGAAAACATACAAGACTACCCCCTTAGGCGTTTTTTAAATAATTTTCCAGAAGTAAAAAATGTCCTTTTTTACGAAAAATTCAGTAAAAACATACAAGACTATCCCCTTAGTGCCCTTTTAAACTTTTTTAATAAAAAATGACAAACGTCTTTTTTACGAGAGAAATTTTAATAAAACATACAAGACTACCCCCTTAGTGTTTTTTTCAACTTTTTTAATAAAAAATAACATTCGTCTTTTTTACGAGAGAAATTTTAATAAAACATACAAGACTACCCCCTTAGTGCTTTTTTCAACTTTTTTAATAAAAAATAACAATCGTCTTTTTTACGAGAGAAATTTTAATAAAACATACAAGACTACCCCCTTAGTGCTTTTCTTAACTTTTTTAATAAAAAATAACAAACGTCTTTTTTACGAGAGAAATTTTAATAAAACATACAAGACTACCCCCTTAGTGCTTTTTTCAACTTTTTTAATAAAAAATAATCGTCTTTTTTACGAGAGAAATTTTAATAAAACATACAAGACTACCCCCTTAGTGCTTTTTCAACTTTTATAATAAAAAATAACAAACGTCAACTTTAGGAGAGAAATTTGAATAAAACATACAAGACTACCCCCTTAGTGCTTTTTTCAACTTTTTTAATAAAAAATAACAATCGTCTTTTTTACGAGAGAAATTTTAATAAAACATACAAGACTACCCCCTTAGTGCTTTTTTCAACTTTTTTAATAAAAAATAACAATCGTCTTTTTTACGAGAGAAATTTTAATAAATCATACAAGACTACCCCCTTAGTGCTTTTTTCAACTTTTTTAATAAAAAATAACAATCGTCTTTTTTACGAGAGAAATTTTAATAAAACATACAAGACTACCCCCTTAGTGCTTTTCTTAACTTTTTTAATAAAAAATAACAAACGTCTTTTTTACGAGAGAAATTAGAATAAAACATACAAGACTACCCCCTTAGTGCTTTTTTCAACTTTTTTAATAAAAAATAACAAACGTCTTTTTTACGAGAGAAATTTTAATAAAACATACAAGACTACCCCTTAGTGCTTTTTTCAACTTTTTTAATAAAAAATAACAATCGTCTTTTTTACGAGAGAAATTTTAATAAATCATACAAGACTACCCCCTTAGTGCTTTTTTCTACTTTTTTAATAAAAAATAACATTCGTCTTTTTTACGAGAGAAATTTTAATAAAACATACAAGACTACCCCCTTAGTGCTTTTTTCAACTTTTTTAATAAAAAATAACAATCGTCTTTTTTACGAGAGAAATTTTAATAAAACATACAAGACTACCCCCTTAGTGCTTTTTTCAACTTTTTTAATAAAAAATAACAATCGTCTTTTTTACGAGAGAAATTTTAATAAATCATACAAGACTACCCCCTTAGTGCTTTTTTCAACTTTTTTAATAAAAAATAACAATCGTCTTTTTTACGAGAGAAATTTTAATAAAACATACAAGACTACCCCTTAGTGCTTTTTTCAACTTTTTTAATAAAAAATAACAATCGTCTTTTTTACGAGAGAAATTTTAATAAATCATACAAGACTACCCCCTTAGTGCTTTTTTCAACTTTTTTAATAAAAAATAACATTCGTCTTTTTTACGAGAGAAATTTTAATAAAACATACAAGACTACCCCCTTAGTGCTTTTTTCAACTTTTTTAATAAAAAATAACAATCGTCTTTTTTACGAGAGAAATTTTAATAAAACATACAAGACTACCCCCTTAGTGCTTTTTTCAACTTTTTTAATAAAAAATAA
Organism: Zhengitettix transpicula; assembly: GCA_037074705.1. Classification (NCBI taxonomy): domain Eukaryota; kingdom Metazoa; phylum Arthropoda; class Insecta; order Orthoptera; family Tetrigidae; genus Zhengitettix; species Zhengitettix transpicula. Next base: position 8,042,660 of record CM073594.1, on the reverse strand, counting down.
CAATCGTCTTTTTTACGAGAGAAATTTTAATGAAACATACAAGACTACCCCCTTAGTGCTTTTTTCAACTTTTTTAATAAAAAATAACAATCGTCTTTTTTACGAGAGAAATTTGAATAAAACATACAAGACTACCCCCTTAGTTCTTTTTTCAACTTTTTTAATAAAAAATAACAAAAGTCTTTTTTACGAGAGAAATTTGAATAAAACATACAAGACTACCCCCTTAGTGCTTTTTTCAACTTTTTTAATAACAAATAACAAACCTCTTTTTTACGAGAGAAATTTGAATAAAACATACAAGACTACCCCCTTAGTGCTTTTTTTAACTTTTTTAATAAAAAATAACAAACATCTTTTTTACGAGAGAAATTTGAATAAAACATACAAGACTACCCCCTTAGTGCTTTTTTTAACTTTTTTAATAAAAAATAACAAACATCTTTTTTACGAGAGAAATTTGAATAAAACATACAAGTCTACCCCCTTAGTGCTTTTTTCAACTTTTTTAATAAAAAATAACAAACTTCTTTTTTACGAGAGAAATTTGAATAAAACATACAAGACTACCCCCTTAGTGCTTTTTTTAACTTTTTTAATAAAAAATAACAAACGTCTTCTTTACGAGAGAAATTTGAATAAAACATACAAGTCTACCCCCTTAGTGCTTTTTTAACTTTTTTAATAAAAAATAACAAACGTCTTTTTTACGAGAGAAATTTAAATAAAACATACAAGACTACCCCCTTAGTGCTTTTTTTAACTTTTTTAATAAAAAATAACAAACATCTTTTTTACGAGAGAAATTTGAATAAAACATACAAGACTACCCCCTTAGTGCTTTTTTTAACTTTTTTAATAAAAAATAACAAACGTCTTCTTTACGAGAGAAATTTGAATAAAACATACAAGTCTACCCCCTTAGTGCTTTTTTCAACTTTTTTAATAAAAAATAACAAACATCTTTTTTACGAGAGAAATTTGAATAAAACATACAAGACTACCCCCTTAGTGCTTTTTTTAACTTTTTTAATAAAAAATAACAAACGTCTTCTTTACGAGAGAAATTTGAATAAAACATACAAGTCTACCCCCTTAGTGCTTTTTTAACTTTTTTAATAAAAAATAACAAACGTCTTTTTTACGAGAGAAATTTGAATAAAACATACAAGTCTACCCCCTTAGTGCTTTTTTTAACTTTTTTAATAAAAAATAACAAACGTCTTCTTTACGAGAGAAATTTGAATAAAACATACAAGACTACCCCCTTAGTGCTTTTTTCAACTTTTTGAATAAAAAATAACAAACATCTTTTTTACGAGAGAAATTTGAATAAAACATACAAGACTACCCCCTTAGTGCTTTTTTTAACTTTTTTAATAAAAAATAACAAACGTCTTTTTTACGAGAGAAATTTGAATAAAACATACAAGACTACCCCCTTAGTGCTTTTTTCAATTTTTTTAATAAAAAATAACAAACATCTTTTTTACGAGAGAAATTTGAATAAAACATACAAGTCTACCCCCTTAGTGCTTTTTTTAACTTTTTTAATAAAAAATAACAAACGTCTTTTTTACGAGAGAAATTTGAATAAAACATACAAGTCTACCCCCTTAGTGCTTTTTTAACTTTTTGAATAAAAAATAACAAACGTCTTTTTTACGAGAGAAATTTGAATAAAACATACAAGTCTACCCCCTTAGTGCTTTTTTCAATTTTTTTAATAAAAAATAACAAACGTCTTTTTTACGAGAGAAATTTGAATAAAACATACAAGACTACCCCCTTAGTGCTTTTTTCAACTTTTTTAATAAAAAATAACAAACGTCTTTTTTACGAGAGAAATTTGAATAAAACATACAAGTCTACTCCCTTAGTGCTTTTTTAAAATTTTTTAATAAAAAATAACAAACGTCTTTTTTACGAGAGAAATTTGAATAAAACATACAAGACTACCCCCTTAGTGCTTTTTTTCAACTTTTTTAATAAAAAATAACAAACGTCTTTTTTACGAGAGAAATTTGAATAAAACATACAAGACTACCCCCTTAGTGCTTTTTTCAACTTTTTTAATAAAAAATAAAAAACATCTTTTTTACGAGAGAAATTTGAATAAAACATACAAGACTACCCCCTTAGTGCTTTTTTTAACTTTTTTAATAAAAAATAACAAACGTCTTTTTTACGAGAGAAATTTGAATAAAACATACAAGACTACCCCCGTAGTGCTTTTTTTATGTTTTTTAATAAAAAATAACAAACGTCTTTTTTACGAGAGAAATTTGAATAAAACATACAAGACTACCCCCTTAGTGCTTTTTTTATGTTTTTTAATAAAAAATAACAAACGTCTTTTTTACGAGAGAAATTTGAATAAAACATACAAGACTACCCCCTTAGTGCTTTTTTCAACTTTTTTAATAAAAAATAAAAAACATCTTTTTTACGAGAGAAATTTGAATAAAACATACAAGACTACCCCCTTAGTGCTTTTTTCAACTTTTTTAATAAAAAATAACACACGTCTTTTTTACGAGAGAAATTTGAATAAAACATACAAGACTACCCCCATAGTGCTTTTTTCAATTTTTTTAATAAAAAATAACAAACGTCTTTTTTACGAGAGAAATTTGAATAAAACATACAAGACTACCCCTTAGTGCTTTTTTCAACTTTTTTAATAAAAAATAACAAACGTCTTTTTTACGAGAGAAATTTGAATAAAACATACAAGACTACCCCCTTAGTGCTTTTTTTAACTTTTATAATAAAAAATAACAAACGTCTTTTTTACGAGAGAAATTTGAATAAAACATACAAGACTACCCCCTTAGTGCTTTTTTCAACTTTTTTAAAAAAAAAATAACAATCGTCTTTTTTACGAGAGAAATTTGAATAAAACATACAAGACTACCCCCTTAGTGCTTTTTCATCTTTTTTAATAAAAAATAACAAACGTCTTTTTTACGAGAGAAATTTGAATAAAACATAGAAGACTACCCCCTTAGTGCTTTTTTCATCTTTTTTAATAAAAAATAACAAACGTCTTTTTTACGAGAGAAATTTGAATAAAACATACAAGACTACCCCCATAGTGCTTTTTTCAAATTTTTTAATAAAAAATAACAATCGTCTTTTATACGAGAGAAATTTGAATAAAACATACAAGACTACCCTCTTAGTGCTTTTTTCAACTTTTTTAATAAAAAATAACAATCGTCTTTTTTACGAGAGAAATTTGAATAAAACATATAAGACTACCCCCTTAGTGCTTCTTTCAACTTTTTTAATAAAAAATAACAAACTTCTTTTTTACGAGAGAAATTTGAATAAAACATACAAGACTACCCCCTTAGTGCTTCTTTCAACTTTTTTAATAAAAAATAACCAACTTCTTTTTTACGAGAGAAATTTGAATAAAACATACAAGACTACCCCCTTAGTGCTTTTTTCAACTTTTTTAATAAAAAATAACAAACATCTTTTTTACGAGAGAAATTTGAATAAAACATACAAGACTACCCCCTTAGTGCTTTTTTTATGTTTTTTAATAAAAAATAACAAACGTCTTTTTTACGAGAGAAATTTGAATAAAACATACAAGACTACCCCCTTAGTGCTTTTTTCAACTTTTTTAATAAAAAATAAAAAACATCTTTTTTACGAGAGAAATTTGAATAAAACATACAAGACTACCCCCTTAGTGCTTTTTTCAACTTTTTTAATAAAAAATAACAAACGTCTTTTTTACGAGAGAAATTTGAATAAATTATACAAGACTACCCCCATAGTGCTTTTTTCAATTTTTTTAATAAAAAATAACAAACGTCTTTTTTACGAGAGAAATTTGAATAAAACATACAAGACTACCCCCTTAGTGCTTTTTTCAACTTTTTTAATAAAAAATAACAAACGTCTTTTTTACAAGAGAAATTTGAATAAAACATACAAGTCTACCCCCTTAGTGCTTTTTTTAACTTTTTTAATAAAAAATAACAAACATCTTTTTTACGAGAGAAATTTGAATAAAACATACAAGACTACCCCCTTAGTGCTTTTTTCAACTCTTTTAATAAAAAATAACAAACTTCTTTTTTACGAGAGAAATTTGAATAAAACATACAAGACTACCCCCTTAGTGCTTTTTTCAATTTTTTTAATAAAAAATAACAAACGTCTTTTTTACGAGAGAAATTTGAATAAAACATACAAGACTACCCCCTTAGTGCTTTTTTTAACTTTTTTAATAAAAAATAACAAACGTCATCTTTACGAGAGAAATTTGAATAAAACATACAAGTCTACCCCCTTAGTGCTTTTTTCAATTTTTTTAATAAAAAATAACAAACGTCTTTTTTACGAGAGAAATTTGAATAAAACATACAAGACTACCCCCTTAGTGCTTTTTTCAACTTTTTGAATAAAAAATAACAAACATCTTTTTTACGAGAGAAATTTGAATAAAACATACAAGTCTACCCCCTTAGTGCTTTTTTTAACTTTTTTAATAAAAAATAACAAACGTCTTCTTTACGAGAGAAATTTGAATAAAACATACAAGACTACCGCCTTAGTGCTTTTTTCAACTTTTTTAATAAAAAATAAAAAACATCTTTTTTACGAGAGAAATTTGAATAAAACATACAAGACTACCCCCTTAGTGCTTTTTTTAACTTTTTTAATAAAAAATAACAAACGTCTTTTTTACGAGAGAAATTTGAATAAAACATACAAGACTACCCCCTTAGTGCTTTTTTCAATTTTTTTAATAAAAAATAACAAACATCTTTTTTACGAGAGAAATTTGAATAAAACATACAAGTCTACCCCCTTAGTGCTTTTTTTAACTTTTTTAATAAAAAATAACAAACGTCTTTTTTACGAGAGAAATTTGAATAAAACATACAAGTCTACCCCCTTAGTGCTTTTTTAACTTTTTTAATAAAAAATAACAAACGTCTTTTTTACGAGAGAAATTTGAATAAAACATACAAGTCTACCCCCTTAGTGCTTTTTTCAATTTTTTTAATAAAAAATAACAAACGTCTTTTTTACGAGAGAAATTTGAATAAAACATACAAGACTACCCCCTTAGTGCTTTTTTCAACTTTTTTAATAAAAAATAACAAACGTCTTTTTTACGAGAGAAATTTGAATAAAACATACAAGTCTACTCCCTTAGTGCTTTTTTAAAATTTTTTAATAAAAAATAACAAACGTCTTTTTTACGAGAGAAATTTGAATAAAACATACAAGACTACCCCCTTAGTGCTTTTTTCAACTTTTTTAATAAAAAATAACAAACGTCTTTTTTACGAGAGAAATTTGAATAAAACATACAAGACTACCCCCTTAGTGCTTTTTTCAACTTTTTTAATAAAAAATAAAAAACATCTTTTTTACGAGAGAAATTTGAATAAAACATACAAGACTACCCCCTTAGTGCTTTTTTTAACTTTTTTAATAAAAAATAACAAACGTCTTTTTTACGAGAGAAATTTGAATAAAACATACAAGACTACCCCCTTAGTGCTTTTTTCAATTTTTTTAATAAAAAATAACAAACATCTTTTTTACGAGAGAAATTTGAATAAAACATACAAGACTACCCCCTTAGTGCTTTTTTTATGTTTTTTAATAAAAAATAACAAACGTCTTTTTTACGAGAGAAATTTGAATAAAACATACAAGACTACCCCCTTAGTGCTTTTTTCATCTTTTTTAATAAAAAATAACAAACGTCTTTTTTACGAGAGAAATTTGAATAAAACATACAAGACTACCCCCATAGTGCTTTTTTCAAATTTTTTAATAAAAAATAACAATCGTCTTTTTTACGAGAGAAATTTGAATAAAACATACAAGACTACCCTCTTAGTGCTTTTTTCAACTTTTTTAATAAAAAATAACAATCGTCTTTTTTACGAGAGAAATTTGAATAAAACATACAAGACTACCCCCTTAGTGCTTCTTTCAACTTTTTTAATAAAAAATAACAAACTTCTTTTTTACGAGAGAAATTTGAATAAAACATACAAGACTACCCCCTTAGTGCTTCTTTCAACTTTTTTAATAAAAAATAACAAACTTCTTTTTTACGAGAGAAATTTGAATAAAACATACAAGACTACCCCCTTAGTGCTTTTTTCAACTTTTTTAATAAAAAATAACAAACATCTTTTTTACGAGAGAAATTTGAATAAAACATACAAGACTACCCCCTTAGTGCTTTTTTTATGTTTTTTAATAAAAAATAACAAACGTCTTTTTTACGAGAGAAATTTGAATAAAACATACAAGACTACCCCCTTAGTGCTTTTTTCAACTTTTTTAATAAAAAATAAAAAACATCTTTTTTACGAGAGAAATTTGAATAAAACATACAAGACTACCCCCTTAGTGCTTTTTTCAACTTTTTTAATAAAAAATAACAAACGTCTTTTTTACGAGAGAAATTTGAATAAAACATACAAGACTACCCCCATAGTGCTTTTTTCAATTTTTTTAATAAAAAATAACAAACGTCTTTTTTACGAGAGAAATTTGAATAAAACATACAAGACTACCCCCTTAGTGCTTTTTTCAACTTTTTTAATAAAAAATAACAAACGTCTTTTTTACGAGAGAAATTTGAATAAAACATACAAGACTACCCCCTTAGTGCTTTTTTTAACTTTTATAATAAAAAATAACAAACGTCTTTTTTACGAGAGAAATTTGAATAAAACATACAAGACTACCCCCTTAGTGCTTTTTTCAACTTTTTTAAAAAAAAAATAACAATCGTCTTTTTTACGAGAGAAATTTGAATAAAACATACAAGACTACCCCCTTAGTGCTTTTTCATCTTTTTTAATAAAAAATAACAAACGTCTTTTTTACGAGAGAAATTTGAATAAAACATAGAAGACTACCCCCTTAGTGCTTTTTTCATCTTTTTTAATAAAAAATAACAAACGTCTTTTTTACGAGAGAAATTTGAATAAAACATACAAGACTACCCCCATAGTGCTTTTTTCAAATTTTTTAATAAAAAATTAAAATCGTCTTTTTTACGAGAGAAATTTGAATAAAACATACAAGACTACCCTCTTAGTGCTTTTTTCAACTTTTTTAATAAAAAATAACAATCGTCTTTTTTACGAGAGAAATTTGAATAAAACATACAAGACTACCCCCTTAGTGCTTCTTTCAACTTTTTTAATAAAAAATAACAAACTTCTTTTTTACGAGAGAAATTTGAATAAAACATACAAGACTACCCCCTTAGTGCTTCTTTCAACTTTTTTAATAAAAAATAACAAACTTCTTTTTTACGAGAGAAATTTGAATAAAACATACAAGACTACCCCCTTAGTGCTTTTTTCAACTTTTTTAATAAAAAATAACAATCGTCTTTTTTACGAGAGAAATTTGAATAAAACATACAAGACTACCCCCTTAGTGCTTTTTTCAACTTTTTTAATAAAAAATAACAAACGTCTTTTTTACGAGAGAAATTTGAATAAAACATACAAGACTACCCCCTTAGTGCTTTTTTCAACTTTTTTAATAAAAAATAACAAACGTCTTTTTTACGAGAGAAATTTGAATAAAACATACAAGACTACCCCCTTAGTGCTTTTTTCAACTTTTTTTATAAAAAATAAAAAACGTCTTTTTTACGAGAGAAATTTGAATAAAACATACTAGACTACCCCCTTAGTGCTTTTTTCAACTTTTTTAATAAAAAATAACAAACGTCTTTTTTACGAGAGAAATTTGAATAAAACATACAAGACTACCCCCTTAGTGCTTTTTTCAACTTTTTTAATAAAAAATAACAAACGTCTTTTTTACGAGAGAAATTTGAATAAAACATACAAGACTACCCCCTTAGTGCTTCTTTCAACTTTTTAAATAAAAAATAACAAACGTCTTTTTTACGAGAGAAATTTGAATAAAACATACAAGACTACCCCCTTAGTGCTTTTTTCAACTTTTTTAATAAAAAATAAAAAACGTCTTTTTTACGAGAGAAATTTGAATAAAACATACTAAACTACCCCCTTAGTGCTTTTTTCAACTTTTTTAATAAAAAATAACAAACGTCTTTTTTACGAGAGAAATTTGAATAAAACATACAAGACTACCCCCTTAGTGCTTCTTTCAACTTTTTTAATAAAAAATAACAAACTTCTTTTTTACGAGAGAAATTTGAATAAAACATACAAGACTACCCCCTTAGTGCTTTTTTCAACTTTTTTAATAAAAAATAACAAACTTCTTTTTTACGAGAGAAATTTGAATAAAACATACAAGACTACCCCCTTAGTGCTTTTTTCAACTTTTTTAATAAAAAATAACAATCGTCTTTTTTACGAGAGAAATTTGAATAAAACATACAAGACTACCCTCTTAGTGCTTTTTTCAACTTTTTTAATAAAAAATAACAAACGTCTTCTTTACGAGAGAAATTTGAATAAAACATACAAGACTACCCCCTTAGTGCTTTTTTCAACTTTTTAATAAAAATAACAAACGTCTTTTTTACGAGAGAAATTTGAATAAAAACATACAAGACTACCCCCTTAGTGCTTTTTTCAACTTTTTTTAATAAAAAATAACAAACGTCTTTTTTACGAGATAAATTTGAATAAAACATACAAGACTACCCCCTTAGTGCTTTTTTCAACTATTTTAATAAAAAATAACAAACGTCTTTTTTACGAGAGAAATTTGAATAAAACATACAAGACTACCCCCTTAGTGCTTTTTTCAACTATTTTAATAAAAAATAACAAACGTCTTTTTTACGAGAGAAATTTGAATAAAACATACAAGACTTCCCTCTTAGTGCTTTTTTCAACTTTTTTAATAAAAAATAACAAACGTCTTCTTTACGAGAGAAATTTGAATAAAACATACAAGACTACCCGCTTAGTGCTTTTTTCAACTTTTTTAATAAAAAATAACAAACGTCTTTTTTACGAGAGAAATTTGAATAAAACATACAAGACTACCCCCTTAGTGCTTCTTTCAACTTTTTTAATAAAAAATAACAAACTTCTTTTTTACGAGAGAAATTTGAATAAAACATACAAGACTACCCCCTTAGTGCTTTTTTCAACTTTTTTAATAAAAAATAACAAACTTCTTTTTTACGAGAGAAATTTGAATAAAACATACAAGACTACCCCCTTAGTGCTTTTTTCAACTTTTTTAATAAAAAATAACAAACGTCTTTTTTACGAGAGAAATTTGAATAAAACATACAAGACTACCCTCTTAGTGCTTTTTTCAACTTTTTTAATAAAAAATAACAAACGTCTTCTTTACGAGAGAAATTTGAATAAAACATACAAGACTACCCCCTTAGTGCTTTTTTCAACTATTTTAATAAAAAATAACAAACGTCTTTTTTACGAGAGAAATTTGAATAAAACATACAAGACTACCCCCTTAGTGCTTTTTTCAACTTTTTTAATAAAAAATAACAATCGTCTTTTTTACGAGAGAAATTTGAATAAAACATACAAGACTACCCCCTTAGTGCTTTTTTCAACTTTTTTAATAAAAAATAACAAACGTCTTTTTTACGAGAGAAATTTGAATAAAACATACAAGACTACCCCCTTAGTGCTTTTTTCAACTTTTTTAATAAAAAATAACAAACGTCTTCTTTACGAGAGAAATTTGAATAAAACATACAAGACTACCCCCTTAGTGCTTTTTTCAACTTTTTTAATAAAAAATAACAATCGTCTTTTTTACGAGAGAAATTTGAATAAAACATACAAGACTACCCCCTTAGTGCTTTTTTCAACCTTTTTAATAAAAAATAACATTCGTCTTTTTTACGAGAGAAATTTGAATAAAACATACAAGACTACCCCCTTAGTGCTTTTTTCAGCTTTTTTAAAAAAAAATAACAAACGTCTTTTTTACGAGAGAAATTTGAATAAAACATACAAGACTACCCCCTTAGTGCTTTTTTCAACTTTTTTAATAAAAAATAACAAACGTCTTTTTTACGAGAGAAATTTGAATAAAACATACAAGACTACCCCCTTAGTGCTTTTTTCAACTTTTTTAATAAAAAATAACAAACGTCTTCTTTACGAGAGAAATTTGAATAAAACATACAAGACTACCCCCTTAGTGCTTTTTTCAACTTTTTTAATAAAAAATAACAATCGTCTTTTTTACGAGAGAAATTTGAATAAAACATACAAGACTACCCCCTTAGTGCTTTTTTCAACTTTTTTAATAAAAAATAACAAACGTCTTCTTTACGAGAGAAATTTGAATAAAACATACAAGACTACCCCCTTAGTGCTTTTTTCAACTTTTTTAATAAAAAATAACAATCGTCTTTTTTACGAGAGAAATTTGAATAAAACATACAAGACTACCCCCTTAGTGCTTTTTTCAACTTTTTTAATAAAAAATAACATTCGTCTTTTTTACGAGAGAAATTTGAATAAAACATACAAGACTACCCCCTTAGTGCTTTTTTCAACTTTTTTAATAAAAAATAACAAACGTCTTTTTTACGAGAGAAATTTGAATAAAACATACAAGACTACCCCCTTAGTGCTTTTTTCAACTTTTTTAATAAAAAATAACAAACGTCTTCTTTACGAGAGAAATTTGAATAAAACATACAAGACTACCCCCTTAGTGCTTTTTTCAACTTTTTTAATAAAAAATAACAATCGTCTTTTTTACGAGAGAAATTTGAATAAAACATACAAGACTACCCTCTTAGTTCTTTTTTCAATTTTTTTAATAAAAAATAACAAACTTCTTTTTTACGAGAGAAATTTGAATAAAACATACAAGACTACCCCCATAGTGCTTTTTTCAATTTTTTTAATAAAAAATAACAATCGTCTTTTTTACGAGAGAAATTTGAATAAAACATACAAGACTACCCCCTTAGTGCTTCTTTCAACTTTTTTAATAAAAAATAACAAACTTCTTTTTTACGAGAGAAATTTGAATAAAACATACAAGACTACCCCCTTAGTGCTTCTTTCAACTTTTTTAATAAAAAATAACAATCGTCTTTTTTACGAGAGAAATTTGAATAAAACATACAAGACTACCCCCTTAGTGCTTCTTTCAACTTTTTTAATAAAAATAACAAACTTCTTTTTTACGAGAGAAATTTGAATAAAACATACAAGACTACCCTCTTAGTTCTTTTTTCAACTTTTTTAATAAAAAATAACAAACGTCTTTTTTACGAGAGAAATTTGAATAAAACATACAAGACTACCCCCTTAGTGCTTCTTTCAACTTTTTTAATAAAAAATAACAATCGTCTTTTTTACGAGAGAAATTTGAATAAAACATACAAGACTACCCTCTTAGTTCTTTTTTCAACTTTTTTAATAAAAAATAACAAACGTCTTTTTTACGAGAGAAATTTGAATAAAACATACAAGACTACCCCCTTAGTGCTTTTTTCAACTTTTTTAATAAAAATAACAAACTTCTTTTTTACGAGAGAAATTTGAATAAAACATACAAGACTACCCCCTTAGTGCTTCTTTCAACTTTTTTAATAAAAAATAACAAACTTCTTTTTTACGAGAGAAATTTGAATAAAACATACAAGACTACCCTCTTAGTTCTTTTTTCAATTTTTTTAATAAAAAATAACAAACTTCTTTTTTACGAGAGAAATTTGAATAAAACATACAAGACTACCCCCATAGTGCTTTTTTCAATTTTTTTAATAAAAAATAACAATCGTCTTTTTTACGAGAGAAATTTGAATAAAACATACAAGACTACCCCCTTAGTGCTTCTTTCAACTTTTTTAATAAAAAATAACAAACTTCTTTTTTACGAGAGAAATTTGAATAAAACATACAAGACTACCCCCTTAGTGCTTCTTTCAACTTTTTTAATAAAAAATAACAAACTTCTTTTTTACGAGAGAAATTTGAATAAAACATACAAGACTACCCCCTTAGTGCTTTTTTCAACTTTTTTAATAAAAAATAACAAACGTCTTTTTTACGAGAGAAATTTGAATAAAACATACAAGACTACCCCCTTAGTGCTTCTTTCAACTTTTTAAATAAAAAATAACAAACGTCTTTTTTACGAGAGAAATTTGAATAAAACATACAAGACTACCCCCTTAGTGCTTCTTTCAACTTTTTTAATAAAAAATAACAAACTTCTTTTTTACGAGAGAAATTTGAATAAAACATACAAGACTACCCCCTTAGTGCTTTTTTCAACTTTTTTAATAAAAAATAACAAACTTCTTTTTTACGAGAGAAATTTGAATAAAACATACAAGACTACCCCCTTAGTGCTTTTTTCAACTTTTTTAATAAAAAATAACAATCGTCTTTTTTACGAGAGAAATTTGAATAAAACATACAAGACTACCCCCTTAGTGCTTTTTTCAACTTTTTTAATAAAAAATAACAAACGTCTTCTTTACGAGAGAAATTTGAATAAAACATACAAGACTACCCCCTTAGTGCTTTTTTCAACTTTTTAATAAAAAATAACAAACGTCTTTTTTACGAGAGAAATTTGAATAAAACATACAAGACTACCCCCTTAGTGCTTTTTTCAACTTTTTTAATAAAAAATAACAAACGTCTTCTTTACGAGAGAAATTTGAATAAAACATACAAGACTACCCCCTTAGTGCTTTTTTCAACTTTTTTAATAAAAAATAACAATCGTCTTTTTTACGAGAGAAATTTGAATAAAACATACAAGACTACCCCCTTAGTGCTTTTTTCAACTTTTTTAATAAAAAATAACAAACGTCTTCTTTACGAGAGAAATTTGAATAAAACATACAAGACTACCCCCTTAGTGCTTTTTTCAACTTTTTTAATAAAAAATAACAATCGTCTTTTTTACGAGAGAAATTTGAATAAAACATACAAGACTACCCCCTTAGTGCTTTTTTCAACTTTTTTAATAAAAAATAACATTCGTCTTTTTTACGAGAGAAATTTGAATAAAACATACAAGACTACCCTCTTAGTGCTTTTTTCAACTTTTTTAATAAAAAATAACAAACGTCTTTTTTACGAGAGAAATTTGAATAAAACATACAAGACTACCCCCTTAGTGCTTTTTTCAACATGTTTAATAAAAAATAACAAACGTCTTCTTTACGAGAGAAATTTGAATAAAACATACAAGACTACCCCCTTAGTGCTTTTTTCAACTTTTTTAATAAAAAATAACAATCGTCTTTTTTACGAGAGAAATTTGAATAAAACATACAAGACTACCCCCTTAGTGCTTTTTTCAAAAATAACAATCGTCTTTTTTACGAGAGAAATTTGAATAAAACATACAAGACTACCCCTTAGTGCTTTTTTCAACTTTTTTAATAAAAAATAACAAACGTCTTTTTTACGAGAGAAATTTGAATAAAACATACAAGACTACCCCCTTAGTGCTTTTTTCAACTTTTTTAATAAAAAATAACAATCGTCTTTTTTACGAGAGAAATTTGAATAAAACATACAAGACTACCCCCTTAGTGCTTTTTTCAACTTTTTTAATAAAAAATAACAATCGTCTTTTTTACGAGAGAAATTTGAATAAAACATACAAGACTACCCCCTTAGTGCTTTTTTCAACTTTTTTAATAAAAATAACAAACGTCTTTTTTACGAGAGAAATTTGAATAAAACATACAAGACTACCCCCTTAGTGCTTTTTTCAACTTTTTTAATAAAAAATAACAAACGTCTTCTTTACGAGAGAAATTTGAATAAAACATACAAGTCTACCCCCTTAGTGCTTTTTTCAACTTTTTTAATAAAAAATAACAATCGTCTTTTTTACGAGAGAAATTTGAATAAAACATACAAGACTACCCCCATAGTGCTTTTTTCAACTTTTTTAATAATAAATAACAATGGTTTTTTTACGAGAGAAATTTGAATAAAACATACAAGACTACCCCCTTAGTGCTTTTTTCAACTTTTTTAATAAAAAATAACAATCGTCTTTTTTACGAGAGAAATTTGAATAAAACATACAAGACTACCCCCTTAGTGCTTTTTTCAACTATTTTAATAAAAAATAACAAACGTCTTTTTTACGAGAGAAATTTGAATAAAACATACAAGACTTCCCTCTTAGTGCTTTTTTCAACTTTTTTAATAAAAAATAACAAACGTCTTCTTTACGAGAGAAATTTGAATAAAACATACAAGACTACCCGCTTAGTGCTTTTTTCAACTTTTTTAATTAAAAATAACAAACGTCTTTTTTACGAGAGAAATTTGAATAAAACATACAAGACTACCCCCTTAGTGCTTCTTTCAACTTTTTTAATAAAAAATAACAAACTTCTTTTTTACGAGAGAAATTTGAATAAAACATACAAGACTACCCCTTAGTGCTTTTTTCAACTTTTTTAATAAAAAATAACAAACTTCTTTTTTACGAGAGAAATTTGAATAAAACATACAAGACTACCCCCTTAGTGCTTTTTTCAACTTTTTTAATAAAAAATAACAAACGTCTTTTTTACGAGAGAAATTTGAATAAAACATACAAGACTACCCTCTTAGTGCTTTTTTCAACTTTTTTAATAAAAAATTACAAACGTCTTCTTTACGAGAGAAATTTAAATAAAACATACAAGACTACCCCCTTAGTGCTTTTTTCAACTATTTTAATAAAAAATAACAAACGTCTTTTTTACGAGAGAAATTTGAATAAAACATACAAGACTACCCCCTTAGTGCTTTTTTCAACTTTTTTAATAAAAAATAACAATCGTCTTTTTTACGAGAGAAATTTGAATAAAACATACAAGACTACCCCCTTAGTGCTTTTTTCAACTTTTTTAATAAAAAATAACAAACGTCTTTTTTACGAGAGAAATTTGAATAAAACATACAAGACTACCCCCTTAGTGCTTTTTTCAACTTTTTTAATAAAAAATAAAAAACGTCTTCTTTACGAGAGAAATTTGAATAAAACATACAAGACTACCCCCTTAGTGCTTTTTTCAACTTTTTTAATAAAAAATAACAATCGTCTTTTTTACGAGAGAAATTTGAATAAAACATACAAGACTACCCCCTTAGTGCTTTTTCAACCTTTTTAATAAAAAATAACATTCGTCTTTTTTACGAGAGAAATTTGAATAAAACATACAAGACTACCCCCTTAGTGCTTTTTTCAACTTTTTTAAAAAAAATAACAAACGTCTTTTTTACGAGAGAAATTTGAATAAAACATACAAGACTACCCCCTTAGTGCTTTTTTCAACTTTTTTAATAAAAAATAACAAACGTCTTTTTTACGAGAGAAATTTGAATAAAACATACAAGACTACCCCCTTAGTGCTTTTTTCAACTTTTTTAATAAAAAATAACAAACGTCTTCTTTACGAGAGAAATTTGAATAAAACATACAAGACTACCCCCTTAGTGCTTTTTTCAACTTTTTTAATAAAAAATAACAATCGTCTTTTTTACGAGAGAAATTTGAATAAAACATACAAGACTACCCCCTTAGTGCTTTTTTCAACTTTTTTAATAAAAAATAACAAACGTCTTCTTTACGAGAGAAATTTGAATAAAACATACAAGACTACCCCCTTAGTGCTTTTTTCAACTTTTTTAATAAAAAATAACAATCGTCTTTTTTAACGAGAGAAATTTGAATAAAACATACAAGACTACCCCCTTAGTGCTTTTTTCAACTTTTTAATAAAAAATAACATTCGTCTTTTTTACGAGAGAAATTTGAATAAAACATACAAGACTACCCCCTTAGTGCTTTTTTCAACTTTTTTAATAAAAATAACAAACGTCTTTTTTACGAGAGAAATTTGAATAAAACATACAAGACTACCCCCTTAGTGCTTTTTTCAACTTTTTTAATAAAAAATAACAAACGTCTTCTTTACGAGAGAAATTTGAATAAAACATACAAGACTACCCCCTTAGTGCTTTTTTCAACTTTTTTAATAAAAAATAACAATCGTCTTTTTTACGAGAGAAATTTGAATGAAACATACAAGACTACCCCCTTAGTGCTTTTTTCAACTTTTTTAATAAAAAATAACAATCGTCTTTTTTACGAGAGAAATTTGAATAAAACATACAAGACTACCCCCTTAGTGCTTCTTTCAACTTTTTAAATAAAAAATAACAAACTTCTTTTTTACGAGAGAAATTTGAATAAAACATACAAGACTACCCCCTTAGTGCTTCTTTCAACTTTTTTAATAAAAAATAACAAACTTCTTTTTTACGAGAGAAATTTGAATAAAACATACAAGACTACCCCCTTAGTGCTTCTTTCAACTTTTTAAATAAAAAATAACAAACGTCTTTTTTACGAGAGAAATTTGAATAAAACATACAAGACTACCCCCTTAGTGCTTTTTTCAACTTTTTTAATAAAAAATAACAACGTCTTCTTTACGAGAGAAATTTGAATAAAACATACAAGACTACCCCCTTAGTGCTTTTTTCAACTTTTTTAATAAAAAATAACAATCGTCTTTTTTACGAGAGAAATTTGAATAAAACATACAAGACTACCCCCTTAGTGCTTTTTTCAACTTTTTTAATAAAAAATAACAAACGTCTTCTTTACGAGAGAAATTTGAATAAAACATACAAGACTACCCCCTTAGTGCTTTTTTCAACTTTTTTAATAAAAAATAACAATCGTCTTTTTTACGAGAGAAATTTGAATAAAACATACAAGACTACCCCCTTAGTGCTTTTTTCAACTTTTTTAATAAAAAATAACATTCGTCTTTTTTACGAGAGAAATTTGAATAAAACATACAAGACTACCCCCTTAGTGCTTTTTTCAACTTTTTTAATAAAAATAACAAACGTCTTTTTTACGAGAGAAATTTGAATAAAACATACAAGACTACCCCCTTAGTGCTTTTTTCAACTTTTTAATAAAAAATAACAAACGTCTTCTTTACGAGAGAAATTTGAATAAAACATACAAGACTACCCCCTTAGTGCTTTTTTCAACTTTTTTAATAAAAAATAACAATCGTCTTTTTTACGAGAGAAATTTGAATGAAACATACAAGACTACCCCCTTAGTGCTTTTTTCAACTTTTTTAATAAAAAATAACAAACGTCTTTTTTACGAGAGAAATTTGAATAAAACATACAAGACTACCCCCTTAGTGCTTCTTTCAACTTTTTAATAAAAAATAACAAACTTCTTTTTTACGAGAGAAATTTGAATAAAACATACAAGACTACCCCCTTAGTGCTTCTTTCAACTTTTTTAATAAAAAATAACAAACTTCTTTTTTACGAGAGAAATTTGAATAAAACATACAAGACTACCCCCTTAGTGCTTCTTTCAACTTTTTTAAATAAAAAATAACAAACGTCTTTTTACGAGAGAAATTTGAATAAAACATACAAGACTACCCCCTTAGTGCTTCTTTCAACTTTTTTAATAAAAAATAACAAACTTCTTTTTTACGAGAGAAATTTGAATAAAACATACAAGACTACCCCCCTTAGTGCTTTTTCAACTTTTGTTAATAAAAAATAACAAACTTCTTTTTACGAGAGAACGTCTTTTTTACGAGAGAAATTTGAATAAAACATACAAGACTACCCCCTTAGTGCTTTTTTCAACTTTTTTAATAAAAAATAACAAACGTCTTTTTTACGAGAGAAATTTGAATAAAACATACAAGACTACCCCCTTAGTGCTTTTTTCAACTTTTTTAATAAAAATTAACAATCGTCTTCTTTACGAGAGAAATTTGAATAAAACATACAAGACTACCCCCTTAGTGCTTTTTTCAACTTTTTTAATAAAAAATAACAAACGTCTTTTTTACGAGAGAAATTTGAATAAAACATACAAGACTACCCCCTTAGTGCTTTTTTCAACTTTTTTAATAAAAAATAACAAACGTCTTCTTTACGAGAGAAATTTGAATAAAACATACAAGACTACCCCCTTAGTGCTTTTTTCAACTATTTTAATAAAAAATAACAAACGTCTTTTTTACGAGAGAAATTTGAATAAAACATACAAGACTACCCCCTTAGTGCTTTTTTCAACTTTTTTAATAAAAAATAACAATCGTCTTTTTTACGAGAGAAATTTGAATAAAACATACAAGACTACCCCCTTAGTGCTTTTTTCAACTTTTTTAATAAAAAATAACAAACGTCTTTTTTACGAGAGAAATTTGAATAAAACATACAAGACTACCCCCTTAGTGATTTTTTCAACTTTTTTAATAAAAATTAACAATCGTCTTCTTTACGAGAGAAATTTGAATAAAACATACAAGACTACCCCCTTAGTGCTTTTTTCAACTTTTTTAATAAAAAATAACAATCGTCTTTTTTACGAGAGAAATTTGAATAAAACATACAAGACTACCCCCTTAGTGCTTTTTTCAACTTTTTTAATAAAAAATAACAATCGTCTTTTTTACGAGAGAAATTTGAATAAAACATACAAGACTACCCCCTTAGTGCTTTTTTCAACTTTTTTAATAAAAAATAACAAACGTCTTTTTTACGAGAGAAATTTGAATAAAACATACAAGACTACCCCCTTAGTGCTTTTTTCAACTTTTTTAATAAAAAATAACAAACGTCTTTTTTACGAGAGAAATTTGAATAAAACATACAAGACTACCCCCTTAGTGCTTTTTTCAACTTTTTTAATAAAAAATAACAATCGTCTTTTTTACGAGAGAAATTTGAATAAAACATACAAGACTACCCCCTTAGTGCTTTTTTCAACTTTTTTAATAAAAAATAACAAACGTCTTCTTTACGAGAGAAATTTGAATAAAACATACAAGACTACCCCCTTAGTGCTTTTTTCAACTTTTTTAATAAAAAATAACAATCGTCTTTTTTACGAGAGAAATTTGAATAAAACATACAAGACTACCCCCTTAGTGCTTTTTTCAACTTTTTTAATAAAAAATAACAATCGTCTTTTTTACGAGAGAAATTTGAATAAAACATACAAGACTACCCCCTTAGTGCTTTTTTCAACTTTTTTAATAAAAAATAACAAACGTCTTTTTTACGAGAGAAATTTGAATAAAACATACAAGACTACCCCCTTAGTGCTTTTTTCAACTTTTTTAATAAAAAATAACAAACGTCTTTTTTACGAGAGAAATTTGAATAAAACATACAAGACTACCCCCTTAGTGCTTTTTTCAACTTTTTTAATAAAAAATAACAATCGTCTTTTTTACGAGAGAAATTTGAATAAAACATACAAGACTACCCCCTTAGTGCTTTTTTCAACTTTTTTAATAAAAAATAACAATCGTCTTTTTTACGAGAGAAATTTGAATAAAACATACAAGACTACCCCCTTAGTGCTTTTTTCAACTTTTTTAATAAAAAATAACAAACGTCTTTTTTACGAGAGAAATTTGAATAAAACATACAAGACTACCCCCTTAGTGCTTTTTTCAACTTTTTTAATAAAAAATAACAATCGTCTTTTTTACGAGAGAAATTTGAATAAAACATACAAGACTACCCCCTTAGTGCTTTTTTCAACTTTTTTAATAAAAAATAACAAACGTCTTTTTTACGAGAGAAATTTGAATAAAACATACAAGACTACCCCCTTAGTGCTTTTTTCAACTTTTTTAATAAAAAATAACAAACGTCTTCTTTACGAGAGAAATTTGAATAAAACATACAAGACTACCCCCTTAGTGCTTTTTTCAACTTTTTTAATAAAAAATAACAATCGTCTTTTTTACGAGAGAAATTTGAATAAAACATACAAGACTACCCCCTTAGTGCTTTTTTCAACTTTTTTAATAAAAAATAACAATCGTCTTTTTTACGAGAGAAATTTGAATAAAACATACAAGACTACCCCCTTAGTGCTTTTTTCAACTTTTTTAATAAAAAATAACAATCGTCTTTTTTACGAGAGAAATTTGAATAAAACATACAAGACTACCCCCTTAGTGCTTTTTTCAACTTTTTTAATAAAAAATAAC